>OZ021686.1:9177954-9777954 GCA_963978505.1 Listrodromus nycthemerus | reverse complement strand
CGCACAGATATCGGAATATTCGGAGGCGGGTCTTACAGTACGGGGCACGTACATAGCTACAGGAAAGACACCACCAGAAGGCGAGAGGAAATTGTATCTCGCTATCGAGTCTACGAGCGAATTGGCTGTGAGCAAAGCGAAAGCCGAAGTATCGCGGCTGATAAAGGAAGAACTGATAAAGCTTCAGGCTTCGGGTACACACACAGGATCACGCGGACGCTACAAAGTTTTGTAAATCATAAACTTAATACAGATGACTAACGAGAGCGAAGGAAAAAAATCGTTTTTTTTTATATAAAGATTCATCAGTCTCGCTATGATCCAACTTTTTCTTCCGTTTTGTGTGAGAAGTAAGGAAAAAAAAAGGGGACCAATATATCATCGTGTTGTTACAACAGAAAAGCATTTCGAGCATTTGGATGAAAAGAACAAAAAACAAGAAAACGGATCTTATTGTTATTCTTATATTAAGAGTTTGTTTATTCTATTTACAATTTACAAACGGGCAGTGATACGCTTCATTCCTAGCATCCTCGGTAACGTCACTTATTCCTTTTCTTTTTTATCTTCTTATCCGCAATCTTCGTCTTTGGTTCATTTGAACTAGATCTACTTACTAGGAGTTAATCACAGTCTTGAGCAATGGCGCTTCTGTAATACGATTTTTTTTATCGACGAAAAGAATAATTGTTTTTTTGCAGGGTACCTAAAATACCGTCGTTAGTGATGAAAACTGAAATACGATTTAACCGAAGTTGCCGAAATTTTGATGTTTAAAGGAAATTGGATACCGCTGTAGAACCGATGGAGAAGTGAAATCCAACTTTCATTAATCGCTGAAATTTCGGCACTCATTGAAGAAGAAATAAGTATTGCAGTTTTTATTACCACCGGTAGTAGTCCCGCAGGTCCTTGGCGCGGTGCGTGGTAATACCGAGCTCCGTCCCATCTACGAGAGCTCGGGGTCTTGCAATATTTTTTTCTTGTGGATTCTCCATGAACTTTGAGCATCTTCATCGAACTCCCAAAGCTTCAGAAACCTATATGGTCGTTTTTAATCCTCGCGACACCGAATATCACGTCGCGATGGAGTAAGTTACGACGAATATTAACAAAACTAGGACGAGATTGGTACCCTTCGCGCTCGAGCTGGAAACGTGCGTGTGAGCTATCTCAGCCCGGGTCAATGACCCAAGAGGAACCTCCGCTACGATTCTGGGACTTCTCTCCGATATCCGGGTGACCAATTTTTCAATCTCGGCGATGCAAGCCCTGAGCTGAAGGGCGGATGGTTTCTTCGATATAGGCTGAGCCATGACGAATATGTCGCCTTCGGGTGTTACCGCACCACGAAGAGCACACTCGGCAACTTGTATCTGACGTGCCAAGGCATTCAGCAGACTCTCCAAGGTAACCGCATCCTTATCGGAGTCTTCCGTCATCACGTAAAATATTCGATCGAGCTGAAAAAAAAAATTGACTTGCAGATTTCAACGATGTTGTAATTTTTTAATTTTTAATAAATTGAGTAATTTTTAATAAAATTTTAATCTCTTCAACCATGTTGACAAATACATAATGTGACAGCTGCAATGATGATGAGAAAAAAAAATGTTATCATGTGAAACTTGCAACGATAGTTGAAAAAGAAAAAATGATTAATCTCGTTAACTTTCAGATTCATCAAAAACGAAGATTCACCTGTTTCCTGGAGTAGAAGAGTCTGGCGGCGCCTCCGCAGACGGGACAGCAAGCTCCAGGTGGTGTGGCACCGATGCAGTTCTTCGCCGCAAGATCAGGGCACTGGACAGCATCGCCGCAGCGAGTCGCGGCCTCGTCGCTGATGAGTCCAACGGCGACGCAAGCACCGAGATAATCGACGACCGTCCTCTCCGCCCAGGCGGCGCACTCGTTGGCGTAGACCTCGCCGTTGATGCCGCACACCGGTCCTCTCAGGCTACATCCCCTGAGACAAGCTCCTCTGTACGCCAGACTCGCTCCGGAGTGGACGAGCGAGCACAAGTTTCGATGCTCCCGATTGTCACGATCGCACACCGGTCCATCGGTGTCCTGTCGTGGATCGCAGTCGAGGGGAACGCACTGGTGCTGCTTGCACGGTTTCTGAACCGGCGACAGGCAGAGTCGTCGTCTGGGAAGGCATTTCTCCGTTCGGTGGCACGGTGACGAGGCGCAAGGATCCTTCCTCGTGCAGTTACCGAATTCGACCTCGTTGACGCTCATACCAGCGCACTTTGCCAAACACGCCGAGGCAAATGTGACGCCCAATCTTCCGCACACCGGTACGTAGTGAAGCGGACAGTCGCAAGGGAGACTCGGTGGTTTTATCTCGCCGCACGTCTTTCGCGAGCAAGTCACCTCGCCCTCGAAACAGTGGCAGGGATTGCAGCCGAGATAGAAGGCCGATCTGTGAGCGACGAAACGATCCTGGACCCAGCACGAGTCCGAGTTGAAGCAATTTAGATCTCGACATTTTTCCAGACCTCGGGATGTACACTGGCATATCCGGTGGCAACCGGCGAGACTGCCGAGACGCTGATCGTCCTCGCGCGGCACCTGGATCCACGTCTTCAGAGGGACTAACTGACGGGACATTTCGCCGAGGCTGCACGCAGCCTCGCATCGGTACGGGGGACTTCCGTTTGGTTCGACTATGCATATCTGTCCAGGAGGACACTGGCTGCTCTTGCAGGGCGTCGATATGTCCTCCTGGGGCAACAGGGCTCGCTCGATGTCGCCGGGATCCTCGAGGAATGGCTTCAGTGATACGCAAGGAGCGTTGGGACGCGATGGCGACAGCTTCGAGCACAGGGTCGCGGCCGTGTGCGGTCCGGTCACGGTCGCCCAGTCGACGCAACTCGCCATCAACTCCAGGCAGTCGTCACGACAGAGACGCGTCTCGTGGATCCGGGACTCGCATGGACGTAGCTGAAGAAGACAGGACGCCGCGCGAAGTGACTCCGGTGGACAGGACGGGTCTGCACGAACCGGGACCGTCAGACCCCGAATTATTCCTCCGCTGGACCAGTAGCCTGACTCGCGCTCCGCAGCATCGTCCGATGACGCCGAACATGTTCTGGAACAAAAATGGAAGGTTTCGTTCGTTTTCATTTTATTTTTTTCTATAAGATTCTATGATTTGTTTTGTTTGGCATGATGGGAGGTCATTGTGAGGAAATTATTGAAGCGACGTGAGATTTTTAACGATTAGAAAATTTATGTGTATAGAATTACCGGAAAAGAGTCGTAGGTCGGTAGTTGTAACGCGCGCAGTAATCGAGGCCCGAGCAGCCCATCTCGCACGGATCGTCGGCATCTTCGAGACACCTTCGAAGCTCGTCCTCGCCACCGGACAAGAGACAAGTAGACTCCAGGAGACTCCAGGCTTGTCCCCAGTCCGCCTGGAACGCTCTCCAGCATAGGTCGCGGCAGGTTGAATTCGAGGCTTTTGAGCAACACGTCAGCTTTCCTATGTTGAGCGGTAAACGCGGGGCTTTCTCCCGTGAAGACTGCAACAGGCAGCTCCACAGAGGAGACTGGGGAAGTACCGGCTGACATTTTTCGTCCAGAGCGTCCAGAATGTCTCTCACTGTGGTCGTTGTATAAAACGTCTTTCGGCAAGCCTCGAGGCAGCCACGCGTTGTCGCTTTCTCGCAGCAGTGCAGATCTATGTGAAAAAAATCGAAATAATTAACGATCGATCGTTTCTGAACATTGATAACTGGCAGATTGTGGAGTCTGGTCGAAAAATGATATTTTGTTTGCCGTGGAAAAATTAATTCTTTGCTCGCGTCGAAAAATTTAGCTCCCTACACTGTCTCGGATTTTCGGCGCTGCTCGTCTCATCAACGTTCTTCAGACATTTTGGTACTTGGTGAAAGCACCCCTTGCTGCTGTAAAGTTTTCTGCTCGACTGCTTGCCCGGTTTGTGAAAAAGCTCTCGACAAACCGCTCGGCACGTCGAGTTCGACACGTTGCTGCAACAAAGTTCGCCCTCCTCTCGTCTCTCGAGGCACCCGAAAAATTCTGGCTCGTCACTTGGCCTGCAGGAGCCCGTTAAATCGTCCTGCGAACCCCCGAGCGCGCAGACCGATCGACAGATAGGATATTGCGCCAAATGGCAACAACCCCTTCCGACCCAATGCTCGTTTCTAGTTGCTTCTGAAAATTCGTATAAAAAATTCGATCAATAAAATTTAATACTAATCAAAATTATATTACATATATATAATATCAAAATCATATGAAATTAGAAATAACTCAGATGAGAATAAATGGCAACTCAAACATCAACAACTCGCTATCGGGAGATAAATTTATTCGTGTCAGCAGTGATATTTCAGTATAACGGTCAGTAGTCGCACTTCGAAGGAGAAAAGACAATGCTGAGTGTGGTCGAGAAGGAGAGAAGGTGAGCGGAGGAGAACAAAATCGCCGCGTATATCGACTTTCGCGATGGAGCACAGCATGTAGTGACGCGTGTGGAATCGCAACGAGAATGAATTATTGAAATGGAGAAAGAAGAGGGAATTAATTTTTAAATGCATCAACGCACCGAACACCGTCGTGGTTGGGGGAGTTCTGATCCATGTTTATTGATAGACTACTGCACGATTGAATTTTACAAATTAAAAAAAATTGTTTATTTTTCCGGAAAGTCGAAATAATTCATATAAATTATCGAAACTTAAACCGTTCGCGTTGTCGCGAAATGGGATGAAAATATTGGACAAAATCACAGATAGTGCGTAAAGTGTACATTTTTACCGAAAAAAATGGTCATCGATGAAGCTGAATAGTTTTTTTAATGAATTAAAATATATTTACCACGCAACGTAGAATTCACACAGGTCCAAAATGAGGTCTGAAAAATAAAATAGAACTTTATAACACCTTTTAAGTGCCGAATGAAAAAAGTCGTTTCCTCTTTCAGCGCGGTCTTAAGAAAAGAAAAAAAAACCCTTCGGCACTTTTGATTCACACAATTTCTTTTCGGAGTAAAGGTATAAAGGACCGTTTAAATATATTTTTTTACTCACCAGTTCGATCGAACAGAACTCGTGTAGGCGTTGTGTGGCGTTTTCTCTCACCTCGGCTTCCGCTCCCAACGCTACGATTGAAATCTGTAACAAAATGAGAAATAAGGAAAAAAGGGTCTTAGAAAAATAAATCTTGTTGGGTTCATTGTTTAAACAAAAAAATATTGAAGAGTTCGTGCGAGTGTTGAAAAATTTGAGTCACGCTTTGCCGCGGTTGGAGCGATATCCTGTTGTTCGGACTGAATGCCAATCGAGCCACTTCGGGCTCTAGCTAGAGATGCAACGTGTAACGAAGAGAATCGACTGGGTTCTGCTCCCGAGAACACCCCGAGAATTTCGTTTAGTTCGAGGCTCATCCGGGATTCAATGAGTGTCCTCAAATGTACGTGCTCTATCGTTTTCGTATGTTAAACACTGCGTTCGACTCAGCAAAGACCCTTCAATTCTAGAGTGTTGGGGTTCCTCGTTACATTACAGTAACTGAGAAAAATATATTCAAAAAAGTGTAAAAGCCTAATTTTTTCATCAGATATCATGATGTTTTAGATTTTAAAAAAATACTAATCCATTTTTATCAATGATTTTTACACTTTAGGTATTCTAGTTTATTAGATTTTTTTTGCATCTAAATCTAAATTTAAAAAAAGTCGTCAATCAACGAATGTCAGAAGTTTATTTTTGGCAAAACCATCTTCGTTTCAGTGTGCAGACGTCAAACTTGTGCAAGGTAAACCACTAAAGGGTACTTGCGGGCAAAGTCCGAAAGTTGGCTTTTTTTCTCATTTTTGGCAGAGACGAAGACTTTGTCGTAGTTTTGCATCGAGCCGAGAGAAACGTTTGAAGTGCCTCAGGGGCGATATCGCCATTTCTATCGTCACCACTGTCGTAACTCTTCGAGCTCCGGGCTCGCGCACCAGTCGTGAGAAATAGAGAAAGACGAACCGCAGCGTCGCTGGGATCAAAAGATCCGAAAATAGAGCGGACGCGTTTTTTTTTCTCTTGGTCTCGTTCAACCCTGTGCCATGCTCTTTCCCTCTGACGACTCGAGGGAAATAGAACAATATAAGGAAAGTGTGGTTGCAATGGCTAAATCCGGATTTTCGCACATTCCAGGCGATGAGACTGCGAATTGGTGAAACTTAAAATTAAAAAACCAGAAGTCAATATTGAAACCAAGTAATTATTGTCATCATCATTATTTCATTCAGAAAAAAAGAATAAATAGTTTAGATACAATTCGAGGGTACCGGTCGATGATTAAGATTAAGTTTAGTTAACAGGTATGAAAATAACTATTAATATCTCGTTCTAAGTTAGCAGAAGAATTAACTCGGCCGCATCGTGTTCACGATGATATTGCAAGCAACGTTCTTCCTACGCACAGCCGGGGAACATCACGCGACTTCCGGCTATCTTATGCTTTTACAAAGTAGTGGAAGGGGGCAGGGAGGTAGGCAGGAAGTTCTCATCAGTAGTCGAGACGACATGAGCTTCTCTATTCTTCATCTCCATCAGGTCATCGTTGTTGATTTTCCGAGATACATCGAAAAATTATTTCAGATATCTTCTTTGACTTGACGCTAAAATTACGCTAAAATTGGATTCGTGCTCGAAGCGATAAAAATATTTGACTTTTTTTCTTCTGTTTCGGATTTTTTTTCTTCAAACTAATTTACGTAAAAATAAAAATAAAATAGAAATTCTTACCCTAACGTCGCTCAGATTGTTGTTTTTATTTTGTTATTAACGTGGGAAAAACGCTAGCGTATAAATTCACTACAATACATTCTCGCAGCTATAGCGTCCGATTTTTTTATTATCATTTTTAATCCCGCCACTCTCGTAATATTTGCGTATGAATTGCATTGAGGGGGCGCGCGCGGCCCCCCCGTGGCCGGTGCGTAAATCTCGCAGCGGGCCCAATGTCTTCTCGATATTATCTGCGGTCCCCGAGGAACCCGCGAGCCTATTGCTCCACCTATCTTTCACTCTTTTCTCGCGTCTCGTAGGTATCGTAGGAAATAACCGAGCACAAATCTTCCCAACCAAGAAAATAAACAACAAACAATAATAACAACAATCACACGATAGTGAGACCCAAAATATAAAAGAATGAAAAAAAAGTATTATCCCGTGAAATTTTTCGAAATTTATCGCGTATCCTATTCGAGCCTTTTTAACCCGACGATTATCGTTAACAATTATTTAATACAAATTAAAAAAAAAAACGAACAGGAAAAAAAAAGCTTACCTGCGAGCAGACGTTGCGGCAGCTCCCAGTGGCCCGGGTGCAGCAGGACATTTCTGAAACAAAACAGAAACCAAGTTGAAGATGGGTCCAGTAAGGAACCTTCTACGAACACGAGTGTTCCATTCTTGAGAAAAGAAACGTAGAAAAAAAATAGAAGGAGATGTACGAAGAAACGTTTCACTAAATGGGCCTTTGCGTTCATTGAGCTTTTCCGCTCCAGCACGTATTTCCCGGCACGTTCTGTGAGGGTCCTACTTGAGACGAAACGGTATAACGGAGAGGGGCCCGAAGGGTCTTGCGGCTCTTCCGTCAAGGGTCTCGTCTGCCTTCTGCCCGGCACGCCCAATGTGTCATAACTCGAGGGTGCATCCCGTAGGACCCCACATGCGGGACTTTTACAAGTTTCAGCGTAGCCAAGTGGCGATAACAATGAGAGAAAAAAATGGAAGAAAAAAAAACGTGTTGGGAAAAAAGCGGGGCCTTATGGTTAACGTCCAGCGGCAACATCGTGGCCTCGATTCCGATGGAAAAAAAACGTTCTTTTTCTTCTAATTTCAAAATCGAGCTCAAATTGATACCGCGGAGCGCAAGGGACATCCGAGATGCGAATGAACGATTGTCGAGGGGATTTCTTCTTTTTTTTTCTTCGTCTCCCGAGACGAAGAGACTTGCAACGATGCAGGCCCGCGTGGGGAGACGTTCCCGGACTACACAATTGAGCCAATAGATACCAATTAGACGTGGAATTGTGAGCCCAGAAGCGAGCACCAGACGACATCGGAGTCTGCTCTTACTTTCGATTCATGGCATGCACAATATCTATCTGCATTCCTTTTATCGGCACAATATTCATTGCTATTAAATTAGAGATGGTTCTAAAAAAAATAGTCATCTGTCGGAGAGAACGTAGAACTTTCTTTTTTTTTAATATTATTTTGGATCGTAAAGTCGGATGGGAAGTTCGTCAATTAACGTTTGTACCTCAAACTGCAACTCTGTAAGTTCCAACATAGTTTTCTTTTTTTTTTTTTTGTCTTTTTTTCCTCCAGAAGGGGGGTTTTTAGTGGTCGTGGTGGTAAACTCGTGTGGCTTGCTCGCGGCCTGTGGGGATATAAACGAAAATAGATCTCGCGAGAGACTCGGGACACGAGACTATCCGGCTTTTAACCCGATCTAAATAACGAGCGAGTAAAGTGTTCGCTCTCTGGAGCTTCATGAATTTGTGTGTGTGCGCGCAGAAGAAATCTTCAGAAAGACTGGGGATGCCACGATGCGATGCCCGAGGAGGCAGTGCGAACTCGTTAATCTCTCCGATCATTGGGACCAATTAACGCAACACTTTTCGATCGTCTCGTTAAAAAAAAAAAAAAAAAAAAAAAAAAGCTCATGGGACGAGCATTGATTTTGGTCCATCGGTTTTACAGCGTCCCTCTTCAATGAAGTCTTTGAAATATTATGCAAAATATTCAATGAAAAATATTCCAACGAAAGTGCTTCGAAATCTTAACAAGGTCAATGACGAATAAAATCGACGAATGGATCTATCGATCGATACATTTATTTTCTCGGCGTGGAAAATAAATGTTGCGCAACTTTTTTTTATCTCCACGCCTGAGAGATAAAAGTTGACGAAATAAAAAAATATATATAAAAAAGATGAAGAGGATACATAAATTGCGGTGGGTCGACATTAATATACATACGTTAGCCACTGTTCGCGACTCTGGGGCAGCTGCGATTCTCGACCAACACCACCTATCTTCCCAGTCATAACTGCGATGACAATGACACATACATATTCTCTATATCTCTCGTTCTTTATGTCCCTGTGCCCTTCTTTGCCCCGAGAGAAATTCACGAAACGGAGCGTCCGTCACATTCCGCGCAATTTGCGTCGTTGCATTGTGAGATGTTATATTACTTCGTGGAAATTAATCGAGCCCGATTTGATCCCACATGACGGTAGACGATAATTGACAAGAGATCGTTAAACAAATCGTCGAAAATTGACTTTCGACAATGTAAAAATATATCAAACGATCTTCGTTCGTCACACATATTTACGGGAAAAATAATAATGTGGAGTTTCACAAAAAATTATTCGTCAAATTACCACAGAAAACGAACGATATTTTATATCAATGGTTTCCACACATGCGATACGCTCATATTCATCTCTCTTGACTCTACACATTAACTTGGGAGTTAGCGAAACAATTCGGAGGAAAAACAAAAATTACAGATCAGTAAATTTCGAGCGTGCTAAAACGGATCGAGACATTTTTGAATTGCAGAGAATTTTTCCGGTACAAATAAATAGTTTTATACCGGATAAATATCGTTCCCTCGGCTCTATATATAAATTTCGCGTTCTGGTATCGCTATATCGAGTTCCACAGCCGATGGAGCGCATTCGCTCATCGTTTCGTCCTATTCATACTCGATGCGAGCGTGTGAGTTTTGCTCTCCGCGTCGAGACTGCTCGAGAGACTCTCGTGTGTGTTTTTTTTTTTATCCGGCGTGAAGCTGTCACGCCGTTTTATGTGTTTATTTATCTCCCTCTCTCGTCTCCTTCCTCACCGTTCTGGCCGATGCTTTTCTGCTTCTGCCTTCCACACCGAAGATCTCTCGATACACTCGCGTACTCGCTATCTTCCTTGTAACGTGTCGCACGATATATCGATGAACAACAGAAAATGTAAAATTATTATGCTGCTTTTCTTTTTCAAAAGCTTTGGAGCAAACTCGAGCTTGGCTCGAAAGATTCAACGAAATTTCTATTAAAAATTCGATAAAATAATTCGTCATTGACCGCCCGATTCCAGCTGTGAAATGAAGCAACAGTGGAATATCCTCGTTAATTAAATTATTATGCTGCTTTTTTTTTCAAAAGCTTTGGGGCAAACTCGAGCTTGGCTCGAAAGATTCAACGAAATTTCTATTAAAAATTCGATAAAATAATTCGTCATTGACCGCCCGATTCCAGCTGTGAAATGAAGCAACAGTGGAATATCCTCGTTAATTAAATTATTATGCTGCTTTTTTTTTCAAAAGCTTTGGGGCAAACTCGAGCTTGGCTCGAAAGATTCAACGAAATTTCTATTAAAAATTCGATAAAATAATTCGTCTTTGACCGCCCGATTCCAGCTGTGAAATGAAGCAACAGTGGAATATCCTCGTTAATTAAATTATTATGCTGCTTTTCTTTTTCAAAAGCTTTGGGGCAAACTCGAGCTTGGCTCGAAAGATTCAACGAAATTTCTATTAAAAATTGGATAAAATATTTCGTCATTGACCGCCCGATTTCAGCTGTGAAATGAAGCAACAGTGGAATATCCTCGTTAATTAAATTATTATGCTGCTTTTCTTTTTCAAAAGCTTTGGAGCAAACTCGAGCTTGGCTCGAAAGATTCAACGAAATTTCTATTAAAAATTCGATAAAATAATTCGTCATTGACCGCCCGATTCCAGCTGTGAAATGAAGCAACAGTGGAATATCCTCGTTAATTAAATTATTATGCTGCTTTTTTTTTCAAAAGCTTTGGAGCAAACTCGAGCTTGGCTCGAAAGATTCAACGAAATTTCTATTAAAAATTCGATAAAATAATTCGTCATTGACCGCCCGATTCCAGCTGTGAAATGAAGCAACAGTGGAATATCCTCGATCGCCACAGAACGAACCTCGTTACGCAAATTCGCTCCGATCTTTCTCCCGGTAATGCGACGCCGAATATTCTGGGAGTGTTAATGATATTAATAAAAAAAAGATGTTTTATTTTTTCCGTTCACAGCGTTACCGATAAAATAATGTCAAAGCTGGGAGAAACATTTGTTTCTGGATTCCAAGCGTGTTAATCGCACACGACACATGATGCAGGTGATTGCGGACATAGAAAGTGAGTGGTTTTTTTGTTTTGTTTTTAAGACCCTCGAATATCTCCCATCGGGTTGACGCTTGTTGTACGAGCGTGTAATAACTGTAATTATAATGGAGCAACGGCAGAGCTCGATTTTCCTATCGACGACGAGAGTCGCGCGTGTGAAAAAATGTAATCGATTGCGAGACTCTGGACAGGTGTCGGAAATTGCTAGTTTTCTACTTTGATCACTCCCCAATTATCGTAATTCCAAGCTGGAAAGTCTCTTTATAATGTCAGGAATTTTTATGTTTTTCTTGGAAAAAAAAAAAAAAAAAAAAAAAAAAGTGATTTCCGAGGTAACCGGAAGTGAACGCGTGAAGCCTTTTCGAATCTCGCGAGAAACGGATGCTCGACGGCGACAATCATAATTGCAGCTGTGTATCACTCTACGGCAGTGTTTATATCTCCCACGCGGATGTGATAAGTTCACGCGAGTTGGAAGAGGAGAGAGGAAAAAAAAAAAAAATTACAAACGAAGAAGACAAGTTGATCGTAAGAGAGCCGCATCGGCGGGAGCACATGTGGCGGGAAGCTGTCGCTAGATACAACACTTCTCGTGTATGCCGCGATTATAATGCGACGTGAACGATGAAACGATATTCCGGCTCATAGAGAAGTTCAATGAAACTATTTTTGCATCGTCTTCAATGAAAAAAATAAATTAAAAAAAAAAATTAAGCATAAAAAATCTTAATTGAAAAATAAACAAAAAAAAATAAATACCTTGTGCACCACCTGCAAAGGGATTCGAGCCGCCGGCCACCAAAATCCCAAAGTTCATCACCACAAAAATCATCAACATACTCGGTGACATTATCGTTATCAATAAAAAAAAAATTTCGCCAAAAAATAATGAAGTCACTATAATCACATTTCGAAAAAAAAAAAAAAAAAAAAAAAAATGTCTTCACATTGCGCTCACGGAGATGTATTTTTTTTTTATTGAAATATAATTATTTGAACTGTCGTTCAATCGTTTGTACTGTTGAGGTAGATCGAGAGGATGATTTAACAAACGTGCGTTACTCGTGAGCGGCGAGCCGCAACTGACTGAGCTTTTCGTAAGATTTCCGTGGTGTCGTGAAAGCTTTTGCTCGTGTGCGTGTGCTGGGAAGAAAAGAGTGGGAATCGAGAGTGAGACGACAGACGGCAGAGGCCAAGAGGAAGAAGAAGAAGAGGAAGAGAACGAGGGATGGGGAATTAGATGGAGAGACAGAGAGAGGGAGAAAAAAATATGTGTGGGCGGGCAGCGGAGACGCGTGCTCGGTGTCATTCGTTGAAACCGCTATTGTAAGCAAGACGTACTGGACCAAACCAACACGATCTTCCTTGCTAACCATTAATATCGAAATTATTTCTTCCTCCCAAGATTTAACGTCAAATAAAAATTATGATAATAAATGAATGATAATTTATTACCAATAATTTTTAGACGAATAATTATAGTCATTACAAGTACGATAAAAAATTATGTAGGATGAGTTTTCGAGAATGATTTATCTCAACGCTAGCCTCGCTCGTGTCGTCAATTTTTTATCTCCCAGTATTGCCGATCGCACGCTCTCTACATCGATTATTCCGATAGGAGTGACGATAAATCAATGAATTGTAAATTTACCGACAGCTCTCATGTTTGTAAATTTCAAAGATTGTCGTGAACTCGACCCGTAGTAGAAATTTAACAGGGTAGAAATTATCGCCGGGGTGTCTCGTCGTTATCGGTTTACCAGAAACGTGTCAGCAGTGACTGCTGTTCCAATATTGGCCGAGGGACTTTGGATGGAATCGTCGATAACCCTCGGGCACACTTCCGCTGATAATCGTGGCAATGAATATCCTTACACGTTTAAATCATAATCCATACATGGATATAGAGAAAATTTTATCTCTATGAGAAAATAAACATTTTTTATTTTTCCGAAGAGATCCGGAGCGTACAGCTCGACGCCATTTCGTTGTGGAATGCGTTCGCCCGGAACGCGTACGTGACATTTTCCTCGACCAAGGTGCAGCCGAGAATTAATAAACATCGAGGCTCGCGCAACTGATGTATTAATTCATTCATGTTATTCATTTATTCGCGGTATAAAACGTTCGCAATTTGCGACGGAAGGCGTGGGATCGATTAGAAAAAAATACAGCGCTGATAGAGAGGCGAGCTCGGGGACACCGACGATTAAATGGCGACTGTCCATCGAGTCTCACATCGTCATTATACCAAGCCACTAATCTTAAATTACGTCATTCTCGAAGTCGGGACAAATTTTTTAGGCATGAAAAAATGTGAACATTAGACAATTTCAATTTTTTTCAATCCATTCAAACCTGTTTATCCTCGGTTATATGTTTTTGTTTTTTTCTAAAATCGTAGGTTAGGTTTTGAAAAAGTGTTGAAAAAGCTTTGAAAAAATGTTCGTCGGTGTGCTAATTGTTTATTTTCATCACGTAAACGCAGGACAAGCGCGCTCGAGTGACCGAGGTAAGAAAGAGCCGAAAGGCGTCGAGGAGAAATCGCGAAGAGTTCTCGTAGCGAATAGTTTCGTGAATGGTCGTATCCTCCGAGTCGATCGTTGGTTGAATGGTTAATGAGTATTAGCGCGAAGAAACTCGGATAAGTATGTATGTAGCGCGTTGAGGTATGTTTAAATAAGTGCTTCTCTGTCCTCACGGAGACAATCCCCCCCTCGCGCCGGTTTCTCTGTGTTACTGTGAAAAATGTCGGACTGGCGCCGAGCGCTCGCAATTGTCGTCAACCTGACAATCTTACCCGTGAACGCGTTGCCTCTTAAGTTTATCTAATGAATAGTTTAACGCACTGGGGAGCAATTTAAATTCGCTGCGAAACACCTACGTGCGTCCGGAAGATCGGGATGGTGATAGGACCGGAGGTCTTACACGAAATGGCGGATACGTGAGCATAATAAAATGGCCGTCGCTCCTCGTCAATCAATATTTACTTGAACTTTGAAAAAACAAACTTTTAATGCCAGAATGTATTCATAATTTAAATAATGCAGAAAGGGTATCGATGGGTTCGTAAAGATTACCTTTTTATCCCATTTTTTATTCAGGTGTCATCCCAAAATTTGTAACTGTATTTATTATTTCGTTGTTCGAATTTTTATGATAGCTCTTGATTTTAAAAAAATTGCGAACGCTACCTTACCGACTACCGCAACAGCGTTCTAGATGTCAGTAGTCAACAAACGTGTGTGGGGAAAACCGTAGATAAACAGCCGCTGCGAAGCTTCTCGACGTGGGCACCAACGAGCTTGAGCGCCACCGGCGTCGAACACTGCAGTGAAATAAACATGGTGGCTTGGAGTGGATTGCTTCGTTCCACGGGGCAAATTTTGCTCCGTGCAAGTCGGATCACACCTAAAAATATCCCGACTAATGGTCAGTACGTTAATTCGCAAACCGGTGGTAATTTCTGCACAAAAATATTTTCATTTTTCGTTGTGCTTCGAGGCTGTGCGGCACTTTGTTCCGTTACGCAACGAAGATACCCATTAACGACACTAGACACAACGCGAGTTCAAGTTTGGGCCGACGTTCGATTCGAAATAATAACAATACTTGCTTTTACTCAAATTAAATAAAAATAATTTCTTTAAAATTTTGTTATCTTCAAATACGCAGAAAAACTTAGATAGGAGAGCCATGATTTTCAAAAGAATTATTTTTACTTATTAAGAGAAACTTATGGGGAATTTCCTTACTGATTTTCTTTTTCTCACAGGTATAATCCAATTGCGACTGATGTCCGAGCACCGTACGATGGTGGTTACGCCGACGAGATGGCAATGGCACAAGACAAAAGATCTTCTACACATGTACACCTTGATTGGCGCTATACCTTGTCTGCTCATAATTTTATTAACTCACGTGTTCATTGGCCCGGCTGAATTGAAGGAAATACCACCGGGCTACGTTCCCAAACACTGGGAATACTACAGAGTACGTCTACAAAATTAATATTGACGTGAAAAAATGAATGTATGTATAGAATTTTTGATTTCTTCTTTTTCAGGATCCAATATCGCGTTTTATCGCTCGTTACATGTACACCTCGCCACAGATGGAGTACGAGAAGTATCTTCATATGGCATACACCGAGTCACAGGTCACGAAGCTTCGTAGATTGGAGAAGCAAGTCAAGGAGCTCATTGCCGCGCGCAGGGATTATCAGGCGTGGTACGTTAAGCCATTTGAAGGCAAATACGCCAGGCGAGAGTTGCAACTCGAAGACGAGTACGAACAATTAACGAAGGGATTGTAAGCGGTTTGATCGTACCGACTTAGAGACGTCGACTTGGAGTGCCAGCGACGAACCTGTCGCCACCGAGTCCCGACTCTTTTACTTAGCCAATGAAAATTAAAGCTCATTTATCTATCGTAGTGTCCGATGGACCGAAATCTCCGAGTTAATGGGAAAAATGGGATAGAAAGAAATAAAAATCATTGTACAGCTATCCTGGCGAGAAAGCGGAGTAGATAATAAGCAATAAACACGATTTGTTGAAAAAAAATTCGCGTGTTTCATATCGAAAGGTGATATTCGACCTTACAAATTGGTCGTCGGCAAAGCAGATTCCTTTAACGGAATAACTGGTTAGTTTGATTAACCTTTCACTACAGTCGATCGTGCAACTAATACGTTTACCTGTAACAGAATATCAAGAAAACTATATATTTGTTGTTTAAAGTAAAGCATGATTAAATGTACCCATATATATGTACGCATGTCTCTATAAATTACCTACGTTACGCATGATGAAATAGAAAAATTTCTTTTCGATGCACGTGTAAAAATAAAAAAATATATTGAATTAAGTAAGATGAAGTACTCAGAAAAATTATAATTTTTAAGTTTGTTTTTCATAATTCATTTATACATAGAGGTGAGCGGAACGAAATAGGACGGCGAGACAAAACACAATTTTCCAATACTTTTTATACGTTCCATTTTGCCCTATCCTCATAAATTCGGAAACTTTCGTCGGTATAATCGGATTTTCGGTCCAATTTTGCGCCTTTATCCTGTTTTGGCCCATTCCAATTATTCCGCTTCATTGTACCATTTTGCTCCACTGTCCCATGATACCTCGCTCTTTCTCAGATCAATTTCTCGTCTCACACTGCATTATTTTTTATATACCAGCTTTTGCGGTAATTGTAATTTCGGTAATACAGCTGGAACGTCATGAAATGACTTCGACACCTTTGTTTTTTCAACTACTATAAGGCCATCTTATTCCCTCTATACTTTTAAAAAGTGGTTAAAATTCCATTTCGGATATCTCATTGCCATTTCGAGTCAGAGACGCATCCCGCGATGATCCGTTCGCCAATTCCGGCGATGACGCTATCGGATAGTTTCCTCTCGCTCATACTTTCGATCTTTTTCCTACTCCTGTCTCAACGGGCAAGAGGAGGGGGCCTTACGGTGGCCGCTGCTATTCGTATTTCTCACTCTCGGACTTTTACTTTTCTCTATAATTCGATCCTCGTCGCACGGTGGAGCTCCGGGTGCGCGCAAAGGGCCTCAAGGCTTTACGCGCTCCCGCCGTTCGACTGGACCGCCATCTCGCGGCGTTCCCGGGTGTTTGTCTCCCTGCGAGGCCTTCGTAGGACCACGCTTGCGCCAGTCTCGAGCCTCGCGCCGTTCGCAACGGACTCATCGCGTCTGTGAGTCCCAAAACACGATAAACAAACGACGGTTGAACGCACACACGAATCACAACGAAACCGACGATACTGCACCGGTTAACCGAACGATTAACACGATAAGTTTAGTGTACGAAAAGTAAAGTGCTAACAAACGAAAAAAATATTAAACGCGAATCGAAGAGTAAATTTGACGGTTAAGTTTCAACGGTTTTTGTTGTTGTTTCTCACACGAAAATACGATCGATAAAGGCAGTTGTCGAATGCTTGTGGGAAAGTGGACCCGAAATTGGCCTTCCACAAGGGATAATCGTCCATCGAGGTTGCACAATGCGTTTGGATAATTCGCGCGGACTTCGGTTCGGCAATGTAAGAACTGGGAACGCCAAAACGGGATCGAGTCGGCGGTGAACCGGCGAGTGTGGCGTGTTCGAATATACGATATATACATACAGATATATATATATATATATATTACACGGCAGCAGTGCACGGAGACCAGTTTCTCGTTCGGCCTTAACGTCGAGTGAGAGGAGAGAAAGAAAAAGTTACACGCCGAGTTCGAGAGGCAAACGGGTAAATAAAAACAAAACACGAAAACGCGGGCATATGTTGGGAGAAGAAATTTTCGCGATGACGACATTCCCATCCCCAAAGGAAAAGCGCACTGTACGAAATACGGGAAACCTTGGATATCACGCCACCGGCTTTCGATAACCGTCAAATTTCCCAGAGTCACTTCGGGCGTACAAATTCCGGCATTCGAGCGCTACGGTCAAACACAATTATCCTCTTTTCGGCGGGCGGCCATCTTGTTCTTCGGATTTCTTTTTCCACGAATTACAAACAGTGCAACTTATCGATGGCGACTGGACTCGTGCGAGGCAGAGGTAAGAGTCGAAAAATTATTTTCTTTATCCACCGTTAAACGATTTATCTCGACACTCGATTCTCGGACGTGAAACATGATTTTGTAACGAATTGTGAATTTTTATTTTCGCCAGCGATATCGACGGCGCGGCGGTCGCGCGGAGACCATTTTGAAGACGTAGGTACACGCTGCTCGGTAAAAAAATTCGGGCGCTTCTGGCCGCGATATTTTATTCTACCGAATAAAAAACAAAAAAATTGATATTAACTGAAGTCTCGTTACAGATCGTTCCGAGAGCTTCGTTGTATCTAGGGAATAAAATCAGCATGGAAATCAGTTGGAACGCTACTGCGATTGAGAAGCTGGGCCAAAGAGAGGTAGTAAATGATGGGGAGGATAGGCGTGTAGGCACGTGGGTGTCTCGCTAAGCCCGTCGACCGGATGGTTTTAATACCGACTTTATAATCGTCCGTTGATGCGGTACCTACTCGCGTTATGCAACTGAAAAAAAAGAACGAGCCCAAGGCCCGAAGCCAATCGTGTCGAGTTCTCCAGCATCATCAACGCGCCATCAGTTGCTTATCCATATTCGTCCACCTACTCGTTTTTACGTTTCGCATGTAGAATCCCAATGATGCGATCGGATAATGATCGTCCCTCGCTTTGCCAGCATCCGCGTTGGCGATGCTCGCTCAAATGTGTTATTTACACGAAAAAAACACGAGGGAAAAATATCGGCGTAAAAAATCCCAAGAAATTTATTCAGACAAGTCGACTCGGCTCTTTCCAAATTTTCTTCGGATGAAGAAATATGAGGAAAGAAAATTAGCCTAAAACATCCCAAGAAATTTATTTAGACAAGTCGACTCAGCTCTTTCCAGATTTTATTCGGATGAGGAAACATGAGGAAAAAAATTAGCCTAAAACATCCCAAGAAATTTATTCAGACAGGTCGACTTAGCTCTGTCGAAATTTTCTTTCGATACTGAGACAAGGTCGAAAGAAGACCAGTGACGAAAGTTCGATCGATCTTTGGAAATAAAATGTTTGCGTTCGAATTTCTAAAAATCGTCGTATGTAAAAACACGTGTAATGCTTCGGTCGGTAACAGGTGGTCTTTTCTATGTTCTCCGAGACTCAATTATTGGGACGAAAGCGAATTAGGTTTCTACAGGTCTCTCGTCGACCACGAAAAAGTAATTAGCTTTGAATCCAAAATATAAAAAGTCTCGATGAGAGTTTTTAGCGCATTTCGATTTTTTCCAAACAAAAAAAAAATAGCAACTCTAAAAAAAAATTAATTGGATAATTGCGACTATTCCTCTTATAGTTTCACCCGCTTAATTTAAACGAAGTGAGTTCTTATTGACGAACTCTATATTCGTACGTAGAGCGAGAGTCTACTCGTGCGGTCATCGATATCACCGATCCGGTGACTCCAACGCTCGATAGGGAGATGCAACTATCCCGGTTGTGTTGCGTCGCTCGATCTTCGCTGACCTTTGGATCGGTCACTTTCTATACCGATCTAGCGTCGCTGGCGGGACAAAAATACTCGAAGCCGCGAGAATTTCTTAGGGTAGATTCTCTTGTTGCCAAAAAAAAAATTAACAAAATTAAACATAGCTCTGACGTAGATGGGAGGATACAGCGGTACAACTGCAATTAAGTTACACGACTCATCAATCCTATAATTTCAACGTCTTCCCGCCTCGCGGTAGCCTTGAACCTGTGCCCGAGCGAAAAGAATTGAATTACCAACTTCTCGAGTTCCGTTTCCCGGAGAGAAGACTCCCCCTTTCCCCCTCCACTGCCCGCTCGGTTCTCGCGGGAGCTCGACGAGTCTAGCATCAAACCGAGCCTTCCTAGCGACCTTGAATTTAACCGTCACACATATGTTGCACTCTTCGCTTTCAAGGAAATTTCGATACTTGTCGTCCTATCTCATTACGAATCTAACCATTTATGTCTTCTCTCCGGCAAATTATTTTATTTTATTTTTTTCAATTAGCCAAACAACCGGATGAAAATGGGTCGCACTGCAATTATTGAACACTTCGATTATTGGCGAACTATAAAAAAAAAAAAATACCAGAATACAATTCATCTATCCATGAAAAAACAATTCACCAGTCATCCATTTAAAGAATCCTTGATGAGGGAGGAAGAGAGTTGAAAAAGTCCATTACGAAAGTACGTATCGTTGAGCTCTTGGGAGGCGAGGATTGATTAATATCGGATTGTATTACGATGACGGGATGTTATTGTATCGAGAGAAAGTAAATTCGAGAGGTCGATTAATTTCGTAGTGGGGCCCCGAGTGCGCGTTAAATACGTCCCTGGCATGAATTTCTCAAGCAGGCAAAGTGTGCTGCAGAGTCTCTCAGGCGGACTCGTTTCTGTACGGTGAGAGACAGAACCTCGCGGGATGTCGGTCCCTGCGCAGTATCCTGGTCCCACGCTCGGGATTCTCGGGCCCTTCTGCGCGCCATTTTATCCAATTTTCCATCTAAAGCCCAGTGTCGCTCTATCAAATTTCACGAGTTTATCTGGTATCCCGAATCGTTGCGCGATAATCGATGCGAAGACGCATATTCATGATACTCGAGTGTGATAGTTGGAATAACCGAAAGGTGAACGTCTTCGGTGGTGTAGCCGAAGAGCAAATAGCAGCACAGCGACGTATCACTTTCTCGTGCATTTACGCTACTATCTCAACTGAAAACGTGGCGCCCTCGGTACAGGAAGCCTTCCCGGTGAGCACGTGATCTCTCGTAAGGCCCAAATATTCAAAACCGAGCCATTGATTTTTTTAACCCATTTTTTTAGTTTCCAATACGCTGTTGGCGAATGTGGGCCTCATTCGATAAATTATCATTTTTGTCACATTAATCTCACCTCGTGATTAACACTTTTTTTTTCTATCGCTATGTGATCTACGAAATTTTAATCGGTCGTGTTTTTTTCCATGTTGGTATAGTCAGGTTGTAATAGTCAAAAAAAAATTTTGAAGAACATTTCGAACGAGTTATTAATAAGGACTTTCTCTTTCATGTTTCAGCCATGGACTGGCGGGGTGCCACGCTGACGTTACTTCTGGTGAGTACCTTGAGGATCAAGTGGGTCCTACCAAACAGTCCATCTGTTATATTTATTTGCTTGTGGTGTGCGAGCGCGTTACACCAGCTCGCTAGACGAGCTATTAATTGCCCGTCGACGTCCCGGACGAATTTATGAATGGACGCTTCTGTTCGGGCTAGTCAGGGGTTCCCTAGCACGCTTCAGTGACCACAGCGGTCTATTCGGGCCCTAATTTCTAGCCGACCACCGTGCACGACCCCTACTGCTTCTTGGCCTTTCACACTTTTTTCTGACCTTCCCGTCAATCCTGTTAGACTTTTCATCGACCATCTTCGACGTAAAAAAGAAACCCACATGGGGCCTTATTGAATTCCGGGACCTTTCACCGATAAAACTCGATGGGACTAACTGAAGTCGTATAAACGACACAGGCGCGTTGAATAGAGTCCATTAATCTACAATACTTCGCTCGTATTAAACGGGGCCTTGTTTAATTTCGGGCCTGACGACGATAAAATAACTATCTGAATTCATAGAGCAGGTGGAATAGCGTTAAATATAACGACCGAGTTTTCAATATTCCGCCGATATTCGACTCGGGCCTTATCGGATATTTTTGGGACTTGGGTAAATGAAATTACATTTCAACCGGCAAGTAGGTTACCGATAATGAAGTAACGAGAGATAAAAATGTTAACATCCACATTCATACATGAGCAATTTAACATCGGCGAGTGTTGAACGGGCCCACTTTCTATCGCGCTCTCGATTTCATTCGGCAACACTCGAGCAGCTGCTCGGACCAACACATTTGAGTTCAAGCCAGTCTGTGCAGGCCCCGTCTCGTGTGAGGCCCATAGGTGTGCGCACACGCCGCCCAGGAATTCCGTGCGCGACGGGCATCCCGGGGCCTTATGCAACTCTTTGTTGGCATAACACACCGCAAAGCAAAGTAGTACGTCTTCTCTCAAGTACCCTAAGTGAGTTATACTTTATTCGAGTCTCGTGCGTCTCGCGAGGTCATAGCGCCACGTGTGAGTGGGCCCAAACATCGATGATAGATCTCGCGTTACCGAGAAATTTTCGAGAGCTCGCTTTCTCAAAGATCTGTAATCGATTAATGAATATCCGGTTCTCGTACGGATCTCCTGACTCTGCATTCGTTCGACTACGAATAAACTTTCGGTACCCCACATTTTGGGCCTTATAATTCTTCGGATTCGACATGAATTTTTCGTTTCTCGGATTTAGATTTCTTGAAGAAACACAATCTACACTTCGGTAAATCAGTCTTTTTTAATTTCATATTGGGCCTTGTCGGTCCCCTTTCGGAACAAAATCCGTGAAAAAATTAATATTTACGGCATTTCCTTCACCACCTTGACACAATGAATTTAATCGACAAATCACGTGAACCTTGTTACTGTCACTCGGTTACGAGCCGGTGTCTAACGATGACGCTGTGATCAACTCGAAAAGCGGCAATTCTCAATTGTGCAACGCTTAATAAACGTCAATTACGTCTAAACTTGAGGCTTGCGGGTCGATCGAGCGGCGGGTGGCTGGCGAACGTTTAGCTCGAGGCATCGTAACGGTTCCGAGCCTACTTATTCGTCGAACGAAGCTGCGAGGGAAATTTAAAGAAAAGTAAGGCCCAAAATAATTTCTGGCCTTTTCAATTTTAATTGGCAAAGCTACGAGCTACGAACGAGTGTTAAAAAAATAATAATAAGTAAGCGCCGGAAATAATTCGAAAGTAATTTTCGGGCCTTATTTTTTTATTTGCTTCTCCGTCGCGGCTTTGAGGCTGTTTGATTAACGGCGAAACAAAAAAAATTATCTACGGAATTTTGTTATTTCAACGGGTAAGCTTGTACAGTCGGAGAAGCAAAGAAAACGTAAAATCTGTTTGTACAGCCGTTGCGTTTCTCGTTGCAAAAGCCACGCCCACTTTTACTTCGTATTCTTTCAAATATCGGCATGATCTGAGCGCAGCAGCGCGGCGGCGGACGAGAAGCCGAGTCCAGGTTCTCCACGGCGTTTCACAGACGTTTCACTCTCCCAGCTCGCGGGTTCTCCCGGTCCGTGCCCGGTCCGAGGCTTCCACTCACTTTATTCTCTTATTATACGATACCGGAAATTCGATACACAAACGACTCTGGGACAAGTCCAGAGAACGTTGACGGAGGCCCGATAGAAAGAAAAAAAAAACCGGCTCGGAATGTATTTCTCATACAGTTCCAATTAACGAACATTCCGACATTTATCAGTTAAAATAACTACCGAGAATTTTTTTGGTACCTCATAAATTTTCATTATTTTATTCACAAGTTTGATCTACTTTTTTTGTTTTGTTCATAGGAACAGCGTTGAGATTTTTAATCCACCACGAGTTCACATCTGATCGAGAGATCGGATAATTTAATTCTACCGGGAATCTAATAGGAAAGTGGATGAAAATTTGTGAGAAAATCGGAGGTTAACGTACGTGAATGCGATACACATGGGTCCCAAGAAAAGTCCCTCGCAGCAAACAGTGCGGCAAACCATAAGGCTCTCCGGTGTCTCGCTAACAATGGGTGGAAAACGAGTATACGGTCTGTGTGTAACGAGTGGGCGACTTTCTAACGTGGCGAATTCACCGCGCGTTGACGACTATACACAGAATATACACACACTCCCCGCCTCACCAAATTCAGAATCTAATTCATCGTACTAAAAGATCGGAGAAACTTGCCACGGCAATAGCAGTCGCTCGGCCATTAATCGAAAGGCAAATTCATCGAGATAGTCGACTCGTTTCGGTCGATCTCACGCATTTTTTTCTCCAAAAAAGTACCTCAACAAATATAAATTGTAATTTTTTTTTTTAATCAGAAATTTATATTTTTTAAGCTACGTTACTTGCGGTTTGAGAATCTCATTTTTTTCAACTTGAATTGATTGACACACCAATCTTAGTACCGTACCGCTATGATAAAAATTGAGAAACTTGAAGGAATGACGAAAAATCTCATGCGGGAATCTTCTTCCTGTGCACTCTGGATGCAGAATTCGAGCCCGTATTTCGCTAGGAACGTGCAGCTGCTTAGCATCGCCATCAAGATATACCGTCAACCATTCGCGAGCCCCCACGCGTGTTTTCCAAGACATATGACCGTGTCCGTATGAGACTCGTTCGAGTGACGTCATTTAACCACGAGAAACCCACACGTTCCAGGTAGGGTTGGAGATTCGCGACAGAGGAATTACTCGGTGAACACTGCGGGCGGTCCGAATTTATAATCGGTGTTGCAAAAAAATTCGAACGTAAGAGCGCGGATATACGTGGATGGTTGGCGTTAAGATTGGGTGCGAGGGATGGGAGAGTCTTAAATTTCTATAGTCAACGTAAAGGCAGTGCGAGTTACCTGGAAAAGCTGAAAAGATGAAAGAGACCGATACGGAACGTGAAGGTCTCGCATCCTTTGACCTCGTGCAAAGCGAGGCTTCTCATCGAGACGTGTACTTGGCCTTACAAGGCGATGTGTTTCGCGTCGCGTTCGATGGAATCCATTAAGGACAGAGCCGAGATCCTCAACGATCCAAATGTATTTTCCATACTCACTCGTCTTATCTTATTACATTATCCGGTTACATTAATTGGCGATTTCATTTTGATATTTTAATATTTTAATATTTTATTATTTTGATATTTCAAAATTTTAGTATTTCACGGAATTACGTTGGATAATCGCCGTGGGTTAAAAAATACCGATTTTTCGTCGTTCGTGTTGCCGTGGACCGGTTGTGAAAGACTGGGAACTGCCGGATCGGTGCCTAAATCGGCCACGAAACGAAAATAAAAGTGTCGACACACGCGAGAGTGAAGCGCACCGATAGCCGTCGGTGCCCTTGCCTTGCCCACGATTACCTGTGACCGGCGAGCAGTTATTCAGGTTTGTTACGGATCCGTCCGGCATCACACGGGATGCCCGGTTGATCCACTTCCAGGAAAAAGTATAACAGCCCGATCTGTCGTCTCGATTCTCTCGTTGGAGAGGCTGCCGATGAAAAACCGAGTAAAACGTCACTCGTGGGCAATTAGCTGCGTGGACATGTGGGAATGTCTCGGAATCTATTGAATCACGCGACGAATCGATTCGTTACGGCGATCGGTGAAAGTTCACTGTTGAACACCATTTTGGTGCCCTAAGGTAGGCCGATCGTGTCCTTGAATCCGGCTGCACCCACGCGGACAAATCTTACGTCATTGACGACGAACATTAAAAATTATTTCGTTCGAAGAATCTACTCAATTTTTCAAGACAATTTTTTTTTTTAATTTTTTCAAATAAATTTCGTCGAGATGTTCCGAAAAGTCGCTGACGTAACGATAAACGTTTCTCGGTGTAAACGCAATTAATCAGGTCCAATTTCGTTTTAATATTTCTCAACGGAGCGTCGATACTGTGTCACGGTTTTGGAATGAACTCAATTAAAGATAATCGCAACTTCGAACGTTCGTATTTTCGTTTATTTATCACGGTGTACCAAATGGCAATTACTCGCGTGGTTATTGCACAGGTAAAATTCTCCGCAGTCGAGAAGCTGTAGCATTATGGAAGTTTACAATCCTATATCGACTTTCAACTGGTCGTTGGAGAACGAACGATAAATAATAATAGCGAGTGTGAAACTGAAGTATGAGGCGGTCGAGTGGGCCGATTGCCCTTGACTCGATTACCAACGAGAGCCTCTTACACGTAACCAGCGTATTACACGGATTCTCAATATCGAAGGTATATAATTGCGCTGTATCAGCCCTTCGATCCGACGATCCAATTTCCATCGTTCGCCATATTTGATTCATTAATATATCGTCCACTTCGTGCGAAACGACGATACTTTCGCCCGACGCTCCTTCGCCGATGGTGGACCGAAAGTTGCGCAGCCTTATTTTTTTTTTTTTTTTTTTTTTTTTTTTTTTTTGTGCAAGTATATTTTAACTTTCCAATTACATAAATGGAAATCGACGATGCCCGGACGATCGGGAGGATGTTTTTTAAACGGAAAGCGGGGAGTGGGCGAATTTAATAATTTCGAGATGTATTACAAGCGAACCGTTGTGGAGTTCGAGGCGGTGGCGTGGCGATGCGAGGGAGAGCGCGTGAGCGCTGGTCCTTGCGCCGCCGATCCGGTCGAGCTTGACATTTCGCGAAGTTACCTCGACTGGGTGTCGGTGAATTGCCGCGACTTTCTCGTTTCCGTGACGTCGCTTTATTAATCATCGATCCGAAATCTCTACATTCGCTCGATGATTCATCAATCATTTTTTTTTTTTTTCCAATGCATTAAATAGTCACTTATTAACGGATTACATAAATATCAATTTGTCATCTGCAAGTCAATTTTTTTCCATCACTCTCAGTATTGGTAAACCGTAAGATAAATTTAAAAAAAAAAAATTGTTCATCTTGTTTGTTTTGAATGCAGAGGAAAAAAAAATTCGCCGCGATTTATCTTCGCCGACCGGAACGATCTCTCGAATCCTCGAAAAAGATGCTACTACAAAAACTTACGAAATGTCCAGCTAGCGCTCGCTGCCAGGCTTGTGTTACGCAAGTGTTTAGTATTTACCCGGGGGGCGCCTTGCGCGTTGGCGCGGTTCCTCGTGCTTGCCAAGTGAGGCCCCGAAAACTAGGTCAGTACACCGCGTCATTACTATTTCCACCGAGCAGCACGCCCGACACTTCTGCAAAGTAGACTCGGCCGCGTAAAGAGACGAGACCATTTTTGGATGGCAATCAACCGCGAGTAAAATAAATTACAACACCTAAGAAACAACGTTGAACACGACAATGTACGATAAATAGCGGACTCGTTATCTATTTTTTTTCTTCGGGATCTGATAAGGTTGTTATATTTATTGAATTTTATATTCGCATCCGTAATAAGATCGCCTCCGATGGTCGATGAAGTATTCGCTGAAACCTCCAACCATTCTCCCCTTTGCTTTTCGTAATCGATTTCACTCGTCAGGCACTCGGGACTGTGAAGTCATATGGCCAAATGTGGCAACTCGACTGGACGTTTTATTATTTTTTTTTTTTTCTATTTTTTTTTTCACTCCTACCGCTCGCATGCGATACTCATAGTCGTGCGAAGCTATGGGCGAATGATCTCTTACGCTTTCCAACGCCTTTCTTTCTGTTCAGCGTGTCATCTCACGTACGATCTCGAAATGCAAATTTTTTAATAACCTTTTTCTTTCCCTCTCGTGATTGTTTCAGGTAACGATAGCCAGGCACGGGACTACGAACGCTGCCCAGATACCTCCACTGCCTACGTGTGAGTACACAAAAAAATTATTATTCTTCGTATGTAACTCCCAAAGTTTTTCTTCTTCATTGATCGACAAACTCTTGTAAATCCGTGAAAAAAGAAAATAACTTTTAAATGTTTCCTATGAAATACCGAAAAAAAAAACAAACAAACAAACACGATCATCACAAAATGATTGTTGAAGAAGAAAAAATTGTATCTTAAAATTCGACCTTTTCTTTTTTTTTTTCTTACCTCTTACAGTATAGATGTATTATTTAATTCGTCGCTCTGAAACATCGTCCTCGACAGGGGTAAAAAAAAATGAACGACATCCCAAAAGTATATCCGCCTCGCTGGCAGACGACCTTCCGTCGAAGACATTGCCAAGCGAGCGCGCTCTCGCGCGGGGCTCTGACTCTGTGTCTGGAAGGTGAACGCAGAATCGTGCGACCTAGATTCTCACGTGAAACGAGACGACCGAGAGCCTCATTCGCGAGTATTGAAAAAGGACACGCGGAGCTTATTCAGCTGAGACACGCCGAAGCAAAGAAACATTTTGCCTCTCACTCTCCCTATCCCCACCACCGGTCGGCATCACTTTTAACTCTTTCCTTTTTACTCTTCTTCACTCCTTCCGCGGTTGATGATCGAATCGAAAGTCTCTCGACGCCGACGCACTCTCCGCGCGCCACGACCGCGAAAACACTTTCCGCATCTTCGCTCACGTTGTCACGCTGAAAATTTCACCTCTGGGTTTATCGTCCCGGGGTCAAAAGACATTCCATGGTAAACCGTTGAAGAGTGTCGAAGAAGAAACACGAAGCTTGGATGATTAAATTTTTATTAATTTAATGAGATTCAAAAGTCCATGTTGAAAAAAATTATTTCTTTGCAAATTTTTTAACAACTTTTTTTTGTTTTTTTTTTTTTAATTTTTCACCTCGACAGCGTTGATTTGATTGGCACAGGTTAAAAAAAAAATCGCAATCGATAGCATATTCCACATGTTAGAGATTTGTCGTAGATCGATCGACAAACGTGCTTCAACAACTTGTCAGACACTGGTAATTGCCGGTGCTGACAGCCGAGAAAGCGACGAGGCAGTGACTCGCGATCTTCAGTTCCACGAGCAACGTCTTTACATACCGGCCTCTTCTCGACGCTTCAATACCTTTTTGTGTTACACCGAGGCGATATATAACCACGTGTTGCTCGTCAGGCTGAATCGGACTAATATTTTTTTTTTTTTTTTCCTTTTTAAACACTGAACTCTGTACGGAAACCTCGACGTCACGGAAAAAAATTGCCGCCCACCGCTGATCGTTAATTTTCAATAATATCGTATTTTTTACTCCGCAAATTAAACATCTCCAGATGTCTGATTCGAGACACCGTATTATTAAAAACTTCTTTACGAATCATTACAAAATTTACTGAACTTCGTCAAATAGTCGATACACGTGTTTGAAATTTTTTTTTCAAAATTTAATATAAAATTTTTCTTCGTATTTTTTACTCTGCAAATTGATACAAAACAAAGTTTATGGATATTCAGCCTAAAAACATGAACGTAAAGTTTTTAAACAGCCAGTCGCTTCGACACAGCGCCGATGAAATTCGCCACGGACCGTTGGTCCAGCCGCGATATTAGTCTGCGTGCAAAAAAAAACACTATAGCGTTAAATATTCCTCGTCCATGAACAAAACAACGTTGCCGAGGAATAATTATTCCAATCAGCAGCTTCAACCACCTTGAAGCTAAAAAAAAAAAAAAAAAACAGTAAACGAAATAAAAAATAAATTATTTAAAAACCGTGAAGAACGTAATGAGTTTCCTGCGAAATTGGCAAGTTATCGGATGACGTCGTCATTTCAATTTATATCTTCTCTTTCCTGGCTAATTTAATTCTCTTCCTATTCGTTCGATAGAGTCGAGCAATGCGGGGTGGGCGGCGACTGCGAAAACGAGAGATGCAGAAAGATATCCGACGGAGCGTACGGCGGATGATCGTAAACAGGAAATTCTACGATGGATTATAAATGTTCCTGGTTAATGACCATCGAATGCAGGGAGTAGCGGGGCGAGAACGAGAGAGATCGTTAAAGCCGGGCAGCGCGCTCGCTCTCGAACGTCCCGCGTGCGCTGGTTCGCGCGAGTGCCGTTATCGGGCAGAAGGGAAGAGATAGACGTTAATTAAGCTTGAATGCACTTTTCCAACGTCGTTGCTACCGAGGCTACCGGAGGCCTCGTGCCACGAGAGCGATTATCCGTGCGCGCGGAGAGCAACGTCATTAAATCAAGCACCCACGTATATCATGTGTATGTACAACCATACGTATGAGAAAATTAAAAATTAAAGTACAAGTACAAGTCCTCTTCACGACAGTACCGATGCTCGTTGATTTTTAACATAAACAAAAAAAAATAACCCTTAGATTTTAATTAGCCGAGTACATTAAATACGAAGATAACACAAATCGCTAAACTGCCGGACTAAATATTTAAAAACCACGCGAGTCTTTTTATCGTTAATCATAATAAATAATTAAAGAACATCGATTCGTACTTAGACACCGCGCACGACGACTATTGTAACATTGGCCGAGCGAGATCGTCCTCGATGAGGGCACATAGAAGAGCGGGGCAAGATGGACCACCGGAGTAAAATTAATTGGGTCGGACAAGGATCGATGATTTTTATCTTTATCTCCAGCGACGATTTTCATTGATTTTTATTCACCACGGTCTCCGAATTTACCAACTTGGCTTTTGATTTTTTTTTTACGCTATGCGATTTTTTTTCTTTCTCATTAGTCCATTTTGCCCCGCTGTCTCACCTGTCGATTAGGACCGATTATTCCAGCCCCCGGTTTTATATACGAACGCGTTTGCCCCCGTCGAGGCAGTTTAATGACAAATCGTTTTCGTATTCTGTAACAGTAAAATATTTATGCATAAACGAGTGCGAGATTGCGAGGATGACGTTTCGTGCGAACGATCCGCAGATACCGTTCGGCGGTTAGTACAAGGTCCCTCCGAGCAGCACCCGGCGAAGAATCCGCTCTACGCGCCCGAACTCGGTAACGGTAAAATTCCTTATGTGGCTTTGTATATTCCGAGGCGCGTTGAGGCGTCTTCGAAGCGACTTCTCTACCGGCGCTCATCGACCTCTAAGATGGTTACGTATCGTTATTGTGTCCGAACCAACGGCTGCCGCACAACAACACCCGTTCTGCCTCTTCCCTCGGTTCTATTTCGCTGGAGAAGAGCGCGCGAGGCCCAGCGTCGGTTTGCGTAACAATCGATTGACCCGAAGAGCGCGATCCGTTATGAATGCAACTTCGTAAGCCAAAGCGTACATATAAAACAGCTCGGAGCATCGACTGCCGCACATACCGACCGTTGCGGGCCTCTAGATTTGCCCTGTATAGACTTCCAGTGTCGGAAGGCCGCGAACGCATGACGGGCCTCGTCAGAATTCCGGTCCGACGGCAAACCGAACGCCGGTCGAGGACTTCGGGAGCCAAGAGAAATAAAAACCGAGTGCCCGAGTATTAAAACTACCGTTCGAACGATTGAGGGATTTGGATCGACGTTTCTGCCAGTCATAGAGTTGTTCACGATTGCCACGCTTGTAAATGTACATGTATACGTCTGTAATGTAAAAGAAGTCTCGGCGCCGTCACCGCCGTGTCAAGAATCGACGGGGATTCCCGAGCTTCGCTACAGGGAGAGAGAGAGACGTTCCGTGAAGTCGAGATGTTTTTCTTTCGTTGTCAGGGAAGAAGGTCAGATTTATTACAGTGACGAGACTTTCTCCGGTAAAGCGGGGACCAGGGAAAAAATATTTCACGTCGAAGCTTTGGCAAGATCTCCTTCAAATTGTAAATTCGTTCGTCCTTACCCAGCGATACTGAATTAATTTTTATTCGTTTCCTACTGCTTATTACAAAAAATTAAGTCTCGTCTCGGAGATTGCATTAGACATGCCGAAATATCCCAAGTAACTCCTTGAGAAGTTCCTTTTGTGAATTGTACATTTTTGAGAATTGTACATTTTTTAGTCTTCGTAAATCACACCGGTTTTCCTACTCTTAAGCGCTGACTCAGCGATCCTCGCTTCGCTGCTCTTGGTCTCGCTTTAGGGCGGTCTGACTTATAAACGTTCGGAGGAAACCCATCCGGTCAAATATTCGCAGAAACAATTGTTCAATTTCAGATCGCTCTTGGCTCAGCTCACGACGAGAGACGAATTTTGAGCTGCGAATTTTTAGCGAGTTGTAATGATAGTGTTACGCGCAACTAATATTGGAAGCTCTTGGTGGAATGATGAATAATGAGCGTTGCGGTCGTGGGAGGGCGGTAACTGCTGGATACGACGGCCCAGTGTGCAAAGGCTGCTGCCACGCCAGAAGGAATAAAGGATATGAGTATGAACTATGGCGAAGTGGCTGGTGGAAGTGCGAGCGGCGAAGCGAGTCGAGCCAAGGCTGCGAGAGTCAACCAACGTGAAAAGCGTATCCTTCGTTACATCCTTCTCTCTTACTCGAGCTCCCCACCCTTCACGGGACTGAAAATAAAGCCGTTTGTCTCGCGGTCTATCTCATCGAGCACCAAAGGCCGCAGGAGATAAGCGATAGCCGACACTCGTACGAGGACACGTTACAATGGTAATTAGTATAGGTTGCGCAGTTCTTTATATTTTTCTCCGTACGCACCGCTCGAGCGAAGTCACTGAATTAGGCTCGAGGCCAGAAAAGGGCGAATTTTTTATACTTTTTTTTATTGTCTTTCACGATAGGAACACAAAACGATAGAAATTTAGTGTTCTTTGACTGCAATGGTAACACTTTTATAATTTACCGATTTTTAAACTGCATCTATGATTGGACACCTAAATTTTTATTTTATTTAATTTTAACTGTGATTTTTTTTGGATTATTGTGCAATCATCCGAGTGAGTACAATTTTTTATTCAATCGCAATTTTTTTGGAATATTAACTCGAATTTGCATCTGAAAAATAAAAATACCGTTGAAAACATTAAGAAAAATGAATTCCTCGGGAAGTTCTCCGGCAATTAACATCCCGCTGGATTCGCGAGGCGATTATCGTTTATTCACGGCAAGAACCATTAAAACTACCATCCTCTGCCCGCTCTAACTATAGTCTGGATAATTAGCGGGACTTCGAATGCAGAAACGCACGTGAGACGTGCCAGAGCATACAACATTAATGTTGCGACCATCTGCGACAGTTATAATAATGAAGGCGTGCTATTCATTCTCGCGGGAAGGAAGTGCTTTACTTATTATCCGCCGTTAAATCCATAACGGAATTCACAATTCGTGCAGGAAGCGCGGAACGGTGAATTGTACGACAAGATGAGTTATTCGCGTCTTGTCCCTTTAAATTCATCCCCGAGGGCATTTCGAGCATAATGACAAGCTTTTCGATACGTAACAGCTGCGTATCGAAACCTGCTTTACACCGGTTCGATTTCTTTACACCGGAACGCGACGTATCTTCGAAAAAACCAGTCGAATTTCACAAAATATTCAGAGATAAAAATAGTTTTTTTTTTTTCAATTAAAACGCAACGGTAAAAATCTTTTTCCAAAATTGTTGACGAGCGCCCAATTTTTTTTTCTTCAATTGACAATTCGTTACATTAACAGCGAAAAAATCTAAAAGTCTCACGAAAAAATTTGAAACATGTGGGTTTATCTTTTTTTTTTGTCGTCGAAGAAGTACCGTGAGAGTTTCCATATTTTAACCTTCCTTATTCTTTAGCCGTTCGCGCCGATTACTAATTTCCATAACTCAACTTCCCCGGTGACTTTGGTGGTCGTCGCTTCGACACCAGATCACGTTCAAACGCACGTACTCTCTCGAACACGGACTCGTCCGTCGCAAGCTATTTTTTCCAGCAGGGACTAAAAAAGACATAAAAATAGAAAAATCCCCGAGCCTCACAACTCAAATTGCGGGTGACTCATTTTTTAATTCCGGCCTCGTAAATCAAGTTATTCGTGAACGGGACGGTCCAGCGGACTTCGCGGGTCAATGAAACGAGCAGGTGTAACGGGTAATCCGACTAAACAGAGGAAACAAAAAAGGTTACGACGCACGGTGGCGATTTCCAGCTCCCAAGCCGAAAACCCGTAAAACAGCCTCGCGGTCATTTATTTTTCTAGTCGCCGGTAATTTTTTGCTCCCAAACACCTCGTTCCTGGCCTTCTCTCGGACAACACCGAAGCCCGCTACGCCAAACGGTTTATCCGACCCGTATCTCGAATTGCCCAATCTCGCAACGCTGTAGTGAAAAAAAAAAAATATCCGAGAAGCTTCGAAGAAGATTCGACTTACGGATAAGCTGATGGACACTTGAATGAGTTACGAAATTCGGTTGGGGCTTGCCGAAAAAAAGAAAGATGGCGTGACGACCCTGTTTCGTCGCGTCGATGCTTACACCTGTCTGGATAATGAATTTCGTAATTTGTAGAATTTACTGCAGCCGAATATTACGGTGGGAAATTTTGCCGTTGCCGGACTCTCAGCCGAATGCCCAAGTTTGGATTTTTTTTTTTAACGAATTAATTAAATTTTTGCAATTGGAAAATTATGAATGAACCGACGAAAAAGGTAACGAGGTGGATAGCTCGAAAATCGCGCGTACGGCTCGGGTGTCGGCAGGAAGCGAAGTCTCTTGTACGGCGACGATCAGTTATGCCTCGGGATTCTATGGGGCTCTTTTGTTATTCCATCGGCGTGTGCACAGCCGGGACTCGTCGCATGCACCACTCTTGGTTAGCTACGCGGGGCGACGCTGTGTGCGTACACGAAGAATTAAAATCTCACGCACGGAAGCCAGCACGAATGGTTAGTTATGTAGTTGCATAACTGTGAGTCCTTTTCCTCTCTCTCCGGACGGGTGCGACATGCAGTCGCAAGCGTATCGCACGATCTCGCTGAAACGACGATATGCCATTTTCATCGACATTATTAAAAAAAAAAATTCGCACCATTAATAAAAGTATTCATTCTGCAAAGGTATTGAATATTAATATATCACTAAAAATATCACCATCCTTAAAATTATTCGTATTCAATATTTCTAACTTTCTTTTTTTTTTTTCATTGATTTGTATTTGGTTTTTTTTTAAATCTTAATATGTAAAATAGCTTGTGTATGAATTTTATACGGGAGGAAGATAAAAAAAATGGTGGAACAATTCCGCGAATGAATCTTTCGAGGATGGCGTACCATTATCGTGACGTTTGGTCGAGATACTTTGAAGAAATAGTACTTTATCGTTTCGTTCCTCGTTTCGTTCCTCGGCGTTTCCGGTCGTCCGAGCGAGCGTCACTGGAGCCTGGCATTGCCTCGAGTAGAATGAGAATCGATGTAGGAATCAAGGGAATAGGAAACGAACGGAAGGCAGAAGGCAGTGGCCCGGCTGTGTACCGACTCTCGCAGTCATCCCGCATAGTTCATTACCATTTTTATGGTCCCTCCCGCGACACACGAGTGCCGTGTCTGAATCTACATCGAACAATCATTCACTCGCGAGCCCTCGAGAGTGACTCAGACGCTGCCGGTCGAAGACTCGCTGAAAGATAAACGACGGAACTTTGGGTCAAGTACCTCGGGACTTCCGTTCTCTACCGTCCCTCGACGCCATTTTGCTCCTCGCTTCAACCATTTTTTTTTTTTTAGAACTCTACTTCTGTGCTATTGTAATTGACTCTGATGGTTCAAGAAAAAAAAAAAAAAAAAATAACGTACCCATTAAAATTTTACAAACGGAAGTGAAGGAGCGAGCTCGGCCGCGGTCATCGAACCTCGATTCCCGAGCAACGGGGATTCCGCTTGCGGCTTCTCCGCGCGTATTCCGCTCTCGGGAGTCCATTTCTCTCTCCCTCAAGGGAAGACCTCTTCCTCGATCGACCTCCGATCGCTCCCGGCGGTGTGAAAACGATCTTGCGGTATTTCGCGTGGCGTTAATTGGTCACGAGGGAGCCGCGAGCTCCTCTGCAACGCGTTGAAACGAAGCGAGATAACGAAAAGAACACGCACTGTCGATAAAAAAATTAGGTGGAGAAGAGCTCGACTTTGCGGAGCTGAGAATTGCCGGGACGCGAGTGCCAATGAGAGAATATAATAACTGTCTCTGATTGCTATGAAAAATGCGATGGTGATCGATTCGCGGAAGGGAGAGCCGATATTTCATCGTTCGCCGCGGACGCCGGCTCCGATGGTAAAACAGCGAGGCGAGAATTTGTCGAATACGAAGAGTGCGATGCGTGTCTCCGAGGCCTGGCGTGACTCGAATCGTCGGGAGACGCGAACCCAGAGTCAAGTTCACGTTGCTCCCATCATTGTCTCCCCCTTCGACTCCGATAACAATTGACGATTATTGTTATTACCGTAATTATCGCAATTATCGTCGCGGATGTGTCGAAGCTGCGAATTAGGGAAATTGCCTAATTTCGCGCGACCGATTGAGCGCCCTCTGGGCATAGTTGAATGGTATCTTCGGGACCCTGGGGAACCAAGTAACGGTCGGATGTTTTTTATTCGTCGACGTCAGCTCTTCGACAGAATTCGGACACGAGACAGCCGAACAACGGCAACGGTGAACGCACGGCCGAATGGCGAACGTAACAGGCCAAAATTCACCGCAACGTACTTCATAATTCCTGCGGCTTCGTGCTTTCGCATAATAAATTCGTCTTACCGTTATGCAATTTTTTATTTCCATACGGACGAACCGTTTCGTCGGACCGTTCATGGGAATTAAAAAAAAAATTGCCTGCTCGTAGATTTCGCCGGCGTGACTTAAAAAAACGTGGCGACTTTTTTTTCCGTTCTTTACATCGGAGTTGGGTATTTTTCAGAGTCGACCCCTAACATATTCGGGTCAGGCGTTGAGAATGGTAAAATTTTGTTTGGAGATAAAATCGTAGCGGAAGATTGAGAGGGAGGTAAATTTTGGTCCTCGTGAAGGAGTTCGGCGAATTGGTGTTTAAACATATATTTTTTCAATAGCTTATTCATGAATATCGTGTACTTCTTGGCGCACACGTGTGCCCGCGTCTTTCTGCATTCATCTGGGAATAGGAAGTGAGCATTTTATCATGCCTGGTAGCTCGGAGAAAAGGAAACCGTTAGATATACGTAGTCTATAATTTACGGCGACTTTGCCGCCGCCCCGCCGTTCGCATCATCCGCACGCGGAGAAGCAGCCTTTGGCGTCTGTGACTTAGCATTAGACTGTGCTAGGACGGGTTTCGAGAATGCAGACAAACTTTAACATTGGTTTAATAATATCGAATATATATTTAATCGACAGCTTTCATTACCCGTTTCGGTGTTTTCAAGTTTTTATTTTCATTCATTTTTTGCAGCCACAGTAGCGATAGCGAGCACCGTTCAGATCGAGTGTGCAAGCGAGTCGATTATCGTCCACATATCAACGGAGGGAAATACCGACTTTCACGGTCTAGTTTATCCCCGTGGATTGTCGAAGAACAGCTCCTGTTTGCAGGAGTACAGAAGCCAACCGGCCCCTATAACCTATCATTTGCCTCTGAGATCGTGCAACACCATGCCTACGGAATTGGTAAGTTTTCTTCTATGAATTATTTAATAATCGATCGGATCTATCTCTTGCCATCGCGTAGATCAATTTCCACTTTTTTATTTCTCTCTAAGACCATCCGTCGCTAAGTAACAAGCGTTTGAATCGTCGAGGTGAGGCTTCGCTGCCAGCGCCATCTTGTGTCGTTGAACAAGATGGCGCCTCGACCCGTGGCGCCGGTAGCCGCGAATGGAGTACGTTTGAAAAATGTTAACGTTCTTGTCGGCCGGGGAAACAGGAAGTGGTCATTTCCTACGGGATTCTTGAATCTTGTTTTGCCGAACGGTCGAACGTAACCGTAACACGAGCTCGTAACGCTGTTATAGCGAACAGCTTGCGAGCGCACAGGTTTTATCGGATAAAAGCCGACCGCTCTACGTGAGCTCGGGAGTTGCGTACAGAGCGTTATGGTTGCACGAGCGAGAGCGGTTGGCAAGCAAAAGTACTGCTCCGTCGAATACCGAACCACGTTTTAACTCCCTCCACCAACATATTTTCCCACTTCTACTTTACGAACTATCCACGAGGTAACCCGTGCAGTCTTATGGTATCGGTGAAGTCTCCACCGGTGCGCCATAGATAACTTCTCTCCTCGCTTCCCGCGCTATACCATAACTGGACCGTTATGTGACCGTAGTCGAGTGCTCGTCCTCGCGACCAATTCGCGAGTGCATTTCTAAGCAGTTCATTTTTTCTTGCATCACAAACGACCAAGAAAAAAAACCTTAAAAAAATGTTTCGAATCTCCCGTGCCAGATTGAAAGGTTATTCGAAGATCAAACTCAAAATACGTTTCTTCCAGAAGGTCATCGTTATTATCGTAAGGATAAACATCACGGGTCGGTGAACTTTGATGTTTCGCAGGAAACCAATGAAGATCAAAAGCAACCGCTAATTTCTCCTTGGAGATAATTTTCGGTGTTCCTTTTTTTTGGTCCTTTCGATGAGTTCCGTCAGCCATATTGTAAATCCGAGATCCAAGGAAGATTCATCGCCCGGCACGGAGCTTCAATCGACTCGTCCTCGCGATGAAAAATATCTGCAAGACCTCGGAATAATATTCTTCCCACGATAGCGAGAATTCAGAAACAATTAACACGTTAATGATTAATTGGCGTTTTTGCCGTTGATGGGAAAACAACGCGACTGCGTTGAACACTCCCATATCACGTATCTATCTTCGCGAATATTCATACGCATATACTTTTTACGTGAAAACGAGCGTTTGCGATTATAATGATTAACGAATAATAATGCCCGCGGCTTTACATTCGCGGAGTTACGAGCGAAATATATATGGACTGTGTACCTAGCTTGGAACACACGTAATATTATCCCGGTTCACGCCCGTGCATGGACAGATCTCGGAAAATACTCCGGAGGAGAAAATATAAAGCCGTGCAACAAATTATTAGCCACTTGTGTGTGATTTATTCAAGGCCGCTCACGTTTACCGAGCACGTCGAGTACTCGATCAATTATAAAAGAAGCGTATAACTATAATGACGATGCGCGGTCTCTCTGTGTCATGGCGGATGAGACGAAATGAGCGTGGAAACGTTTTCTTTTTTTTTTTTCTTTTTTTTTTCAAGCCGCGAGAAAAATATAATAAAAAGAAAAAGAGACGAAACTTAATAACAGACCGTGGACTAAAGCGTGCAATTATAATGAACCGAGGTGAGGGACGTCAATGACACTGGAAAGGTAAAATTACACTGAAACTAGAGAAACACTGATGCGACGTTGCTTCCGCAGCTTTTGCAAATAATAATATTGATAATTGTAATAATAAATGGCGATAAAAAAATATGGGATCTGTGGTAATTATACGTCATTTGTATTGCGCGTTATTATAAAAATATTTTTTCAAAATATCAAATACAAAGAAATAATGAGAATTAAAAAATAATATAAAAATAATAAGCGTAAATAATGGCTGGAAATAAAGATGGGATTTGTGGTAAACATGCGATATTTGTATCGCGTGAGGGTCCGCAATTCGTATTCCGTTGTATATTTTTTCTCCGTCTAATTGGCCATCCATACTGTTCGGTTCTGTTAGGCGTTTGATTTTTACGAAGCCGTCGCTTCTGTGCGTTCGCTCGAGGAGGAAGTAGTCGACTCTGCTTTTCGACGACGAGCGAGAGAGCAAGATACTGACCCGTTACTGCACTGCAATTCGAATGCTCGAGAATTCCTTTCCTTGGGTTAACGCAGCGGGCAAAAAACTAAACATGTTCGCCGTTAAACAATTACGAGATTTTTATAGCCCGGCAACGATGGCTCGGAGATGTTAAATCCAGCTTCCAACTCTAGAAGGATTCGAGCTATGCGAAGTATAAAAAAAAAAAACGACAGACAAAAGAACCGACTACCCTAATTGCTAGATTAACTCTAACAGTTTCCAGCGATCGTGACCGGTGATTTTTTTGTTTAGTGTGTAGGGATACATTTTTTGAAACAACTCGAAGAGTAACTGCGAGAATGATGGCTGATGGAAACTTCATACAGTGCCAGTATCGGCACAACGCTGGCCAGCACCGGTCCTGTGTTTTCATTCCCACCGGCGATACTTTGCAGCTTTTCATTGGAATTTAAGAGATTCTCCTACAAAGTTTTTATAGTCTCGACTGAGATTGTCTCTCGATGCTGAATACTCGGTGACCAATTTTCGGCAGCTTACTTATACAGTCAGGCAAAACCTATTCGCATGCTTATTAGTTTCTTACGCAAAGGAATTTTTTAATCTTCTATTTTATTGAAATTTTTTTTTACGTCGCATGATTATTTAAAAATATGTGTTTGTACATTTATTTTAATGAAAGTATCGAACGCCTCGGAGATCGTAGATAGGTGTATCGCCGAGTCGCGAAAAGGAATCGTGAACGCGTACTCGCTGACCATGCAAGAGTGGGCGCCGATCCTGGTGGGCAGTGACGTGAGTCTTTGCCCACGCCTGAATCATAAAAGTAAAAGTTTATCCCGGGCGAGGAGTTGCGTTGCGCGCCCGTATGTGTCCGACTCACGGACAGTCACAGAGTACGTTCGTTTCTTCGAAAGTCCGTCGAACCGCAATGCGGATTCCATCCACGTGTTTTACGCCGAATTGTCGATGATCCGCACCTTGAGGAGGCTATTTTTCAACTTGTAGAGACAACGCGAGCGCGCCTCGAAAATTCCTCTTGTTAGCAAAAAAAAAAAAAAAAGGGAAAATTAAACATCACAATTTACAAGTAAACGATTATTTATCGTCGAAGCGTTCGTATAAGCAAACTTGGAGTATCCGGGCGGGGCGCTCAATTACCTGAAGCTTGCGCGGCAATCGAGGCATCCGCAACCAGAAGTATCTCTGGCGGCCTTCGAATCGACCTTGCACGAGCATAATAAGCACCCATTCACATTACCCGCTCCTCGGTGCCAGCCTCGATGTTTCTCCTCGACAATTTAAATATCCTTCTCGATCTCGAAAAAAAAAAAATCGATACCTGGAATCCGGATTTTTTTAATCATATTTACGAATCGAGGTCTTTTCGGCCCTTTTTCATCTAAATTTTTATCGGTCATTTATATTTATAATCTCTGGAAAAATTACTCCGCGATACTCAATCTTCTCGGGTATTTGATTCACTCCCGACGTGGCTGTCGACTCTAACACTTTATCGCCTTCATCTTTCTCATTCCTCCCATGGCGCCACGATCTGATAACAGGGACAAGAGTGGATCACTCGAAAGTCTCGCGTACGTGTCCCCGTATCGTTTCTCAGATTTTTCCCCGATATCTCGTTCACGCCGTGTTACTTCACATGGATCTTGTAGATTATCGTTTCAGCAACTCTCACGTCCATCCGGAGTGGCGCCACTTGTCGTAAGGACGCCTCTGTTGTTTACGACCGGTTCTTCCAAGCGCCATTTATTGTTTTTCAAAATATTTGTTTTTTTTTTTACTTAGGACTTGCAACTTAGGACTCTTCGACACTCGAAAGAAGCTCCGTTAAAGCTCGTCGAGCCACGGAAAATTGCTGAAGAAGTTCACGTGACCCCATTTGCTCTCCGTCGGGAATTTATATTCTCGAGTGGCGGCCATTTTCTCGACGGCGATTATCAAGATGGCCCCTCGAATCTTAACGATTTCACTTACCCCGATCGTCGTTTATCGAGCAAAATACGGCTTAATGTTACGGCCTCTGAATTTTTTCAGTCCCCGTTTTTAATCGGAGGGTATCGAGTTCTCGAGGGAAGGACGCCTGCCATGGGATGTAGATGTACCGCCCTTGATAATAATGCAGGATGCTTCGTAGTCCCGGGGATTAATGCGCAGCCGGAGGATAATCGGCGGTACACAGGGATTCAAAGTAACGTCTTTTATTTTCGTTTTTCTTCTCCTCCACGTCTCCCTCGATTCCGAGACGTTATCATCGTCTCTCGCGGTGTTTCATCGCTGAAATATTCGAGAGGTGAGATCGCGAAGCCTAGACGGTCATTATCTCAAGGGAATCGGCAGGTTGCGATAAATAATGACCCTGATTAATCGCGAGACACTCGTCTTTTTTTGCACTTTGTTTCACCTCGAAATTTTATTTACTTTTTTTGGAATCTTTTTATTTTTGTCGAGCTGCGAAATGATCCAAAAAGCCTGCAACATATATGCATCGCTGTGCAGGATATGCCGACAATTTTGGGAGCTTTGATTGCCGTGATTGTAGATTCGCCTGGGCGCTTTGCGCGAGCGTATTCATTCGTTGCGCCAGGTGGTCCCGCTCATGCGGCCATTAGCGGATTGAGACGCAGTCTGCGCACCCTTAACCACTCTGAAGGATGGCTTGTGCATCGGATAATATCTTCCTAGCAATAACTAACCACCGGTTACAATACCTCCGACTCTCTTTCACCGGATATTTTTTTTTTTCTTTTTTTTTTTTGCAATTTTTTTCCTTTTTTTCACTAATCGTCCTTCGTGGTTCGAGACCTTCGCCCAACGAAACTCCGCTGTACCTCGATTGTGGGGCAATTATGTCGTAAAATCGGAGATTCCGCGAGCGGACAAATTACACGGCGATATTTCAGGTTTTGTCGCGACGGAAGCGAGCTTATTCTTCTTGTCCTTTCACATTCTCCCGGAGGATACCTTTCGACCAAACGCTGTATTACCGACGAGCAAATTGTTCCGATCCAGAGCTCTTTACCCGATATTAACCCAGATCGGAAAATATTCTTACGCAATGTCGTGAGAATAATATTCGAGTGAAACAAAATAAATAATGACAATAAAGTTTGAAGGGTGGACCAGGTTTTTGAAGAAAAAAAAATTTATTGACCTCTTGTCGACCCGCAAGAAATTAGTTATTTTGTCGGAGAAAATTTAGACGTTCTCAACTGTGGCTTCTTCGGGTACCAAGCGACTTGTCGCCGAAGGCGTTTGGGTGCGACTCCTTATGCAAATATGTATTCTTCGTCAATTTGTCTTATCCTCTCTCAGCTATGTATTTACGATAGGAGAAACGGCAATCAAGTAGCCCGATCAACCGGAGCGTTGAATAAGCCGTAACAGAGACAGCTTTATAGCGTATGCAGTGGTGGGATTACAAATTTTTTGCCAACCATCTTGTTCCAGCAGTTGAATCATTCGGATACAATTTATATTTATCTGTTAAAAAGACTAAACTGAAAAAAAAATCAGAGAAGACGATTCTGATTTTTTCATGTTGAAACCGAGACCGACTTAAATTTCTGGCGGAGACCAAGTAGGACATTGCTAGTAGCAACGAAAAAAAAAATGCAAAGGAGAAATCGCGTTAATTCGATCGTGCAATTCTTGCCAACGAAAGTAAAAGATCAATGGAGGAGAGAGAGATCGGCTGGAACGAGTGGCGAGGCTCGCGGTGAAAGATAAGGAGGGAAGAACAGTGAAGAATTAAAAAAATAAAATAAAATGAGAGCCGAAGGCTCGCGTGAGCGAGTGTCGTGAGAAGAGGAGGATTCCATGGAGTTGACCAACGTGGTCATCGGCGCATCCTCCGACTCTCCACGACTGTTATTTGCCTACAACAACACAGAGAAACAAATACACGCACGTATTCTGCGTTCTTAAACTACGGAGCTCTTCGGTATTAATGGCGGACTTTCTCCTCTTTAGTTTCCTCTCGAAGCTCCCGAGTTGATGATGCTCCGTCGTGAGAGCTGCTGCCGGTTGGTACTGAAAAAAATATCGACAGAATCTTGCACGACAATACCTTTGCCCGAGGTATCACATTCGCTTTTACGACGTCGCCCGAAGAGGACATGAAATACCACGGTCGGTAACAAAATCGGTAATTTTTTTTTTTTTTTTTACGGGAACTGAGAACTTTCTGTCGGATTCAATTTTTTCCAACAAAGTCCATTCAGTTCAATGGAAAAATATTTACGAATGCCTGTAAGGTGTAGAATAAGGCGTGTCACGTCGCCTTAGAGTCATGAAGGCAAAATAATTCGTTTTTAAAATGTTTAAGAATGTCGGGAAAAAAAAAAAATTGGTCACGGTTTGTTTTACCGACTGAGTTTGTCTCGCTTGGCATTAAAGGAGTACTGGAACGGTTTCGATGACTCGAAGTAGGTAACTGTTTTGAGTAATGAAAACGTAACATGCAGATGGCTATTATCAAATATCTGAGACGAAAAGTCTGCCGTTCCGTCTTCTCGTTGAAGCTCATAAAACGAATTATAATCCTCGGCACGCCACAGCTACTCCTCTGCGCTACGGTAAATTACGTTTCCTACGTAGCGTTCGGAGAGAGGAGAGCGCGAGAAAGACACCGTTATACACCTCCATCCGTTACATTTTCATACCACTATAAACTACGTAATAATCCTTGCGAAGCTTGAAGCCCGAGTACATTACTCCCACTTGGTGTCAGGAATTTCCGGGTAAGATTTAACAAAATGGCGTGACTTTGCGAGAAAACAAAGCTGAGCTTTAACGAACTCGCATTTCGCTCCGAGTGATACATTTTTTCAAATCCCCATCGAGAAAACTTCTCTCAAGATCTAATCATAAAAAAAAAAAATAATTCTGTTACCAAATTTGACCGATATCGCTAACAAATCCACCAATAAATTTTTACCGGTTGTAAACAATCGAAGAAAGTGAATATGAGATTTTTCGCTGTTCACAAATTCAAGAGGAATATTGTCGAAGATAAATAATATTAATACTCCTGGAAATGTAATATTTCGTTATTCGCAAACAATCTCCAGGTGGAATTGGGGCACGTTTGTACCTCAGGATTGAGAACCCATGAGGCGAAATAAACGAGGCTCGTGAATCTCCGTGCTCGGTGGATCCGAGGCAGATCAACGTAGGCAAGCGTCGAGAGGCACCTTCATCCCGATTGACCTTTGCCACCATAAGCGAGCTGCTCCCCACGGAACCTTGGCATTGGTATCCTCTTATGCAGCTCGGGTTCGTGTGCGCATCTCCATCGCTCGTCGTGGTTTGTTTTGCGGAATGGTTTTCAGGATGAGGGAGCCATCCAATGCTGGTACCTGGAGGTCCGAGAGGATACCCCATAACTCTTTCTCGCTCTGCCTCAAGACCGGTGCCCCTCCACTCTCATCTCATTCCACACGAACACACACACACACACACACACACACACAAACCCTTCTGCACCGAAGAGATCTCTTCGCGCACGGAGTCTCGTCTCTCCCTTCTCCGCGGAGCATCCTCTTTTCCCTCCGTACGCCTCTGCTTCGAAACCCCTTTCCCCCGTGTTACCCCCGAGACCGTCGACTCTTTGTTCCTACCTTGAGGACGCCAGCAGTCCGAGCACTCTGGCGGGAGGGACAATGCCGGCGCCCGGGAACAACCTCCGAGAGTCGCCACTAAGACTCCAGAAGCCGTTCGGGTCGTCGCACCGGACCGTTCGCCGAAGACAGTTGAAAAATGGTTCGCTATAGAGAATTCCCAAGAATTTTTGCGAACCCATCTTACTGACGAAAAATGTCACACGAAGTATCCGTAGACATTCTTAGATCCATGGGAAGTTTCATTTCTGTGGCTGTTGAAGAGAATGTACTGCGAAAAGCCGAATCTTTGTTGTAGTCGAACGGCCATTTTGGATGCAATCGCGGTCCACCATCTTGTCGGCCCTGGTGGGCAAAGTCGCGTGACCGCGCCAGTTAATTAAGTTATTCGCATCGCTGGCCCGGTCTAATTGAGCGGGGAGGTGGATGCAAATGGGATCGAACCTGATGCACACGCAGAGTCTAAATTGCAGTCTCGTCGAAGAGCCTCGATCCGGGACGCACCAGATGGATGGGAGATCGTTTAATTGAAGTCCGAAGGTGTGCTATTACGAGACCGAAGACAACAGCCATCTTGGTACCCGAGGTGAAAACGATCAGTCGGGCCAGAAATATAATCCTTCGCGTTGCTTTCTTTGCGGCTCCGTCTCGTGGCTATCATAAAAGCAAATAGCGAGCCACCTCTGATGCGTATGTGTATCCATAAAGTCGATGCGCCATTCTTTCTTATGTACCAGTCACAATCGTTTCGAGGGACAAAGGCCGTTGTTACCGGTGGATAGCAACGGAATTCAATACGCGAATCAAGCTCTTTTCCACACCAATAAGAGAATCCAATTGATTGACATCAAACGAAGTGGGAAATTCGAAGTTCGCTCTACAACAAGAACTCGTCGTTCCCTCCTCAGACGTCGCATAAGTCCGATAGCTTCTTCAGCCGACCGAGCTAGCCCCCGGCCACTTCTAAACTCGATGCCAAGGTCGCATTCTCGGCGGGACCGAGACCTTGAGACCGGATTCAGCAACCTTGAGGCGCCGCCTGCGTTTAGTTTTTTCGCCCTCGACGGAAAATTTATTATACTCCCGGTGTCTTCGGTCCCGGAGGCTTGTTTCTACTAGCTACTGCTCTTACCACTTACGCGTTACATTTGCCGCTCTCCCCTCGTCTTTGCCTCACTGATTGGTTCTAAGTTTAGATTCCGTCGCGGGAATTCATTTCTTCGATAAGTCGTTTATGGGGAACGTCTTTGGCGAATCGCAAGATAGCTTCCCACGTTTATGATTATTAGATGTTCTTTCCTTGATCATCTAGGACAATTGGAATCAGCGTCGAAGGCCTTCGTGACGCCATCATACATAAAGTCATGAAGTCCTTTCCGGTCCTTGATCTCTTTACACTCAAAGTACAAGTCTCATATTTCGCCGCCTCGTCGTGATCTGTTTGTCTGAAATGGCCACAAGCTTTTTTTTGTATTCAGGATTAACTAAACTAAGCTCCACCATGGCTCAGCCCTATAGGAGACCCGAAGAAGGGGAAACCGGAGCCGCCTTATCCACTTAAGGATGCACGCTGCGGCCGATTCCATGTCGTCTTTCTATCTCTGTCTTTCCGCCTCTGCTTCGCGCGTTTCGAAGAAACACGTATACTTGCCAGATTCGAGGACCCGGAGAACGAGTATTTTCAACGTCCGCCCGAGGGTCGCTAGACCTTGCCGAATTTACCGCCCATGCGATCATCCTTACTCGGCGAGTTGGCGTCGTTCGCCCACTCGTTCTTGGACTTTGCCGGCGTATCCCCACCACATCCTGTCATGGTTTCTTTATTCCTTTTGCCACAATTCCTTCGCTCCTAACGGATCTCATCGAGGATGTTGATACGTTTCATCGATGGTATCTGCAATACTCGCCCGCTTCGCGACGAATAACTCGATCGTTTCGGTAAAAATTCTAGAACTGCTTCAGCACGAGCTCGGTAGAGTGTGTGGAACGCGTGAGAATAAGTCCAGAGTCATGGCGGCAGTTGATATGAGGCTCGTGCCAAACGGATCGTGATGCCCAGGACGGGATTTGCAAACCCGGAGCAGCAAGACGTCCGTATTTTGTTGCACAAGGAAACTCGTTGCGGCTTTAAGTGTGTGCATGGGGGCAACATCTCACTGCCTGGGTCTCTACGTCCGCAAGTACAATTATGCGACTGTACGACTACTTCGACAGAGACCCGCGTGATACCGCCTTCGTCCATTCTCGAAGATTTTGCGTCATTACCCCGCTCAGTTGCGTCCATCTCGGACACGATGATTCAATCCCCACAAAGTTACGCATATTAAGTTTATGCAATGCCCATGTCGGCGGGACGGTGTGCTCTCAGCTCTGTGAAGAGCGAAACTCGGATACCATTTTCTACGGTGGCTTATAAACATGTTTTAATGTGCTTATAAACATGATGTACATCATTCGGGTCTTGGGATTGCCCGAGTTATAGCTTCTGAACCTACACTATCACCTTTTCATGACTAATTGCATAACGCTTCGTTCTTTCTTTTTGTTCGTGCTTCCTGCCTTTTGAAGCCAATAGAAAAGTTGGCTTCAAATCCTTTTGAAACTGTTGCACATCCTGCAGATTCGTGCACAAGTGACCGATCAGCAGTCGAACAGCTTCCGTCACAAGTCAATTAGATTATCGTCGACTGATCCCCCTCGGATACTCCCGCGGTCTTCACCGCCAGTTTCTTCGTTTTTCTTCTGTAGCTTCGAGCTCGGCGATATCGAGTTACAAGAGCAAGGTCAGTGACGATCATCGAACTATCGTTGGTTAAGACGGCAGTAGCAACAGCAGCAGCAGAAGCAGCAACAACAGGGAGAGAGCTAGGAAAAGTCTACTTATCGTGACCACGAAGGATAGGTCCTCTTCCTTTCTTCTTCTCCTTCGCGTCTACTTCTCCATCCTTTCTGCTCGACGCAATGAAAAGAGATAGATAGGTATAGTGATCTCTTTTACTAGCGGTGGACGAAGAGTAAGCCAGCGCTTCTCCATTGCCTGGCGGTTGGTGTTTCTGCGGCATGGCAGCCGGAGCTCAACTGACCGGGCGTCGAACCCGAGAAATGCGCGCTGGCATGGCCAACCCGTAGGAGATGTATCGTAATAAGTATACAAAGTGCCCTCGGGGGTCCGACAGCAACGTGCTGAACAACCACCACCAGGAAAGTACACCGGAGGAAAGGCGGATTGCTATGGAGGCGCTTTTCAGCGTGTCTCTTCGTCGAGAAGAGGATAGGAGCCAGTCAGCTGTACTCCAAGTTCACGGTCCATTTGCATGCCTCGCTCTCGCTGTCCTGTCTTCTTCCTACTGCCTTCTCTACCCTAAGAGTCGATGCTTTCAACTCGTCTTCAAACATCCCGTTGCCGGAAATTCCACCGGGATGCCTCGTCGACATAGCAAAACATCGGTTTACACTTTGAATAACAACCATGGAATGAACCATTCAAACGAAACGCGCGGGTACGAACGATAATTTTTCATTCTTCGTACAATAACTGACAAATGAGCGGGCTACACTTCGGTGAACACAATATATGCATAAGTAAGGTCGAGTTATTCTTACGTTCGCACTGGAAGAGCGAAAGCTTTGTTCTCCCGTTTTGCGAAGGCAAAATTCACTTCTAAACGCGCATAAACGAGCCTGTTTAAAGTGCTGAAACTGAGCACTTGCAGAATAAAAGGCTTTAAAGCCATGAAGGGATACAAATTTTTAAAATTCAAAGTTAGGAAAAACCACATGGTCAACCGTCAATTCCCTAGTTCCAAGCGTTCATCAGCGTAAATTTTATGATGAAGTCTTACAACCCCCCCAAGGTAAAACGCAAGTTCCGAGCCAACTCGACGTTTTTTACATAGTTATTTAAACTCATAAATGTCATAACATACCTACGAGGGATCTATGGTGTATGGGAGATTAGTTTCTCTACATAATCAATCGGATACTATCGTCGTCTAAATATCATTAAATGCTACCAAAGGGAAGAAAGTGTTTCCAATATGCTCGCTGGGACATAGCGAGATACGCAAACAGTTACAGATGTATCGACACGATCGGCAAGGATGCACCATCCGTGTCACGATCTGTTCAGAGTACGGAATGATTTAGGATCACCGATGTAGTATATATAAAAGTGTAACACGGTACTCCCGGTAGCCGCACGAAAGACCGCGCGGTGCTCGGCCGACCCCAAAGGGGCCTACGGAGACCGCACACAATCGGCAAATGATCTAGGATCTTACTGAGGGACTGCACAGTAGCCTGTGAGGAACTGTAAATAGCAGTACAAGCATAGTAATATCACCGGTGCACGATCTTCGAGTGATTCACGATATAGAGGATTGTATCAATCTTTGCTGCTAGTTGATCTTGCGACTTTAGGCGCCAATATTTGAATCTCGAATTGCAAAGCAATTATCGGTCGTAGGCGTAATTTATGCGCGTCCGTCCTTTAATTACCCTCATATAAATGTGATAGACGAAGTTAGCTCGGTTGATCATAAAATCTTCCGAATCATTGTTAAGGTAATTTCATAAAACCGTGTGATGTGCCCTGCACTCTGCATAGTAACAAGGCTCGTAGTAGAAAAAAGACTGATTAACCGCAATCGCTTTGCTGCTCGTCTTGTCTACTACCTCGCTGTGATCATTGAACAGAAAAAAAAATCCAAGATTATCGCGACACACATGATAAAATTGTATCGACAGGTGTGCATCGACCACGAGATCGAACTATGTAAGTCATCGTCGAGAATTTTCTACTATAAAAACAATATCCCGAGCCGCTCGAATGCCTTGGCCGTCCGGCTTGGCAGCCTGATGACTCGGCGCATCATCATGGTCAGCGGGTGCACACTGAGGAATTCTCATCGGCGTTGCTCTCGTTAACTCGTCACGAACGACGACATTGTCGGGTCTTGCGTGCATTCACCTTCGACATCCCCATAGCTCGAATGATACTTAAATCAAAACGATCCGAAGCTCAGTCTCATATCCCGCTTTAGCGTGAGGGAATTTTTCTCGCGGACTACGATTGCTGATATGATTGGATGATACACGGCTCACGATGCACCGTTACGCTGGCTCCGAGGCCTTGGATGGCCATCTGCGATCAACATTTGCCTCAAGACTCGCGTACGTCTTTCCAACATCCCCGAGTTGCGATTGTAGCAGTTTCTTCGGCGAATGACCAAAGACAAATTGATGACAAGTTGCTGGATAGAACGTTGAACGATCGGTTCCATTAACCACGACCTCCTTTCTTCCTACAACGGCTATTGACGCTTGACTCTATGACTGCTAGGTTCCACCTTACTCTCCCTCGACGATACAAAAAAGATTCGACAAAGTTCCATCGCCGCCGATGATTACAGGAGGTCGAGAGGCGTCACGACTCCCCACCGTTTTGCGGAACTCAATAGCTCAATACCAAGAATAGCATCGTCGTCATACCCTCGACATTGACTATCTCGCTTCGACACCAGCGAATCGGTGGTTTCCTCCCAGCTCTTTCCTACCACGCTCGAGCGCCGCAGCCTGTTATACTTGTTTGCGTAGGTGGCAGGATTCTTGATTTGGACGACCTCCACATACATCCTGGACGCTGATCCAGGATGTACCTGGTGGTCCGCTCATAGGACTCAAATGCGTTGAAAAAAGAAACACCAAATTGAATCCTCGCGCAAAATTGATTAATTGATAAACTTGGCTCTTGTGAGATGTCCGAATGCATTAGACGATGACCCCGGGTCACGGAAGACTCCGCGACGTGATTAAACGCCGGCAAAGCCTGGACTCGACGTTACCGCGTGCACGGAGAGCGCGAACGTCGTCAATTATGCAACCTCCGGCATTGGTTGGAACCGAAGACCGTAGACGCGACGTTACGCTAATACCACGTAATCCAACTATGCATGAGCTTCCGAGGATCCGACGCTGTGCAATACAGCGTCTCCTGCGAACACGACAGCCAGGCCTGTGTGTGTACGTATTTATTCTTCGCGTGGGCCTAGACCTTCGTGTAATATCGACGATGGTGCAATGCCTTTGGCAGCCTTTCACGAACTCTTTGATCACGTGTGTACTTTAAGTCATGCTAGGTGGCTGCAATTTTGCATATTCAAATACATCCCCGCACGCTGTTATTCCTCAGTGTTTCTGGAAGTTTTAATAACCGTGTATCCTTTTTTTTTTCTCTTAACAACCATACGCGATAAAAAAAGGTTTGTGAACGAACATTTCATTTTCATTAACGTCCACTTGTTAATTTTGAATCTTACAATTGTACATCGTTAAGTTCTACAATTTTATAACTTTATAATTCCACAATTTTACAATTTTACAGTCCGTTGAAGAAAAAGGACCGTCGTGGACAATAGTAATTCAGAAAAGGCAAATAAAAACCATTGAATACTGCCAAAGCCCGTTCTATCGCCGACAACAAAAAATCGTCTCTGAGCTCCTTGCGGTAATTCAATCGGTAGCAGAAACAATCTGAGCTGCATAACAGGTTGCAGCCCGGTCGGCCGTGTGGATATAAATATTTTCGAGAGGGGCAGGGGGGGACGAATATAACGCGTCAGAAAAAGGGGGCTGGGTAAACGAAGATTCCTCCGGACACTGGGTACATCGCGGCAGGCAACGACCTTCAACGAGTCTCCGTCCGACCTCAGCAAGGATACCGGCAATCTGCAGTGCATCGGCCTGCGGCTCGTCGGATCGCTGACTTTACGCTTCGCACACCCACCACCTACGGGCAGAGAGAACCAGCTCTATCCGAGTGGAGCCTTTATGGCATGCTCGGAAACCGAGGGCCAGGTGGGGAAGAGGGGCGAGCGCAGAATTTGCCGTAACTTTTGCCGTCTCATCGTCTTCGCAGCTGTGTTCTACCTCCGAGCGCATCTCCACCGATCTAACCCGTTCCCTCTTTTTATCGTTCGCGTCCTCCTCCGTCGTTGCTCGGTGCGCATTCTTGCAATATGGCCCACTCATTTTCTTCGCTCGATCTCTTCGATTGTTTTCTGAGTCATTGGCCTGTCGAAGGAGAGGCTCGCGGATGCCATTTCGTGGTCTTCGTTCAAAGACCTTTTTAAGATTTCATGGAGAATAGTCTGAGAACGTTTTAACTTGTAAATCCAAGCCATCGACAGCCTGATAGCTGATAATTATCGGTTACACCCGTTTGCTACTTGATAAACGGGTGTTCAACGGCGATTAAAAATTACGATGGGTGAAGTGATTCAGAAAAAAGGAAAAAGAATCGATCTAACGGGCTTTTGATTGAAACATATTGAATGTAAATGAGTGTGAAGGTTTGCGGATTGAATGCGCATGCGAAGTGCATTTAATGTCGACTCGTCGCGATCGAGGGGCGTTGATCATTCGACAATAATGTTAATTACGTGACGGTTTCAATCTCGTGGGACCGCGGTGTACATGAAGAGTGTCGCGACATAATTTTTTTTTTTAATGCTCACCTCGGTGCGTCTTCGCCGGCTCGTTTGTAATTACGAGTCGGCGAACATGAGACTGAAAGTTATCGCGTAATATCGCACGCAGTGACAACGATGCGGCGGAGACCTTGAAGAGAAAGAAACGATGGCTCGTCGGAGTCGTCAGTTGAGACTACGAGATACTTTCACCGGAATGCTGTTTCTATGTCTTTCACGACTCACGATTGTTATCCCGAGTCATTCCCGATTCATCTGACGAATCGGTTGCTTCTGTTTAGAAAAAACTGCCCTGGTAGACGTCGATTATACGCAAAGCTATTTTTGTAATTGCGACTCTCATCAACTACGGCGATCGCGGATGCGCTCGATAATTATTCAGTAATTAAATAGTGGAGACGGAATAGTGTTTCCTGTTTGAGAATTTATACATCAAGCTGGTTGTAAAAAAATTGTGGATGTATCAGTATTACGTCAACATTTTTTTTAACATGCATTTTTTTTTAAGTATGACAGAAGAATTTGGAAAGACGAGTCGGCGCTTTGGTATAATTGCCGTGATAATGCGATCGATAATTATTGGACAATTAGGTATCGGAAGAAAGATCGAAGTGGCTTTGGAGGGATTTATTCGAGTAATTGGACAAAGGATTGCAAGGTAGCACGGTGGAGACTCCAGCGTTGGAATAGTATGTGAGCAAAGTTGAATCTCGTGTCGCACAGAACTCGGTAAAAGAAAGAGAATTCTCGGCCTCGGGAACGCCGATACTCGGAAGAAAGAAGTGTCTCGTCCGCCTGGGCGTCCACAAGCCACTCGGCCTGCACCTTCCCGGAGACCTCGTTCTCGGGACTACCCGCGATAAAATACTCCGACTGGTCGCGGTAACTTTTGCTTCGGCCAGAGTTTTTTTTTTCTTTCCATCTTCGCCATCGTCACTCGCTTTTTTTTTTGCTCATCGGCGAGGTGCAAGGACACCGAGCTGAAGGCGATACAATCTTTACGACACGTTCGCGAAATCTATGGAATAATTGTACTGTCGTCGCAGAATAAAATATTAATTTTTTTCTTCTTACTTTTGTTCGCAGGATGACGGTGGTATCGAATATTTCAATACGATAGTAGTCCAGCCGCATCTGAAACTGGTGACCAATCAGGGCAGAGGCTTTCACGTCAGGTGTCGATATCAGACTCGAGACAAAGTCGTAACGAACGATCAGACACGTGTGGCTATGCTCCAATCTTTGCCGCTGCAGGTAAAAAAAAAAAAAATATATCTAAAACGTTTCTAGTGAGTGTATGAAATAAATTAACATTTTTTTTTTTTCATGATTAACAGGCTACAGCACCGATGCCAGGGTGTACGATGAAAATCTTCAGCGGCGATCCGACCCGACGCCACGTAGCCGAGAACGTGAAGATCGGCGATCCGTTGAGCCTCGTCATCAGCATCGACAAGCAGGAAATGTTTGGCCTGATGATATCGGACTGTATCGTCAGAGACGGCCTGGGATGGGGCGAGCAACGTCTCATTAACGACGATGGGTATTTTTGCATTTTTTTTTACCTCTCGAGTAATACCTTGGATAAATAAAATTAATTATTTTATGCAAATATTGATCGATAACAAATTAACGGTACGATAATCGATCTATAGGTGTCCAGTTGACGGCGAGATAATGGGTCAATTCGACTACAGCGAGGATAAAACGACAGCCCAAGTAAACTTCCAGGCTCACAAGTTTCCCTACACAGCGAGCGTCTACTACCAGTGCAACGTGAGACTATGCGTCAAGCACGGCGGCGGATGTGCCAACACGGTAGATACATTTTTTTTCCTCTTTCTTCTCCCTTTCTTATTTTTCCCTCATAAATAATAACAACGAAGATTTCGCACTCTTGATTACTTTTCCCGCTCATTCATTCGTTCGCTGGTTCGTGCGTGCGCTGGCAACAGTCGGCGGTGACGGAGCTTGGCAAACTTCCGGTTGTATCGAACAATTGGATACTGGATTAAAAATACCGTCACGCGATACGAGTTGCTCGTCCGATCGTGCTACTTTATTTTTTTTTATTTACCAATGTACGTCAGTAAATTATAAATAACAATATTGATTGCAGCCACCACTGTGCAACGATGTAGCCAGACGCAGAAGGGACGTCACCGGTCGGTCTCTTGACGACAAAGACGTTTCCACTTTGGACGGTGGGACGCCGGCAACCATTGAAGTTTACAGCGGATTGTACGTCAACGAAGCCTCCGACGTGGCGAGTAAATCAGCCGACGATGTCTTCAGAGAAAGGGTACATTTTTTTTTTTTCAAAACCGCACCTAAGTAATCCAAAGATAAAAGCAATTTTGGCCTCCGATGGCGCTCTCTCCTTGCATCTTCGACGGTCGTTAAAAAAATGGTATAAAACGCCCGACCAGTTTAAAAAGCGACACTCGCGTGTGTAACGTAATACTGTTTTCACCGTTTCGATACGAGGTCACTGCGGTTATCATCGCGTGCCGTGTAGAAAGTATTATTTTTATGTATTCATCTCACGCACACTTGACTTACATTCCAGTTTTTGTGTGCCGCGCCTGCATTGATCAACACTATATCTGGCGATTCACTTATTAATCGTTAATTGATGGTTGCGTTTTTTTTTTCCTGCAATTAATTTTCTTATGTTTTTTCTTTTTTTTTTAGACGATCGACGAGGACGATAGTATCTGCATATCGCAGACTAGTTTCGCCATTGGTATAGCGATTGCCGGTTTGATACTTATGCTGCTTGTCGTTGCAGCTGCTATCATACTGATGGCCAAAAGACGACACAAGAGTGTCTCTACTACCGGATCTTCTATATACAGCGGTCCTTACACGAACACTGCCTACAGTCACAGTAGTTAAGCAAAAAAATCATACAAGTTGTGTGTGACTTTTTTTCTTAATATTCTCTCGCCTCTACCTCTCGAAGAAAAAAAAACAGGAAGAGTGTGTTGACAACAGAGCGTTCGAGATCGTGGGAGTCCTCGAAAAAGCTTCGTAGAAACTTTAAACCCGATTGTTCGCGAGTTTTAAGCTTCGTCGATGCCACTACGTTCGATCTTATTCTTGCTCAACTGCCAATAAACTAGTGCCCACGATCGAACGAGTAGTAGTAAAAATAAAACGCTCGAGCCGAAGTTCCCACTAGAGCTTTATCTAGTTTCATTTTTGTTTTTGCTTTTCTTAAAAGCTCCTCAGTGACTCAGCTCGGGGACTCGTCCGATCTATAATATCGTCGATTAATAAAAAATATGCGAGTTCGAGAATTGAATCGAGCGCCTTGCGCGCTTCGTCTATAGCGAGCTAGGCGCAGGAGACGAATTTTTACACCGCACAGCGTAGATCATTTATCGCTAGAGCACATCCCCATATAGATTTACTAAGCGACCAGGAAAATCGATTGTCATTTTGAAAAAAGGTAGATAACCATTTGTCTTTAATGGATTGATGAAAAATTTCCGGGTGCGATTAACGAATCGAGGGTCAAAGTTTATTAAGGGCTCGGATCAAGGTTCGAGCTGTTGATAATATATATATATACATATATAGATATATGTACTGTATACTAGTCCGGTATACGCTGTCCTAACGTAACACCTACCTGCAACGTGGTGGAGAAATTAGCGTGACTTTTCCAGCGCTAGTCTCCCACGTTACTCTTATATTATACATACTCCCGTATAACGAAAAAAAAATCGAACTCTTAATCAACTCGTAAACTCACTTAGTTCTTAAGTTTCAAGTCAACGACTCTCAATAATGAATCAAACGTTCCCTAGGAACTGAGAACAAAACAAACAAAAAATCTATTCGTACTTTCTCACGTCTTTTTTTTATAGCTTTACTATCTAATTATAGTAACACGCGTTGGTCGAAAAAATTAACTTTCAAAGTCACTAATTTTTTCAAATTTCTTGGATACTAGATAACGATAGAAATTGGATATCTCTAAAGTGTGCTTCCAATGATGCTGCGGATGATAAAATGAGCGTCTGACGCTCGTGAGGATAAAACAAAAAAAAATGAAATCAAATGCACGTTCTACTCACAATTTTCGCCATGTTTTTTCTCAAATGTGTTTGTCAAACAAAAATATTTGTAACCTGCGACTACTCGAGAGCTCGAGTCGGACGTCAGACGAGAATCCGATAACGCTTCAAAAGTGGTTTTTAATCGCGATTAGTTTTTAAGGCCACGTGTGAGACGAGAGAACGAAGGAAAAGTGTGGAGGGGCGAAAAACACTGGTGCTGCCCAGAAATGGATTACTCTTACGGAACCTCGCGCCCCTTCAATATTTCACTCCGGCATAACCTCAAAATGTATGTAAAATACATTTATCGCTGTTGAATCGAATGTACGTTCGTCAAATAGAAGGGACGCGACAGTTTGCTCGAGAGTCACGTTAATCCCCATCAGCCGTGATAGCATCGAAGAGATTATTTTCTATTAAGTGTAAAACACTGGGTAAAGCGTATGAAAGTAATGAACAAAATGGCAGCCTACTCGTGTACGCGAGATGGCGCCCACGGGGCTCTCGCGACTTGGTGGTGGGTACATTCGAGAGGATACGAATTTTTAATTGTTTTACAGGATTGAAGAACAATCTGTAGAGATCACAAAACAAACTTAACCAATATAATTGCTATAAAGAAAAATAAAAGAAGCTAATGAAGTAGCGCTGGGTCAAAGTGATCGTCGGAAACGATGTACTTCGGTGTCACGACGGCGCCCCCATGGACTTCATCTGACAATATCCTTCCGAACGATATTTTTCGCCTCTCCACATTGTGCAATATAAATGAAACGAAAATATATTTTTTCGTTGGAAAGAAACTCTGGGGTGTCGTCGTAGATCGAAAAAAAAAAATACTGCTGTTTGATGCGGAACGTTGGCACTGGTTCACAGTGACATTGGGGATCAACTAAATATCTGTATACACGTATTCTTTAACTCTTCTTTTATAATGTTTTTTTTGTCTTATCGCAAGATAAGCTTGGATCCCGCAACGATGCTCTGGACCCTTGTCAATGGTATCTACTACGAAACTGTGTACATATAATGAAACTATTAATAAAAAATCGGTTAGTATATAAAAGTATATTGAAAAAAAAAAAATTTTACCTGACCTGTGTCGTTCCCTTCCTCATCGTTCTGTCAATGAAAAAGAAATTGATTACCAGGTTTCTTGAGATAATAACGAACTCACATTGACTTTTCGCATTGTATTATATATAATTCGCTTTTTGGAAAATATGATAATATTTATGTATATAACAAGAGATATAATTAGACTGACATGAGTTCTATGAATTCTTTTCACGTTTTTTTTATCTCACCATCTCGTCGTTTATCCGATCGTCATTGCGTTTTTTGTTGTTGTTATTTTTCCTTATTTATTCTCACCGATTCTTCGATTTTTTTTCTCATTGCTTCAGAATGTTGTATTTTTAATTCTCCCCGCATCGCGTATTTATAATTGTTGTCTCTTTTCCCTCGCTTCTCTCACCGGCATTGTTCCCCACTATCTTCCGCGTATCAATGAAAAAATCCTTTCACAGATGGGGAAACAAAAACGGCGAAGTATCGAGAAAGCTATGGAGCGACAATGTATTTTTTTTCAATTATTTATTCGTAGGGGTCGTAACTTTAATGAACTTCGCCGTTTTGTGTTTCAACGATCGCCCGGCCTTCCCGTAATTGCCTAACATACATTATGAAAAAATTTAACGGCGAAATACTTTGTAACAATTACAACTTGGTATCACACCACTAGTAGTTAGTTTACGGGACTAAATCGCATTTTTTTTTCTTCCAAACTTGTTCGATAGCTGCGGTGATTCGCGAATCTAAAAGTCGAATTAATGAGTAGCGTGCCAGTCACACGCTCACTGATAGCACTCGTAGCGGTAGCGTCATGGAACTACATACTTCGTTATACTTTTCTGGTTAGTTCTTTGAGGTCCAGAAACGAATCACCGCAAGCTTTCCTCTTCACATTTGTTTATTTTTTTTTTCCCTTCATTCTTTACTTCTTATCTAATACTACTATAAACCGTACAGTGAATAAGTTTGATGGACGATTTGTTGAAGGAACGGGGACGAATTCGTCGCGAGCACGCAAGGTGTGCACGCACTAAAGCTTCGAATATAATCGATGAACTGATCTTTTATGTTCTTCTCAACTTTCCAATGATACGAAATATATCGTGCAAGCGACAGGGATGCTTTACAACCGTAAAGAAACGAAAAAGAACATTGACGCGACTGTACGCCACGTGGCATGGAGGAAAAAATGCTAACGACTCTCTGCTTCATGTTAACTTATCGCTATTCACATTTTTAAGATCTTTTTTTTAATGAAGAAATAAAGAAATAAAAAGTCCGGGAGTCACCGTCTCGACGTCCTTAATCGGGGATCTTTTAAAAAATATCGTTTATCAGTAGTTTGCGGTAATAAAACGGAAAATGAGCACCGGGCCGTGCGAGCTCGAGTCGAGCGGGCACGTAGAACGAAATCGCCGACAAGATCCTCGAGGTTCCCCGATTTTTTTGTTTATTCGTTGAAGAACCACGCAATAGTTATCCCTTCATGTGTTACATAGTTTCGCCGACGACTCCACGTACAAATATTAAACAATAAAATCACATTCGTCGTTGCCATAAAAATAGATAAATCGCGGAGCCATCGACGACTCTAGCCGACGTTTTTTTGTTGTTGTGTGTATGTGTCTGTTTTTTTTTTTTTTTCATCTCTTCACTATTTCTCTGTATCTCGTCGTCTTTCTTTATAACAGCCAAAAGTCACTAATTTTATTTATGGTTTCCATTTTTCTGTTGCTTGTTTCTTTTTTCGTCGCCTAGAGATCCTGCAACCGTTGATTAGGTACATGTATAGCTACGACCTTTCACTTTTAAGGTACATTAAAGACTACATCAGGTGCCCATCTTTTTGTTGTTCATTAACTTATGTGTTTTGTTTTTCTTTTAATTTATTTCGAATTTGTTTTCGTACATTCAGCGTTAAACGAAACAATGGAAACTCGAGACATTGAACAAAAAGACAGGCACACCGTTAAACCTTAAGTACAATCACCGTGTAAGCAAAGCTTCTGGATGGATTCATGTTTCCACTTGATTGGCGTTTTTTTCTTTTTTTTCTTTTGTTTTTTTTTGTTCTAATGGTTATTGTAGATTTTTTTACGTCGATGCCGTTTATCTCATGCATTATTGCGCGGAGAACCTTCATTTTATTTTCTGTCGCCAGTGAAAATCACAGCCTGCTTTCACATAGTGGAATTCAACTAATTTAGAAACATACCAATATTCCGAAAGGTTTAGTCAAACTCGTTTGTTTCGTTATCATTACAAAAATACGCAAAGCGAGACAAATGAGAGAAGAGACTTTTGAAATTCGTTGAGTTACGACTTCTTTGGTTTTTTTGTTTTGTTTTCTTTTTCGTGGTTCGAGGTCTCCCTGTTGAACCACAGACGGAAACTTTTGTTTCTTATTATTTTTCTTTACTTGTTTTTTTTTTCGTTATTCAATCCGTTTTCGACTAACAGCGTTTCAACTAGACGTACAGACTAGATACTGAATACGTTTACGGTTCATCTTGTCGAACGTATGACACAGTAAATCAAATACCCTTTTTGAAATGTGTGTGTGTGTGTGTATGTGTGTGGGCATGAGCGTGAAACAATTTATAATTTTTTTAATTCTCGTGTAAACGCATTCAGTAAAATTATCATAAGATTTGTATAATTATCATTGTATATATCGTGACCTCGAGAGTATCCCCTACCTGCGGGACTGTCGCGATCGATAGGTAAATCATCCGTATCTCGCATATTAAAAATTAAATTCTGTAAAATCGCGCGATTAAAATATCTTCAATTATACATTTACAATTGTTTATAGTTTAGTTAAAATTCTTGTTCACAGTAACTTTAGTTGTTTCAGTGATTCGCCATGCCTGTGTTGTTGTTGTTTTCTTTACTAACTATTATTTACTGAAATCAATTCGTTTTCAATGGAGTTTGCCGCCTTCGCATCTTGAGTATTTATCACTAGAAATATGTCTTTATACTCCGTATCCTGATCTATACGCATTATTTTTTTGGTTTTTATTTTTTTTTGTTTGTGCCAAGTAAATGAGAAAAACAACATGAAAAGAAAAATCGAATAAACGTTTAACACGAATTCACAGAGCACTTTTTATTTATCTTACACATAGTAACTGAGAAGCGGCTATGGAGCGTCACTTGTCAAACTCGGTACTTCTCACCTGTTTTTTTCATACATAGCTTAAACTTCGCTTTTTTTACTCTCTTCCCTCCATTGAATAATAATTAAGAGTATCCATTTAAATAGAATTATGAATCATATGTATAATGGTTTTTTGTTTCTTTTTTATCTATCCGCGTTCGTATCCTTCGCTAATTCTCTTTAACAACGCTTTGTGTTTCAACTCGATCATCATAAGTTCGATCGTTACTCAGTTCTCTTTGTACCGGCGGTGGCATGTGATTCTTTTGTTTTGTGTTTTGCTTCTTTTTCTTCTCTATCGTGATTATGTGTGCATACGTGTTTGCTTCCCCTTTACAGATATTACCGAGCAATATTCTTTTTCACAAGCTTGCGACGCAGTTCCTTTTTTTCTTTTTACCTAATATTGTACCAACTGGTTTCGTCGGGTGATTGTCACCTTCACGGTCCCTGAAAGTAGAATTACGGCTCATTCAATGAAAATTCATGTTTGATTCTTGCACACAAGATAACAAATATAAACAATTTCCATTTTTAGTCCCCCAATTTTTCTATATTCAACACCTGTAAATTAACAGCAGCGGCAGCAGCGGCAGTCACTAGAAGAAGAAATAATTCCCCAAAGACTGGTTCAACTGTCTTTGAATTCTGGAAAACTAGAAAAAAAGCCTGCAAAGTACCAATACAGTGTCGAGAGCAGCCAAGTAGTGCTTTAAGGTCCGCAAGCCAAATAATAGCGTGTTATACTCGTACGTGCTTCTCTTCTAAAGCGTGAGTAAAATGAAGAAGAAAAGGAAATCGAGCCGCATATCGTTCCAGCTAATCTCATTATCGTCGTTCATTGAATAGTCTGTACCTTTTATGTCATATTGTCTTCCGCCGGTTTTGCTTTTGTTAGTGGAGAAAATACGAAAAAATCATATCACAAAGTTATAACATTAACCGAAGTCTTAATCATTAGCCTCGTGTCGTCATAGAATATTTTGACAGAATATTCTTCACTGTTATTAAAAGATACATGTATGCCTACCTTCTCTCATATCTTTAGGTGCGTTCGACGAGAGCGAAGGCATGGAAGGGGCTTGATAGACATTGGGCCGTGGCCCGCTCGGCGGCAGAGTTGTTACTTTGGACCTGAAAAGAAAATTCGTCCTGACTTAAGCGACGTAGAGTATCAATAAACATAATCGAATCATTGGAAAAGATACGAATAAAAAGCGATCCTTGTGACCTCGAAAATAATTATATCGGCAATAAGCAATCAATTTTTATTTTTTTATGTAAGTATTCTCCGTTTTACCAAATTACAAAAAAAAAAAACTTTCAAGGTCATCAGATCTTGACAGAGCATTAGAAAAGCAGCTCCAGAAGTAGAAAAAATTACCTCTGTTTGCGAATCTTTTGGTTCCTGCCGTCGTATGAATTGGGGGTCGGGCAGCCCGATGTATTCGATGAGTAAGACGGCGGTCGAAAGGGACGCGGACATCCCTGAACGACAGGCGGTGATGATACTGGCGCGTACTGAAGTCTGGGATTCGGCACCCCAGGATGCATCAATCTCATGTCTCCTTAAAAACACAAGAAAAAAATTCCGTAAAGAGTTAAAGTTGAAAAATATTCACTGGTGTTTTTTTTAAATTTATTTTTATTGAATCACAATTCATTACCTTGCACGATGTGAAGACCCTGATACATTGGCAGTGGATAACGTTGTTGTGCTTGTGCGTTTCTGTTATCCCCGCTGCCCGAGGGGCAGCCATTGTTTCCACCAGCTAACCCTACGCCAGCAGGGCCGAAAATCTCGTGTCCGGGAGTCGGTGATCTGCTCGCTCTCTGGGATCCAGCTGGGGTTGAAGCTCGAATACCAGCAGCTACGACCTGCAATTTCCGATCGACGGATGGAATTCAATCATCGGCCATTTACCATATTATTTCCTAGCCGTATGTAAACGAGATTTCCGTATGGGAACACGGAAACATAAATTTTGGCCAAAAGATAATCGTCTTACGGGGACGTTTTGCCTGAAGACAATGTTAGGCACGATACCGGGAGTCATGTAAGTCCCGGGTGGTGCCGGTGAAGTTCCATTTCCGGTGCCCGCCACTTGATGTGGATGATGATGATGATGCCCAAAAGTGCCGGTAGAGAGCATAGCGGGCGGTGCCGTAGCATAACTACCAGAATTAACGTACATCAGGGGTACACCGGCTGGCATTTGCAAACCAACTTGGTTCGACGTCGGAGTGTTCGGTGGTGTTGGAACTCGCCACATAACGGGCGGCGGTTGAATACCCGGTTGTCCAGGTGGATAGTAAGTCGGGATCATGTGAACCGGCGGCTGATAAGCGTACTCCGTGCCAGTCGCAGCGGCGACCGCCGGCACCGTGTTGTATGGCACTGGATAACTGTTCACGTAATTCGCTGCAAAAAAGTATTTAAACATTAATGTCAAAGAATATAAATAAATAGCATTCAGGAACATGTAAGGCGAAAGTTACCGGTGTTCTGGTTGGGCGGTGTCATAGTCTGGCTATTGAATGAGTAGCTCGTTGCGAATCTTTGCTGTTGCTGTTGTTGATGCTGCTGTTGTCGTTCGTTCTGTTGTCCCACGGCGAGTGCGGCACCGGACGGTGGCACGAAGTACATGGCTTGCTGCGGCTGACAAAAAATGCAGAGTGAGGAAAAGTATCGATTTATCCGCTTCACGATCGCGCAACAAGCTTTAAAGAAATTTCCTCACCGGCATCTGATGGTTCGGCGGAGGGTGCCAATAGTTCGTTTGCATTCCTTGTACACTCTGCAGGCTCTGATTGCCAGCAGGGGGTGTCTGTTGCGCCACCGAGGCTCCAGCCGAAGGTGGAGGCTGCGAATATGCGTGATGAGTTGGTGTAGTTTGAGCCTCGCCACCGTTGCGCGGTTGCTCGTAGACGTTCATTCCCATAAAGTATCCCGAGAGATCGGAGACATCCTTGAGGAACGTGGAATTTAATCGATAAGAGAAAATTGCCGATAAAAATAAATAAATGAAAATACTTCAGAACTCACGTTGGATTGCTGCATCGAACTCTGCGGTATGCCCATCGAATAATTTCCATAAACAGGACCCTGTCCAAAAACCATGTCGGGTGGGGGCGCGTTGTTCTGTTGTCCTTGGTGCTGAGCACCGCCCGAAATATCGCCGGGATGCCTGGCAACGAGTAAACCTCCGTTCTGCTGAACGGCACTAGCAGGTCCGTAAACTACCGGCTGCCCGTAAGCAGCTTCCGGACCAGAGTGCCCGTAGCCCACGTAAGTCGGTTGACTGTTCGGTGCGTGAGGAATAGTAGCTACGACATTCGATTGAGTAGTCGCTACAGTCTTTAGCAACGATTGTCCGCATTCTTGTATCTGTTGCGGCTGATTGGTGGATTGTTGTTGTTGCTGCTGTTGCGGCTGCGACGGCTGTTGAGATGGTTGTTGAGTTTGAATCGGTGGACTTGGTGCGAACGGCAGAGTCGGCGAGGTTGCCGAATTCGTTACCCTGCTCTGAGAAGAAATGCCAACGACGCTTGCGACACTTATCGCCACACTGTTACCGTTGTTGGTGCTGCTATTATTGTTACTCTTCGAATGACATCGCTGCCTCTTGTTTTCGCATTTATTATTGTTCCGCGTTTGTTCTTGACGATGAAGACTCTCATCGCGTTTCTGATGATTCTGATTCTGTGTTTGCGGAGCTGTTACAATGTCCGACTCGGTCTCGACTTCGGCGATACTCTCGACAATGTCCTCGTGCAACTCGGTGAATATCTTCGGAGGATTCTCGGGATCGAAACGATAGATCGTTCCGTCCGAATTCGTGTAGGGTTGATTCGTTCGTGGATTCATTATTATGCTGCCGGGTGGAACGCTCGATATACTCGTCACTGCCCACATGACCGTTTGACCGCCTCGCGGCTCCGGAGAACCAGTGGAGTTCTGACTAGATTGAGCGTGAAGAGCGCATGGCAAGGTCGGTATCGGCGATGGCGATGGGGATGGCGATATCGTTGCGTCGCTCCGCTGACTCTGGGACTTGTAACCACTGCTGGATGGGCTCAAACGCGAGCACATACTCGCGCCTGAGTCTGAAACCATTTGTATATATATTAACTATCGATTTACGATTTAGATCTATTTTTGATCGATCATAGTTATTCCCTAGCTGTTTTTTCTGCACATCGGGATAAAACGCACCCTGCTTAGTGAGCCGAGCACCAGCGCTGTGCGTAGATGTGACGCTGTCACCCCTGGACAGCATACCCCTCGTATATCCTCCAAAACTGAAAGATTTCGATACAGAAGGTCGAAGGACTCCAGTACGATACGAGTCCCTGCCATCGAAGGATTCACCTTTCGCGAGTCTCGTTGGCCTGAATGAACAAAAAAGTCAATAAATTAAAAGAAATCTACCGGAAGAAAATAAAAGCTCATCGGCTAATCGACAATTACCTAATCGTATGATCCGACGGATGTAACAATCGATACCTCGCCGAGTTGTCCGAAGACTCGGAAGACGACCAGTAAGGCCAGGAGGCAACTTCGCTGCTCTCGCCGCTGCTATCCTTGAATATCCTTCGTCGCGCTCTTTCGTACTCCTCCTCGCGCTCCTCGAAGCTCTTGCTACGTCGGCAGTATTCGCCGGACAGACGATCCGGTGATCTAATGTTGAAACTATCCTCGAATGAGCTCGAGTCACGCTTCAGTATACTTCGACGCGGCTCTTCCGTCAGTATAAGATCGTCGCGTATATGCTCCTTGAAACGCGTGTCCGGTATTCTCATGTTCTTCGTTCGCGTAACGATAACGCTTAGACCTGACTGGTCAACGTTATGCTCCATGCCGAAATAAGCCGCCACCCGGTGCACGAGCATACGATTGTACGACGACATGTTCGGAAATTTGTGACAAACCTTCTGACGATCCTTGGCAAATTCTATGAGATCCTTTTCGATGCGAAGAAGAACCGTACGATCCTTTTGATTGCGGTTTATAGTCACCGCTATAAATTGTTCGAGGTCTATACCCGTGCTGTCCGTGTAGAGCTCTGTGCTGCTATCTGAAATTCAGTCATGTGTTATCATATTATCTTTACTATCGATTGTTGAAAATTACATTATCCTCGCATACCGTTAATTCCGAAAAAAATTGCGATATTCGAATCGGTAGGAGCGTTAAAACACTTTCACATTTGAAAATTTGGTTTCTCCGACCGGTAGTGACGTTTCCACCGTGAAAACAAAACTATGAAGCAAAAAATGGTATTGAGTAAGAGTGAACTCACGAAGTTTCAATTATCAATAAAACGCTGTATTGTGCTAAACTAAGCAATGCTTGTACGAGGCAACAAGTTTTTGCAGCTCATATTTATCGACACGCTTCATCAAAGTTTGATAGAAGCTAAATTCGGTTTATAGCGTCCTGTATAGTAAATAAGATTTACATACACGGTGTTTCGACCTAGTTACTGTTTAGCGAAAATGCTTTTACTCTCCGTTCCGTGTATGCTTTCGTTTCGAGCGATGGCTGTTTATTTCATAGTCATACATCGGTAATTGCGGTTTCCTCTCTTCGTATGTTTCATCGACAGGTTTGTCTAACGCAACTGTCCTCGGATCCGCCCCACTGTTGTATGACAACAAAGTACATAAACTGACCTCTTGATAAACACGGCGAGGCACCGCTGTCGAGACTCCCCTGGGATGAATTTTGGTGCCTGAGTTTGTGCCTCGATCCAGGACGGCTTACCGACAGAGTATTGCCGCATTGTGCGGAACACTGGTTGTTGCATACGTTTAGTGTATTCGGTCGCCTCGACTCGGACAGTCTGCCCTGCTGGCAATTCTGGCCGGTCTGCGCGAGATTCGTACTCTTTGGCGAATGTTGCAATGCCTGGCCCAATTTCGTGGGCGACGGTGGTGTTTGCAGTAAACCCGGACGCTCGTTGTGATTGTTCTTCACGCAATTATTGCACTTGGTTGACTGGGGCGTCGAGTTGTTCGACGTTAACGATGCCGAGCCCGTTGTCAATTTCCCACGATGATTGATGACACCGTTATCGTTCCTGTTGTTGGACGTTGAATTCGTAGAATTTACGTTCTTCGGCGAGAGAGCCTGGCATGGACTAGATTGACCTGGAAGATTTCCAATGAGATTTTATATCGTAAATAGAATTTTCATATCTTAAGGTGTTTTTTTTTGTTTTAGCTGGAGGGTTAGTAGAGCCAATTCTTTTTTGAAATCCTTTGGAATTCTCCTATTTTCTTACCATTACGCGAGGATGTGCGACAGGTCGGTGATGTTGCAGTGTTGCGGGTCTGTTTCGGCGACTGACCATTGCCGAGATTGCTGTTGTAAATTGACTCGTTGTTGTTGATTTTTGGACTGGTGGAGCCAGCTGTATTCGGCGATAGGCCGCCGGTTCCAGTATGTGTAAATTTCTTTTCGCCACCGTCCAACGATTGGGGACTGTGCGGTGACATCGGTGATGACCCACCGTTGTTGTTGTGCGGTTCTCGTGGCGGCGACGTTGACTCCCTCATGGCATGACTTCTCACCAACAACTTTACTTTCGTGTTCGCCTGTTACGATCGTTCACCGTTCTTCACTTTTTGACGGGGGAGGAGAAACTCGAGAATCGAAGCTTTTATCAGTTCAAAGCTATTGTATCAGGCAGAGTGCAAGACAGGTTCAAAACAGTCCAATATAAATGCTAGTCCGTCTAATAATTAATCCAACTGGTTGACTGATACTTATTTATTCGGATCTAGGTTCGAAGACTTTATCAGCTTGCATGATCACATTAAAACCGTTTTGGAGCAAGAACGGATTACTCCGAACTGATGCTGAAGCTTCTAATAATTCGAGTGATTCACAAATCTTTATTGACGGAGTTGGGAACTTTGAGGTTTCATCGATTGGGATAGATTTGTTGACATAAAATGCCAAAGCTTGCGGCAATGTATTTTCGCGTATGAATGCCAATGGTCAAGCAAACACATAGTTTCCAAGTTACTTACCCGATTACGAAAATTCTTGGTGTCGGTTTCGGATGAATTTTTGTCAGGTGGACAGGATGGTACAGCGACGACCGGAGCTATCGTACGGTGTGAATTATTGTTCGGCGTAACTTGTATCGTACTCCCGGCGTTGATATTAGCAGCGTCTATCATCTCCGTGGTTTCCGTTGCGTCGGAATAACCGCCAACGTTACCACCGGCCAGTAGAGCGTGCCTTGATGAAGGAAGAGCTGGCATTCCACCGGACTCAGCCGTTGGACTCTCCGGCCGGCTCTGCGACCTGCTCCCGCTGCCCTTATGCACTACTATACTCGGTACTGCAACAATCCAAACCACAAGAGAAATTAGAGTCAGTGGGGTTTTCACGAATTTCAGAAAAATCATATTGCCGCTTGGAAAGAATGTTTTGGTATTCCAGATTACTTGGTCGGATGATAGGAACGTGCAGATATGCAGAAGAGGAGAGCCCTGTCGATTTATAACATTCTATCGAATATTTGGGTCAACGTTAAGTCGTTCAAGTCAGCCCGTCTCCAAATTCGTACAGAATCATATTCCAGGCAAGTCGTACGACTCTGGACCACCTGGGACACGTTACAGAGGATTAAAATCGTGCCAACTCTCGGGAGGGTCGTTTTTTTTTTTAACAGCTCAGATGCCACGAGCTATGATTCGACGTCTCATCACCGCGTCTGTAAAATCGTTGTGATTCAAGGCTTAAATAATTCGGACGAGTCTGAACCACCTGGGGGATGTTGCAGCTGGTTAGAATCATACCAGCTTGCTACAAATTCGTTACTTCAGCTCCTCAGAGATTTCGAGCCACTGTTCAATGTCATATCGAGTCACCGTGTCTTTACGATCCTTTTTATCCAAGGTCCGAGTAGACCGGATGAGTCTGGACTACTCAGGACATGTTCCAGATGGTTAGAATCATGCAAACACGCCACGGCGTCGCTTAGAAATATTCGTTTCCGATTAAATCGGCACGTATTTCCGATGCCTCGAATAACGATCAAATGCCGTGGGGTGATTTTTTTTTTTCTCGACCGATCAGTGACTCCTGATCGATAATTCAACGCGAGGCGAAGGCGCGTCTTTGTGTGACGACTATTCGCTTCCCGATCGAAGCGGACGACTCTGAACATCTCGGGACACGTTACCAATGGTACGAATCATGCCAACGTAGTTACTTACTCTCGAGACGAGCCATGGGGTTAATTTTTTCATGGGATTATTCGGGCCGGTCAGGGTTTTTTTCTCGGTGCGAACGAAGTCTCTGTTTCACTCAAAGCTTCGCGGGACAGTTGTTAGTAGTGATGGACTGGGAACAACAATGTTCGCCGGGGCTCGCTACATTAGACACTTGACTTTCGCCAATCGCCACGGTACATCCGACGTCAGTTCTGCAATTACAAAGACAAAACCGAGCGTGAATCTAGCCAGATTTCATTTTTCGTGCTGGGATTCGTCTGATCTAAAAATTGCGATGGGCAAATCGTTTGCGCAAACGTTTCATCGATGATCTCTTTCACGTTTGACTCTTTTTTTTTTTTTTTTAATTAATAGTGTTTGAATATTTTTACCTCCCAGAAGCGATCACGGCGTCTTCCCGGGAATTCATTTCGGAATATCCTCAGCTTCCGTTTTATTCTCGTGAAGTTATCCAAACAAATTTTGAAGTTTCTCGTTCGCACTAGGTTTTCACTTTGCGGAACGAAAAATAATAGTCGCATTCAATTATTATTGATCATGATATTGCGCGAAGAATTATTTCGGACCGAGGCACATTTTTCAACATTGTTTCGGCCAATTTTTCAGCCTCGAGCGGGTCATCGGAGTGTGTAGAAAAATTTGATTAAAAAAATGTGGCATTTCGAAGGATCGTCCACATGGAGAATTAAAAAATTTTTTTACTCCCTCCGTTCGATTAATTAATGAGATATGCTTTTTTTTTTTTTTTTAATTTTTCTTTCGTCAAAGCTTCGCGAGCGGAGCGCGAATGGCAGAGTCGCGCTCGCGAACCGTACCGAATTCGCTCGCTCAAAAGACTAAAAGCCCCTCTCCCTCGCGAGGTACACGAACGAACAGTTCTCCTAATCGCAAGCTGAGTCCGTGTGCCGGGCCGAGGAACGCTTGCGCTCTGAGCGCCGAGGCTCTCTTCGCGTCATGTTTTACCTTCCCTTCCCCCTTTTGCAACCCCACTGTATAGCCACGGCGACGATCTACCGGGTGTACCGACTCCGAGCTCGACTATCGATTCGAGGGATTTGACTGTTTTTTTTGTTTTTTTGTTTATTTTTTTTTATTTTTTTTATTTTCGGAGCAAATCGTTAAAAATTTGGCAATTTTATTTGATGGTCATGAAAGTTGGTTTTTTTTTTAAATTCACGATTGCATCAATGCAATTTTTATTATTTTTTTTATTATTGTCGCACCCACATAGCGAAGAGTTTACGAGGTCCGAGTATGAAACTGTTGAAGATATTGGAGCTTTCTCACGCCACTTTGTCGATTCGATTCGACGGGTTTGACATTTTTTATTTGCGCAAATCGTCAAAAATCTCGCGGATCTTATTTGGTCGTCGTTAAAGTTGAATTTTTTTTTTTTGTAATTTCACGATTGCATCAATGCCAAATGCAATTTTTATTATTTCAAAAATTATTTTCGTGTCTACCGTTGCAGAGAATTTACGAGTTCTGAAGATTAAACTGTTGAAGACATTGGAGCTTTCTCATTCCAGTTTATCGTCAGCGTTTAACACGCCCGATGCATTGCCGGGGCTCCGCACGTGTCGAAGAGAGGGTTTTAGCCAGCTTTATTTATCTATGTACGATAAACGACGAGGCGCCGTTACGACGTGGCATCAAAGGAACGCGGTGTACTTATTTAGATGTATACAGGTATACAGGGATTCACAGCGGCGCGTGGTGCATAAATCTACAAGCTGGTACACATTGTATTCAAGGACTCGATAATCACTTCGTTTGAAGTACCAAGCGTTTCATCATAGTCCACGTATTATTTCATTTCTCGCCTGATCCTCGAGTGACAAAATGACGTGTTAAAAAAAACATTAAATCCACCTCACCATTTTGTTAAAAAATTGCCATCGAAATTTGACCATCGAATGCTCGTCCAAGTTCGAGCCGCGAAACCCGATGAGAGAATCTGATAGCTATTCGTTGAAATTCCGGGAGCTACGCTCTCCGGTGTCACGAAATGGCGGACGCGGCTCAAGACGCAAAATGGCCGCCGCGTAGGTGTCGCAAACGACTTTGATTAAAAATGATACTCGCTATTCCTATCGAGCAGTTAAACGGAGTAATTCCGGTCGATGAAGGAGGAAAATAACCTCTTTGTTCCGAGTCACGTGGACCATGAGCCCACTACGTACAGGGTTGCCGACGTGGGTTATAGCGTGCCATCCGTCCTCCCAAGTTCAAACACGCGCCGGTGCGGATTACGATCGCCGCAGATGCACTCGGCGTGCCTTCGACTCCCCCGCTCAACCCCTTCCCTCTGTTCCACCTCCCATCGAGCTGTTAACCCTCTCTAACCAATTCCAACGATATGCCGAGCCAGCTTGTGTGACATGTTCCTGAGAATACCGATACGCGGTAATCCAAGCTCGGTGCGCGCGCCCCCGCTTCCCTTTCACCTTTTCCACTTCCATGAAGCTTTTCCACCGACTCTCTCTTCACCTCGCCACCCCCCCCCCCCCCCTATCTCGTCGACGGGCTTTACCTCGGAACCCATCGCACACACAGGGTTCAACGGAGGGTGAGTCACTCCGGATTCCCGGAGCACATCGGAGTGCTGCCCTCCACCTTCGCCGGGGCGAATGGTGTCTATGACCCATATAACACGCCCGAGCGTAACTAGGTCGTGTACCCCCGTATCCCTGGAATTATAACGGGTGTCCTGTCGGATAAGGGTTGACTCGCCTTTCGACATTTTTTTATCTTCTATTTTTCTTTTCTTTTCCCGTGCCAAAATTTTTTCGAGATTTAGGCTGGGACTCTTTGGTTCTTTGAACGATGGAGCTGTTGATGAGAAAATTGGGAAATTGTGATTGTAAGGGTCGTGGAGATTATTGTCTGCTGTGTTATCACCGAAATTTTTGCCGCTGGTCCGGAAAAATTTCTGAAGCACCCGAATATTTAGATTTTGGAGTCGCCGATTTGGATCCGAATTTTTTTTTTGGATTTCTAACGATGGGACTGTTGACGAAAAAAATTTAAAGGTCGAGAACATAAAATGGGTATTTTCGGCAAAAAATCGCTGATGAGGAATCAATTGTCGCCGGTGAGGAAAAATTCGTAACACACGCGGAGAATTAGACGTAGGAGTCGCTCTGGAGGCTCGGTTTGAAGCGATTTATCTAGAGGTGGAAAAAATCCGGAAGTCCTTAGCTCCGATGAATTATCTTACAGGTGAAATTTAGCGAGGCTATTTGCTAAAAAATTTACATCCAACTGTGAGTCATCCTTGCGATATGGCTTCGCTCTGTTCTGCAGCGCCTCGAGCTCCGCGTTCGTGACTCATAGATAAGGTTCCTCGTTATATTTGTACGCCACCCCGAGTACGATTGTTGTACATCGATTTTCGGGAAGCCATTTATACTAGGCCGGAGAACACCGAATAGCATCATTCTTCGTAATTATTATCCGGCGATTGGTGGCCCGGAGAGGAAATCCTCGGAGGTTCGATCGACGTAGAATATAATTTCCAGCTGGGGAAATCAAGATTGACCGATGAGCGGAAGGCTATGAGCGGGAGAGGCCTCGAGACAATTAGATTGTATCCAGCAGCGAATTCGATAATGAGCGAGGGTCATCGTTGCCTCGGCAGAATATTAATTTCTGCAAAATTGCATATTGTCATTGAAACTCTAACTTTTTGTACTAACTAAATAACCGAATAACCGAAGAACAGATTGACTATTAAAAAAAATTAATAATCAAACAACCGAATAATTTAATAAAATATTCTATGTACCATTCAATTCATTATAATAAACACTACTAAATAACCGAGTGACTGACTGACCATCGGAAAAATTAATAGATGAACAATTGAATAATTAAATAAAATGTTCTACGGAGATGCAGAGTCGAGTCGACGAGGTAAAGTAATTATGCACGGTGAGTGCGGGAAGATTAGCAAAGACCGCGAGTGGATAAACGTCTCTTCCGGAAGTTGCTCTTCCGCTCGAACAGTGGAAACTCTTCTCGATGCACCTGAGAAAGGTGCACCGGGCTCGCAGATAGGATGGGAAACGCTGGAGGTAGATGAGACGAGATGGAACGGGGAGGTCGCGAGCGAGAGAGAGAGGATTGGATACAATTTAACGATACGTGCCAGTCTCCGCTGGGGGGTCCGATGCACCCCAGTCTCCATGGAAACGACCTACTCTCCCTGGATGGACACCGACCGCCAGCCTGCCACGGCAACGTCATCCTTCTCTCACTCGAGCGAGAACAAATGCACTCGCGACGTGCAAACGACGAATCCGATGGAACATTTTTTTCCTCCGAAATTTTTTATCCACATTACCATCGATACGATGTACGATCAAAACATTTCTCAAACGTCCTCGTGTGGACGGTATTATTTCGGAGCAATTTTTCCACCCCGAACGAGCCCGCCGGACTAACTTTTGGTCCCCGAAGGCAACGTCTCTCCGAAACTCCAGAAACTCCTAAACGGCTCAGCGAATTATGGCAAAATTAGTATTAAATCTCCGAGGGACCGATAAACGTGTTTGAGAATTTTTTATGATTTTTTCCCAAGTTTCGTTCCACGGTTAAACATCCAATATGTACCCGTGCTCCGAAGGGACGAACCGCCTCATGAACTTCACGTCCCACCGGATTTTCAATCCTCATTGATGTGTCCATTGAATTAAGCGGACTTGGCTTTTTTTTTCCATCGATTTATTCAAATGCGGAAAGGCGTTCAGAGGCGAAGATAAAAACGAGGAAGTTCGGACTCTCTGCAGATAAAATGTTGCCTTCGTCTAAAAAGGCAGATTCATAAATTCAATTAATCACGGATGATCGGTATGTCATTTTTCTTTTTTAGTAAAATAAAAAAATCTTGAGATCGACACACCCGGTACGCTCGCAACGAAGAAACTCGCTTCATCGAGGGTTGCTGAACTCGGTGACCTATATATCCGTAAATAGGTCAGAGAAAATGAACGAGGAGCTTCGATCCCGGCTTCGACCTCGTGCATCCGTACCCAGGATTCTCGTCGCCGAGTTTCGCATAAAATTCCTGGCTACCGATCGGGTCCAAAATTCGTCCGAAAAATTCGACCAACACCGAAGACGAAACTGAAAATATTTCAGGCGCCTGTGGAGCAAAAAAAAAATGTGTTAGACGATTGACCCGATTGTGCGAAGATAAATTTCGTCACGCACAACGAGAACGTTCGTTTTTGTTCTCGTCACGCTAAACCAGTGTCCCAAACGGCGAGAGTCCGTAGATTCGAGAAAACACAGCGTTTTCGGTTCGCGTCGATTGGCGCTCGGGCGCGAAAGCCCTCTCTCGCGGAACACGCACGCACACACATACACGAAGAGCCCGAAGCTTCGTAAAAATAAACAGGCGAGCGGTCGGAGCGGGGTCGCTATTTATAATGAAAATATTTTCTCGACGATGCCTCGCCGACGCGGTCTTCGTACACGCTACACATCTATCGGCACCGATACGCTCATCCGTGTCTCACTTAACTTCCTCGTGCTTCCGCGCCCTCGTAATACGCGATGTACGAATCATTTACTCACCGGCGAATGCCAACATTTTTCAGAGGGCGATTTGAATACCAAAAAAATGTTTAATTTTTTTCAACATAAAAATAATAGTTCCGAAATAATTGCCCGGTCAGAAATCTTAAGGCTGGTCAGTCTGAACTGCTCCAAAGGAGAAAAATCGGTCAATGGAGAGAATGTCGGAAAAACCAGTCGAATATGAAAATTCCTGGTTATGAAAAAATTGCAATTGATTTGGAGAATTCTCGACGAATTTTTCAATTTTTTTTTCTCTTTCAATTTTTTATTTTTTATTTTTTTTTTCAAATTTCGAGTTGGGGGTTTATTTGCGAGCGGAGAACAGATTGAGTGAGAATTGCTCGATTGGTCCATGGCGAAATCAATAAACTGTAGCTCTGTGTGCTACCCAGTGGTCCGCGTATCAGGCTCCACTGTTTGGTGGTGCCAATGCGTCCGCCCCGATTGCATTTGGCAATAGCAATCCGAAAAACAAGGGGAGAAGGATCCGAATCGGACGAAATTGAAAAAAAAAAAAAAAAAAATGCACTCGTCTCGCGCCCGACCGAGTAATTTCTCGTTAAATTAGTCGCGAGTTTCATCGATGGAAACGAATCTCGTTGATTAAAGTGGTTCATACGGACCAGTCGATGTATTATTGATCTGGACGGTCATCGACGTGAGCCACATCCACCCTGGAAATATATATTTGTCTCAGCAGATTAAACAGTCGACTTAATAATTTCGGACCAACCGTGCGTTTGAGATAAATTTTGGATGAAACTTCATTTCCGGGTAGACTTGGATGGCGTTCGTAGCGCCCACGTTATTTTAGATCTATGCGTCTTCTCTCTATGTTCGAGGCCTAAAGGAAATGATCGAGCAGCGGTTAGTACGATGCCCGGACGACTGTTGGTCTTCCTCTCTATCTCTCGTGTGTTCCTTCATTGATGCTGGCGTCAGAATTCGTCTTGACGTAGGTCTGGAACTTTGCCAAGAATACCGAGAGTCATAGTTAGCGGAGACGGGGCGAGACGCGCGATCGCGAGAAGGACCGACGGGTAAGATAGACCTGTGAACGAGGAGGACTATAAACGCGTCGGGCGTGTTCCCAGCAGTCGTGACTGCAAAAAATATGATTTAACAGGATGAAGATATTGTCGTCGACTGTTATAATAATTTTCCGGAATCGCTGCTAAGGCGTGACGAAACGTTTTCTCGATATCCAGTCGAGTATTGATCGGTTCGAGCATGAACGACTCTAGCGAGCGATTATTTAAACCGCCGATCCTCGGGAGGGTCGAATGATTAGAATATCAACGAATGGCGGAGGTAAAAAAATCGGAAAAAATTCACAGAGGTACATTGAAGTGTGCTCTACATGATGGGAATTTCTTTTTTACATTGCGAGTATCCGTACAGTTGTTTCGAGCTCAGTCGACCCTCGAAGCATTCGGGGGTCGAATGACATCGAAAATCAACCTCCGGATTGCTTTAAGCCACAGGACCGGACTACGTTCATCGATTCTGTGTTCACAACTATTTTCCTGAACCGCTCTGAAGGGGCGTCGAAATGTTCCCAGAAATCCGGACGAGTATTGATTGCTTCGAGAATGGGCGACGCAAGCGACCGATTAATTGAACTGTCGATCCTCGAGAGCGTCGGACGATTTGAATATTGACGAATCCAGGAGGTAAATAAATCTGAAAAAATTCACAGAGGTACATTGAAGTGTGCTCTCCGTGATGTGAAAGTCTTTTTTTTTTGCGACTATGGGTGCAGTTGTCTCGAACTCAGTCAACCCTCGAAGCGTTCGGGGGTCGACTCACATCGCAAAACGACCTTAGCTCTTGGTTACACAGCATAAGTCGACTGCGTTCATCAACTGGCTTCGCAGACTGTGCACAGAATATACTCCAATGGTAATTATCGATCCTGCACGACGCCACGGACGAGCGAAATTCTTGCCCACGGTCGAGTTCAATGCGACACTTTCATAACGATTCGCGTGAGAGGGAATAATACATGAATTCCTGTGAAACGTACGTGACACGAGGATTCAGATTATTCCAGTGTTCAATCTGCCTGCGATTTCTGACACTGTTCAACATGGTCACCTATACTTGACACTGATGAAACGCTTTACGACGAGAGTCGAGAGAAAAAAAATTGAATTGAAGAGTGTCGGAGACGACGATTTGCTCACAGCTCGACCAACTTACCGGTCGACTCATCGACATATATTTTTCTTTCTTGTCGGCATTACATCGCTTTCTATTATTCAATGGATATTGCATACGGGATTCATCGGAACCGAGCCGCACAACCTGCATATGTCGCGGAACTAGCTACGCAAAACGTCCGAGAGTTCGACTTGCATTTTTGCATATCAGAGCGATTTCGTGGCTATAGGCGCTCCACCCAGGCACGCGAAGGAACCTTTTTGTCCATAAGATAACTCGCAACATAACTGCACTGCGATACAGTACAACGCCGGTACATTTCACTATCTCTGACCTTTTTTTTTTCATCGATTTTCTCTATTATCTTGCATCCGACGGATTAAATATTGTAGAAGACACCGAGCTGCGGCCGAGTGTCGATGAACCCGGTGACTAAGGGAAACATTTCTTTTTGTTTCGCAAGTAACACACATTTCTTACTGCTTGCCAGTTCTCTCGCAATATCTAAAAATCTATCAGCCAAGTTTTGTAAAATTGTGCTCAACGAGTTGTGATCAAAATTCTCGAGAGTTCGAAAAAATAGTTCAATACACTTTTTAATCAAATACTTTGTAACAATTTATATGAAAATCCCATCAGATATGTTACACTGTTGTTTCAAAGGTGCCATACATCATTAATGTATTTTTTTTTTTTTTAAGCTGGGACATCTTCTCTTGGAAGATACGATGACTCAGGGAGTCGCTGGACGAAATATAGTTTTTACAAAAAAACTTAAAAAATTAGGTAAACGAGATACAATTAACGATAGACTAAATGGAGTAAAATTTCGTTTTGCGAATGGGGGTTGAAATTTATCCAGGCAAACGATAAAGTACTTTCGGTTACTCCGGCATTCGCAAGGTGAGAAAATCCGACACTGAAAGGTGGATGAGGGTGAGTGGCGATAAAGCTGAGAGGGCACCAACCGGCGCCCATGTAATTCACCCTTTCCGTCGCTGTTGCGAAATGAGTCAGAGTTTACAAAGCTCGACACGCGCCGTTCTTCCAGCCCATTGCTGTGGATCACGTGAACGTAACGGGTGAGTTCGTGCCGTTCAATGAACGCGATATAGTTAATGCAATTTATTTTCCATCACCTCATTTTTCCAACTTTATTTGATTTTTCTCTCGCCAATGAATTTTAATGACGCGAAGAAACAAAAAAAAATCTATGCTCTCGCGATAATTAAAAATAACCTTGGCCTTGACTTCTCGAGGGTCGGTATAAATCGAGAAAAGCTTTTAACGTTGCCGGATGCGTTTCCATCACGACTTCGCCTCACGTGGCTCTCGTCGTTTTCACCGACGTTCGCTTCAACGCACCCCGGTATTGCCAAAGTGCCATAAAAAATGTTTGCGAACGTCCATTTTTTACGACACGTTCATCGTTGATGCGCAAGAAGAGTCATCGACGATTTAACCTTCGAATCGACAATTTTATTTTCACGGGTGACAAAATTGTCGGACGATAGTGAACCATCGATTGTAAGAGTGAAAACAGGTCGAAGAAAGAATAAATACGATCGAAACCGATTGTCGTATCGGCCAATTGAATAATTGTTGGAGAAGGTCGTGATTATACAACGTGACCTTCACCTCGAGACGGTCTTTCGGTCGACCTTCGCGATTGCAAAGGCGGCCGGTTCATCGCCGAAGAGAGAAGGAAACGGGGCGAGAGGGTTGATCGCAGTGGTTAATGCGAGCTGACTAGGGGGATTCCCCCGAAACAGATTACCAGCGTAGACAAGCCTCGCGATTGTACGCCCTACCGAATAGCGTGACTGTGGACTCTTTTTCTATATAAATTCTCCCGACTCTCCGTCGCAACATCGTTTCCCCGCCGCGTCTCGCGTGTTGCGAAAATCGAGCTTTCGCTTCGTTCTCCTGCAGGAACGACGATCGCGATGGAGGGTAGTTTGAGTCCTAACGCGATGTTAAATGCTTCATCGATGCTCGAACCGTGCTCGGTGGTTTTATCGAATCCCGGACAAATGAGTCATCGCACGAGGCACGAGGCTCTGTAAGTTCAGTCGCACGAGGAGCTAAACGAGGCCAAAGCTTTCATCGATATTGACCCTTGAAATTTGTTGTCAAACACCAAGTGACCTTTCAACGTATGACGTCACTCGCAGACCAAAACCAAGGCTTTTAAACGGGAAGTAACGTTTAAAAGTCTTTTTCGATCGAAAGTTACGTTTTCCCGTATTACGTCACTTCCGGTAGAATTTCAAGTTTTTTTTTTTTCGACCGAAAATTATGTTTTCCCGTATGACGTCACTTCCGGTCGAATTTCAATAATTTTTTCGACGGAAAAGTACGTTTTCCCGTATGACGTCACTTCCGGTCGAATTTCAATAATTTTTTTCGACCGACAATTACGTTTTCCCGTATGACGTCACTTCCGGTAGAATTTCAATAATTTTTTTCGACCGAAAATTACGTTTTCCCGTATGACGTCACTTCCGGTAGAATTTCAATAATTTTTTCAACCGGAAGTTACTTTTTCGCGTATGACTTCTGGTTGAAAAAAAAAAAAAAAAAAAAAACCCCAAGATTTTGAAAGCGGAAATAACGTCTTTCCGTGCGATGTTTTCTGTCGATCGAAAAATCGAGATGTCGAAACGAAATTCAAGGTCAATCACTGTAGAATCGAGAAGAGAAGACAAACGATCGTGGAGTCAAAGTGAAAATCGATTTAGAGTACGATTGATATACAATACCGTTGCAGCGTAACGGAAACAATGGCGTAAAATTGATCGATAAACGTTGGATAATCGTCGTGGGATCGAGAGCGCACAGAGACAAAGGGCATTCTCGACGCGGCGATAAGCTCGAGGAGCAAGCGTTACCGGGGAGCGAGTGGCTCGTTGCCATTGAAGTGGTTTTCCCGGCCCTCGGCAGTGCGACTCGGGAGGGACGAGGGACGAGGGGTGAGTTTTGTGGTGAAGTTTGAAACAGTAGGATCGCTTTAACCCCCGCCGAGAAATCAGCGAATGCCAAGCCCGGCGGTGGCTGGCGAGTCAGGTAAGCCGGCTACCTTACTTTGGCCATGAAGTGCCCGTCTGACTGGCTTCTCTGAGTCACGCCACTGCACAGTGATTACGGACAGAGGCGTGCACAGGGAGAGCGAGAGAGCCGAGGTTGGGCGGCTCGTTTCACCACCGCCAACGGGGCACAATCTTCGCCGACCGCGGAGCATTGGAAGCACCGGGGAGCCGCGATACACGGGAGCTTACGCAGCGGCGCAACGTCCGTCTCTTTGCGACGACCCCCCCGCTGCCGGATAAGCAACCACAGACCTCACTGACTCCCTTGCTCCATAAGTCACAGCTAAATTGCGCTGAAACACGCAACGATTGTCTTTGTTCGTAATTTTTTTTTTTTTTTTTTTGTTTCACCTTTTCAGCTACCTCCGCAAAGATCTTTAATTATGCCGCTTGTGCGTCAATCTTCAGACCCCGGAGGAGCGAATCGTGGGTAGTTGCATTTTTTCAAAACACCATGCACGCTGCGTGACAAAAAAGAACTTTGTCAAATTATCCTTTGTGCCCAGTCTCGTGACGTGAAACGTGTGGAGAGAAAAAAAAAAACCCCGTCGACAAAGCCACGAAGGCTCTTTGCCACTTTTTTTCGCGCCTTAATAAAGAAAAAAAAAAAACATTCAAAGAAATTCCTCGTCACATAATTCGGCGTCAGGCTTCGCTGCGAGTTAAACCGGCAATTATTAATGGCCGTACGAATTCTATTTTATTTCTCGACGCCACGGAGATTCTAACGAAGAGCTCTCAGCTCGAGTATTGTGCAACAGGATAACAGAAATAACCTTCGATATTTTTCTTCATAAAACGTTCTTTCCTTCTAAGTGAAAATCCGAAGAGTGCTACAAGAATGCATGAGAAATATCGTTCAGAGAGAAGCAGAGTTTAGAGGGGGGGAAATGGGGGGGGGGGGGGGGTAGGGAACACGGCAGGACGCCTCGGTTTGCAAGGGGTTGAGTATAAAAGTAGGCCAGTAGTGCGGTCGAGTAATCAATAGAGGTCGGGATGGCCTGGCAGAGGGGATTACCACAAACATACAAACACACACACAGCAGCATACATGCAGTCGCATACGAGCGAGGAGAGTAGTCGAGATTTAGCGATAACACCTAACGAAACGGATATTCCGGATGTGTCTCGCCAACGGGTTCGCACGAGTGGAACCGATGCATTTTGTCTCTGCGTCTACGTGACGGAGAAGGTGGAATAAAATCAGCCGCGAGACGATATTCCACGAGATCCTCGAGAACAAAGAGATTGTGACGCGTCGAGCGAGTGTTCAATACCGGGTGAGGCGGAACAGTTTTTTTTTGTTTTTTTGTTTTTTTTTTTGGCAAACATCGCGAAGATCAAAGTGTGAAAGGAATAACCTCACGAATGATTTTATCCAATAGGACGTGATCGCGAAGAAAATAATAATTTCAGTTCCTATGAGCTCATACAGCGTTGTACGTTGTCATACATATGGATAACACTGAGTCGTATAGATACGTACAGTGACTGACAAAAAAAAGAGACCACCTCAATAAATTTAAAAAAAATCGAAAAATGTAATATTTTTGTATTTGTATCATCTTCAATAGGCAAATTTTATAATCCTTATAAAGAGGTAACATGGTAATCGTCGAAATAATTACTTTCTTTTGCTTATAACAATGATTATAATTTATAATGATAATTTATATCTTTCAACGCATGGACAAAAAAAAGAGACCGCTTTTCAATTTGTCAATATAACATAGAATATTTTTTTTTTTGACGATGCCTAATATTTGGTATGGCCACCTTTAGCCTTGATGACGGCTTGGAGTCGTCTACGCATACTTTCGACGAGATTTTGGAGATAGTGGTCATCTAATTCCTCCCAAGTTTTGTTAAGCGCCGTGAAATAATTGTCCTTGTTTGTTACACCAGTTTTGTTGATTTTTGCGTCCAAAATCGACCATAAATTCTCAATTGGGTTGAGATCGGGTGATTGCGCTGGCCAATCAAGCACTTTTATCTTGTTCGATGTCACGAACAACTGTGTTCTCTTCGCTGTATGCTTCGGATCATTGTCTTGTTGAAAGGTGAAATTTTCTTCCAATCCGACCCGAACCAACGACACTTCCAAATTCTCACTGAAAATGTCGATATATCTATCGGCAGTCAATATGTCAGTGATTGGCAGCAAATTTTCCACTCCGAACCAAGCAAAGCAGCCCCAGACCATGATGCTGCCTCCACCGTGCTTTACAGTTTGCTCTAGGTGACGTCCTTCCAACTGTTCCCCGGCTTTTCTCCACACTCTGGCCCTTCTTTTCGGGTTGAACAATTCGAATTTGCTTTCGTCCGACCAAAGGATCTTTTTCCAAAAAGCAATTGGCTGTTCGACAAATTTTTTTGCGAACTGCAAACGTTTTATTTCATTTCGTTTGCTGATAAAGGGCCGTTTTGCTGAAAATCGGCTATGCAGGCCAGCTTCCCGGAGTCGACGACGAATCGTTTTGTGAGACACGTCTAGCTGAAGATTTTCTTGAATCACTCGTATTGTTGTACGCGGATTTTTTTTTATTTCTCGTATAATGCGAGAATCGTCCCGGTACGAAGTCGCGCGTTTCCTTCCTCTTTCTTCGATGTCCTCTACACAACCAGTCTGAGAAAATTTTTTCCACAGTTTTTGCACTTGGGTCTTGCTCACATTAAATTTCCTAGCAATTTTTCTTTGTGATAAACCAACCTGAATATTATTTATAATTAATTTTCGTAAATCGATGGAAGTTTGTTTCTTGGTCATCGTAGCACATGTACTGTCGTCGAGAAACGGTTTTCAACTGAGTCAAAGAATAATACCAGTTCATAGGAAGCATCATACGACGACCAAGAACAAAGCACAAAAATAGTAAACAGGTAAAACGTACAAAACAGCAAGTTATACCATACGTGTTGACATCGGTCTCTTTATTCTGTCCCTGGCTAAAATCAAGTATTTTTGGAAAACTCATTGTGAATATAGTATCGAAATGAAAAAACGTACAAATATTATTCACATATTAGTTTGAAGTATAAGTACATGTATGTAAACGAAAAAACGATACGGTTTTGCCAACTGTTTTCATAATATTGGAAAATTTAACTCAACAAATTTAGTGGTCTCTTTTTTTTGTCAGTCACTGTATATATGGATATTAGATATTACGACATGGGCGACATCGTGCGGTCTTACGTGTGACCTCACGCACGATTTTGACTGATCCGGACAGGGATTTTTCTCCTAGACGCAGAGTCGTCGGGTGTACTATTGAAAGAGAATGAAACTCAGATAACGAGCGTTGCGAGCCGACCTGCGCGTTTGAATGTCCCGAGACTCTTATCACGAGTATTTTAACAACCGTGAAGAACGAGCCTGACCGCGTACCCAGATTTCCTTCGACGAAAGCTACAGTCTCTACTTTGGTATTTAACTCGTAAAACACTCGACGTCAATTTTCAAATACAGCTCCGTCTTCGTATCGGATGCTTAAAAACGCTGTGTTTAATTGGTAGGAAATAGCGTGAAAAATATTCGAGTCAGCCTGATGTATCGAATGTAGTGAATCATTTTTCAAAGAGTCGAATACGATCGTGAATTCGAGGCTCGAACTTCACGAGTGAGGTTATGAGCCGCTAGAAATAATATCCGAAGAGGGACCAGGGCTTTGTTTGACGTATGGAAGCCTATCGAGGTACATTAATAACATTTAATGGGAAAAAACCATCGACGTTCTGGGCTACTCGGTGTATCGAGTGCTTCCAGAACTGGCCACCGGTATCGCATCAACAACAGATATCTATCGACTCGCTCGTAAAAGCGTTGCAACCAACCACCCGTGCACGAGCGGCTGCGTGTTCACGAGTGTGTTGGTGCAAAAACAACACACGGATGCAAAACAAATCCTTCCAACCACACGTAAAGATGGGAACAAAAAATAAATAAAACGAGAGAAACACAAAGCAAGTAATTTTCTATACGTACCCCCCTCCCCCCTAAGTCCAATGAAATACGATCCACCGTTCAACCATGGCACTCGCGTTCATGTATTTCACCGACTTTTGTCACGCTCCGAATTATTTTCGCTGGCTGGTTACTTTGCCGTCCGTGAGACAGTCACCACTTTTCATTAATTCGATATTTCTGGGGTTGTATACTCTGCTCGGTTCCTCTTCGTCCACCTCCACTGATTCTCGTCCGTTCACTCTCTATGTATATATATTTTTCCACTCTTCACCGAGCAGACTACGCTCGAGGGAGAGCGGAGTGACTCTATCCACTCGCGCGATTTTCCGGGCGACGGAAAAGGCGTTAGGCTCGATTTGCAAATGGATTCCGTAACAGCGACGATGCCATTGGTTGACGTTCGCGGGAAAACCGACCGACGCGACAGTGAGATTGGACAGTGCGATCCGCCGACGGCGCCGCGAAGAAAGCGCCGCGACGACGGTGGTTCGTCGTACCTGAGCAAAACAATTGGTAACGTGCAGAATGTGCATTCAGCACTGTCGCCGATAATGTTCTTGAACATAGCGCAAATAAAAGTAATCGTTGAATAAGTAACAATTTTTTTCGCAATGGATTGTCACCAGACCTCGGGTTTCAACGTGAGTATACGATAATTTTTCTTTGGTAGGCGCGTCATTGCACGATATTGGAGTACGATTAGGTTAGAACAAGAATGTTTTTGAGGTTAATTGCACGCAAACGAAATTGCATCGTTTTGTATTTAACAACTTAATAATGAATAGGGTGACAGCGCCGGTATCGACGAAAAGACGAAGGAATCGATACTTCTCATGAAGAAAAAAATGCTCCGTTCACAGTAAGTTTAATATTTATTATCATCGTTAAAAATATTTTTTGTTTTATTTTTATTAATTGACACTTTTTTTTATACAATTAAATTCTGTGGAAAAAAAAATGTAGTGTAATTTCTGTTATACAGTGATTTGATACTTCAATACAATAATAAATTGAAAGAGTGTGAACGACTGAAGGGTGATCTGTGTTCAGCGCAGGAAGAAGTTACGAAACTCAAGCGCGAGAGCAACACCAATCTTGCCAAAGTCGTCAAACTTGAATTGGTAAGACTTTGTCAATCGATTGACTAACTTATCACAATACTTGGGTTAAATATTATTAATCTTGTTAACTCTAGAATTTCTCAGCTTTTCAACGAAAATCCTCCGATTTATCGACTTGAATTTTGCAGCTAAACGCAGAACACAAAAAGTGTAAACAAGATTTGGAAAGACAATTAGCTGACAAAGATGTCCTAATTGCTAGCGATAAATGCCACTTGCAACAGTTGGTATGTAAAGTCGAGGATATAGAAGACAAACATTCAGAAAAGTTGATGGAAGTGGCATTAGAAAAATCATCGCTCGAAGGTAGACGTCAGAATATTCTGAAAAAAAAAATGCCTTTTCCGAATTCAGTCAAGATCTATTTTATAGAAAAATTTTGTACACCCCCTTGTTTCCACCTAATTAAAAACAGAACTACATTGCAGAGAAAGTGAAGAATCTGGAGCAAGAATTAAAGACATTGAGGAAGTCTCACCTCGCTGAAGTTGCTAAGCTCGAAAAGACGATACATGAATCACCTCCTAAAACGAAAAAAGGACAGATAAAGTGTAAGACCAGTTAATTCAACTTAAACTTCTATCCATATCTTTTATGGTATCAAACGCTTTAAGTTAATAACAGTCCGTGCCATTTTACTGAAAATTATTACACACTCCAGTTGTCAAGGAGACAAAAGATATTGGAGTGAATACCACTGGAGAAGCTGAACGAGAGCAGCCTGTAAAACCAGCGATGGTAGAGAAGGGTGTCTTGACAAATGAATTTTACCACATCATTGATAATCCGTACCCATTGTTTTGCGACAAGTGCGAATCGTCGGTCGAGCCTAGCGTCGAAAAAATCTGTAAAATAATGACCGCACATCCGCCATTACTCACCGAAATGTTGTCACCCGTGCGACGTCTTGGTGAGTTCATTCAGCACGAGAATTACATTGCTCGTTAAAGCAAATTTAGAATTAATCGAGTCTTTTGCATTTTTAGAAACTCCTTCTGCCACCGTTTCACGAAGTCGACTTGGTTCGAGAACCTTCGATTCAAACGATCTCAAGCCCGACCGCAACGATTTTCGAGGCAACGCCTTAGACCCTAGCGAAACGAGTATTAATGAACTGAACCGGGTAGATCCTGCTCCCAGAAATTTTGTTTCCCCGTTCGAGTCCACGATCACCAACTACCAGGCAACGATTGATGCTCGTCCAATGAATACGGTGAACCCGGAACTTGAGAATCTTCGCCGAAAAGTGGAGATACTCGAGCGTAAGATAAAAAAGCGAAAGAGACAAAAATCCTCGTCCGACAATTGTTGTGGTCAGACGAGATCTGCGAGTTGCTGCGGTCATGGATCGACTTACGCAAATCAAGTACCAAGCTTATTTAACAACGTTCCGTTGGATATGATGACAGAATTTTGGAAGAGAATGGCGACGTTCACGACCGAGCCAGCCGCAACATTCGACAGACCCCGAAAGTCCAAGAAAAAGAAAATAATAAATCTGCGAAGGTTAAAGAAGAAAGCAAAAATTACGAATACGAAACAAGTCAAAAACTGCGGTAGTACGGGTTGGGAAGTCGAATCGGAGGACTGCGAGACAGAATTAAACCTCGATCATTCGGAATCGCAAAATTCACATATATTGCGGATAAAGCCCAGAGATGTAGAAACGATGGAATCATCACCAATAGAAGTCCGGGCATGTCAAGTCGACAAATTAATGAAAAGAAGATCGCGCATAGAAACCACATCGAATCGAGCGTCGCTGGTGAAAGTTCCCGACAAGCTGGAGAATAATGGAAGAAACAGCATTTCTCCATTCAGTGACGTCGAAGACGTGAGAATGGACGGCGATTCCTCGAGGCATCAAACCACCGAAAAGTCGGAGCAAATAAGTAGTTCGCTATTCCCGACAAAAGAGATTAAAGATTTTTCCACGAGCGTAATAGCTTCGAACTCTTCGGATGGGGAATCGACAAATATTTCTCACGAAACCGCCGAATCCGCTTACTTCTCGCAAAATTCGGGTGGCGACGAAACGAATTCGATGTCTAATGAATCGGTTTCACAAGTAAATCCTTTCGATACAAATTTCAAACATGCTTTACCCACCGATAAATCTGTTTTGAATTCAGCAAACGTTTCACCAACTTTGGACTTCGTTGGAGCTTCACAAAATTTGTCAGGTGAGAAATCCGTTTCCATTTGTTCCGATACGGATTTAAACGACGTACAAGCCGAGGAGGACTTGGACGCCGATTTGCAACATCAATTGATAGCCCGAAAACGGAAACGATCATGCTCCCCGAAAGTTACCAAGAGAACAACTCGATCGGCGAAGAATTTGTTCGGAAAAATTCGAGCTTTGAAGAAAAATACTGTTACGGGTGTCGTAACAACTCGTCGTTCGAATTGTTACCAGACTCGTAACCGGCAGAAGATAACAAACGCTACAGAGACGGATGAAACGGTAAATACCGATCAGGCCTCCTCAATTTTCGAAAGCGAGCTGGATGCTCCTGTCCCAGCAAAGAAACAGCGCATAGCTCACATACCGAAGAATGGAAACATATCTGAGGAACAGGAAAATCCTCCTAAGAGAAAATTGCGACAAGCATGTAAACAGATTAATCAAAATAACGTAGAAAAGTCTTTGAAATGCCCAAAGCCGACCACGCGTCGTTCAACACCAAGGGACAAAAAATCTGAGGAAGATGAAACACACACTAGTTTAGAATCATCGACTCTGGAAAATCAGGAAATTGTTCAACCGACATTGCCTGTCGGTGCGACGGAAATTTGTCGTAGAGACCGCACACGAGCTAAGCGAAACGTGCCGATTGATTCGCCATTGTCACTCAAACAGCCGGCAATCGGAAAACTCGAGAGTCCAAGCTTGCTAAAATTTTCTAGCACCTCATCGAGCGCGGAATCGCCAACTTCTCCACCGGTTATCGAAATTTCTCCGAAAATTTTCGAATCTTCCCAAAATCGTGAAAATGTCTTGACTGAAGTTTCCAACGATCACCAGGTCACTGAGAAAACAGCGGATGTTCTGGAGTCACTGTCCGAAGAAGAGAGCCAAGTTAATTCGGGTTTCACCGAGAAAATAACATCAATTGCAACAAAATTTACGGAAATTTTGGACGCTGATGGTTCCGGAATCAGCGAACCCGACAATCGAAAAGTTTCGGAGGCTGAAGGTGCCCAAATATTTGAGGCGGAAAATGGTGCAACTGTTTCAGAAGAGCCGGATTTGACAAAACAATCTGCTATTACAGAAATAGCGGAGAAGCGGCCAATTTCGGAAGTAGTCTTGGCAGACTTGGACCTAGTTGCGAAAGATCCAAAGGCCGTACCGAAGGCATCGGAAGTACGCTCGACGTCCAGAGAAGTGATCGAGGTGGCAGCGGAGAATGCGCCACCAACCGGGACTGAAGAAATCGATTCCCCGGAATCACCTGCCTCGTGTTCTTCGCTCGAAAAGTTCCCACCGAACCCGGCGACGAGTGCACTCTCACCGACCCGATCGCCTCTTTATTCGAACGTGAAATTAACCGAACCTTCAACATCCTCGCATCCGGAGTCTTACGATGAAAAATCATCGCCGATCGTCACGAATAACCTCGGGTTCACGGACCCAACTAAACCCTCGGAAGATCGTCCGAATTTAACGAATTCAATTTTATTCGCCAAATTAACAGAGGCATCGTCTCTCACGAAGAATCCCATTTCGCCACCGGACATTCCGGATGATGCACGAACTGCCGAACCGGAGAATACGCCGAGACTCTTTTCAACTCACCAGTTGCCAGTCCAGCCAGCTTCGCACCCGAGAAGTCATCAGCAGCGTTTACCGATTTACAACAAAGCTCTGTTACCGATCCACTCACAGCTTTCACCGACGTTGACCTTACCGGAGAAATCATGTTCGGTTCCAACCATATGTTTACCTAAAAATCGCACCGATATCGAACTTCCAACGAATTCTACCTCTGCTTCGATATCGTCAAATGATTCTGCGGATAAACCAGCCAATGTGCCAAATATTTGGGGTAACATTGAAGAAGTTTCGACACTCGCGAAGTCGACGAAGGTATCCGGAAGAGTTCCGGTGGTTTACGATACGACTCTACAGAGTGACGTTGATGCGGAACTTGATTTGGAGACCGATTCGTGTCCCCGATTTGTCGTCAATAATTTCGACGGCAAGAAAAAGAAAAAAGCGACAAAAAATCGTGAAACTGATTGTCCCGAAGCGACAAAAGTTTTGAAGGAACTTCGGTCGAGGCAGGTCCTGAGCAGTCCTGCGACATCTGCGAATCAACGCAATTCGTCGGCAATGAAATTTTCGAAGGAAGACACTGTACCCTCCCCAGCGACGTTTCTCCGTCACCATCTCGTGGTCCAGAAAAAGAAATCGAAACTCACAAAATTCCAAAGAATTGGGGCTCTGAAGCTGCTCGCGGCGGCAGGTAATAGAAAGTTAATAAGAAACACTAATAACAAAATTAATTGTCACTTGATTACCCATTGCAGAAAAAACTGTGAAAGCCGAATTGGATAAATTAGTTGAGAGCGAAGAATGGACAAGTGAACTTCATCAGGGCGTGATCGCGCGACTCAGAGAAGTCCCTAGCAAGCGTACAATTGCTAAGTGAGTGATTCTCAATTTATTTATTAATTAGTTTCGGTATTCATTCCGAAAATGTTAGTAGAAATAGATGTAACTCCAATTTTTTTATGACGATTGAAAAATGATATTTTTTCCGACGGAAAATAGTCAAAATTTTATTCTGTTCTCGTTCACAGGTCCATAGTCGACTTGCTGGTCGAAAGGGCAGCCCTTGGCGAAACGCTGGATCGTACTCACACGCCTCCGGCTCCGGTCATGACAAGATCACAACAGCGAATCGCTGCATTGCTCAGTGGTCTAGATCGAGACGGAATAATGCCCGGCGTCGTCGAACTTGTTCAAGACGGAATCGAATTTACGCTATTCAGACTCAATTACACTCCGGAGGTATTGCTTGCCATCATGTGTATTTATACGCTTGCATACATAATTTTCTTTTTCTTTACACTGATGGATTTCATTGTACCTTATCAGTTTGAAGTAATTGAAGGACTGGTCCGCATATTCACGGCAATCGCGCGGATGAAAAAGGACCGGGAACGGGTTAGAATCCTATGCTGTGATGCTCTTTACTGCCTCGTTAGAAAAGCGTGTATCGTCTTTTACGTCGCAATCACCGTATGGCCCGAAGTTTTTCCGATGCACGGATCGTGCGAGGGTAAGTTCCGATTTCAAAACTATTTTTTCAAATATGAGACGAATATTGATACATTTTATTGAAACAAAATTAACTAGATAAACGAATATTTTTCAGACGAGTTGCCGAACTGCATAGCGCATCTAATAAAACTAGACGAAAATTCCAAAGAGTCGACAACAAAAATCACGCATGTCAAACGGATGATCACGGATTTTTATAAATATCCGCAATTTCAGGCACGTTCTGGTGTTATTATGACAGGACTAATGCAGGCACTGCGAAGTACGTTCATATTTCGTAAGCCCGGTGTCACGTAGATACCGGTAACTGTTTTCTTATTCTATGTTCATTGGTTTAACAGAAAATTATACCGACGATCTGGAAACAGCGGTCCTACTCATAGCGAAGAAAGAAGGCCCCGACTGGACGCACGACAATATTATCAACGGAGGATTGATGAAGATAATAGACGATAGCAATTATCCTACGAGTTTCAAAGCCATAAGTTTGCTTGGCGAGTAACTCAACGAAGATTCGATTGCTTGGATTGTTGTCCTAACAAAATGTGTAATTTCCATATTTCTCTTATTCCCCGTAGGTTTTCTCCTGCGATCATTCCCGCTTGGTGATCCGCTGCTCGTGGTGAAAAATGTCAGCGAAAAATTGTACAGGATGATCGAGTCTGGTGAAGGTAATACAGTCCAAGGCTTTTTATTATTTCCAGTCACAGATTTTTAAAAACTTTTTACTGTAAACCTTTTGCTCGTTTTCGGCGTAGAGTGAACAATGTTTTTTATGTTCTATTCAGGAACGGCAAGCCAGCAGGAAGGCGTAATTTCGGCGTTGCTGAGTTTCTCGCGCAAAATCGATTATTTCGACAAAATCGCGGCCATTGTATTAAATTGGAAGCCCAGCCAAACGATGCAGATGCGGACAACAAAACAGTTGAACGCGTTTTTTAAGATGCGCGCGGTCTCTTATTGGATGCAGCGCAATCAATTGATATTTAAAAATTATAATACGGTCGACGAGACAAACAATGGAGATGAAAAAAAAAGCTAGTCACAAGGGTCGCATTACGCAACGATTCAATCGCTCGTTGCGTACCTCATTCAGTAATGAAATTAGTACAGACATCGTGAAGTGGAAAACAGTACCTGCGAAACGAAATTTGTAAAGCTGAAATAAAGCCTAACCTTTATAAATGAATACATTCGCAGTTGAGTCTGATCGAGGGTTTAAAAATGAAAAAACTACATTAAAAAAATTTATTATCCCAAAGATGCTTTTGATTGATTTTTTGGAATTTACGATTTAATTAGTCGCAAATAGTTTGAAGTACCAAACAATTGAGGTATTTATGAATCGAGAAAACCCGGAATACCAGGCATTGTACGGATACACTCCAAAGTGTATGCGGGCAACCGTGCGCAGATGAAAGTCTTTTGCTGTAGAAGTTCTTCGTAAAACGACGGAACAAGACGTCGTTCGACTCGAATAAATATTCATGAATTTCACAGTCTATTGCGTTTCTTAATCAAGACCACTCGAGCTTGATGGTATTAGTGGAGAGTTTTCATTACCGCGAATAACGAAGATAAAATAAATAATTGGACTAGACCGGTCGGTAGAGCTCGATGGTTCCGGTGGCGTGATCACTGGTCAGTCATGGAAACCGTACAGAAGACTCCCGGAAGAGACAAACGGAGCTGCGAAATTGTTTGAGATAATTAAAATAAGGAAACATTTTTTAGATGGAAAACGATTAGTTAGTAGAGGAAAAAAATTATCACTATAATAAACTGAGAGGAAAAAATTAGCATGAAAATAGTATAATTCGGAGAGGTGAGCTTCCTTGAATTTCACAATTTTAAGCATTCGGGGGAAGTCTTGCAAATTCGATGGATGGAAGGGTTCAAAAACGATTAAAAATATAAACTCGTTTCTTGTTTTTTTTCCGTGATTTCGATATTTATGCTATTTAAACATTTTGGGAAACAAGATTACAGGCTTTCGTATTCGCTCTCAATAATGGATAATGATAATTAAATATTCAACATATTCGTAAGCTTCCATACGCAGAGCAGCACGCTAAGTTTAATACATGTACACAGTTTTGTTTTGTTCGTTTTTTTCTTTTTTCATTCATATTTTCACCACCCTCAGCATTCTTAATTCGTTACCGCTTTACTATCTATCGTCGTTATTTATCGTATTATTTTTACAAAAATAATTGAACAATGTTCGCGATGCAACATTGCCGATTCGGTGAATAAATTTGCGACTTCTTTTCTTTTTGCTTATCGAATTTTCGTTCAAATTAATACAGATCATGGACATTTCAGCGGTTTATGCTTTCTACGGTCGGTTTTCATTATTTTTCATACGTGTGTTCATACGGCTGTTTCCATTGTTTTGAGGCTCTCTTTCTCCTACCACTTTTTTTATTAGCTTTTTTTTCCCATTTAATTTTTTTGATGTGCATGTCTGTATGTATTTGTATGGTTAATCTTTTTTTTTTATGATGATTCAAATAACTATTATGCTTTTCTTTTTTTATTTTTTCTTCATTTCGCATATCTCTCACATTTTTTTTCTCATTTATTTCATCAGTTCAATGACGTGTCTCTTTGGTACATTTGCAACGGACAGCGTACCGCAAGTACGGATTTGGTGTATGTCGAACGGGGTACCTACCATCCGCCGGTCATAAAGCGCACGCGTTACTTTAGCGATTAGAAAAAAAAAACATAAAAAAAGATTCCATTGTTATTAAGAATGCGAGGCGACGATATTGCAGCTCGTAGGGAGTTCGAACTTGACCGACATTGCGAGGAAAGAAAATTCCGAATGAATTGATGTTTTTGTTTTTTTTACATATGTATACTTTTCCACGGCACGGTGATGAACGCTACCCGGAAGGTCGGACGGCGAAACGGAAAAAGAGCAGATCAAAACGCGGCCGTGAATTCCGAAAAATCGCAATAAACAAATATTGCGACTCAATCGTCGAAAAATCATTCGATCGAAGCTTGTCGACGATTGTCGAACGATTGGAAACTCGTTCGCAGTCTTCTCGGCCCGCGTGCATTTGTACCTGATGTCGTATAATCGATACTTTTTTAAATATATTTTTTAAATAATTTTATCTCTGCTATGTTCTTCCGTTAAAATTTTGTCTTTCGTAACGTTCGCAAACATCGGTCGAGCTCGAAGATTCACGAGCACGATATCGTACCCTCTTTCTTAATGGTTCTTAGCTCGATTAAACGGCGCTGTCTGATGTACTAAAAATGCCACCACTGTCTACAAATATTATTTTACATTTCGGTCACTATTTTCGAAGGTAAGGGGGTCGGGAAGGAATCCTTCTTTCATTTAGTAGTTATAGCAGACGTGCAGTGTTTCTTTTCCTTTAACGATCAATGATTTTTCTTTCTTCGCATCGTTTGTTCTCTGCTTGTTTCAATCTATGACACTTGGTGCTTCGATTCTACGATATTAAGGCAACTATTTCATCGTCCACAGAGTCAAATTGCGAAAAAATTGTAATTTCGACCACGCGACCGAAATTAGGCGTGGAAAGCGTATTGAAAAAAAAAAACACAAACGCCGACCCCTGGCACAGAGGCTCGACGTTTGTCTCCATCGGTAATTAGGAGAAAAAGATTTCTTTGTCGACGCATCGATAATCTTTTTGAGTTAACATTTGTTTTCTTTCTTCCTCACGAATATCCCGAAACCGAAAGAGAAACTATCAGCTACACTACTAATTGTCTGTTCTGCATTTTTCTTTTCCCTCTATCTTTACGACTAATAATATTGGTAATAATTAATTATTTAATAATCGATATTAGATAATAGATGATTAATAATAGATAATAGATAATAATAAATTAGGAACCAAGTACAATATATAAAGTATGATGAGAAATTAAATTAAATATTAAACTAGATCGTAGGTTTTTTCGATTAACTACGAGGACTATTTATAGATCGCGTTGCGGTACGCGTTTTTCTTTCCTTCAAATTTCATCAGCGAGTCAATATTTCACTGTTTCGTTCTTCCAGGGACTTTTTTTCTCTCTGTATCTACAGTTCGTCCAAGGTCCATGCGGATGAGAAATACTAGCGTGAGCTTCGCGTACCGCAAATTTAATCTTAAGCAGTTTTATTCGGCGACTGACAAATACTGGGGGGAAGAGAGAGGAATTCGTCTCGACGTTTTGCAAGTATTTTGCGACGAATGTATGGTTTTTTTTCTGAACGTCGAAAATATTCGGAAGGTCATTCGCTTCGAGTATCTACAAATGTACAAATTATCGATTCGATAACTCGTCCGTCTTTTCCGTGGGAGATGATTTCTTTGCTTTAGTGCGTTAAATTTCTATTTTTTTCATACTAATTTTTCCGAAAAAAATAAACGGAAGACGGAACTCGATCGTGGAGCGATCCCAGCTACTCTATTTACACGCAAGACACTTTTTCGTTTACGAAGTTTCGACGCTAATGACGAGGTTGTATGTTTTTTTAAATATATTTCTTTGATCGTTTAGGCTTCGAAAAAAGAATTCGACGTCGCAGTTGCAGGCGAAATTCGTCGGTCAGCGGATTCCCGAAAAAACTCGCATTGTTCGATACATGAAGTATCGAAAGGCACAGAGTGCTCGACGTCGAGCGGAACTTTTACTTGTTATCAGAGACAGGAATTATTGATTTTTTTTTGTTTCTACAAAATCTTTCAACTTTTGCTCCCAGGAAGAAAAGTTGATGAAAACGATTTTAAACCGGTTTGGAACGATATGCTGTTTCTCTACATTATCTGTAACACGGTAATTGCAGATGATACGTGAAGGAGGAAAAGCGATTTTCTTCGGTTGGCCAAAGTACAAACGAAATCGTGGTCGTGTTCGACTGGACGGAGATCCGACGAAAACGCCGAATCGGGAATGTCTCGACGATAGTCTATCTTGTGTGTGACAACAAAAGAAAACGGGAAAAAAGTACCATTGATACAATTTTTTTTCTCTCGCTTTTGTTTTTCTCTCGCTAATCAAAAAAATTTTATTTTATTTTGTTTTTTTCTCTTTGTTCGTCTGTTTTCTTCTCGATGGAATTATATGGCTCGGAAATCTAACTCACTTTTAATTATCGGCTACAACTAATTCGTTCGTCGTATTCGTCGCTCGGCGATGCTCGTCTCGGTTTCTTTTTTCTTTTTTCGATTATGATAGAAGAAAAAAATGTCGCCAATGCGATAGACGCTTCGATCATGATCGCTGCTCATGGCGCGATCGACGTTGATGCTCGGCTTGCTCATCTTTCTTTTACTCCTCGTCTTCGTCGTCATTTTCTGTCTTTCTTTGTTCGCTTTCTTCAGTGCTGTATTTTTTTCTTCTAATTTTGGAGATGTTCTCCGCAGCTCCGAAATCCTCAATGACTCGAGCCTCTTTTCGCCTCGTCCACGGAAGCCATTCTCGCCGACTCCATCTGCGAGTAATCGTTCCATCCGGGCATTCGGGTTTGCTCTATCGACGGGCACATCGTCTGCGGCGAATAGAAAAATAAATTAATCAATAAGATTTACATGTTTACAGGAGAGCTAGGTGAATACTTCCAGTAGCCGAAGCACTTTAACTATTTGGGTATTCAAATACTCAAGTACTTAACGTACCCGAGTACTTAAATATGTACTTCGAGTACCTAAAGTATCTGCTCAGCTTCGATTTACAGCAATGTCACGCTGTGAATTTGCAACGAGTCGAACTTACCGAGCCGTTTGGATTCTTGGCCATGAAGATCATTAGGGAGCGGCTGCGGTTGCTGAACGGCCTCAGCTCTGGATCTCGGCCAGGACCATCCACCGTATCGACGCAGGTACTGCTAGGGGAAACGACGCAACTACACTTTAGTCATTATGCCTCGCTTGCTCACGTTTTTTTTCTACATCCAACGTGTAGATACGTTTCTTCTAACACGAATATGCGTACAGGTGCTAATATCAGGTGAGTGAATGAAACAAGAAGGATATGGAAAGGAAGCGAAAAAAATATATAAAAATAAAAAAAGGAAGTACAAAAATGATAAAAAGTAAGCGTTTATTACCTCGTGCGCATTTCCTTCTGCTTGCGTTTACAGTGAATGTACGCGGCTATACAGATAATAACGACGAGGAATACTGCTATCGTGGCACCGCCGGCGATGCTGGCCGTCTCCAGCATTACTCGTTGCCTGGAAGCTGCAAAGTGAAAAGAGAAAAACATTTTTGAAAAAGCTTACTTTTTATTTATACCATCGTTGAACGTATCTCTGTCGACGAATACATTATTTTTGGAACACTAGAAAATAGACTGGCGCTATAGTCAGAGAAATTGTGTGGGTGTATGTTTTTTGAAGTAACAGAGCACTCACGCAAGTAGGAACCATCCAAATCCTTGAACTCGCACCTCTGTCCTATGAAGCCGTTGGCGCATCTGGAAGCAATAAAAAAAAACGAGGTCGGACTTTAGATCAATATTTTTCAATGAGACAATAAATTCAAGACAATGAGTAACGTTGAAAATTTATTTCCAAATGTATATAAATTAATATGATATTCATATAATATTAAATGTACGAATGTATTTTTTTTATTCCACGAAAATATAGAATACACGTATGTTTCTGGAGGATTTTTTTTGTTTCCAGCGTCGAAGATAAGTAAGACCGGAAACGAGCCGAGGGATCCCACGAAGGCGTCTGGTCAATTAGCGCTACGGGCTTTATAACAGTTAAAAACGTGGCAGCGAAGGGAGTATATACACTGCGTGTATTTTAGCTCTCACAGTTCGTTGGATTTTCGGTCATTGCGAGAGTTCGTTCGCGCGATAGAAAACGACGACGGGACGAGACGAGAGAGACGGATCGGCGACAACCGGTGCGAATCAATTAACTCTACTTAATTATCCAATCAAAAGAGGAAGCGACAATAAAAATACCGAGCAGTTGTTAATTAATCCGGGATTCGTGGTAAACTCAGCTGAAGATCCGTCTCGACTACAGTCGCCGACAGAAACGGATAACTGAGAGAACTTATGGTGAACGCTCTAGCGCCAAAGATTCTCAGCTGCGCTCAAGATAGTTCAATAAAAAAAAATTGAATACGGTAAAAAACGGTTGTAAATAAAAACAAAAAATGACGATACTTTTTTCTGTCAATTTTACAATATTTCATATCTTTCTTAACATTTTTTGGTTTGCTTTTTTTTTCAATCCTTACGCTTTATTTCTTGTTCCCATTAATTTTTTATATATTTTATTTTCCGTCAATTCTATAATTTTTTTTTATAAACACGGATAACTGTTCATCGACTAAGGAAGATTAGTATCTGTACGGATGTGACCAAGTGTTACGATATAAACTACTGATCGTCTAGGGACAATTCAGAGATTAAAGTCCTCGGCCATTCTCTGATACGAGGAAACGTAGTTTTTGCTTGATCTTAATATCTCAGCTAATTACGATTCACCTGAGGTATTTTGTGGCTGTTCTATGCGGTACTATCTCGTGGCTGGAGCTCGAAAAAGCACGCAATGCACGGATGCGTGTGTGAACGCACATGTGTGCGCTCGTCCGTGTGTGTGCAAGTCGATGGTCTCGGCTCGTAGTTAACGCGCAGGGAATGAGAGCGAGGAAAGGAGATAAGTGGAACGTGGAGGAAGATGTACACAGGGAAAAAAGGAACGAGCGATGGGTGACTCGATTAGATCGGCTCAAAAAAAAAAATCTTATCCTCGAGTTTACATTAGCCCTGCTATTAAGTGCCGCAGGCCTGGAACCACTGGACACACCTGTGCTCCAAATTACCACAAAAATGTCCAAGCGAATGGAATTAATTCACGACAAAACTATAAAGACGAAAAATAATCATCGCCGTGCAAAAACCCGTAAAAAAAAAAAAAAAAACATAAAAACTAAAATACCTTTAAAATTTTCTGTGCAAAATCGAGTGACAAAAAAAAAAAATCTAGACGAAAAAATCGTGACAGGTGGCTGAAAAAAAATGGCTTCCGGAATTTTCCCACGAATGAAGTGAAAAAAAGAAATTATTTTTACGTCAGATTGAAAAGAGGCGTTGGTCGTCGAAATCTAGATTTAAAAAAAAGGGGGAACTGGAGTCGTGGAGAAATAAGCGCGGAAGAACAAGACGCGAGTTTGGTGGGAAAGCGAAACGAGATGGGACAAGGTATTTTTTTCCGTTCTTCGAGAATTATCACGAAATCCGTAGCGGTGCGAGTTGGAAACGGTGGCTTTTGGCTGCTGCACTGCCGTCGGCGATGCAATACGCGCCGGTAGCCGAGAGTTAGAAAAGAGGAATTCCGTAGGAACGTGTCGGACCAAGGGAAGCGAGGATTATCGAATGAATTCAGATGGAATAGAAATGCGGAATAGGCGAAGGTCGGAACCGTTCGCGGACCGTGGCTTTGACGCCTAGCTGTACGGTAAATAATGCAAGTTAAAAAAAAAAAAAGAGAAAAAAAGAAGAAGCGAGATCGCCGATTGGTCGCAGAACACGGTAGCGAGTCGTGGTGATTTGTGATCGGTACGTGGCACGACGATTTGTCCCACGGAATCTTTAGCGCGGCGAATATGCGAAACTTCTCCAACCGCTTTTTTTTTTCCACCACAGAGATTTTATCGTTAAAAATGTTGCCAAAAATATATCGCGTCGGTTATTAACGCTTGAATAAATAATGTTGAATACAAATTGAAATGAATTTAATGAATTACGAATTGTTCTTATACGAGTTGTATATTGCAATATAATTATTGTACAATTGAATACGAGGATTTGTGGTTATTTCTTTCCGGACAATTCGTAGGACAGAGTCGGGATTTTATCGCGGCGAAAGTTGAATGCGAGCCAGTGTCGAATTAAAATACTGTGGTAGAGATCGGCGGGCTGAAACTTTAACGGATAACAAGGGTAATCGGGTGGTGTACTGTTGGAACGAGAGTAGAGGCAAGCTGAGAAAAAGAAACCGATGGCAAAGCGATCGGCGAGGAGCGACGCAAGGCGAGGCGCGCAAAACTCGATGCTCTCTCGGTGCTCGTTCGAGCTTCTCCTTTCCCACGGTGTTTGCTTTGTCGAGAGCGCGAATCGACGGGGAGGCCGAAATTTTTTCGTTTCGCATCGACGGAGGAGCGAGGGGGAGAAAGAATAAAAAATCAGGAAAAAGAGACGATGAAGTAAAAAAAAAAAAAAAAAAAAAAAATACCATCGTCACAGGGAACAAACGATCAAGGTACATTGAGAGAAAAATCGGAGTTTTTTTAGACAAAAAAAAAAGAAAAATAATTATAATCGAAAGGCAAGGAAATTATTTCACTCCGATGCTGATATTTCGGCGAACATTAAAGTTCAATGATAAGTGAGAAAAAAAAAAAAAAAGCTCGACAAGTGAAGAACCCTTCGATGACTTTTTGGTTGACGTAAGAACTTCGAGTTTTACCGCCGAGTGTAATTGAGTCGGAGCGGTTCATCAAACGTCTATTATAATAACAATGCGTAACGCACAGAATCCCACGGGCCGGGGGGCTTTTTTTCGCTGTCGACTGTGGAGCAGTGAAACCGAGTGTACGTAGACCCAGTGCGACACTCGTTCGCATCAGTCGGTTAGAATAGAGTAGGGCACGCAGTGAACAATAAAAAAAAAAGACGCGCATACGCCTCTCTAATAGAGTCGTGGAGGAATGACGATCGAGACTCTTGCTCTTTTGTGGACTCGACGATACAGGGACTTTCAGAAATTCCACACGATTGCCCTGTTTCGTACAATTATAATTCCACACGAGGAAGAAACTGACCGAGAAAATCAAAACCGTGAGAAAAATGTATCAAAAAAGATTTTTTTAAAAGAACCATCGAAACGATGAGAAAAAACACATTCATAATCCGTCGTCAATCCTTCTTCAGGTAGAATTAAAAAAAAAATTACTTTTCACAGAAATATCGACACTTTTCGCTACTCGGACAGAGTGTTTATCTATAAAAAAAAAACCTTCGATATTTCGACATTAATTAATTAATTATATTTAATTTAATTTAATTTCGACATTACTTTTTTTTTTTTTTATGTGTTTCACAAAAATGACTTTTTGACGAAAAACCCAAAGCTTTTTGGTCTTTGAAAAAAAAAAAAAAAAAAAAAAAAAAAAAATGAAATAAAATAACTTCTCGTGTTAAAATACTTGTGAATGAGTTTGGCTTGGGTATGAATTTTTGTGTCGGCCTGTATAGCCGTGGAGCACGGAAGGTGGGCAAAGGCGAGCAGCAGGAGAGAGGGACATACCGAGAGAATTTACCGCTCGTTTCACGCAGGGCGACGAGAACACGTTGAGAGCAATACAAGAGAGAGAGAGAGAGAGAGAGAGAGGCCAAGAGGGGGTCGGTGGCTGGGAAAAACCCGGTGACCCTTTGGGCGCGAGACACAATGCTTTTCTGTGATGTCGTTGTGTCCTCGTGTACACGGCAGTGAATCAGTGAAGAGTCGAGAATGAGCTGACGAGAAGAAATTTACACGCGGAGGGTGATTTCCGCGAAGACATCGACCTCCGTCCTTGTGCGAAGATTGGAGACGGACCGAGGGAATTCCTGTCTTCGATGGGCCTCGTAAATTGAGAGGTAAATTGGAAGGAGCCGCGCTCCGCGCCTTCGAAGCTCGAGAATCGCGTCCGAGATTGAATAAGTCATTATCTCCTTTTCTGCCGAAGTGTGAAATAAGAAGGAGCAGGTGGAACCGTGAGAATAATCACGTTCCCCTCGTCAATGTCCGATTCCCATATGATTCTCTTTACGAAACTGACCCGAACATTATTTTTCTCACGGATCACTAACTCGTCACGTTCGTAAAATGTCTTTTACGATCTATCGACAAAGTGACGATGTAAAAAAATTTTAATCAATTAAATAAATGCGTATTGCTATTATTATTTAACAATGATTGCTCATTCATTATTATTTAATTAAAAAAAATTAACTTATGCACGAAAATCGTTATTTTGCATGAAACGAATTTTTTTGTGCAAAACGATGACTCTCGGAGTACAAAATCTAAATTATCGACGTCCCATTGAGCTAACGCTTTACCTCCTCAAACTGCCCGATAAAACGTTTCGACTATTTGAATCACCGCCCTATTACGTTTATTTTTTCCCGTAGAACACATTGGTCACCTCGGATTGTTCCTAGCTCCATTAGGAGCCGAGATATCGACCTTTAAAAATCACAAAAAAAAATCTTTCTCCAAAAGTCACTCGAAATATGAAAAATCATTGGTCATTCGATTTATTTTATTTTCAGAGCTATATTCGATGTATTTTTTCTCGCTGATCACGAATATAAACATCATTTCACTCGCAATCCAATATTTTTCCATGTCACGGTCAAATTTGGTGATTTCAATGGTCGAATGAAGGAAAAAAAAAAAAAAAAGAAGTTTATTATTTGTTACTTACAGGCAGTTGTAGAGAAGGGATTCTTGAATTTTGACGGTGAAGCATGTAGCACCGTTAAGACAGTACCATTCCGCGTAATCGGGCGGACATGTGTACATGTGGAATGTGATGTTGGGCCTCGGTGTCGGCGTCGGTGGTCTCGGCTTGGGCGTCGACCGAGACGAGCACGCGTCTGGAGAAACACACAAACATACACAATTTTATCCAATCGTTGATTCCCCATTCGAGGATGTAGTTCGTGCGAGACATTTTCATCTCCGGTAAGGTTCGTCCGGTTTCGCGAGGCGCAGAGAGAAACGAGAACCGAAAGAGGAACGTCGAACCCACGCATCGTCTTACTTCGCTAACTGGCCGACGTCCTCGGCGACAAAAGGAAAACGAGCGAGCTAACACGTACCGCATAATTGACAACCTCTTAACGTTCTAACGCTGCCAGCATGTAGGTCGACGAGTCCTCTCAACGAATATGCAACATTAATTTAACCCATTTTTCAGACGTTCTAATATCGATAAATTACATAATTATCTCCTCTCAAATTAACACGTTGATCGAATTTAAAAAAAAAAAAAAAAAACGATTCAATCTCGGACAAGCTTGGTAATGATTATTTTTGTGATTAAAAAAATCCCCCCACTTTTTTTTGCGATATTTTGTGACCATCAAGTTCCGTAAAAAAAAAAAAAAAAAAAAAAAAACAAGTAAATTTTTTACTTCGTGCAAATTTATTTAGAATAGGCGAAGAGACGAACAGACAGAAATGGGCAAATATTTTTGTCAACACTCCAATAGGATATGTGAAAAATGTTTCCGGACCCCGATGGGCGAGCACGAATGCACAAGTGAAATTAAAGTGTTCCCTCTCGACAGCAATTTCGGGGAATAATGAAAATTGCATTTTTTTTTACGTGAACATTTCTACCGAAATCGGCGCCGTAGAGCGTGTCAGCAGAAATCCTCAGGATAATGGCCCACGAGCTAACATTGTAATATATATCGAAGCGGACAATGGACAGTACGACGATATTTTTTGTGAACGGTGGGGAAGGTTGGTTTGTTGTTTCCCCTTGCGAAATGTGACGTGGCGCATGTGGGGCGTCCGTGGGTATTATACGAGCCCTGGGATAAGTGTATACGCGTAGATCCACGCCCCGCGAGGTTTCCACCGGCTGCGAAAGTGCGTTACACGTCAGGACATACACGTACAATGTGCTCAGTGAAGGAGACCAAAGGAGGAAGGAAAAAAAAAAAAAAAAAAAAAAAAAAAAAAAGCGGAGGGTTGAAGTGGATCTGAGGAGTGGAAGCGAAACGCGAGCGAGGTTGCGTCTGGGCCCAACGATCGATTGACTTGCTTAACGACTAATGGACGAGTGAGCGTGCTGCACTCAGCGCCATTGTCCGAGCTAGATTGCCAACGAGAGAAAACGAAAATACCGTTGTCGACTAAATGAAAAAAAAATTCCTCTTCCAAATCGGAGACGAGAAAGAATAAAAATTTTTAAAAATTATTGAGCTAGTATGAGTGATGTGAAAAAAAAAATTGACACAAAAAAGTATAATAACATGTATGTGTAATTATATATCATGCAATTGTTTAATGATTCGTTTGTTCAAACTTATTCTGAATGGAAGTTTTTGGGTTTTATATTGAACGATGTGAGTGAAAAAAATCCCTCGCATTCCTACAGGGAACTGAACGGAGCGAGCGAAGAAGAAGAAAAGAGAATAGGGCAGCCATGTGAGGAGTGGCCGGAGCCAGAAGAATCGGGCGAAATGGAGCGTTGTAGAGAAGAAAAAAAATGCCAGCACGAGTGAGCGAAGAATCAGACGAGAGCACACGGAAAGGAGCCAGAGGACAATAAGTCTCCCCCTAAGTGTATTCCAGACTCGACGGGGTGTTCTCTCATTCTCGTTATTCCTCGCTTTTCGATCTCCCCCCACCGACCCAAAATACTTCGCGATCGCTTTTCGACGCGATTTTTCACCTATTTATACACGGACCATATTTCGACAAATTTTCTCGCGATTGAAAATAAATAAAATAAATTTTTAATAAATCTTTCGTCAATTATTATCGCTATTAATTTTTTTCAAAGGGTCAAGAAATCGGTAGGGAAATTAAGTCGAGTACTGAACGGATCGCGTGTTTCAACGAAGAAATTCCAGCGGGACGATAGCATAAATTCGTGACTATCGGACGAACTTTCTCGTCGACGAGAGGAGCTCGTCGAGCCACCCAGGGTGGAACGATCGTCCACGCGTTTCGAGAAGCCTAAATACTTGGGCGGAAGAACGCCGAGCGAGCCTCGAAGGATCGAACGCCGATGGAACGAGAATAAAGTGATCAGCACTGGGCGCATGCGCACGTGAGCTAAACAACCGGATCGCATCTGTTCCGAATTGGTCTGGAGCCTTCTATCTGTCACCTGTTGAATTTTAACAATCTGCCGCGCTCGCTTGCCGAGCGTCACTTCTCCTACATACCATTGCAAAAAAAAAAAAAAAAAAAAAAAAAAAAAAAAAAAAAAAAAAAAGCGTCAGCAAAATAAGAAACGGTACGCGAAGAATGAAGAAAAAAAATGTAAAAAAATTATAATGCCGGAAAAAAAAGGAAGAGAAGAAAAAAAATGAGCACAGCGAGAAAAATGAAGAGGGAGAAAATGAGCAAGAACGAAACCGCACTTTATTTGGTGGACGCGTGCACGAAACAACATTGGCTGCCTCTTGTGAGCAAGACGTATAATAATGGCGGAGAGGAAAAATAAAACAACCTCTGCGTCTGTCCCCGCTGCGGAATGAATGCCGAGTTTACCGTACTACGGTATAACGCGAAAATTTAAGTAACAGCAGTAGAGACGTAACCACTGGTTTCAACGCCCGTGTCCCCGTACACCGCATGACATGCGAGTACCGTGCACACCCTACCTCACCTTCGTCCGCCCGAATACCTCCGGCTGTCGCTTATAAATACCTCCCGTCCCGGTATTTTACCCACTCGACGAATCAATATACGACATTTAGCGAAATTCGTCCGCACGAGAATGAACCGTCGCCTGATAGCCCAAAAAAAAAAAAAAAAAAAACGATAAAAAATACTCTCCGATCGACAAAATTATCAACGTCGAGAACAAAAAAAAATGCCCACGATTCTAAAAAATACGTCGCAAACGATAAAAAAAAAATCCCCAATTTTTTTTTCCTCGACAATCGTTACAACTTTTAATCCTTTCCAGCACGGTTAATTACAGGTCTTTGAATTTAGAAAAAAAAAAAAAAAAAATGCATTTCTTACTATCCAATGACATTGAAATTTGGTATTCGTAGAAAAAAATTGTGCTCGAAAGGTTTAAAAGAGTTTGGGGAGAGAAAAAAAAAATTGTCGACGAGGAAGGTTTTCGGTGAAACCGTCCGGAACTCCGTGAACCCGAAAGAGCTTCGTACCTGCAATTCCGAAGAGGGTGTAGGATATAATGAGTAGCGTTGCTAGATAGGGCGGAATCCTGCTTCCTCTTCTGCCGGAGGAACCGGAAAAGGCCGTTGGAGCGGTGTCCCTTTGGTTTCGCGCCGTCCCCCGTTCCCTGTCGTCGTCGACGTGGTGGTGATGGCCCCGGACGATTAGATCGACGTAATCCGGGCTCGTTCCCCATTCCGATCTCGGGTCCGTTCTGGAAGTCTCCGGTCTACCCGTCGTCGCGGTTCCCGTTGAGGATTCCGTCGAGGTCGTTGACCCGCAACATCTACTCGTCCTCTGCAACCGTTGTCTCCGCGCTAATCTCTGATTATCCCGAATCTCCTCGACCCGGTGAAGCTTGCAGTCGGCGGTTAAATCGTCCAGCGACAATCTCTCACTGTTGTTTCTCCCTTGAAAAAATAGCTGTTGAGAATCGTCGTCGCGGTCGACGGTGAGTCTCGAGCAATCACGAGAGTTCTCGCGAATTTGGTGATCCATCGGAGCTTCCGTGACGATTCTCGATCGCTCCTGGCGCAGCTGACGCACCTGACGCGACTGCGTTCTCTTCTGGTTGTCGTCCTCGCTCGTCGCGAACAACCTCTCGTACTCCGGACTGCCGACTCGGTTCGGAACGTACGAATCCTCGATCCACCTGGGATCCTGGATCGCGCCTGCTGAATTTTTCTCCCAGTCCCGCCGGCGATTTTGGTGGTGATGCACGGAATTCATGGCGGTCGTCGCCGTCGTCGTACCGGCAACGACTTCGCTCGCTACAGCGACAGAGCCCGATGAACCGGCAGCCGTTGTCGCTGTCGTCTCGAAACTCTGAACCGTCGCGCAGCAGCCACCACCTGGTCCGCAACTCCGACGCACGTGCCGCCGTCTCCCTGTAATCAAATATCCGAACGTTACTCCACTGAATTACGCGCAAAACTTATACGTATATGTATTTATATATATATTTTTTTTTTCATCATTTTTTTATGTACCGATGTGCGTGCAAGGGTTTCGCGAACAATTCTCGGTTAGGATCGAATTTAGTTGGAATTTTTGTCCGAGTCTTTGGTTGACTCGAGTTTCGGTTTCAGATCGGACTTGGGATTCGTTTAGGCGTGGCAAAGAAACCAGCCTCGCTACAGCAATCGCAACTATTTTTGTTATCGACTCGAGTCGAGATTCGATCAAAGATTTTGCCTGGAGGTTTAGGATTGAGTCAATGGAATTTAAAACGGCGATGCGTTTAGTCCGTCTGCGTCGGAAATTACGTTGTGAGGTCGTAGAGATTTCAATAGAGATTGTTTTCGAATGAAATTCGCAATGCAGTTCTTGATGCAGTTCGCAGGTGGGTGAATGGGAAGGGCATCGATAATTCTGCTAGTCTCCAATAATTCTTGAATTCCGCTTTTTTATTCGTTTTAATCGTCGAAAAAAATGGAGGAAAAATATTGCTTTTCGCCACAATCGTAGCTTTCATTTTTTTTTTTTTTTTATGTACAGTAAATGACGACATCCTCGACGGTGTTGAATAATGTTGTTCGGTGTTAAAACGCCGCGGCTATCCGTCAGTCGCGTTGAATAGGTCGCGAGAGCGAGTGCGTCAGGCGCGCGTTAAAACTCGACGATCGGGACGAGGGGCGAGAGGAAAATCGGCGGCTTCTCCCGTATCTCTTCAACTAGACAGAGGATAGTCTGAGCGGCGCATGATGCGCCCCTCCCACACCGGTTTAGCAATTGCATCACTGGAACGTGATTCTTTTTCTACTTCGCTCGCTTATCCGTCTCGTACGAATCAAGTATGGAAGAATTGTCGTCGTCCGCATTTTTTTTTCGACATTCTCCCGCGGACGGCGGAGCCGCGGATACTCGTCGAGTCATTCGAATGATTCTTTTCTGCGTAATGGTTTTTTTTTAAATCTATTATTCAGGATTTTTTTCTTTTTTTTTTTTTTTATTAATCCACGTCTCGGAATTTTCATTTCATCCTCAGGAATTATTTATTTTTCGCTCTTCGCTGAGATTTTTTTCCCCCGAGTTATTTCGATTAATGATTATTCTCTCCGTAATCGTTTTCTTTTTTAAATCTGTTATTCAGGAAATTTTTTTTTTTTTTTTTTCTTTCCAGTATTCTTTTTCAATAACCCACCACTCGGAATTTTCTTTTCATCCTGAGGAATAATTTTTTATGCTCTTTGCTCAGATTTTTTTTTCCCCGAGTTGTTTCCGTGCTCGACGGTAATAGTTTGACGTTCACACGGTTCAAGTCGTTTCCGACACGAACGGCCGACACGCACGATACTGATAAGGCGATGACGTTGAGATTGTTATTATCGATACGGAGCCATCGAAGTCCACGATTATTGACACGGATACCTGCGGCGATATTTCACGGGCCGTCGCCCGAGACCCCGATGGAATTCGGTGACACGAATTCTTGTACCGAGAATCTTATCGATCTTCGATGTTTCGATGGATACGTGCGTGTTTCCATATTTTTTTTTTTTTAATTTCTCAGTGAGTCTAAAACGACACGAAGTTAACAGATACTAGACGAGAGACAAAGTAACGGATGAGCGCAGCTTCCTGGTCTCGATAACGTTAGTTTCTTGGAATCTGACCCGTGGGAATGGTCGCGAGAGGACAAAAATTACTTGTGTCAGCGACGACGAAGTCGAGGTACGGCAATCAAGAGAAAAGCGGGGGAGGATTAATGGTTGCCTCGAGTAAGCGAGCAGTCGGAGCTGTCTTTCGCTCAAACATTTTATTTTCTTTTTTTTTTTCTCAAATAAATTCCTAAATAACTTAGTAGTTTGATCGAACGATACTCCGAGGAAAAATTGAGAGTCGAAGACCCGAAGTAATAATATCGCAAGACCATCGATTATTCGACGGAATTTTCCGTGTAAAAATATTGAAGATAAATTCGAAATTCGTGATTTGAGCGAATTTTTTTTTTTTATATACAAAAATTAGCCAAACCTCGAAATTCGATTGGACTCGAATTGAAGTTGTGAAAAATTTGTCGAAAATTCTTTTTGTCCTGCGATTGCCAACGAAACCGGGTATTTATTGGTGGATACATTATCGATTATTCGACGGAATTTTCGGTGTAAAAATATTGAAGATAAATTCGAAATTCGTGATTTGAGCGAATTTTTTTTTTTATATACAAAAATTAGCCAAAGCTCGAAATTCGATTGGACTTGAATTGAAGTTGTGAAAAATTTGTCGAAAATTCTTTTTGTCCCGCGATTGCCAACGAAACCGGGTATTTATTGGTGGATACATTTTCGATTATTCGACGGAATTTTCGGTGTAAAAATATTGAAGATAAATTCGAAATTCGTGATTTGAGCGAATTTTTTTTTTTTATATACAAAAATTAGCCAAACCTCGAAATTCGATTGGACTCGAATTGAAGTTGTGAAAAATTTGTCGAAAATTCTTTTTGTCCCGCGATTGCCAACGAAACCGGGTATTTATTGGTGGATACATTATCGATTATTCGACGGAATTTTCGGTGTAAAAATATTGAAGATAAATTCGAAATTCGTGATTTGAGCGAATTTTTTTTTTTTATATACAAAAATTAGCCAAACCTCGAAATTCGATTGGACTCGAATTGAAGTTGTGAAAAATTTGTCGAAAATTCTTTTTGTCCCGCGATTGCCAACGAAACCGGGTATTTATTGGTGGATACATTTTCGATTATTCGACGGAATTTTCCGTGTAAAAATATTGAAGATAAATTCGAAATTCGTGATTTGAGCGAATTTTTTTTTTTTATATACAAAAATTAGCCAAAGCTCGAAATTCGATTGGACTTGAATTGAAGTTGTGAAAAATTTGTCGAAAATTCTTTTAGTCCCGCGATTGCCAACGAAACCGGGTATTTATTGGTGGATACATTTTCGATTATTCGACGGAATTTTCCGTGTAAAAATATTGAAGGTAAATTCGAAATTCGTGATTTGAGCGAATTTTTTTTTTTATATACAAAAATTAGCCAAAGCTCGAAATTCGATTGGACTTGAATTGAAGTTGTGAAAAATTTGTCGAAAATTCTTTTAGTCCCGCGATTGCCAACGAAACCGGGTATTTATTGGTGGATACATTTTCGATTATTCGACGGAATTTTCCGTGTAAAAATATTGAAGGTAAATTCGAAATTCGTGATTTGAGCGAATTTTTTTTTTTATATACAAAAATTAGCCAAAGCTCGAAATTCGATTGGACTTGAATTGAAGTTGTGAAAACGGGTATTTATTGGTGGATACATTTTCGAGTGCACTCTGACCCGAAGTGCACGCCGTGAATTTCGCGGAGGTTTGAACGAGCTCGCGAGAGAACGAGGACGAGTTTCGAAGGAGTGAGAATTAAAGACGAAGTGGCCGACTGTTTAGCACGATTATCCAATGATACGGTAAACACTGCGGGACGTGAGCTCGTCGTCCCGACCGGACGGAGAATTCGTCCCGCGTGTAAAACCGCGGTAAGTAGGTGACACACGCGAGAGAGCGTGCGAGGGAACGCGTAAAAGCGTATGCGAAGAGAACGAGCGAAGGAGAAACGGGACGAGCGCAAGTGAGGACGCGGCCCACGTGCACTGGCACACTCGACTATTCAATAATTGCCCATTTCCCTCCAAGCCGAGGGCTCACGACCCGACTATCTCAGAACGAGCTCTTCCTCGCGTATCTTTCATATAAAAAAAAAAAAAACAAACAAAAAAAGAAGATATTTGCGTATTTATTTTTTCCACCGCGAATTATCTCTGATAAGACGGTTTGATTTTTTCAATTCGTCCGAAAAAAAAGTTGAAGCTTCGGCAAAAATGAGCATGGGTAAGAAAATCGAAGTGAATTTTTTTTATTTTATTCGTGACGTTCGGTGTTTATGAAAAAAAAAATATTAGAGCTTTGAATTACGCGGTTGGATCGGGTGAAAATAAAGTTTGGGTCGGAGAAAAAAAATTTGACCGTACTGATTTCTTGTTTTTCCAGTAAATGAGACTCCCGTGCGCTTCCGCGTCACGTTCAACGTGCTCATCGGCTTCCAATGTGCTTTTATTTTTCTTCTACTTTCTTGTTAGCGACTCGCAAACCGAGTCTTGGATTCAGGTTATTCCGTAATTACGGACGTGAACTGGCAGACGGGCTTCGTCCGTAGCTTCCGTTATAATATACGGGGGGGAAAAAAGGGGAGAGGCACATGACTATCAAGCGAAGGGTTTACTTGCGGTGAATAATACTAGATACGCTTCCTCGAAGCATGCATTTTTTTTTTTCTATCGTCCGACTCCCACGATGTTTTCGCAGACACGATCGAGATTTTTCACTAAATCGTTGAATTCATCAATTTACATTTATTTAATATTTACATTGATAATTTTTTTTTTCTTTTTTTTTTCGTAAATCGCTGGATCAAAAAATATTGAGTCGATCGATAAGAGAATTGAATTTATGATTATTTCTTTCAACCCCCGTTTCCGTCGATCTGTCCAAACAGAATAAAAAAAAAAAGAAAAAAAAAAAGGGAAACTTCTCCAGCCCATTTATATCCCGTGAATTTCTTACGAATTTCCGGCACGTGGATATTCAATAACTCGCGTTCGTTCTCCCCGAGCGTGGTTTCCTCTTTCTCCTCCCTCTCTCGTCAAACACAGAAATCCACACCCATTTTTATACATCCAGAAAAGATATATTCGTGGGTGCGGAGATTTCAATAACGGAGGAACATCCGCGCCCGTTCGGTTTCCACTTTCGTCCTGGCACATGTCCCGCTCATATTTATATCCGGGATTCATCCGTTGGGGATTTTAATAACGGACATTTTCGCCGGGGTAACCGGACGCCGGACGCGCGCTCTCCGGCCCGTCCGACGGGGGCGGATTAAGGGAAGAAAAATCTCGGCGGCTACCCGCGCAGAAGGAAACCGCATGTGGGGGATGCTGCGGGTAGTGTCCAAGAAAAATACTCCAAACTCCACTGGTCTTCGCCCAAACACATGCGTGAAGAACAGCGAGCGATACACGAAGATTAATTTTTTTCTACACTCAAATTATTACACACACACATATATATGTATATATTTATGAACCTTTGTAAATTGTCCGTGCTATTTATCCAGACTCCTAATTTATTTTTCAATTCCCAAAGTACATTAGAAATTAAATATTCGTATCGCTCGGGAATTTACCTTGACTGAAGAATTACTAAATAAATAAAAAAGCAACGGGGGCAGATTAAGGGAAGAAAAATCTCGGCAGCTACCCGCGCAAAAGGGTAGGTCCAAGAAAAATACTCCAAACTCCACTGGTCTTCGCCCAAACACATGCGTGAAGAACAGCGAGCGATACACGAAGATTAATTTTTTTCTACACGCAAATTATTACACACACACATATATATATATATATATTTATGAACCTTTGTAAATTGTCCGTGCTATTTATCCAGACTCCTAATTTATTTTTCAATTCCCAAGGTACATTAGAAATTAAATATTCGTATCGCTCGGGAATTTACCTTGACTGAAGAATTACTAAATAAATAAAAAAGCAACGGGGGCAGATTAAGGGAAGAAAAATCTCGGCAGCTACCCGCGCAAAAGGGTAGGTCCAAGAAAAATACTCCAAACTCCACTGGTCTTCGCCCAAACACATGCGTGAAGAACAGCGAGCGATACACGAAGATTAATTTTTTTCTACACGCAAATTATTACACACACATATATATATATATATATATTTATGAACCTTTGTAAATTGTCCGTGCTATTTATCCAGACTCCTAATTTATTTTTCAATTCCCAAGGTACATTAGAAATTAAATATTCGCAACGCTCGGGAGTTTACCTTGACTGAAGAATTACTAAAAAAAAAAAAAAAAAAAAATTGTTTCAACAATAAAAACCGTGATACATAAAAAAATTGTATTCCGAATCGTGAATAATTTTATGTCAGATACGCAAACCTCGCTCAAACGAAAATTTCCCAAAATCTTCATCGTACTCCGAATGGCAAAATGACGAGAAAAAAACAAAAAATCCAAGAGATAATATTCTCGAGCAGGATTTACTCCGGACCTCGAGCAGTGACACTTAACCGTGAAACCGTCTCGGAAGTAAAGGAAAACAAGACCAAGAGTGTTGGAGTCTGCAGCGAGGATGTCGGTCTTGTCGCGTGGCGGTCGAAGGACCCCTCTCGGCTCTCTCGAGGGGATTCGTAGGGCCCCTCGGTGTTCGCCAGCTGCCGGCTCTTCCTCGCGAGAATGGCGCTGTCGAAAAATGGTCCTAGAAAGCGGGGGCGGCTCGGAGCTCCCGACAAACACGGAAACTCGACGATCTGCCCACGGCGGGACGGGCTTGGAAAAATTATGTGTTTTTTTCTTCGTCGCTCCCTGGGAGCAACCCGGCACCCAGCAGGACGGATGAGTGGCCGGTGTATATGAATGTATGTAACAGGAATGAGGAGGAAAAAAAAAAAAAAAAAAAAAAGCGGAAAAGGGTCTCGGATTTTTGAGTTTAAGAGGCCGAGAGTGCACCCACCCCCCTTCGCCCGCGCCATCGGAACCCCCCCATTATGGTTCCTGGTGCACCGGTTCACTCCCCATCCTGTTCTTCCGCACCCTGCGTTTTTGGAGCGTTGCACCCTGCATTCTTCACCCCTCGGACGTATCCTGCGGCGCGTTGCACCCTGCACGTAGCATCCTCTAAACCTCCCCCCCCGTCTCACGTCCCCCGCGAACCGGTGCAGTGGAAACATCGAGGGACATTGAGCTGCACGCGTCGTGCGCGCTTATACGAAAATATTCAATGGATACGTTTATTGGTCGGAGGCGCGCTTTTCGTCTTCACCGACGTTCGATTATTCGTTCTGCTACAAACTTAGGCGAGGTTAATCGACGGGGTAAAAGGTGGTGCGTTTTTGGAGCCGGGAAGACCGGGTCTCGCGTTTTTGCTTCGGTCGGATAAAACTCTCCTTATCCGCGACTCGGAATTTCGGAGAGGACTGAAAGGATACTTTGTGAAATTTGAATTGTTGGGCGGATTTTGGAAAATTTGATAGCGACGGGGTTTTGCAATTAGTTTGTGCTCGGTTTTGGGAAGATGGAAATTCGAGGTAGAGATAGCGTTTTTTTTTTTTTTTTTTTTTTTTTTTTTTTTTTTTTTTTTTTTTTTTTTTTTTTTACGAGAAGAACTTCCTTCATGAGGAAGCATAAACGGCGAGGCTCGCACGGTGTCCGGAAGCGAGGGTCGATAGCGTCGAATGGTCCATCGGATCGCGGGCGCGTGTCTCGCCGGGAAGGAAACGCGTGGAGGAGCAGAGTGGTTTCGAGGGTCCCGTGAGAGCTTGTGTATACATTATAGTGGGGAAACAAGATCTTTTTACCTATCTTTTTCTCTCGCACGCTGCGCGGTTGTTTTACGGTGCGGGAGCTCTCTCGAAGCTCCGACCGCGACAGCCGGTTCACGCGCCTCGGATGTGTGCCCAACCAGCGGCATAAATACGATAGAGTCGAGCGATAACATCCGGACAATAGCTGTGTCCACGGAAGTTCGGTACAGCGGCGGGGATGAACGAGCCGAGCGACGTGAGCAAAGAACGAGGGCGAAAAGCTGTTAAATTAGGCGACTATCGGCTCTCGGTTTAAATGCCCTTTTTGCCAAGCTGCACGGATAACGTTGCCAAAACCGCGCCTCCATACAACTCAAATTTCGAGACATCAAAGACTCGTCCGACATTGCCCGCGGATGAAAATTTTGAGATTAAAATTTTTTAGATTGAATCAATAAAAAATGCTGAGTTCCAAATTCCTTGGAAAAAATATTAAAATCCGTGTAGACTTTTCTTCCAAATAATCATAGCATACATGTACTGAGTACGACGTGACATCACGTATTATTTAATTGCTCGCGGTTCCATTTAATAAAATTATCCATGCTAATAAAAAGAAATCAAACAGAGTATTACCCTGCTATTAGCGTCAAATATTAACCGCAGATTAGTATGAACTATATTTACCACTTTGACATCTACATGCCGCGGGTAAAAATTACCGGAAAAAAAAGTAATTAAAAAAAGTGGCGCGTGCTGCAGGAAAGGGAGGTAAAATATTTGAATGATCTTCGAGTCGCGGCTTACGGAGGTCTCGACTTTTAGAGGTCCATTACCGGGTCCTGAATACACAAGAGACGCACGGATAGGAACACGCACGAATCGAGGAGAAGTCTGATGCATGCACACATCTAGCACGTGGCGCGGGAGTTTTCGAAGACGGGAAGCACATGCTCGGCTCTCGTCTACGGTTGCGGCTGGATCGCAAGGGTGGCTGGCGACGGCAGCGGAACCAGCAGCAGCAGCAGCAGCAGCAGCAGCAGCAGCAGCAGCAGCAGCAGCAGCAGCATTCAGGAGGAGCAGCTGCCAAAGGTGGTGGCTCGTGGTAGCTGCATATTATAATATGAACCTATCTGCCGTATATTGTACCGAGTAAAAGGATAGGTCGATGGGGAGGCGGGGGCGTCGTCGTAGGTGGTAGATGGAGGCGCGCACTTGGGCACATCAAAGAGGCTGAAGGCCCGGCGAAGGAGTGAAGGAGCCAAAAGGAATTTTAGCCTGCGCGTTACCGAATCAAAGAAAAACGGAGCACAAACATGTAGGAAAGAGAAAAAAAAAAAAAAAAAAAAAAAAAGGATGAAATTGTGAGTGCGGTTTTTGAGAGACGAGCGGAAGGCCACGAGGGTCGAAAGGTGTGCCGGGGCTCGACTAAACGAGCCCCCCGGGACTCTTTTCTTCCCCGATGAGCCGCGAATTTTTTTCGAGAAGAATCATTGCACATTGCCGGGTAGGACATTTTTTTTTTAATGAATATTTTTTTTTTATGTTCCGAGGAATTAATTTAATTTGATGATTTATTTAGCTCTCGAGACTTTGGTTCCGGCTTGCGCGTGATTGGACGGTGCTGGGCGAATTGGAAAATTGGTTCGCAGTGGTGAATTTAATTGCAGGGGAGCGAGGACAGTTGGAAGTGTGCGGACGACACGGGAGGTCCGGTTCTCGCTCTCTCGGAGTTGTTACACTGTGGCGAGCTCGTTGAGTGTCGCGGCGCTTTGTAACGGAGCGATGAGAGGAGGAAGGATCGAAAGAAGAGCCAGAAGAAGGTGTAATTCGAGCATGGAAGAGGGGAGTTATAATTCTCTTTCCTCGAGATCTCACCGAGCCTCTAGAAACTTATATCTCGCACCATTCTCTCCGATCTCGATAGCAGAGGTGAAACTACTTGACACGCTTGCCTCCGAGATGCGCCCCGTCCGTGCGGTAGGTCTCGTTTCAATCTTCACCCCCGTCCTTGCTAGACACTTTTCGGACAATTTTTTTGCTCATCGGTGGAGCAAGTTTTTTTCAAGATAAACATTCGTTGTTTAATCTTGGGAAAAAAAAATCAAACGAAAAAATTTATCAGCAGTGTGTCACAAAAAATACTCCGTCTTGAAAACGAATCGAGCTGCGGGGTGGAAATTTCGCGCGCAGGGTCGGCACGCCGATTATTTCACGTTGATAAGGATTTTAGTACGATTTTATTGAGATTTCTAAATCCGTAGCTGGTTAGCAGAGAACGAACGGATACACGAATAATCGAGGTTTTATCGATCGAGAGCGCCGCTTCCTTTCGCGGTCGCGCGCGCAGTTGTTATGCATTAATGAATGCCGCTGGCCGAGACTCACTTCCTGGCGCATAACTGCGATACCTACGTACTCTACCGGGTGTGTTGGCAATATCGCTCAGAAAATTTCCGACATAGCGTTGGAAATAAGAGTGCAAGTTCGCGATTTATCTCAACACAAAAACCCAATTACAGTAACCCAAAGAAAAAAAAAAAAAATACTGCAATTAATTAAACGTTTTATCCGATAGTCGTCCCATATAATACAATAGTCCGCAATTGGCTCTTTCTCCCATAAAACAAAAACAAAATATTTATTTTATTCATTGAATATAAAAATTAAATTTTTATTTTCAAATTAATTTTTAAAAGATGTGCTTTTCCGACTAAATAAAAGCATTCAATTACATGAAATTTCTTGACGGTAAATATTGCCGCGATGCTAGTTTGAATGATACGTATGTTTGAGAATATATATAATTTTCGAAAAGGATTGTGTTTCGGTTAATGAATTTTTCAACGCCCCATGAAGGTTGAGCCGAAGCGAGATGTGTTTCCAGCGCTCGTTTACCTGTGTTGTAAGTGAGTACGCGCTCGAGTGCCCATCCTCACGATCGACGGCGGGACTATGATGAGCCCGAGTGGCCATGCAGCGCTGAACAAACGTTGAATGGCCCGACGGTGTTCACTCACATCGCTCTCCCAGACTCGTTTCGCAATTGTACCGGAATTAGTTCCGTGCGCGCACCTTCGAGCGGCGTCGACCAGCCGCTGATTTCACCGGACGGTAACGAGAGATTTGTTGGTGAAAAAAAAAAAAAAAAAAAAAAAAAAAAATTAAAGAAATAAATAGAAAATAAAAATGACCAATGACTATTTTATGAACGAGATTGTCGGCTCCTCTCGCGCGAGTTAGGTCGCCGACGAGACATGAGAAAAAACTCGCTGCAGTGTAGAAAAACACCTGTCCGGTAGGTTAAAAAAATCGCTTATTTTTCCTTGCATTTTTTTTTTCGCTAAAAATGTAATTCACTTTTGGCCAGAAAATTAAAAGCGAAGAATTATTATTAATTTTTTTACCGACCATTTTTCACATCGCCCTAACGTTAATGTTCGGAACGAGATTGCAGCGAAACTTCCTCGGTGTGTGTTCTGTGGAGAAGGGCGAGTTGGGAAAGAAATCGCGACGCGTTCCGTAAACGAGGCTCTCGCTCCATACCGGAGAGAAGACCAAGTTTCCACATTTCTCTATCGTCCCCAGACTTTCCCTCGATACCTCCTGCACATTGAAAAAATTACGAGAATAAAACAAATAAAAAATTCATTAAAAAAAAAATTTTCTTTTTTTTTTCTCGTACCGAGACGATTTTTTTTTTTTTTAATTTGATTAAAACGCACAAGAGAGCACAATGAGGAATTTGAAGAAAAGGAGTTATTTTTCAGCGCGTGCCAAGGAGCAACAGAAGTTGCGGAAGGGGGGAGGGGGGGGGGGGAGTCCCGGCGAAAAGCACAGGGATAATAGCGTTGAAGCGCGCTCAGCAGCTGCGTCGCTTGAATACACCCTTGGACTCATGAGTGAGACCACTGAGCTCTCGAGCGAGTGTAAAGCTGAAAGCGCAAAGAACCGCACCGCGCGCGCGTACACACACGGGGGAAACATGTGCGATATCGCTTCGGTCCTTTTTTTTTTTACCCTGCAGGCCGGCACGAGCCGACGAATTGTACTCCGATCAACGGAGGAAGTACGAATCGCGATGTAAGAATCGCTCATTTTTTTTCATTTTTTATTTGCCAATCTCAAAGACCCGCATTGCGATTAAATGAAATTTCAGAATAATAACGAAATTATGAGAAAATCATATCATCGATATAAAAAATTAAAAATTATATCTGTAATTTCCTACGAATTAATATTGTTATTACACGAACAGTGTAATAATTACAGTTACACAGTTATTATTATATTGAAGATGCATCTTTAATATACTTTGTATTACTGCATATTTTTCGTATTAATAAAATTGTGATTTTTTTTTTTTTTTTTTTAATAAATTTTACTTAATGAATTTTTAGTTATTCGATCGGAGGAAGCGACGAGAGAGGGACGAGAATGAATCGGTGGAGTGGTAGCGGGTGTGTCGAGGGTACGTGATACGATTATCTGTGAGTACGATCTATCATTCAGGCCCTTGAGACGAGGACGTCGGATCGCGGCTCGTTCTCGTTTTCATCCTCGTTCGCTTCACGCATCCGCAACCCCTCGCCGAGGGGATTTCTCGTGTCTCCAGTAGCTCTTTTTAGCCCCGGAGGGTGCAAAGAGCAAAAAAAAAAAGGAAAAAAAAACAGAGGGTGCTGCTCTCGTCCCCGGCACGCGACTCGAGCACGCATCAATTATCGCATACAAATATGCTAATCGGATTATCACTTGAATCCTATTACACCCTGGTTTGTTGTCTATTCAACGCTTCGCAACACAATAGGCGTGAAAAACACTACGGTCTTTAATTGCACGACAATTAAATTCCTCTAAATTTCCATTGAATTGCATTGATATCACCCGCTTGAATTGTCAAGAAAGCTTCTATGAAAATCCTAGGAACTTTTTTTGTTTTTTTTTTGTTTTTTAATATCCGTATATCAAAATCTCAATGATTCAATTAAATAAAGCGTTCATAAATGATTAAATTTATCGAAACGACTCGTGTTAACTCAAACTTTCATCGCATTCCAACAATAAAAAAATTCGAATCGAAACGAAAAACATTTTAAGCTGAAAATTCCAATGAAAAAAAATTAAATTTTGTCGCCGCTTGAATTTGTATTACGAGCGCCTGTTCGTCGAGTTGGTTGGAGCGTCATTCAATCTTTAAAGGTCTGCGCTGCCGGTGCATCTACAGGTGCATTTGAATCCGAGATAAATCGAGAGTGTGAAATGGCACGAATAATAAAAAAAAAACAAACAAAAATCTTCCCGTCCGAGGCGATAAGATATGATCGTTGTTGTCGCCGCTGTCGGTGCGCGGTTCGGCTCGAGTTAGCTTATCATTTTAGGTGGCGTGAAACGGGGAATCCCCCGAAAGGCGTTCGGTGTTTCGCGATAAAGAGGCGCTCTGTTCTCGGTCACCTGTCCGACGAGCGTTCCGGATGGAAACGACGGCTTCGTGAAAAAACACGGTGGGGGAATATAATGGAAACGAAGAAATGCGTGTTTGACTATCCAATCTCGCGTATAACGCCGGTAGGTGTGAGTTTGAAGGCGCCGACAACGAGAGACGCGTTATCGGCGAGTCGGCCTGTTAGTTTCGTTCGCTCTAATCTGCGGAGACCCGACCGGGAGTAGAGACGAGATTAACGGTGACGAAAGCTCTTCGGATAGGGCGAGAGACCGAACGCCAGACGAATTTATGCGTGTGAACAAATTAAAAAACTTGCACAGGTGAAACGAGAGAATTTATTGGTAGTAGAAAAAAAAGAAGAAAATGGGGGGAAAAAAGAAAACTGAGGAAAAGAAAGTTTGTCGAGGGTCGAGACCGCGACTTCCGAGATAAGGTAGACCCAGTCTGGGACATGAGATAGAAGCGTGACGCGTGCGAGGCGCGTCCCACAGCACCGGTCTCCTTTGCCGGAAACTCACCGAGGCGCGAAGAAATCGGAGGTGAGAATGCGTAAATAGATAAAGGAAGATAGAGAAAATAATAGGAATCACTGTTAGCCACACAACACTCCGAAAAGGAGAAAAGAATAGAAACACTGAATGCAAGACGAAAGCTCAGAATAAGAGAAAAAAAAAAGATGATACGGATATATTTTTTTTTCTCGAGAGAGAGAAAACATTAAATATTTAATTCCAGCAAACTGCGGGCCAAGCTCAAACAATATCCCGGTACAGCTGCCTTCTCGTATTAAATTAAGTATTTCGAGCACACAGATTTAAACTATTATACCAAAACACATATACATATAATAACATTAGATAAGAAGATTCAATAGAGGGGGAAAAAAAAAAAAAAAAAAAACAAAACACATCAGAAATAAAATTAAAATAACAAAAACCGAAATCGTCGCAGGTCTTAAACTACAAACTTACGAGCTCAAGCTTCAACTTTAACTTACGATAAAGCCGGTAAAAAAAATGTTGCTAAGTAAATGGGGAAAAAAAGGAATAATCGATGATCGGAAACGCTTCGATCCTTTCGACGAAAACGCAAGTTCGAGCGATGCGACGAACCGAAAAGGTACGGGATAAGCGTAAGGACGATATCGATGTCGGATCGATGCATTTTGGCCGAAGAAACAAAGGGATGGGATGATGAATAGAAGCGGCCCGTGCCAAAGTGGCCGATGCGGCGCATCCTGAATCCTGTGCTATCGAGACTATCGTCGAAGCCCACCCGTAACACATCGACCGCGTTGCCCCGTATCGAACTTGGATCCTGTGGCGTACACATGTTCCACGATACAAAATTCACGCATCGACACATATCGTAAAATATATCCTATCGCCGAGGCGTTATTGGATCCAGCCAGAAGGCCGAGGAGAGCCAGCAGTTCGCCGCACCGATACCTAAATACCTGCAACTCCTAGTACGAAAAACCATCCACGGACGATCGAGCGATGTGTATCGAAGCCTTCTGCCTGCCCCCTCGTTGCCTCATCGGCCCACGCTCTCCATAAGTGCCCTTTTTTTTCCTCCTCCTCCTCCTCCTCCTCCTCCTTCATTCCCGATACTAAACTTCGAAACGCAATCGAGCGATGCCCTTCGATTTTACACCGTAAGGAGCTTATCCCGCTCCTCGGCCCCAAACATGTTCGGGCTCTCGCTAGAGGGGCGCACCGCGCACGCTCGCCGCGCACGCTCAACGCGCATCGGTCCTATCGGCCTCTGTTCGGCCCTCTCCCTTTTGCCCTGCAAAAATTTATCCGGCACATTCGATACCCGAGAGCCCAATCGAGCGATGACTATCGGGAGAGGAACCGGCAATGAGAGAAGCCCGTTCGTCTCGCATCGTCCCGGCCGATTCGACCGTACGGTCCTCGCGCGCATGCGCGCCCGCACTTTTGCCCTTACGTCCCGCACGAGTTTTCGCAGCGCGCCGGCCGGTCGGCCTCTATTCTTTCACGGTCGGCACATGGTCCTACTCACCGATCGGGCCTCGCTAACGCCGCGCCAGCTTTGCTATACTTCACCCAAAGCACCGGGCATTATCGAATTGAGTCGAGTTTTGCCGCTGCCGCTGCTGCTGCTGCTGCTGCTGAGCGGAGCAGCAGCAGCAGCAGCGAGCTGGTGAGCTCGCCTCCTCGGAAGCCGCAGATGGTTCCCTTCATGGGCGATTATAGTTTTTTGCTCGCCCCCGACGAACCGAGCCGCGAATACCCCACCGATGCCGATTATTTTCTTCCTCGCCACGAAACTAACGACGCGAGTCACTTCTTTTTCTTTTTACCCTCGAGTCCTCGATGCACTCTCCTCGTCTACTGATCTACCGCACTACTCGACGGCTGTATTCAAAGACCCGACAAATTACCAAACCGATGAAGACCCGATGACTGGCCGTGTTCGTCGGCTCGAATTCACCATTTTTATGGATTACCGTTTTTGGACACGACGAGAGAACCGATTTTTTTTTCTCCCCCCTCTCGGACACATTCTTTTCTCCTCGATGGATTGGTATTGTGATTTTTTAAAATATATTTTGTACCACCTGCGAAAAACGTTAACGATTTTTCGTACTCGTTGAGTTTACAATTTTGAAAAATTAAAGAGGCGACGACTTAAAAAAAAAAAAAAAAAAAAAAAAACCTCTGATTTTAATGACATTAAAATTTGTTAACGTTCTCTAGAGGCGTGTCCGATGCAGGAATATTTGAGGCACCAAACTTGTTCACCGCGCAACGATCGATAGTCTGATTGTTGGCAAAGAAAATTATTTCGATCGATTAGCCGGCTTGATTGCCGCCGTACGATCATTGTCCTCGCTTCCATTATTGGGGAGAACGCAAAAAAAAAAAAAAAAAAAAAAAAAAAAAAAAAAAAAAAACTAAATCGTTTATGCCGAAAACGGTAAAACGTATCTGACATGGTTAATCGAGAGTCTCACAATACGGTCGAAATTTCACTCTCACTCTTTGAACACACGCACACACACACACACACACACACACACACACACACATACGCACGACAATGACAATTGAGAAAGGAGATGAATCGCAGCGGAAAATAGGGAGAAACTACAACAGAAGATTCGTAGTCGAGAATTATAGGATAAAACGACCCCTCTGGGATTGTTATATTGTTCGGTCATGTCGAAGTAGGAAAGGAAGAGAGGGGTGGCAGAAGAGGCTTGTTTGTAGATTGCAAGCAGTGGACGCACCCCCGCAGTTTCAGTCGATTTTTCTGGTCCTTTTCCCGTTGCTTGCAGCTTCGCCCCGACGAGGACCCAAAATCACTCCGCGACATTATTTCCTCCCCTTACCACGACTCACAAAGTTTCGCGGTGGTGGACCTAAAGCCGGAGGATGGAAACGAGCAACAGCAGGAGCGCTTTGGGGAATCGTTTCAATGATTGAGCTCGGCACAATCCTCTTATTTCGTTTCGTTAGCGGATCGAGTGAGGGTCAGCGCTTTTAGTTTCCCCGAATTATTGTCCGGCATTATTGGTCCATTATTCGCTCCCGCCGGTATCGCCGGCTTGTATATTCTCCTCGACGACGGCGCTCGCTTCCACTATGAAAGCCGGACCATTTTTCCCATTTTTTCCAATTTCGTTTATTGCCCCGTACGATTCCGATCGACGTCGGAGTAGTCGCGGATTTAATCAATGGATTAATCGGAACGACCGGTATGTCGCTTCGAGACGGTTTCACGCAGCTCTCTCCGCCAAATTGCATTCGAAGCTTCGAGTGCGGATTCGCGTGTTGGACAGATTCGTCATTGAGATATAATTCAGGCGGGTGGAATCGAGCTCGCTCCAACAGGTGATAATCACGTTTTCAACGTACCGCACGAATCGTGTTCGCGACAATCGTATCGTTCACTCGTATCAGTCGCAAGGAAAATGGACGGCGACAACGGGACATTTTTTCCCTGCGGGGTGGAACGTCAACCCTCGAAACTCAGATATCAACGTTAATAACCGCGGTCACGGCAGATTCCTCCGGCCCGTTCGGACAGCAGGTTCGCTTTAATGAAATAATTCGAGTCTCGAGTGAAGTGGAACAGCGGCGAGAGGTGGAAGTGTCGATGAGGTTGCCCGAAGGGATGACCGGGCAGTCTCGCAGGGCTGAGCGTGTGTCCGCCCTTGCGTGTGCAGCCCTCGAACTCGATTCCCGACACGAGCGAAGGGTGCGAGCGTCACTGAGGAGAGAATGAGTCGCCGGACCGTGGTCACGTTCGATGCTCACCGCCGGTCAGGTTCCGTTCGATCAAAACCGGAGTCGTGAGCGCCCGCAAAAATAATTTAAGACTGTCAATGGACGACTTTTCGTTTTTCACCGTTCGACACTTTTGTGACGAATGCCGAGCCGCGAGTTTAATTCAAATACAACGTTGACTCTACATTTGAGAACGTATTCTCGATTTATTTTCAATTGCTTAAGGAAAATTAATTTTTTAAATATCCAATTTTTCGTGGAAAAATCCTTCTTCGCATAGACTTTTTTTTTTCGAGTACAAAAAAAATAATGAAAACCTATGCGATTATTATTTTTTTTCTCGCGGTATTAATATCGATGGAAAATTAATCTTTTAATCTCGCACCGGTGAATATCACGACACGCGTAAGATAATAAAAACCGGTTGGGTCGCGGGACGAACGAGCGAAAGAAGACCGAAAGAATTTTCTCACAGTCTCTCACCCACGGGGATAAAAGGAAGACGAAGAAATCGTGTCTCTCGGTCACGTGGGTGTTCAGTGAGAGGCGTGCGAGTCGAAAAATAAATAAAGATATAAAATAAATGCGAAGGAAGAAAAAAAAGAATTAAAAAGAAAATAAGGGGGGGGGGGGGTTGAGTTTTTTTTTTGTGGGTGGGGCAGTTTCGTTATTTCGATGAGCGGCGTGTTTACTTTTACGTCTCGGTTGGACCTACCACGGCGCAAGCGCGCGCGCGCGAACCAGCGAGCGGACGATTTTAACGTGAGCGTTACTCTTCGGACGAAGAAGGACTCACCTTGCGGTCGTTTCTGACCGGGCTTCAAACGACTAAAAACTCTTGTTCTTTTCTCATCGTTCTCTTTGAACACATAGAAAATTACATATACATATATATATACATTTTTTTTAAATTATTTTTCTCTATATATATATATATATGAAATTTTATATATATATATATATATATATATATGTGTGTGTGTAGAGGAAATGATGAAGATAGATAAAGGGAGATGCGGGGGAGTGCTGCGAAGTAAAAGTGGTCGCCGACAACAATGGCGCGATGCCGCCGCGCCGAGGATAATTGGACGGCGCGTTAAATTAGAGGGGCAGCGCGCAAGGCGACTCTTCGTCTATCCACTCTACTTCGTATTATTCTTCGTCCTCCATCCCTCGGACTGGCTCGTTCCGGAACGGAACGAGGCGAAATAATTTTTCCTTGTTTTCGAGAGAGCAAGATGGAAGGCGAGTCGTTAGAAGCCGCAAGTATATTAACCTCTTCAGGATCCAATTTACCGACAATTTTTCCTGCCGCATATCTGTAGGGAGATTCAGCCACAGAGAGCTATCTTTGTTCTTCGTGGTGTTTTTTTTTTTTTTTTTTTTTTTTCCAGCGAAGACGAATTGTTTTGGGTGTTTCCGTATGATTATCGTGTCAACGATAATCATTCGATAATCATAATATCCAATCATATTGCGATCGAGAGGACAAAAGTTAAACTTCAATTTTTCCAATTGAAATAAAAATTCATTTATCATAAATCTAAAAAGCAAGAAAATTGTTTGATTTTTTTTTCAACGATTTCTAAAAAAAAAAAAAAATATCGCTAATTTTCATTATTAAAAAAAAAAAGAAATAAAATGTATTTGATTTTCATTGTTCCCAGGCGAGATCAATTGTTCCGGGTGTTGCCAAATGAATCGGGGGTCAAACTATGATCGAGAAAACGAAATTTCATAATATCTTCGATACAAATAAAAATTCGTTTGTCATAAGTCTAAAATGAAAAAATATTTCACTGATTTTACATTATTACAAAAAATGGAGTAAAAAAAATGGTATTTAATTTATTCACGACTCTTGAATTCGCTCGGTAGAAACGCGAGAGACTTCAACTCCCGTCGATCTGCAAAAGCGAGACTCGCCGAGCCGCGGGGACACAGAACGGTCAGGCGGCGTTCAAAGCCAATGATTAGGCGAAAGGTCCGAGTGGAACTCCAATGGAATTCGGGGCAGATATAATACGGAATTGGGAGAGGGAAGAGGACGCGATAAGAAAATAGAGTAAAATAAGAAAATGTCACCGCACTGCGGTTTATCGACTCCTTTGGCCGAGTCCACTGTGCACACAGAGTCGGTGCGGAGTCGGCGTAGTCGTTGGTCTTACCGAGTTGTAGCGGCGCGGCGACGGCAGCGTCGAACGGTCGAGGAGAGAGGCGACCGCAGAGTCGTGTGTTTCGTTTCGCGTGCGGAAGAAGCCGGCGAGAGGATCGATACGGTCAAGTGTGTGCATGCGTCGGTGCATCAAAAGGGATAGATACAACAGCGGCGGAATAAACTGGGCGATGTGCACGAACGATAAATTAGATATCGACCTTTCCTTTTCACGTTCCCCACGGAATTTATCGCGACGATGCAATGTACGCAAAATATTTTTACTTTTTTCCTCTCATTATATCATATCATTAAATCGAATATCAAATAAAAAAAAATAATAATTACAGCAAAATAAAATACATATATTTTCGAATTTTTAAGAATTCACTTTCCTAAATTCCCTGCACTAAAACTATTACTGACTAAGCTTTTATTTATAAATTCTTTTGTCTCTTGGTCGTTTGGAATTTTATGCAAGGTCTTCATAAATCATCCGATGAAAAAAATCCATTTATTGCTCTGTTATTTTTTAATTTTGTCTTCATTTCAGATGAAAAGAAATCGGTTTGCGAATGTCGAAGGACTCATTCGTAGTTTATTTACGCGATATCGCATACTCACAACGACATTGTAACATATCTTACGGGATTGCCGTGCAAATTATTACATTGCTGTTCTAGGAATGCGATATATCGTGTCGGAAGAAAAGAGCGTCAAATTCAGCGGGGACCTCGTGCCGTAAAATTAATTTACCGCGACGTGTATTCTCGACCGGGCGCGGTAGCCGTGAGTTCGAATCGGTGGCCTCGTAAAAATTCAACGAACCGACTCGTTGGCCCAATGCACGAATATATTTGAGGCACGTTCCGTGCGGCGAACGATCGACAAAGAGTTACAACCCGCGGTGTACGTTCTACCATGTATAATGGCTCTGTAGCGCCTTGCCGACGGTTCCCGGCACTTCCGGGTTACATAACTATTATGCAGAGGCTGCGGCAGACAGCAGCGAATTGTCTCCTCCTCGGCCGACCCCCTTTTGGTTCAGATTCACGAACATTGACACTGCATTTTTTTTTTTCGATTAGAAAAAAAATTAAGAATTTAATGTAAAAAATGTTTAACTAAATATTTTCAGTCAAACGAAATTTTTCTTTTGCTCTTCAGTAATTTATTTTTCACGAAAAATGTCCGTGACTTCGTTAAGGAAAAATGTTGAAAGTCGTAATCTGAAAATCACGCGAGCCGGAAGGCCGAACGATTTATGAAGGGCGGATCGCACCCTCGCGAGCTCGTTTCGTGAGAGTTCGAGGACATTTCGTCGTTAACGATTCAGCGCGACAGGCCGACGAACAGCTACGCGATGTGACCCGCCAAATTTTGTTCTTATTTTTGTAATAATAATTTTTAAAAAAATTGTCGCGAAAGCAAATTGATTTTTGCGGACAGACGAATTTTTTTTTTTTGGAAATACAATTTACATGAGTACCGTAATTGCGACCACGTTTCGCCATAAGGTAAAAAAGAGGGCTTCGCGTAAATTTCGAATATAGTCTCGTGTCCCGTCCCGCCCGAGTTGCTGCCGACAAAAATGAGATATGTAAGACGAGAAGAGGAAAAAAAAAAAAAAAAACTGACGATACGACGGAACGAAATTATAAGGATTATCACACGTCTGGTCTCCCCGACACGATACACCGCTGGCGTAATATCTGCTATTTTCGTCAGTGCTTTGTTAACTTATGGTGTGACCAAATTTTCGTGCGAGCCTTTGGTGCATTGGGCCGCGCGGTGCACCGGCACTGCAGTGGCACACTCGTGCACCTCTTGGCTCGAGGTGTCGCTGTCGTTGGACACGCGTCGCTAGATATCGATCCCCCGGGTCAACTCGAAATGGATATGGAAGCCCGAGGAACGTCGGAATTTTTTTCGCCACAGTTGTTTGGCTGTTACCCTGGCCCGAGTGCACCGGTTACTCTCTCCCATTCTCACCAATCGATCAACCCTCATTGACTTATTAATTATCGACTCGATAATTAATTTTCCGGGCTCAACAGAAAAATTCAGGAAAAAAGGTCAATTTTATTTGCTATTTTTTTTTAACTACAAACACCTGTTATTCCGTGCCTGTTTTTTTTTTTTGCTCATTAATCAACCGGTATTTATTTACCAATTGCTGCGAATTGTTTACCCGTTAGAAACGTTTACTGTTCGTTGACGATGGCTCGGTAGAGTCGTTATTTACCGACGATAAATTTTCGATTTTCGTCCCGACAATAGTGCATCAAGAAATGGGTCGGTGATTGAGCGGCTGCTAATTAGTCAATAATTTCAGGTAAAAGAGAAAAATAGAGGTGAAGTATAGGAAGCTGATACAGAGGACAAAGCGATAGATCTCTCGAACGAGATAGAGCGGTCACGGTGGCCTCGACGAATAACAGAGCTGTCGAGAGACCCCCATCGGGTCAAATTTGCAATGCCCTTTTCCTTTACCTTGTAACCTTGTGCGTTTCTGTTGCTTTTAGCCTTCTCTCTAATAAAGCAGCGCGGGGCCGGTAGCTATTATAAACGGTGCGGAATGGAGTCGCTTCTCCGTCCTGAGGGGACCACCGGTGCCCTGTGGGCGTCGAAGGTTTCGTTGTAACGAGACTAATGGGGGTCTTTGCCCCGAAAAAAAAAAAAAAAAAAAAAAAAAAAAAAAAAAATTTAATCTTTGCTGCTGCTGAAAACGAGCTCAAAGTAGTCGGTTAATTTCACCTCCGTGAAATCGGACGTCGGTCTAGGAGCCCCCCAAAGATCCTCGGGGAAGAGGAAGGACAAAAAAAAATCATTCTCGTTTGCGAAATAAAGAAACGTGATCACCGACACTTCTGTGCGACATTTCGCTCCGCTCGTCGGGACAAAATCCCGATAAAAATGTCAACTCGAATTCGCGAAACCGATACTTATATCAGGGAACGAAAAAAATGTGTGTGTGTGTGTGTGTGTGTTTTTTCATAAACATAGTTAAAATCAAAGTTCTATATCGGAGACGGTTAAAATAATTTCGAGGAAAATTTCAATGTAATAAAAATATCGAATAAAAATTCAGGATATTTTTTCTTGGATTCAAAGAATTTTTCATATTCTCGAAAAAATTGACAAATACAATTCCGTCCGAGTGCGATGCTTTCGGAGACTCGGAGCAAAGATGAAGGTACGCTTGCGATAATTTTTTTTGTCGCAAATCGTGATTATACTTCGCGTACAGAGAAAAAGGGTGGTAGCGGGTGGGGGAGAAGGGGGGGAATGACGAGGGAGAAGCGGGGTTCTGGCGGTATAATATTACAGGGCTCAAAGCAGCAGAAGCAGCACCAGGACTCGGCCAGCTTCTGGGTGGTGTCCGTTGCTCGTTCGTTCCGTTCGCCGGTCTCTCTCTAGCTCACTCGATAATCGGGCGTACGCGCGCGTGTGGGGTGACCGGAAGGTTTCTTTCGAAGCAGCCGAACCCTCGATCCGAGAGCGGCGGGTGAAAGAAAGCGTCTCAGGGCCGATATATTCGTGACTTTCGCATTGTCGTATACAACAATTAAATTAACTACCGATAACATTTAAAACCACGCAAAGAAACAATTATTTATTATATACCAAATTAATGATTTTTTTTAATTATCGAGAAGAAACTGTTTTTTATTTTATTTTTTCCAATTAATGAATCAATAAAAATTGATATCTACATTTTCATGTTTTTAATTTTTTTTTAATTTTTTTTTTTTTTTCGATTTTTTAGGTCAGGGGACTCGAAACGGTGTAAAACTCTCAGAGTTGCTATTTCGAGATGGCCGCATTGATGTGCACGCGCGTGTGTGTGTGTTTGTGTGTGTGTGTGTGTTTGCGATGAACTAACGATAGAGATAAAGGAAGCTCTCCGGTTACCGCCTCGGCAATCGGGTCGATCCATTTGTTGTATCCGGAGGCAGGCGAAACGGTCACGAACTAGATCTCCATTTATTCCATTCGTGTCAAGAGAAGCCTCGCCTCTATAGCCCTTTTTTTTTCCAACTCACAGCTGGGGGTGTAACGAAAACTTTGAGATCTCACTTTTGACTCATTGTGTTGGCTGACCGTGCCACGGGATTAGACTTATTACCTATCTTAAAATCGACGAAACACGACCCCATTGGCCCAGCGAGAGGAATCTTTGAGAGAAACATTTTTTCAACACTTTCAAACACCAAAACGTTAATTCACTGGTAAACCGAAAAATTCTGACGAAAGACAATGATAAAACATTTTTTTTTACATCTTCTCAAAGTTCTTATGTTCGCATAGTGAATTTTTTTTTTTTTTTCGTACTGTCGGAAAAACTACTGTGAAAAATAAATTGTCAAAAAATTAATCTTAGAAGGAGGAAAAGGTTTTTCCGTGAAATTTCATTGGCTGATATTTCAAAAGGATTTAGTGTCGTGCGACAGGTATTTTTTGGATGAAAAATGAAGACTTTTTATTTACTAACAAAAAAAATTGATGAGCATCACTCACGGTGGCAAACGAGTGAGGAAAAAAAGGAGTGGAAATTGGACTTCTCCGCTGATTCGACGTTTATCCTGAGAGCATCAGCAGATCGTACAATGGGGGAGGTTTTGGGTGAAACTACGCGGACAGTTGTGTCGGTAAAATTTGTGAGACTGGGGAATATCGTCAACTCGTTCACCGTCGACCATCGCTCTTTATCCCATAATCCAATCTTAAACCGAGGGGGTGGTAGAAGTGGAGAAAAAAAAATGTAAATCCTTTTTCTCGAATCCTTTCATTCCTCACGGTTGGGGGGAAGCTCGTACGCGAGTTTCTCGCTACCGAACGGATTCTCGTCGCGCTGCCCGTTCTCGAAGCTTTCTCATTTTCCAGGCAGTGAAAAATCCGTTTCTGGCTCTTTCGTCTCCCCACGGACACCTGGATGTTTTTCACCGTGTCCTTCCCAGCCCACCCCGTCAAACCCATTTTTCAATTCTATCACAGACCCCTCGATTTACACGAAAACAACTCCAGAGAAAAAAAAAATCAACAAACAAAACCGTCACTGATACTCGTCAATGGAGACTAAAATTACGACGAGAACATCGATTAAGATATTTCGAATGATAAAGACATTTTTTAATCGTGAAATTTCTATTTTTTTCAACTTAATTTTTTCATGTTTTTTCGTTTTCGTTTGCTTCTCACACGAAAAAATGTCCATTATATGTTTCCGTTTTTTTTTTTTGTTTTCTTTAGGAATTTTCTTCGACGATTCTCGTTTATTTTGCCGATAATCAGGGCAAAAATCGTTTCTTCCGTTCACCCGAGGGTGAGCGAAGCAATCTCCGGTCGTTTTGACGTCCCACCGAGGAGATATCTTTTCGCCCGGTGCACTCAACGAGAGGTCGAAGAGAAACGAGGCAGGGGAGTGAGAAGTTAATGGGATAGTCGTACGGTCGGCGCCGTTTGACTTGCACGACCATTTCGTCGAGTTCGTAACGAGGAGGCAGAAAGAACCTGGCGAAAGTGCGATGGGAAAAAAAAAAAAAAAAAAAAACAGATCAACAAAGGCGAACGCAATTCCGTTCTGCACCAGGAGTCTTTCGAGTCGACTTATCGAAATTAAAATTGTTCCAACGACCAAATTACGTTACATTAACAGCTTCGAACGACAACAAAAAACTTATGGTAATTATTATTTAATCATGAAATTATTCGCCGAATTAAATATTATTTCTACTGGATAAAAAAAGAAATCATGTAAAAAAAATTAATTTTTCTTCGGGACACGAGATTATCGATAAAAGGTCGATAAAATCGAAGGGGCTAATGGTCCAAATGATAGATTTAGGGAGAGTGGGTTTATGCCGATACAGTTTAGGATAATGTGACGAAGATCGAAGGCGAAGGGGGATGTTAGTTATACGGGAAAAGAAGCCGAGGGTGTGGCTGCTGCCGGAATCGACTGAAGAACGGATGGACGGACGGACAGACCGAGAGCAGCCGAAGAGCCAGGTGTTTGACGGTGGCGCTTCGTCGCACGACGGAACTATACCGAACGGAGAGAATTTTCGTTCAAAGAGTCCTCATAAAAATACAAATATGCCCGGCCACTATTTCATTTCCCTGGCGTATAATCACATGACGAACGTATTTAATTCCCGTTAGTTTGAGATCCAAACGAAAAAGAATCTCACTGAATAAAATTTTATAGGATTTTCCGATTTGTTTTTTTTTTTCATTTTGCCATCGAACAAGAGAATGAATATTCTTTGACGCAATAATGTAGAATATTAAAAAGGAATGGTATGCAAAGTTTAACGAAACAATTTTGAGAATCACTCACGCACAGAGTCGACACGGTATAGTTGAGTCATTTCGTACGGTAACTGTTGCGGTTTCAGCTACATACCTGAAAAATAAAAAAATAAAATTATTGTAAATAAAAAAATCTGGATTTTTTAAGAATATGCTCGTGATAATAATTGATTATTAATATTCGAATTTTTGGGGTCACAGAAATGAAACGGGAAGTACCGAGATTGCAGGGAATAGAACGGAAGTGAATTTAGCGTCGCGGCAATGTGTATTGGTGCAGCGCGAGTCAACGGAATACAGTTCGAGCGTGGGAATAAAGGTAGAAAAAAAATAAATAATAATGGTACCCAATGGTACTGCTCTTGCGATGGTATAGGAAGTAGTAAGGCCCACGCGACGTGGCGCCACTCACAGACGTGACGTTTGCCTATTGCCTATCAACGCCTCTTTCCTTCCCCACATGTTACCAACACTCGTGAGCACGTGGACATGTACGTATTGTCGGGCATACAGAGTGATTCAGAATCCGGACGCGCCGCCGGATTACACCGGTACAATTGTATCTAATGAAAAAATTGGGATGAGACACCGAATCAATGAAACAAGAGCTCATTTCCGGTTTGTCGTCGGACACCACGGCGCGAATTAACCTATTTTCGCAATAAGACCCGAAAAATTCTTCGTCAGTGACGCATTAAAAAAAAAAAAAAATGTTTAATAAAAAAAAAATGTACAAAAAAAATTCATAATTTATACCACTGATTTATGAGTTATGTTTGGATTCTTGTGACTCAATTAAAAATGATTTACGAAAATTCAATTGAGAGACTAAACACCCGTCGATGTGCATCTCGATGAGGTGAAAGCAACTTTGGAAATATTCGGTACGAAAAATTCATTCGAGTTAAAATTTGCAAAAAAATGTTGAGATCAAATGAAATTAACTTGGGCATAAAATCGGAAATATTGATCCGTGTTCTGGATCGTCCTATACGACAGACATAAATGTATCTACGTATGTTTGGCGTGTCGCGCGTGGGCCTTGTGGGTTCCTAGTTTATTTATCCTCGGGTAGTGAGCAAGTCTCGAGTAGCGAGTAAGCATAGAAGCCAAGTGGGCAGAGGGCTCTAATAATTGCGTAGCATAGAAGTGAGTCGCACTGAGAATACGACCACCAAGTCCGTACGTGTACATATATTTTTTCTCAATTTTTTGGAGTGTTTATTTTTTATTAATTTAATTTTTCGTTACTGCAATTGCGAATCGTAATTCACGGGAGAAAATATGAAGAACCAAGGAATCCAGTAAAATTCCCGAAATAGCATCGTGATCATCTCGGGCGCACGACTTCCGGAGAAACGTGGGGGAAACGGTGATGCAGATTCGTTAAATTTCGTGTTGCTCCGAGCAACGGACACGAATGATTTCACGCGGAGAAAAGAACGTGTTGAAATCGACATTATTCGTGAAAAAAAGAAATTCATTATTCGTTCATTATTTTTTCGTTTATCAATTTATCATTTATTTTATTAATTCATTTATTATTTTAAACCAGACATCAAAAGATATTCATTATATAAAAAATACCAATAACCAATGACAATGTAATGTGAAAAAAAAAATCATTAAGCTATTCTTGTTAAATAAATTATTTATTTACTGGACCGTTCTCCTCGCTCACGTGAATTCTCGTCACCCACCCAAAAAACTCGTACGTCGTCACACCGAGTCGCATAATTTTAATATTCCCCACCCGACGCGTCAATAGCAAAGGAAAAAAAAAAAAACAAAATTTACGGTACTTGAGTTAAAAAAAAAAAAAAAAAAAAGAAGAACGAGCCCAAAAACCAAGGGCTGATTGGCTGCAGCATAATGGGCATCGTTGTGCGTTGTCTTCCAAGCGACTTACGAGGAATCGGGTGATTTGTAATGCAAAAAGCTTTCCCGGAAAGGGAGGACTGAACGACGTCGTCGATGTTTTTCGATGGATAACTGTGCCGTTGGGTCGAAACGCACGAGAGTAAGCCAGGAAAAATTCGTTGGCAGGGAAAGCTACGTGGTTCGTTCGTTCCTTCCTCTCTTCCGTTTTCGCTCCGTCCCGTTCGGCCGAAGGGACCGCTGGATGGGGTAAGACGGGGCGCGCGCGCGCGCGCGCGCGCGCGACGAAAAAGAAGAAAGAATCGGGGGTGTCCCCGTTTTCGTGCCTGTCCGCCTCTGTCCCCGAGCACGTTTCACGTCTCGGCTAACGAAACTCGGGTGGAAACGAACGGAACTCGGATGGAATAAAGAAGAGAGCGAGTCGCAATAATGTGCGACTGCGGGACACAGGATGCAGTTCACGACCGAGAAGACTCTCTCGGATCACGACAGAAAATTTCTCCGAGTTCCTAACGGCTACGAACTCGAGTGCATTTAATTTTCGACGAATTCTAAGAGCGCGAGAGTAAGCCGTGAAATCGGCGTTCTTCCACTAAACTATAAACGTTCAAAAAAATTACCACTATTAATCCGCATAAATGTCTTTGATTTAAAAAAAAAATCTCTTTAATCTCTTTAATAAAAAAAAAAAAAAAGAATTTTTTTTTTTTTAAATCTCTTTGGTAAAAAAAAAATAAAGATTTTTTTTTTTATCTCTTTGGTAAAAAAAAATAAATAATTTTTGTTTTAATCTCTTTGGCAAAAAAAAAACAGAGATTTGAAGCCTTCTCAATGAACTCGCGCCATTGCTAAGCCCCTCGGTGGACTTGCGCCCTCGTTTCACCTCACACCTTGCCATCAATTTTGCTATAAGCCACGCCAAGCCCCTTAATGGCCCACGCGGATATTCTTCGTAGACGTTTTGACGGACTCTCGCCCTCTCACCTAAGTACAACTAATCGCAACAATATTTTCCGAGTGTCAATAATTCATTTTTTTCCAATTAAAAAAAAAATTAAAAAAAAATTAAAAAAATTAAGATTTTTCTTCCGAAGCAACGGAAATAGGAGGTCAAGGGATTAATGGTATATCCTCGGATGCATTCATAAACGTGCTTGCGGAGAGTCGAGAATGCGGCTGACGTCACTTCCCGGAGACGGCGAACTCGCGTCTGCCTGTCTTCCTTCCTTCCTTCTTTTCAACGAGACAACCAGCCATATATATATATACTTTTATACATATATATATATATTTTTCCTCTTCTTTATAGTTGGCTATCGCCCTCGTGCGCAGTATTCACCGCTTGGTCACCACGAGCATTGCCGTCGTTGCCAGCACCGTTGCATCGGAAGCGTCTTTACTGGAAGTTCTCTCGGTCGCGGAGTAGTTTCGACTCGCGGAAAGACGAGAGACCTCGCTCAGCCTCTGTCCGTTCTGAGACGGAGAATAAGAGAAGTCGTGTCGGGCGCGTAAGATCCTCCGTTTCGTCTCCTCCTCGCGTGTTATGGGAAACTAAAAAGTCTTCTATGCCCCGTCTCGCTCTCCCCGAGCGACGCGACTCGGGGGCCGCCCTGTTATAAATAGAACTTTATTTAAATCCCGAAATAAGGGCAACGACATTCGTATTTGGAGGCACCCCGGGCCCCAGACGTCGGATTTCGTCCTAATTGGGCCTGCCGCGACGACGAATCTTCCCTCATCCCTTTTTCCTCTTTCGCCATAGTTTCCTTCGCATTTTTTTTACTCCACCTCTAGCGGCGATTTTTTCATTTTTATTTTGTTTTTTCTTTCGTCAGCTCCTCGAGTCTCGTCTGAGCTCGCGGATACTTCTGGACGCTTTGGTTGATATATTTTTTTTTCTCGGTTTTCATTGTCATCGAGTATATCGTGATCGAGTACATTTGGGATTGATTTTATTGCATGATAATTGGGCGATATTAATATGTTCATTAAATTGCGATGTGTCAATGACAAATTTGTCCCTCGCCAACTTTAACTTTAATAATCACATCTTTTTTTTTTCCTTTTTTTTTCTCGTTCACTTCGAATTTTCTATGTTCAATCGTCGGAAAAATTATTGTTGAATTTAATGATTTTTTTTTTTTTTTTTTTTTTTTTTTTTTTTTTTCAAGAATTTTATTCGTTTCATTTTAATTCCGGCGTTGTTTGGAGAGCTCGTCCTTAGAGAAGTTGATCCGACGAGACGACAGACGACGTTTATCCCGCTCTAACCCCGTCTGCCCCGCCGGTTTTTCCTCCGCCGTTTCGCGAAGTTGCAATCTCTCGTCTGACTCGCCCCAATTCCTTTAACTTTTATTCCCTTCTTTCTCCCGTCGCCTTTGCGGTCTCGCTGTCGTCTCGCTTCCGACACCGTCAGCGTGCCGTGTCTCACTCGCGGATATTTTCGCGTCTAGACGGTCCTGTCGGAGAACGCAGTGACGTATCGGTGCGTCCACTCATTCTGTTTATTCGTGAGCGGCCGCGAGCGCTCGCGTCCCACCCCGCCGCTGTGCGGGACCCGACGCGGGGCCGCGTGAGAAACTCTCATTCACTCCACCTCTTATTTCTGTCTTTCTCACTGCGGATGCTGCACCGCCCCGTCTACGCCTCGATGTAGTATCGCTATTAAAGCTTTCTCCACAGTTAATCGGCCAATCTACGAAAATTCATATTTCTCGCTCAAACAAAAAAATCCGACGGATGAAACTTGGAGCTTTCGGAAACAATGTCGAAACTGAGAATTCGCGACCGCTCCAACGATTCATCCAAAATTATTGTTACACTAAAAATAAAAAATATATATATCAGTAGTTTTTTTTTTTTTTTTCGTGTTAATTTTTATGAACTCTTTGGCGCAATCGAAAGTTTTAATTTTTTTTTTTTTTTTTTACTTATTTATGGTTCGCGGATTTTTTTTTCGTGGTGACATTTTTCTTCGATAAAATTAGCATTTGAAATAATTTTTTTTATCCGACGAATCCCCGGCGAGGCCAGTTGTGAGCACAGCTTTACTATAGTATGCGATATATGCGTCTACGTCTCCGGACGCCCGAGACGAAATTATAAGAGAATATAACGCGCCCTGTCGCGGACAGCGGTGCTTTGACTACGCGAAAATAAAGAGAATGATAATAAAAAAAAAACAAAAAAAAGGAAGAACCGTTTTTTTTTTTTTTTTTTTTTTCCAAGAAGAATAGCACTGACATACTTCATTCGACCGTGCGAGTATGTTCAATGTCGCGGAGAACATTTAAAATGCGGAATTGCAGCCACACTAACGATCAGTAATTCTCCGACCATGAAAAAAAAAAAAAAAAAAAAAAAAAAAAAAAAAATAATAGCAATCATCATTATTATTGTCAACATTCACGAATATCCCAGAGAAACGGATTTTAGGTTTTGCATTCAATACTGCCAACACAAAAAAAAAGTTGTTACACAAAAAAAGACAACTGTAAAAGGTCAATCGGATTTAGCTGCACGGCATTAATCATGACTTTTACACGGCCCGACGTACAAAAAGAATCGATAAAGAATAAATTTATACTCTGTTCAGGATGAACTGCCACGATCAACGAAGCGTGTCACTATATATATATATATGTATATATGTATATGTATATATATATATATATATATATAAGTGTGTATTGCGCGAGATCGAGCTGTGTAGAGTGTTTCTGGGTTTCTGCATCGTCCTCCATGTATGAGAGACCTCGATCCAGTTTCGATATCGGGGCGAGCGAACGAACAAGTGAATGACTGAACGATAGTTCTGCGCAGCCCAGCGCCGTCGGTAACTGCGTCTCGCATACATGCTGCAGAATTCATTTGATATTCCACTACGTATCGCGCTCAATGTTAAATTTTGGGTCACAATTTTGTCCGAATTATCGTGTCAAAAAGCATTTTTTTTCTCATAATTTTTGGGCAATCGACATATCGCAGTTCTTGCAAACGACGAATGCATCAAAGTTATTATTGGCATTTTGTTACCTCATTTTGTATTATTGTTCTCCGAAACTTTCTGCGACTTTTTCAGCACACCTTATATTTTCCTCGCGTCGCACTTCGCATTCCATTAGTTTTAAATATCCCAGTTTGTTTTTTTCTTTTTTTTTTTTTTCACATGGAAATTTTACACCGCAGTTGAAAATACCGTTCGGATAAAGTTCATCCGACATTGTAATGCACATTGTGCAGTTCTTGCACCGCAATTAATATTCCATTAATTTTGCATTACAATCGTTGCTTCTCTGCCGCAGTTCGTAACACACGAAAGATCGCGTAACATGGTCGTTTCAGTCGATTTTGCAGTCGAACCGATGCCATAATTCATAAATCCACGGTCGCGAAACGGGAACATTCATGGGACGAATAGCGAGGCGCGAATCGGCGGAATAGTTTCGCCGACTGTATGAACATAGTCGGGCAATGCCGACGAATTGGATAGAGCACTGAAAGCCACACATCGATTCGCCCCAAGAATCTCTCGCTCTCGCTCGGGCTATGGAATCGGTTCAACGTTTCCAGTGGAATTTCTTTCCGCGAGCGCCCGAACGCGGAGGCCTCACCGTGCTTGCGTTCCGTGTTTGCCGCAGCGGGACTGCAACGCGAGAGGGAGACGGCGAGCGCGACCGAGGAATGTAGAGAAGCGAGCGCGCTCGACGACGACTCGGCTTCGAGACTCCTCGCGGCTTTCGTCGGCGCGCGGTGCGCGACCTTCTCGCCGATTTCAGACCAGTCGCTAACCGATTTGTAACGTTCGAGCGTTCCGTGGATCTCAATGAGGCAGGGGAGGTGAACGGGGAGAGGAAATTCACACGAGGTAGACGAGAAAACTCGAAATTCACTCGAGACGATTTCACGCCGTTTCGCTTGGACCGGAACTGTGATCGGTAATTTAAAAAAAAAAAAAAAAGAGTATATATATTTTTTTTGTATATAAGAATATAATTTTTTTGTTGTTTTTTTTTTTTTCGTTCACGAATTTTAAAGGGTTCGAGGTCGGGACAATTGCGACAATTGTTTTTACCGATTTCGTTACCGGACCGGGTGAAATTAATTGAGAGTTCGTAAACGCGACGAGCGATAATGATTTTTTCTGGTGGTCGTTCAGGCGTGTTTGGATCGAGTAATAAAAAAAAAGGCCTCGAGTAACGGCATTGTAAGTTCCTACATAAATTTCAATGTGGGTCTCCGATGTGATTTACCGACGATTAATTACGAGCTCAAATAAAAAGGGATGGGAAAACATGAAACTCTTTTAATGGATTAAGGCTGTCCCAGGAATTTAATAAAGTATGCGACACGAATAGAATCTCGGTCGAATCGGTGCCGAAAGGAAGTAGCGCGAGGGAAAGGGTGGATGCGGGTTGAGGAAAGTTGACCGAGGGGAGGGAAGGAAGGGCGAAGTAAATTTCCTGCATGGCGCCACCGAGCCGGTGATAGCCCCGACGGTTTCGTGTCGGATAAAAATCGAACATCTCTCCGGGCGGCGACAGCAGCGAAATATATATCGGCCAGCCACGATCCTCGTTTCGTCATGGCCCACCCTATCTGCGACGCCTCTCATCGAGAGTCCTTGCCGGCGTACGAGGAATAAACTACCAGCGGACTCGGCACCTATCAGCCGAGACTCTGGGCCATCGTGTTTGCGTGTGACAAACTCGCAAAGTCCGAAAATACATGCTTGATTAAACGTACAATTTTTCTTAATTAAACCAAAAGAGTGAAAATGTGACGGTAATTTCGAATTTCCGTGACGTTAAATAGAAAAATTTTTCGAAAAAAATTGTATTTTTATAGACACAAAAAATAATGTGAAAATAATTTTAAAAAATAATATTAATGGGGAAAAAAAAAAATAGGGACCCGATTTGAAGTAATTCACATTTGAACTTTTTTTTTTTTTTTTTATAGAAAATTGAAGAAAAAAAATGTATGCGTTAATGAAGAGTAAAAGGCACGAGAATTTGTGTGAGACTCGGAGGATGTTCTCGCGGTATAAACTTTGTATCGATAAGAATAAATAAATTGAAAACGAACGAACTAAGTGATTAGCCAACTGGGCAGCACGGGTTCGAGATAAAGCGGACGAAAGAAGATTAGATAAAGAAAAAAAAAAAAAAAAAAAGGTAAAAAGTGGCACGTTCCATTCCCCTTTTTGTTCGCCGTCGGGTTCTTTATCGCGCTCCGGTACACGCCGAGGGTTCCTCGAAAATTAATGGACCGCCTCTTTCTACGAGTTGCCATAGCTAACGGCCTCGTGGGTTCGCGCGGCGCTTACCAGACTCCTCTTGCCTCGAGCCCCCCCGAAGAGAGCTTATATACCTACTGCCTACAACATGAGGCCTCCGAGCAGATCGGCGCCCTCCCGGAAAAGCCGATACTCACGAGAAATTCCACGTCCCGACTCCCTCCCCCTAACAGTTCCCCTCCGACTCTTCTCACTTTTTTTTTCTCACTCTCCGAGGAACGCACACTTTTTTTTTAAGGCGTCTCGCACCCTTAATTTCGTCGACAAAAAAAAAAAAAAAAAAAAAAGAAACAGTAACTCTCACGCGGGATTCCAATTGAATTATAAAACCATTAAATTCCGAGACGATCGTTGTCGATCGAGTCGAACGAAAATACCATTAAATTCCGAGGATACCGAACCATTTTCGATAATTCAACAAAAATCGACGTACGTATGAGAAAAAAAATCACTGAACGAAATGAGAGGGAGATCGAGGCAAGGTTTACTATTTTCCATTATATTTCCTATTCGCGGGAGTTTTGTTGAAGTAGAAAATAAATCGACGTTATCGGGCTCGATAGTTAACGGATAAAGATAAAGAAAAACAATGAGAGGAGTCGCGACGATCCAGCGAGGCGACCAATTTAAAGGAGACGACTCGGAGAGCCGAAAAAAAAAAAAAAAAAAAAAAAAGAAGTATCGTCAACCTGTTCGTGTTACAGAAATAAGTTTATCTTATCTGCGGTGTACCTTTAGATAGTATTGGCGGCTGGGTGGGATGAGCCGAGGTGAGCGAGTGAGAATTAAAGTCGAAAATAAAATGTGCCGTCGCTCGGAGATTGCTCACTCACGACAAAATCAGCTCGCGACGAAATCCAAGCAGAGATAAGCTGACGATTATCTTAATTTTTAACCGTAATTGGAACTAGTAAATTTTTTTTTTTTTTTTTTTTTTTCAAAGTCACCGTATCGATACACGCATTCAGAGAAATAATGGCTGGTGAGAAATGACAACTGTATTCGATGGAAATCGATACAGCAGAGGGGAAGTCCGAAGCGGGATAAGGGTATAGCGAGTTAACGGTAAAAAAAAAAAAAAAAAAAAAAAAAAACAGGGACACGAATGCGACACGGAGAAGAAACGAAAGAGTGATACGAGACGAAAGAGCTTTGCGGGCCGGCGCGGCGAAATCGGACAAGTGCATCGGTGCACTGCGGGCCGCAACAAGGAGCGAACACTATGGCGGTTATATTGCACACTGTCTTCCGTGCAACACCACGTCCACGAAAGAGAGTTACCACATATTTTTTATTACTATTATTTTTTTTTGACAAGACATTCATGATACTCCACAAAAATCATAAATAAATAAATAACAATGAATAACACATTTGTCATCATGATTATTATATTGTCTCAGTAATGTGTATTATAAATTTCAATGCCGTAGAGAGTCCCTTCCATCCGTGCATTCGCGTGACGTTAGCTCGGCTTCTTCGAATCCGAGTACCGCGAATACTACGCGCAGGAATTCCGTTCCTCGGGCTAACGAGACGAATGCCTTTAATTTTTCGAATGATAATCGATCACGTATATTGACTTTGGTGAATATAAATTCGCCGAGTTGGAGGAAGTGCGCGAATAATGAAAATTTCGTGCGCGTCGGTACGGACCGAGTACCGGGACCGGCTGGAATTACGATAACGGTAAACCTAGCCGCTCAGCCGCTGCGCCGAGTTTCACGACAACGACGCAACGCGCACACAAACCGCGGAGTAGAGCAGATTGGAAATTAGAGAAACGAGTCCCACGCCCGTTTAGCCGGTTTAAAAAAACTCAGGTGCGTTGCGTACGAAGCGATGCCATGTCGAGGCAACCGCTCATTGCACACCGTCTCCACGTATAGGAAGGATGCTCGGTTTTTCAATTTTTTTTCACCCTTAAACGACCCGCAAGTACCTACCGGGTCACTGAGTACCCGTATTCGCGTCAACACACATTATATTCCCGTCGGATAAGCCATCGAATACCGTTTAGAATACCGTTACGAATATATTTACGACGAGCATTCGGTATTCATCGGGACATACGAATACTCGAAAAACTTACGAATTTACTGTCGAAAAATAAACCCCCTCGGTATTCGATAGCATCTACGGCGGTAAAATGTGCCCGAGTACCGGTATTCAAAGCTACTACAATTTTTTATATTCCATACGTATCTATATATGTGTCTGTAAATTGAAAAAATTGATGAGTAAAGGAGCGAAATGAAGAATAAGGTTTTGCCTGGGCAACGTTATGATAATTGAATTACTCGCGGAGGAGTAAGTATTGTAATTTTTGAAGGAGAGAAAGGCGAAGGGAAGTCGGAGGCAGGAAGAGACGGAGACTGTGAGGTGAGAGGACGTTTATATGTGTGTGTGTGTTTATATATGGTTAGAGTGTGTTTAGTTTCTACGGCTCGTACCTTCCCGGATATCCTCGCGCAATCACGGAAATGCGAGTCTCGCGGCTCGAACCCCGACAACGTTAGTCGATTCCGATGAATTCTCATTGAGAAACGTCATCGCATGCGTTTTCGTTATTTTCTCGTAGCGTATTGATCGAGTAGTTACTTTTATATCGTAAGGATGTGCCTCGAATACGGGGAATCCTCGAGCGAGTACCGGTATTCGCTCGGTATATTTGTTTATTTTATGACGAATGATTTTTTTAATAATATCGATGAAACTGATTGGGTGCGGTGTTTCGGTGTACTCGCCGGATATCCTCGGGCAATGACGGATGTTAATTGAGCGGTTGCGAAAAAAAAAAAAAAAAATGACGAAATGATAAAGGAATGAGCGAAACCTCCTCCGGCATTCCCGTCGACAATCGTCATCGTCGTTCGATTTCACGTGGGATTCCCACGCGATAAAATTTTTTTATGCCTATGTATGTGTACCCACGTACATATATAGACTACGTACAAGATCCAATATATATATATATATATATTGTATATTTAAAATTGGTGACAAGAGAGAAGACAAGGTTGTAAAACAAGGTAAAAGGTTTTGAATGTGCGAAGCCACCGTTATTGAATTCACCTATCATAAAACGACAAAAAAAACATCAGCCCAAGAGCACAATTTAACAAAAAAAATTGCTCAATTTTTCCTCACAAATATTTCTTTCAATCGAACTATCGTGTTAAATGTTTGATTCCTCCGTCGATGTCAATTTTTTTTTTTTTTTTTACAGCATCTTCCTCCGATGACCTCTCTCGAAAATTCAGCCCTTTCAACCGAATGAAAAAAACAAAAAAAAAATGTCGTCATCGATGAAAAAAACTATGTTTCGACAACGATCGATGTTAATTATTGCGTATCTACATTCCGAGTGAAAAAAAAAAAAAAAAAAAAAAAAAAAAAAAAAAAAAAAAAAAAAAGAGAGCTCGTGTACTTTCGCTCGTGCACTTTGGCCGCTGCAGACTAGTTGATAACGAGCGTCCCTGACACATTCTCGCTTTGATCCGCGACGGTGCTAGCGAAGAGAGACGGAAACGAAGGGAGGACGAGGCAGAGCGGGATGGAAGGTGAAAACGTGGAAGCGGTAAAAATAAAAAATAAAAAAATAAAAATAAAAAAAAAATAAAAAATCGTCTCGAAAAGACAGAAAAGAGAAACGCGACGGGGAACCCATCGAACGAACGTGAAAGAAGGAGGGAGAGATAAAGAGACCGGAAAGATCGAGGGAAGGGAAACTGCGCGAAAATACATTTTGTCGCGAAACCGAGAGCTTTAAGCTCTCTGCCACATCGGCACCGACTATACACTCGCCATAGAATGATAGCTATTTCCGTTAGGAATAAAAAAGAAGGTGGCCACTGTCTGACACAGTGCTTTCAATGTGTACCGTTGAACGTGTAGTTCCGACGTGTCGTAGCGCAAGGAGTGCTAATGTGCTGTTGCGCTCTTCTAAAGATAAAGCCTCCGCAGACGCTTTAACCCGAAAATCACTGCTCGACCATGAATCCCGATTGGTACTCTTGGGCGACGTTTTCGCCGTTTTTTTTTTTTTTTTTTTTTTCTCTTCTCGATTCTCCGTCTCGTTCGATTCTCATCGAGTATAAAAGATCATTATTTTCCGTCCGAAAACCGACCGCGTTAGCGAAAAATTTTAAGAGCCAATGGTTTTTTTTTTTTTTTTTTTTTTTCTCAGACTCACGACTTTTTGCAATGTTTTTTTTTCATCGACGACAACTCGGGACGAGAGCGGTGAATATTTTTTATCTCCGAGTATCTTTGTCGTGGATGAGTTTGCTATTTTTTTTTTCTTTTTTTTTCTTTTTTTTTTTTTTTGGTGATGAGAGAAAAAATTAAATTACGGTGATAACGAGACGGTGAAAGAATCGCCGTTGAGAACCACTATGGGCATCGAGGTGGGGTCACGTGACCGACTGTCTCGGGCGTGTACACCACGCGAGACTGGCGAAACGTCAGGCGGCGCGCGATTATCCTCGCGCCGTCGCCCATAGGCATTCTATTTGCCAGGAATCATCGACCAAAAAGCTCCGGGTTGCGTTTCTTCGCGCAATAAAACCGGAGATTTATTCTCATTAGGAGAGAGTCCACGTGAATCGGATTAAATGAGATTGTCTTTGCCACCGGTGAATAATGGAATTAAAGGCGACCTGTGAGAGACTCAAAGATGAAAAAAACCCTACGAAAAAAGCCACGGCCATTTCCAGTGGTTTACCACACGTTTCAAAATACGTAGATATAAAAAGGTATTTTTTTTTTAAATATAGTCGCGTCGATGAACTGACAAAAAATTTACAGATAAAAATAAAAATATCAGTTTCCGAAATTCTAATAATCGTAAGGGACAGTCGATAATTCACAGTCAGCATTGAATAAGTTCGGTCCGAGGGAATTTATTGTCAATGTATAGACCAATATGTTGTGTGAGCGTGTTATAAATTTAGCGAGAAAAAAAAAATATATGTAAAAAAAATGTTTCTTTAAATAACTTATGATTCTGTGAGATAATCGATAATTCATCGCTGGTAACCAGTAATTTTGATCGAAGGGCAGGCTTATCGTGTTCCTGGGCGTGTTCGGGTGCGCGTGATATTAATACAGAGATATATTATCAACCTATAGTCTAGCATGCTGTACAGGTGTGTTATAAAATTGCCGACGCGGAAAAAAAAAAAAAAAAAAAAAAAAAAAAAAAGTGCGTGCAAGCGGCGCGAACAGAATCGAATGGAGTTTCCGGTAATAAAAGTCAGAGGGTTTTCACCGGCTACCGTCGGACTCCGACCACTGAAATCGTATGCCCTGTCGCTCACAATTCTACGTTTTAGCAAATTAACGGATTTGTTCCTACGGAATTTTATCTGAGAACAGTTTTTCGTGTTTCTACGATTCAACCGTGTTTGAGATTTTTTTTTTACAAAATTCGAAACGCCTTTAAATTAAATAAAAGTCCTTCAGCATAATGAGAGACGAAGATAATACATTTTGGCACTCCTCTCTTTGCTCTACTCGTCAGTTTTAAAACATGAGATAAGCTTGCCGATTCACGCGAAAATTGAGAGGTCGAAATTAAAAATCGACTAATCCAATCTTCGCGTGGGAATTTTCGGCGAAGACAATGATATTTGTTCATCGAAATTTGATAATCTCTTCGGGAAAAATGTTAGACCAATATTAGTGAACGCATAACCGTTGATGATAAAATCAATGATTTTCCTCGTTTCAAGAAAACACGATAATTATTTTCTCAGTAAAACAGAAAATTTCCTTAAATTCCCGATGTCGATTCGATATCCGACATTAATCGATAATAGAAAATGAAAATTCATTGAGTATTTCGAATTTTAACGCCAGGAAAAAATATTTAGTCTTCGAAGAATTTTTTTTTTACAGCACGCCAAATCACATTTTTTTTCCGTGCAAAAAAAAAAAAGCGTCTTCCAAATTTAGATTTTTTTTACCCTCGATATGTACGTTATTCAGTGAAATTCTCGAGGAATCAACAATCGACGATCGTCGTAGCACTGTATTTTTATATACATATATACACGTGCGCGTATAGATATGTGTTAATAAAAAAAAAAAAAACGTTGATGTCTAACCTGAAAGTCTAGCGAGGAATCGAAGCATGCCAGCGGCAGAGGATAGACAGCGTGCGGCGCTTCCAGCGACGAGAATTCCGCCGGCGATCGGCATTTCCCCCCCTCGCACGTTTCTTTTTCCTTCGCCGTCCTCGTCGCGTAGTCGTCGCTTCTCTTCACCTCCTCGCTCTCCTTCGCACTTCGCACCGTCGCCTATCCACTTTTTCCTTCTCTCTTTGTGTCTAGTCTCGTTTCTGTCGCGGTGGCGCTCAATCCCCACCTCCCACCTCTCCGCCCGCCCCACTCGCGCACGTCGCCACTTTTCCGCAGCCCGTGCCGGGTTACACGCTTTCCTAAACTTACGTCGGATCTTTGACGTCTCCACGCCGTTTATTCCAACGGTATTTCAATTTTTTTCTTCACCTGACACAGTCACCGAAATTTTAGTGCAACCCAGATTTAGCGTTCAGTGATTTTACAGAAAAAAAAAAAAAAAAAAACATTCATCGATAGGTTAACTTTATTTTTTGTTCAACGAAGAAATTCTCCGTGCGAACACGTCGCATAGTCAACCGTCTCGATCGGCGAATGTTTCGATTATCGGCATTATTTTATTTTCCTCGCGGGTCCCCTCCCTCTCGGTCGTGAAATTTCGTACGAACCCGCCGTTGAGTTTCGTCGATGTCGATTTCCCCTCTCAACGAATTTATTGGTTAATCTTTCATTACGCACGGCACTGGTTTTGTTTCACGGCATAGTCACTTGCACGTTGCACGCCGCTCACCGGGGACACATCGCGTGTCAGTCGACTTCTTCTTTCTTTTTTTTTCCCTTCTCGATTGTTTCGATAATCGATTCGTCTTTCTTGTTATATTCTCCGTTATTTGTATTTATCGCGCGTACCTATTGCCGTTGTTTGCCTTGTTAAACGCCGCGGTTAAATGTTAGTCGGAATAGAATGGGCTTATTTCGTTTGTTCCATCACCCGTGTGCGCGCTAGCTTGTAAAACAACCGGGTAGTAGGACTCTCGCTCGCTCGTTGCGAGGGTTCCGAGCGCACTACTCACTTCATAGTAGAGTAGTGTAGTGGCTGGCGCGGCTCGAGAGTCGTTAACAGAGAGATGGAGTAAGAGTGGTAGTAGTCGGCGATGGCGGTGGTGTAGTGGGGAAGGAGAGGGGAGAAGGCGGGTAGAGTAGGGTTAGGAAAGAGAGTGAGAGAGTGTGTTGCGAAAGAGTGAGACGCTAGACGCCCGCACGTTCCCGAGGCGATCGCGTCGCGTGGCTCTCTTCTTCTTCTGCTTCACGTTCCCCCTTCCCTCACTGCCATTTCTCGCGCACTCGCTCGCTCACTCCCACTCTCTCGCTCTCAACTTCTTCCGTCTTTTATTTTTCTTTTTTTTTCTTTTCTTCTCTGCCTTTCTCGCGTTCCCAGTCAGTCCGTGACCCGAGTTTTCATCGTCCCACGGTTAAGCCCTGCGACAAATTTCTCGATATTTCCTTCGATCATCGATGACGTTCGAAATTCTTCAAATCTTCCGGTGACGGGTAAACGACGTGAGGACGAATGAAAAATTGGTTATGTATGTATGCGGCGAATTTAATTTTTTCTCGCAGCGACGTCGGTCTAGTAAAATAATCATATTTTTCATTCGCTACGCCATCGACGAATATTATTGCGACCTGTCAGACACGGACTACGTGCGAAAGACGTGAAAACGTAGAGCCGCTACTCCGTGGCCACACGAGCGCCATTGCCACATCGCGCAGACAGGCGACGAGGTAGTCTCGGGCCAGCCCTACGGTGCGTGGTTGGCCGTTCCAAGGTAAGTTTACATATACATGTATATATATATATATATTCCAACCTATACACACCCGACTGTAGCGCTATTATACACAAGTAAATAAACACGCACGCACGTTCACCTCTCAATCCTGCCGATATATATCCTTTTCCTCAAAGTCGGTACTGAACGAACAAACGTCTCTTTCTTTTGTTTACTACGAGACGCTTTCCCCGTGTCCCTCGTATTTGATCGTAGTAATAGGCGAATCGTAGTAACGAGGACGTAAAAGTCGAACCGGCGCGGCATTCACACTGGGCTAAACCCGTTTTCAATTGATCCCCCCCCCTCTCTCTGACTATTGTTATTATACGCAACTTTCTTAGCTAGGCTTCCTCATCGACGACAGCCAGCGTTACATTTGTCCTGACGAATTCTGTTGATCCTCCTCGACGCGACATATGTACCTGATACCTTTCTTTTGTTTTGATTTATTCGTCTAGGAAATTTTCTGGATGCCTCTCGGTGGATTTTCGAGTGTCGTCTTCCTTACATTGTTCGGTGCGAGAATAATTTGAAAAAAGGAAAATAAAACAAAATAAACCGACCGGCATGTGCGGTTAAACGGTGAGGGGGATCAACGAATTCCCGTGACTCGTTCGCGAGCGACTGGTGTCCGAGTCGATTCTGCTCGGTGAGCTGTGTGTGCCGCTGGTGGCGATGGCGGGAATGGTGGGAGATTTTGCGGTGGAGGTGCCCCGTTCCGGCGCTTCCACCGCAACAACCTCGTCCCCGTCCCCGGACGCCCCTCTCCGATCCTGTGTCGGCGTTGGTACCGAGCGGACGGATACACACCGACGCAGTGAGAGACGCGCACACCTCGGAGTTCCGTGCCAGTGTGCGCGGAGCGGACGGAGTGGGGAGGGGGAAAGCAGCGCCGCGATCGTTCGTCTTCGTTCGAGCTCGCCTCGTTCGTTGCTTACCGAGCGAGGTGAGAGCCGAGCGTCAGACGTCTTTCGATCGTCAGTTTTTCTTTTTATTTATCTGGCTTATCGACTCTTGGGATTGTTCCGAAGTTTAATCGGAATCTCGATTAATCCCACATGTTCGACGAGCGGCCTCTTTTCTATTTTCTTCGATTGTATTTCTATCGGAAACTGTACGAAGCTTGGCAACGGTGAAATAGGAACGTAACGGAAAGGAAGGCAGGACCGACTCGAGGTGAGCGAGGCGCTGCTGCTACTGCGAAGTAGCGAACCGCGCGCTGCTACTTACGGTCGCCTCCGGGAGAGAGAGCAAGGGGGAGTATCGAGTACCCCAGTGGGTGGAAGGAAGAGAGCGAGAGAATTGAAGTAAGGAGATCGAAGCCGGCAGAACGCTCTCTTGTACACGGGTGTATAGCGAGGCGAGCGCGAGCGAGCATCGAAATATGCACGGCAGTCGGTAGAAGCAGATGCGACGAAGAGCCAGACAGCCCCCAGCAGTTGGCTCGTTGGGAGCTCGTTTTCTGTATATTTGAGAACGGAAGAAGAACGCCCGAGAAGAAGGTTAAAAACCTTTCTTTTTTCAATATAATCTCTGAACTCAGTAATTCACTGAACAATTAGGTGACTCATTGAATCTCTAATGTAACTAATGAATTTATCGACGGGATTGTCGTAAGTAAGTTTTACGCAAAGTTTGAGGTTATGCACTTCGATAGAGGGAATCAGGTTAGATGTTGAAACGCACTTTCGAAGGTTAAGTTCGATGTGTATTTGGCACGAACTTGGGATGAATAAAGTCGTGAAGAAATAGTTTTCATGCTCATAATTTCGCTTTTTAAAGTTGCCGCAACAGAGGGCGGACGATTCCGTTCGAGTTTGAAACGAACCAATTGTAGAGACGACACACTATCGAGCGTGAGATTTTGTCTCGGTTTCACGGACTCGCACGGCGGGAGGGAGGCCTACAATGTCAACGGCGTTACGCGTTAGCTTATTGTATCTTCCGATTGTAGACGAGTTTGCCGTTTGAGTGGCGTGCGTAGGACGCCGTAGGTAGCCAGAGAAAATCGGACGCGGAGGATTCGAGCCAATAAAGAAAGGCCCGTACACACAGCCTGCGCACGTACGCGGTAAGCTTTGAAGGATCCGCCAATTTTGCGGCTTATTCAAAAAGCTTCGTAGGAACTGTCGTTGGGAGGAGGGAAGATTCTTTGTCGGACGAAAGAGGAAGCACCTCGGACCACCCGAACCGAGACCGATTCGTGTTTTTCAAATGTTTTTCACGACCGGAAAATTGTAGGCGGTGAGCAACACGTACGTGCAACCTGGACTTATTCACAGCTTAATTTTGGAATGTGAGACGTTAGTCTCTCGGCGCTGAGTCGAAGCCCATTATGCAAGTGAAATATACAGTCGGGACGGTGCACTCAATTTTATTTAGAGTCAAATTTTCCAAAACGAGACTTTTTCTCTTCGAGAAAAAAAATTCGATACAGGGTCTCGAAACCTCCGCCATTGTTTTCAAGTGGCATATTTCGAGACCGATTATATTATCAAAAAAATTCTAAACACTTTTTTTATCACAAAAAATTCATTTTTTTCAGAAATTTCCCTCATTACTTTTGGTTAACAATAGACTTTTTGCGAATAAAAATATTTGGGAGTTTTTTTCGTTATCATCGTCGGTTGGGAGATACGCCACTTTAAAATAAGGAGGTTAAGGACATCTAGAAATGTTTTTTTTTTCACGTGTCATTTCAAAAGATTTAATACAGGATTCCCTATGTTGAACATAGTAAATTTTTTAAATTTCGAAAAATGCACCAGTTTTACGTATTTCGAATGCATAAAAAAAACAAACGACAAACGAAAACAATCACAACAATAATTCGCTATTGCTCATACTTATTACAATTTTAAGATCCCTGATTGATTATAATTTTAAATATTATTCACGCTGTTTGAAACATTAATCGGATAAGTAAAATATTTATAATCATCTCGACAGTGTAAAAAAATATTAACTTACTTATTCGAAAAAGAACACCGATCCTCGGATGTCGTCCTCGTCCGCTCAACAGGTATATTCCGAAGGGGTACCGGCACACGTAGTGACATCTCGCGGATCGACGGACAACCCTACTGGAAGTTCACCTTCGACGATCAAATGCCTCTACGGCTTTAACCTCCCAGCAAAACAGTATTAACTCGAGTATTTTTTCAATGTTATTTCTCATACAGAACTAAATTGTTTTTACTTCCGGTTACCCCTTTGATATATATATATCAAATGCCGCTCTCCTTACATATCTGGCTTTAAACGCAACATGAATTACGACAGCGCTCTGTAATCGCCGAAAAAGGAAATTTTCCAACAAAATTGATACTTTAATTATTTTGTCAATGACTCAAAGATTCGAGCGTCGTCAAAAAAAAATTGGATTTTTATTTGTCACCCACAGAAACAACGATTCCTCTGTGAGGAATCAAGAACGGAACGGTTCGATACAGAGATGGGCAGTGCTTCCGAATTATCGAACCATCTCGGATCACCTGGCGTCCAATTGAATCAGATGAAAACATCTGCGTTTTGGTGCCCAATCTCGCGTGTACAAAGCTGACGGCTTTGTGGTACAGCAAGGTGTACGTATAATGGATATAGGATTGTTATTCCAAGTTCGCTCGGTCCGCTCGATCATTTTGTTTCTCGTGACCGCGCATCGCCGACTCCGCTGTTTTCTCGAGCACGGAAATTAATCAACCTCGGATCACTTACCACGCTCGGTTCTTCGGTACCTTGAACTCTCGTCCGAAAGTCTCGTCCGCGAAGCTCGAGAGAGGACGATGATGAAATTATAATCGACAAAAAAAATCCATTTATTCGCGTCTTATTCTACATTTCTTACAAAATCTACAATAGAAAAAAAAAACGTTAAAAGAAAGGAAATCTTGATAATACTTGAGGTTACTCGCGTCGTTTCGACTTCGACACAAAGGGAAAACACAACTTGTTTTTTTTCGGCAACCGCCGATGACCGGCTTCACCTTGGGTCAGCACCAGTATCGGAATATTATCATTTCTTTTTCTCTTTGGCTCTGACGAGAAGATGTTACATCATTTTTTATTTTTTTTTCACGAATTTTCCTACAGTTTTGTATTTCAATATCGTTATTCGTTATTGTGTAGAAGATATTTTATTTCTTTCGATAGATCGACGTAGCCGTTACGTTTCTTTGTGGCTGTACAGTTATTTCCATCTGGCTTCGTGCCCTCGCACGACATCTTTGTGAGGAAAGCTTTAGTCGTTTATCGATCGGTAAATTAGAGTGTCTCTCGCCACGATAAGCAATGGTTGTACACGTTAAAATTGTCAGTGCATCGGAAATAAGCAGCGATGCCTCAGAAAATTCAACGTTAAGTTAAACCGACTTTGTGACTGAGTGTATGCATGTGTGAGGAATATTCGATAAAGGCAATACGTATTACCTTTGAGAACGGACAGATATGTGCATATCGATCCGTAGGTATTATCCTTGCCTCGCCGTAAGCTGCTCCTCCTCCTCCGAGTCGTAGGCGAGTTACCACGAGAAACGTTCAAAGTCCACCGCCTTCTCATCCCTGCGATTTTTTTTCAACTCTCCAGTTTACTACGCACCCACGTTCCTTCACTCGATTTACAACAGGTACACTCATACGCTTGCTGACTTTGCTGCAATTCATATTTTCACTTTTCAGACGATTTTACAGAGGTTATTTTCCTCCTACAAACGTACTCTGTAAATTTACTCAAATATTTTATTTTTATATTTTTCAAATAATGATATTAAATTGAGTGATTTTTAAAAAATGATCGAACTTTGATAATTTCGACATAATATATATTTTTATTTATGTTGTCTACTTAAAAAAACAAAATTCCTTGGATTTTTTTTTGTTTTATCGTTGCATCGAGGATTTTATTTCGCGATTAAATTTCCCTTGCGATTTAATTTTTTTCGACGAGAAAAATCAATGAAAAAAATTCCTTTGAGCCTAACGTCGACGAAAGCTCCAGGTCGATAATTTTGTAGACATTGTTTTTTTTCGTCGAGTTTTTTTTTCTTCATCGTAATATATTTTTATTTTTATTTCAGGTCTGCAACATCCGATGCGTCGGTATATTTCGTACCGCTCGTTACAACTACCGTAACGATGAAACGATATATTATTCAATGAGCCATTGTTATCGCGAGGACTCGTCACCGAACCGTAGTTCGGTTTGTACTTATACTAAAGTGTGTTATTGTAACAGTCGTGAAGTGGCGCGGACGTTGATGAATATTCGTATTAACGATATTTGATTTTTATCGCTTGACGAGCTCCGCCGTTCCGTCGGATTGTCCTACGCATAGTTCGCCGTGCGATACGCTAGGGGGGGACTGAGAGCGAAGTCCGGCCATGTTCCACTCGGCTATTCTCACGGGTAACACAAATTAATGATAACTCTGCGCCTACCGCAGGCCACGATATCATTACTTTCTTTACCGTTCCTTCTCTATTTTTTTTTCTTCCGCAGGACGAGTATGAAAATGAAGAAATTGTTTCCGACTACTCCGTCAGCATGAAAACTTGTTCCACTGTAATGCCTGACGTCAAAACTTCCGTCACTCCGGAATAAAGATAGTCTCTTAGTGCTATAAACGCATCCGTTTTTCCTGCGTCCGTGACCCGGCCGGTAATGCAGCGCTGATGTCTCGGCAATTTTGTCTTCTCGGAGTGCGCGTACTCTGATATTAATCGGGAGGATAACGGCATCGAAATAGGTCGACAAATTATTCTGGTAAATCTCCTATTATTAAATTTTACTTCGTACGTAAACGTGAATAATGACAATTTAATTTATTGAAAAAATCGACATTTTTTCAAAATAAATGTTGATTCATTCAAAAAAGTGTGTCTTGGAAATTTTGAAGTATGCGCTTTTTCAGAACCAAACAAATATATATATATATATATATATATATATTTTTTAAATTAGCTTCGTTACAATGAAATTTGTTTTTCATTTTTTTATTGAGAAAAAAAAAAAAACTAAAATTAATAAGGGACATATTTGTTGGGAATTTTTCGTGAAAAAATTTGTCTGGCTCTTTGAATCACCAGTTCTCGTGGTGCAATGCGAGACGTTGCAGAGGTCGATTTACCTTGGTATCGTCAGGCATCGAGACAGGGGTTGACTGAGTCGACCGCCGTGAGGATTGCGTGGGTGAGAGAGGCGTTCTTCGATAGTCCTGAAGAACCATGATTTGATAGGCATCCATGAAATATGCATACAGTGACATACTAGGTGGCGCACGCTCAGTACATGCTTGCCGGCTTTACTTCCCTTACCCTTTCGGCCTGGTGTTGCTGTCCAGGCCTGGCTCGATTTTCCTTCGCTTACTGTTCGCTCTCTGCCCAGAGCCGAAGACATCCTCGCTGTTGCGACTCTGCCGAGGCAGAATGTTCTCGGGCTACAATATCATTCTCGCCACCTTGTCTCTATCATTTTTCGTACTCAATTTCGAAAATGTTAACGCCCAGACACCGGTCAAGTTGCGTAAGTCGTTCGGGAAACGCGTGAAATTTTGTGTTTTTTTTTTTTTCACCCCTCGACGTCCGAATTAATTATTGTTTATTTTGTTTCATTTCCATAGAAAAGCGTCGTTTTATATTTTTCGATAGCTTCGATTCGTCACTTTTAACAGTCGAGCGAGATTTTCTTTCCGTTTTTTTTTTTAAATATTTATTTTTCACAAGCTCGAATTTTACATGAATGTTTATGTGGGGCGTAAAAATATTTGTGTGTCACTCGTTTCGTGGATTTTTTTCGTCGATTAAGACTGTAAATGGATTTATGGAAATTTAATCGTCGCTCGAATTCTTTGTCTTTGCTTCTTTTGTTGATCGTTCATTTTTTATTGTTGTTTCAGTGTTTATCGTGGAAAGTGAGGATGAATCGATAAAGGGATTGTTGAACGAAGCACTTTCCGCCGCTGAAAAGGAATTCGGTGCCGATCTCGTGAGTGTCGATGCGACGGTCGTCGAGGTCGATCGCGATCACATTGCCGCGAGCGATCAGAAAGGTAATAATTAATAATAATAATCGATAATTTCACCTCCTCTTTATTTTACTGAGGGGACGATCATTTTTTACACCTCAAAGAAAATTCGACGATAGCCACGGAAATTTCAATTTTACGGATGAATTTGAAAGAAAAAAAAAAAACAAAAAAAATGATTTTGTAAATTTTTCAAAATTTCATGTTGCGATTCATTTTTCGTTATTATTTTTTTAAAGGTGTTCCCGTTGTTCTTAAAATCGATTAGGCGGCAACGGGAATAGAATCGATAAGTGCGACGCACTAAATTTAAATACAACAATGCTTCGTCGCTTAAAATGCACGATTTCTTATCGCTCGCTTTATGCTGTTTTATGTACTGTAATCGTTCGTGGTGCAATCGCACTCTGGTCTAACGGTCTGAAGGGACACGCTATGTGGCAGCACGAACGATAAACGTCCACGTCAGAAACGAACGATTTTCCATCAGTTCAGTTCAACTCAGACGCACCTGTGATTTTCCGATAATTATTTTTTTAGAAAAGAAAAAAAATATATAAATTCCCATATGAGAAGCGAAAATAGGAAAAGTCGTTTGATTTTTACGCGATAGAGAAAACTCACGGATAGATCCAATGAAATTTTTGTCAAACTTAGATGGTGCTCCAAAAAAAAAAAAATGGAATTAAGTCTCGTCGCAAGACCCGGCAAAGATGAGAAGGAGAAAATTGTTGACGCCTGTGCGCAGTAATCTTCGTTGACTCATGCTGGCTTTGCGTGCCGCCCGTCGAGAGCCCACAATTAAGGGGATTAATAGTAGGCGGAAGAGACCGATACCTTCCAGACAGGTGCATGTAATTATCAGATAAATCCAGGCGTTAATCAGAGCGAAGCCTAGTCCAGCCACCGACCGGACGTCATGTTCTACCTTGGTCTCCATTTCTCTTTTCCAATTCTTCATTTCATCATAGTTTCTTTCATTCACACTTAAACCAACCACCAAACACTTTCGCTCTTACTATTCGTCTTTATTTTATTTTACACAACATTTTTTGCCTACAGAATGAAAAGGAGGTCGTAAAAAAATGTGATTCTTTTTTTACCAATCAGAATTAAAAAATTCATGTCGGTGTATTTTTTACGTGTTTTCCAACGCTGAGCAAAAATATCTTGTGAATTTTGGCTGGAAGTGTAACTGGGTTTTGGTAGCAGCCAAAAATATTCGGAGGTTTTTATTTTTTATATTTTTTTTTTTTCGTTTTTCATTTTAAATCTTTGACGCTCGCGTCTCGTTCACCGAAACAACTTTCACCGCAACGTCCTGTGAAACACGGCGTGTTCGATTCTCTTAATTCATGCAAAAATCGGAGCCTCGAGCGGAAAGCCTAATTCTGTGAATAACAATGAAGCGGGCGCCGCGCGGTATCTACTCTAATTGGGTGTTTATAATATGCGTACTAATTTCACCGTTTTCATCGTTACTTATTTTACCAACACTTTCATTTACCCTCCCAACGCTTTTTTTTTTTTAATATCCATCGTCACGTTGTTTTACACGTCTCGTTTTACCCTGTTTCACACGAATCGTTTCAACATAAACATACAAAATATAAATTTTCAATAAATCAATTCAATTTAAAAAAAAAAAATGTTTATGATAATTCAACCGATTCGTTTCTGAGTTTATATCACTGTTTGTCAATAAATCCTTGACTATCACGGTGAAAAAAAAAAAAAGAAAACCGTTCCGTCGTAGCAGCACCGAATCGGAGTAGGAAGATTGTGAGTGATGATGCGAGTCGGAGGTCGCCACACGATAATTATTGGAGGAATTGATCTCTCGATCCCAATCGCTCGACCTCTATGCTCCGCGCTTCTTCAATGAATGGCGCGTGCCCAGTTGCCGCCTCTTCCATTCTTCTTTTTACCGTCCAAACAGAAAAAATATTATTGTCATACAATGAAGATCGAGTCGTCTGATTATGGTCTACAATTGATTTTTACAAATTGTACAGTGTCAAAAAAATAATTTTTCCCATATCTCAAAAAAATTGTAGTAACATTAAAAAGATGTAAAAAATCATATTAAAAAATTGTTAAGTTCGGAGATTTGAAATTTGGATTTTTGGCATTACTGGTAGAAGTTAGGATTACAGGATGGCGGCATTTTTCGATAATTTATCTGGACACTCAAAAAAATAAAATAAAAACAAACCATCGGTTTTATCGAAATTTCATCGAGTGAAATAATGCTGTTGTTTATTCGTCGTTAGCGTGCGCTGCTCTATTCGAGGGTGTGACTCTTATACTGGACATGACCTGGACCGGTTGGGACAAAATGAAGAAAGTCGCAACGGAGAATGCAATTATTTACAAAAGAGCCGACGCCGCGATAATTCCGTACGTCCAGGCCATCGATGATTTATTAATCATGAAAAAAGCGACGGATGTCGCTTTAATTTTCGAAAATGAACGAGGTATTTCAGAGTTACCAATTTACTCGGTATTTATTTTAATTATTTTCTTAACTCGATACTTCATGCGTTAGATTTTTTTAAATTTATTTACGTTTGTCAAAGTTTAATCATGAAATTTCGACGATGAATTCCAGACTTGAATCTAACCCTGTACTACATGATTGGAAATTCGATAATTCGACTCGTCGTCATTGACGAATTGTCCGCAATCACTGTTGCCAAAGTTCGAGCTATGAGACCCTCACCATCGTACTACGCTATTTACGCGAAAACTGCAAATATGGAAAGACTTTTCGAGACGGTGAGATTTTTATTACGTGAATTATTTTTATATTGTAAAAGGAAATAACCAGAATTTATCGTTGGACGAATACAGAAAAAATATTGAAAAAACTAAACTACCGGAGATTCTTATTGAATCATTTTTCTTCCTAATAAGAAGACTTTGTTGCTACAAAATAATAATAATTAAAAAGTCAGATTTCTTTCTTATTGGAGAAAAAAACGGAAAATGTCCCCATTTGAAATAATGAGGAACCGGAGTAGGAATAAAATTTTCAACCATTAACAAAAACTTTTTCATTTAATTAAAGATAAAATGTAAAATAAAAACCTCTGCATAAAAAATATTTATGTGAGTAGGCTCTCGAAGGAGACATCGTCAAAAGGGACGAAGTCTGGAATTTGATCTTCATCGACTTCAATTATAAAACCTTCAAATACCTATCTGGAAACATTAATCTGGACGTTAGCCTCGGAGTTGTCACGATGAACAACGATGTCTGCTGCCGATTGATTGGGAACACACCTTGCGTTTGTCCAAAAGATTTTGAGGTACGACAAAAACATTTTATTATCAAACACTTTTTCCCTCTACTTACTTGAATTGATTTTTTATAAATTCTATAAATTTTTAAAAGACCCTGAAAAAAAAAAAAAAATAATGAAATATAAATAAAAAATTAATCGTTTGGCTTTTTTTTTTCTACTAACGCGACACAATGCGTACAGCGACGAATGGTCAGGACAGCTCGTGCTGCCGGCTTAACAAATCCGAGAGTGATCGGCACGGGGCCGTGAATCCGTCGTGATTTTTTTTCTTCGCTATCCCGCCTCGCTAGAGCGAAGCGTAACTGATATTTCAGATTTCTCTTCCCCGCACACGTACCACGGAGCCAGTCTGTACTATTTGCAATCCTTTGAAATCACCCGTAATTAGGCAGTAATTAATCGGGAATCGGTGGCGAGGAAACGGGATGTGTAAAATAAAAAATTATCTTCTGGATCATTTTTCCAATTTCTTTTTTTATTTGTAAGATTATGATTTTAAAAAATTAATAATATTTTACAGATATTTCCATATTACTTCAAACGAGTTGTGGCTCTTCTCGTGGCGACTCTAGCAGATGTAACGAAATCCGGATTGGGACTGGAAAAAAGGCCGGTTAAGTGCGACGCCAATAATGCATCGGGGGATTTGTTGAATGCAACTGTCGTAGCTTTCGACCAACACCTGCTGGATGTGAGTAACGAAATCATTCAAGGAACATTTTTTATATACGAAAAAAAATTATTAATGTCGTAGATTTTTTTCCTGAATTTTTCCGGTCTCTATTTTTATTTCTTCCGTTTTTCCAGAAAATCGTTATGCACGAAGACATCCTCGAGTACGTCCCGGATAGAAACATGATCTCTTATCGGGCCGAAATTGAATTGAAGACCCTTCGAAATGGAAACTTGGACAACCTTGGCAATTGGACTAAATCTTCGGGAATCAAGCTCGCACCGGGTAAAGAAATATTACCTGCGAAGAGATTTTTCCGTGTCGGAACTACCGAGGTAATTTCGTGTCGCCGTTGCATTATTTAATTTCGTATTCAAAACAAATTCGAATAAACTAAAAAAAAAAAATTATAAATACTCATATTTATCGACAATAGTGTTGGATGATTACAAAAAATTAAATAATCAGAATGGCTTATGGAAAATAATTTTTTTAGGCGATACCGTGGACGTCGATAAAGCGAGATCCTGTAAGTGGCGAACCGATAAAGGACGCGAACGGAGAATACATTTGGGAAGGATACTGCATCGATTTTATAAACAAGCTTGCTGCCGAGATGAAATTCGATTACGACCTCGTTATTCCTGCCGACCGATCGTTCGGCGACAAACTTCCGGGTGGAGCGTGGACCGGTGTAGTGGGCGATCTTGCCCGAGGGGTTCGTATTTGTTTTCTTAAAATCATTAATATTAGTTAAAATTTTCCGACATTCGTCTCTTTATCCAGAAATTTATCGGATTTAACAAAACATTTTTTTTCAATGCAACAAAACATAAATGGTAGAAAATTCATTGCAAAGTACAATTACCGGACAATTTAATTTTGCCATTTTTCTTATGAACGTGGCGTCATTTAATGCAGGATACCGACATCATTCTCGCGGCATTGACAATGACTTCGGAACGCGAGGAAGTCATAGACTTCGTTGCTCCGTTTTACGCTCAATCCGGCATACTCATCGGTAGTATCAAATATCAATAATTAGTATGAAAATTGGTGAAAAAAAATCTAAAAGAAAATACATAAAGCAGGGGACAAACCTCCGTAAATTGACCGTATAATTCTTGTGACTATGATCAATTGTACGGAAATTATGCGTTCATTCTAAAACAGCAAAAAAAAACCATACACCAATTTTTATTATGTAGGTGTACAGTATTAAAAAAAAAAAATTCCGAAGCACAAAAAGGGCACCGTAGTGTATGGGCTGTTTTATTAAAAGACACGCTACCTGTAAAATAATACTGTTAATATCCCCTCTGTATAATAATGCCCAATGTACTTCGAGCTTTGCAGCACATCATGGGACTCCACCTGCAACTTAATATTTGTAAATAATTCATCATGTTCTTATCTGTTTTTGTAATAGATTCTGCCAATGCACTAGCAACGACATAAACTTTGTGCAGACAATTTAATGACATGTGATTGTCAATTTTTATGAGCATTTTTTACTCAAACAATTATACACACGATGTTCATGTAAATACATATATTTTCGAGTTTGTTCTATCCGTCCTGACACCGAAATTCTCACAGGCACCCAGTCGAATTGAAAAAAGAACTTCAGAACTCGGACGCGAAAGTGAAGTCAATAATTAATTCCGATTTTTTTTTCTTCGGTTATGAGAGAATAAAGATGCGTATTTTTTTTACACTTCAAAAAACTGTTGCAAAATAAAACGGTTTTTCATAATAAATTTGATGCGGTGTCTAATACAGGAAACCGACATCGCCATCGGCGCACTGACAATGACTTCCGAGCGCGAGGATATTATAGACTTCATTGCCCCGTATTTCGAACAATCGGGCCAACTCATTGGTAGTATTGTGTTGTAAAAAAAAAAAAAAAGATCACGCACGTAATTCATGTCCTGTGACGATTTGTTGATTATCAATGCACAATTTTACGTGTAGCACATGCAGTGTAAATAACGAAACATTGTACATACGCAAAATTTAAACAATTAGGAAATATTTAAAGTAATCATTTTTTCATTGACTTAATTTTTTATATCTTAAAAAATTCTATATCGCTTTCCTGGATTGTAATCGAAGTGATGAGAAAACCTGTGAGAAAAACATCACTCTTCAAGTTCATGACCGTCCTGAGGCTGGAAGTTTGGATGAGCATAGTCGGTGCCCTAACATTGACTGGAATAATGATTTGGATTTTGGATAAATATTCGCCGTACAGCGCGAGAAACAACAAAAGAATCTATCCTTATCCATGCAGGTTGCTATCCTACGAATTAAAAAAAAAATCGACATCTTAATCGAAGTGTTAAAAAAATTATAATAATTTTTAAATGTATTCTTAATATTTTTGTTAGGGAATTCACGCTGAAAGAAAGCTTCTGGTTCGCCCTGACATCTTTCACGCCCCAGGGCGGAGGTGAAGCACCGAAAGCTTTGTCGAGCAGAACTTTGGTCGCTGCTTACTGGCTGTTTGTTGTACTTATGCTGGCAACCTTCACCGCCAATCTCGCGGCTTTTCTTACGGTAGAGAGGATGCAGGTAAATTTTTATTTCTTCATATTTTTATATACTCGATCGAATACGTTGATTAATTTATTGGACTTCATTTTTAAACTTTACCAGTCGCCCGTGCAATCGCTTGAACAACTGGCCCGACAATCCCGAATAAATTACACCGTCTTGGAGAACTCCAGTATTCACCAGTACTTTATAAATATGAAAAATGCTGAAGACAAGCTCTATAAGTGAGTCATAAAAAACTTAAGATATTTATTGGAAAAGCGGAAGCATGGTTTTTTCGCAAATATGAATTTTCTGGCAATTAAAATGTTTTTGAAACTAATGATATTCTTAGTGTGTGGAAGGAAATAACACTGAACAGTTCGAGCGATCAGATAGAGTACAGAGTGTGGGATTATCCGATAAAGGAGCAATATGGTCACATACTTCAGGCAATAACTCAAGCTGGTCCGGTAAAAACGGCAGCCGAAGGTTTTCAGAAGGTATCTTTAATTTGCCGACCACTCATCACTGAAATCTCATAAAATTGCAAAACGTTTTGTCACCGATGAAATTTTCAGTATCCTCTTTAAAAAAATTATATCTTTGACCCCAGGTGATTGATAGCGAAAACGCCGAATTCGCGTTCATTCATGACTCTGCTGAAATAAAGTACGCAGTTACGAGAAATTGCAACCTGACCGAAGTCGGTGAAGTGTTTGCTGAACAACCGTACGCCATTGCTGTTCAACAGGGAAGTCATCTTCAGGAAGAAATTAGTAGGAAGTAAGTCGATATTGGCTGAACCCTAAATTGGATAAAAATTTCCAAAAAACTTAACTTTGTTTTCCAGAATATTGGATCTTCAGAAGGACAGATATTTTGAGAAATTAACGGCAAAATATTGGAACGCTTCGTTGAAGGGTCAATGTCCAAATTCCGACGACAACGAAGGAATAACTCTTGAAAGCTTAGGTGCGTTTCTTTGATTTTCCAATCATCAAAGAATTTTTCAACACAATTTTGATAAATATTTCAGGTGGCGTATTCATCGCAACCCTGTTTGGTCTGGCATTGGCGATGATAACGCTCGCCGGCGAGGTACTTTATTATCGACGAAAGAAGGATCGCCAGGGCAGCAAGCCGAAAGAGGCTGATCGAGCAAAAGAACGCGAGAGCGAGAAATCCATTATGGACAGAATAACGGCAAATTTAAAAATGATGCCTGCACCTACTGTGGGATTCGTCGAGCGACCTCTCGGTCCCAGACCACGGGTCTCCCACATATCTGTTTATCCGAGAAACTTGCCATTCCAGGAGTGAATCTGTAAAAATTAATTTCAGAGTTAGTAAAGTCGTTCAAATTCGTTGTAGACAAAGTGGTTAATGTTTCGATTGCCAAGAACCGAGAAACACATAAAAATTCTTCTTCATAGAGGATCCTCGGTCCTCAGTAAAAAAAATATATATGAAAAAATTAAACCGAAGAAGCAAACGTTCAGTTTAAATTTGCAACAATTTTTTTTTTAATTCTTCACAATTAACTGTTGCAGCAAGTCTTTGTGACGGTGCGAATCGTAGTGGAGGCGAGCGTTCGATTGCTTTCTGCTTTTATTGCCACCTCTCGCTAGTTTCTTTCGCAGTTCAGTTTGTTTCTCACCGCCGGTGCCGAAAACCATAGAGAGGTGGAGAGAAGAACAAAAAAGGGTTCTACGCAGCTGATAGCATAAGCAACGAATCAGCAGCGGATCGTGACGGAAGTCGAGTATAATGCAACCGGAGTATGGAAAAACATCGGGACTTTCGCGCGAGCCCCGCAATCGATGAGAGGCGGCTTTCCAACCGACGGTGGCGGACCCAACGAGGCGGCATTGTACATTATACCAGCGATCGTTGTCCACTCGGCGTTGCCGATGGTGAACAGGACAGAGCGCCAGGGAAATTCATCGAATGCTTCCGCATCGATTGTCCCAACGTTTTTGTCTGGTTTTCGGCCAACATCCCGCCTTCTCCTCGCACAGAGAAATCGATTGCCGCTACCGCAGATACAGTTTTTTCCTCAATCCTAGAAAGCCGTATATATATATAACTAATCACAAAAATCTTCGGTACATAATCGAATCAATTATCATGCCAATTAACTACGGCAAAGAAACAAACACTGAAAATATTAAGTTAAAATGAAAATATCATTAAAATTTTGCTGCAAACGATGCCGTTTAAAATTTCGGAATCATAAATATTTGGAAGATGAAAAATTATCATTGAAAAAAAAAAAATGAATCTCAGCAAGTATTTTTCACGTGAAATTTCTTCAGTCATTTTTTCAAATAGAGTCGATTAATTAATTAATTTTTTCAAATGAAATTTGTTTCCTAATGAAACACACAGTATTGCATACTTGCGTTCGTGGACCATTGGCACGGATATTGTTGCGTAGCGAGCGTGCAGCATACACCTGTGGACATCGATCTCCGGCCAGCGTCCAGCTGGTAGCTTTCACTTTGCATTGTTTCTTCGTATCGTTGATTTTCTCGCGGAAATAGCCAGGATCGATGGACTCGATTAGAGGATCGTCCGACGCTCCCGGCGCGGTATCGAAAATGTTCCGCTTGCCGGAATGTGTTACCAGTGCTGTGGCTCCGATGCTACGCTAAAAACACCGGAAATCTTTATGTATTGATAGATTATTATCCGAACCACTCGCATACCACATGTCGATGGCCCAACATCAAAAAGGCAAAATCCTTGAAGTGGATCATTTGGAACTCATTACGTCGACCAATCGCTCTCCCAGGTTTGGACCAGGTTGAATATTCCGGGCTTGCAGACTCTACTCGAAAAATAAAGATTTATTACAACTTATTCTCTAAAAAAATTACACTTTTTTCTGTTGTATTAATAATAAATAAATAAATAAATAAATAAATAACTCACCCCGTCCCTGTTAAATCAAGTAATATATTATTGGATTATAATATCACGGGCCATTAAAATTGAGGTAAAATGTCGTTCTGCTGAATACGAGTAATGGCCATTACATAAAATTGTGAGTTCGATGACCCAGTTTGAGCAACGAACGATTTGTTGCATCGTTGTTCGGTAGCTCTCGTGAAAACAATTGAAAAGAGTTACGCGTTCGCAAGTTGGTCGTTTCCATTCTAAATTGATCGTAGGAAAGGTTTTGATATTGCCACAAAAGTTGGCGGGGGAGATTGACTTATTCGGTTGACGAAGTCGATATAAAGTCGATGATGTCTGCCGCGGAGCGTTCATTTCGTGGGAAAGTGTCTCTGCTCGTGACTCGTTCAAGCGGAACAACCTTGCTGCCGCAACCGTCCGCTACAAAATACTACATTAAAGCTCTCCGGAGGTATCGCGAATCAGTGATTTATCTGCGTGGATGAACGTCCACTCTGTGTCGTCTTGATGACTTCTCACAAGGTCGGTGAGTCGGCAATGTAGAGACAATCGGATTATTCAATTTTTAAGATCCAACATTAAATGAATTATTCGTCAATATTGACCGTCCCAGCTTTAACGAAATTCAAGCAATTTAATTTCGATTTCTATTCCAATTTCTATTAATAGTAGAGCGAATGCGGTCGATAAACAATTAATATGATATATCAATTATAACGTTAAAAAATATTCAAGCGGTGAAATGGAAGTCAATGACCGACATTTTTTTTTCTTTATGAAAAATTAATTTTCTATCGGGATGCAATATTTCTTTAAATAATAATATATTGACCCTGTATGATTCAGGCCTAAACGGGACTAAAGGGGATAGACTGTAAGCCACGCGTTGCTACAGAAGCGTCTGAGAATGGGCATGGAAGTGTCTCACATAGAATTAACACCATTAATTATAGAGTAAAATAGATAAATCGAACAATCATTATTGTAAGTACTAAAAGAAAAAAACAAATTTCGACTTGTCGCAGCTATGCCTGACGGCTTTCGTCCTCGTGGTCGTGAGCGTGACGGTCGACAGCCATTACGATCCATCCAATCACCGACGGAGCCGTCGAGCCAACACGAAAGACGAACGACCCACGAAATCTCCGTCTTTCTCCTCCGACGAGCTTGAAGAAGGTTATCGTTTTGGCGACGAGTACTTTCTGCCGGAAGCCTCGAAAACCATTGCCACAGAGTCCAAAAAAACTGACGGTTGCGAACGAGTAGTCAAGGAATCGATGGTCTGCATGGTCTGCAAGGAGCCGAAAACCAACGCGAAGTACGAGCAGTGCTCGTACGTCGCACAGCCGAAGGAAAAATCTTTCACTCACGCGAATTCTCGTGTTGTCGGTAATCCGGAAAAAACAAAGCAATCGACGAATACCAACGAAGAATCGGACGCTCCCGAATCGTCGGGTGAAACCTACGAGTCGTCGGAGCCTGCGCATTACAAGTCCTACGAGACTTCGGAACCGAGAGAGGCTGCCTACGGAAACGAAGATGGCTACCGAGCGCCTTTCAGATACAGCGCGACCGCTGGCGGCGAATCCGAGAACTACGGCGATCCTGCGGAATCGTCCGATTGTCGTAGAGTCGTGAAAAATGGTAAAACATGCACGATATGCCGAGATCCGAAAATTGGAAGTGATGTCGAACGATGCTCGTCGAATTACGGTCAACCGGACGATCGATACACGAGCGAAAGATCGGAGAAATACGGTTATCCCGAATCTCAAGAGGACAAGGAGGAATACAATGCTGGACGAGACGGCAAGAATTTTAAGAGCTCCGAAGATCCCGCGGAAACCTCGAACTGTCGTCAAGTTCACAAGGACGGTCAGACTTGCAGCATCTGCAAAGATCCGAAAACTGGAAGTGACCTGGAGCGATGCTCGTCGAGTTATCGGCCCGACGACAAGGCCTACGTTTACGGAAAATCCGAGAGGTACGGTTATCCGCACTCGCACGAGGACAACGAGAATTACGAGGCTCACGACGGCGAAGACAAATCCGCGGAGGCCTCCGAAAGCCCTTCATACGAATCGAGTCCGTCCGAGTTTCAAGCGGGTTACCTTAAATCCAACGACGATAATTATAGGAGATATCACGACGACGAGCCCGAGGAATTTAGCGAATACAAGAGCGGACGAGCGAGTTCGCCGGAATACGCAGCGCCAACTGTCGCCGAGGAGACGAAGCAGCCGAGAAACACCGGAGGCGACAGTAATTGCCGGGAAGTTAAAAAAGACTCGATGACCTGCACAGTTTGCACGGATCCAAAGACCGGTGGAAATTTCCAAAAGTGCTCGTACGCTTATCAGCCGAGCGACAAGGTCTACAAATTCAGCAAGTCTAAGAATTTCGGTTATCCAGAGACACTGAAGGCCAGCGACGATGGCGACGATGAATCGGAAACTAAGCAAGTCACGAAAGCTGTGAAAGCAAGTCCCTGCAGACAAGTTCAGAGAGACTCGAAGACCTGCGAGATCTGCGAGGATCCCGTTACCGGCGAGAGTTCGGAACAATGCGCGTATTCCTATAAACCGAAGGAAAAGCATTTCGCCTTCAGCAAGTCGAAGTCGTTCGGAAAACAGCTGGACGATGAGAAGAAGGAACGGGACGGAGGAACGACGGAAGATGGACCGCAGGAGAGTCGTCAGGCTCCGCGATGGACGGACGAGGGGAAAAAGGAAAATGCTCGCACCGATGAGAAAGCTGACGCCGCGACAAGTCCCTGTCAACAAGTCATCAAGGACTCGATGACTTGCACCATTTGCAAGGATCCGAAGAGCGGCGCCAAGTCCGAGCAGTGCGCGTATTCCTCCGAGCCGAGGGAGAAAATGTTCACTTATAGCAGATCCAAAACCGTCGGTAAACCGCGGAAGACTGGGAAGAAACGTGATGACAGGTCGGGAGAGGGGGGGACGGAGGAAAGTCGTAAGAGTCAATCTGTCGTCGACCCGGAAAAAGGTGTTGCCACGGAGGGAGTCGCCGCCAACACGCAAGCCGATCCCTGCAAACAAGTAGTCAAGGATTCGATGACCTGCACAATCTGCAAAGATCCGGAAACTGGCGAGAATTCCGAGCAATGCGCGTATTCCTCCAAGCCGAAGAAACGACACTTCACGTACAGCAAGTCACAGTCGTTCGGAAATCCACGAAAAAGTGTGGAGGAGCCGCAAGAGAGTCAGCTGGTTCCCCGCAGTGTGGACGACCAATGGCGTCACTCTGCGAAAAGATCCCGCGGCATTTCAAAATCGGATCGGGGATCCGGCTTGTAAAGTTTACCGTAACCATTAGGTGTCAGGTTTAATTGTTTTTTTTTGTTTAAGTATGGCGAACGTAAATGTACAATATGTACAAAATCTCAGTCGTTTCGCTGATCAAATTATACATTTGTCAGGTCGTTGATGTCATTTCGTTATGATCATCGGACTAATTTGATTGTTATGCATTGCCGTTGTTGTTAAATAAAGCGTTTGTTATTAGATGTAGTAGTTCATGTAGAACGTAGCTGTCTCATTGTCATCGTCGTATCTTTGTACCGATTTAAAATTAGCGATCGCTGGGTAAGTTGGACCGATTACAGATAGTAACTTCAACCCGTCCCTTCCTCTGCGCTCACCGTATCCATTCAAGATTCTCTTCAACAAAAAAAAAACACAAGTACATGGGACTCCGGCCTATCTGACACACATGCGGCACCGAAAGGCTCCAAGTGTCTGCATCTGTCGTAAACCTTCCCAACCTTCACCGAAATTCCCCTTGTCCCGATTAGCGCAGAGACAGATTTAAAAATTCCCGCCATACAGCTTCGAAAAAATCTCTCATACGTCGTGAACGGAAATATAGTACTACCAGTCCAATCATCATTCGCAATGTTATAAGTAAATGACCGTACAGGCTGCGCGAGAGAATTACCCCAATTAAAACTCTTATATTATACCAATAAATAAAAATAACAAAAAAAGCGTACCGGTGACCATTTGACCCACCACTGCTGCCGCCACCGGCGAAAATTCCGTGGAACCTCGCGCGCCTGCGCATTATCATCATTCGATCGCAGAACGCCTCTGCCGACGCCGTACACTGACCCACGCACATGTGTGAATGCGTGCTGCTGCTACACCCATCGAGCTCAAATCGTTGCATCGACACAGCGACTACCAATGCACGAAGGAGCCCGGCGGCCCGGTGAACTTATGTTCGGCTAGTCGCGGTGGCACAGCCCCCACAGCGCCAAAAATTCGTGTCTATCCTTCGTGGTGAGTGGCGGCAGTCAGTGACTCTCGGCGAGTGTGGTTCGTCTGTTGGGAGTGTACGAGTACGCGTGTGTGTTAAGTCAGCGCATTGCTCGGAGCGAACAAAATCGCAGGCAGAGGCAAGCGTAGCCAGAGGCCGGGAAAAGTGCCGAGTGAACGGGAACGTGACGATCACATGTGACAGTGCACGCGTCCTCGATAATCAGACACTATCAATATCGAGTAAATACTTTGTTTTTTTTTGTTATTGTACTGTTACTTCATAATAATCGTTGCGATGTAAGTTTGCGGTTCGATGAAATTATCCCGTATTGCCGGTGGCACAGAGTCAATGGTGTCGAGAACGGTGATGGTGGTATGGATCAGAATTTACACGCTCCCGTTTGTTACGTGAACGAAGCGCGCGTTATTTATACCGTCTCTCGTTCTCGGCTTCCGCGCTAAATATGTAGGTGGTCGACACAATGAGCGAAACGTCGAAAGTCTGTCGGAGTTTGAATTTTCTATCGCGTCGGGCTCTGAGTTGGAAGCGGATCTCGCGTGCCACAGTCGACGAGATACACTGAAACGTGTTTCGGACGCCAGACGGGACACGCGGAATTCACGTTGTACTTTATTTCGCCTTATTGATTCATGTCGGTTATCTCGTGTCGCCACACCGCGTCGGAGACGGAAACGTTCTTCCACTGATTTTCATGAATTATCGAGAGAATGGGTTTCGGGTCGTTCGATTTATCGGACCGTAGCCGGGATTGAGCTTTGTCAGGGATTCGTCTGTAGTGGTGATGCACACACTTAGGATGTCCAGATTGCGGAAGGCCGAGGTGTGGCGTGCAGAGCGCTCGAATTTCTCCTCGCACACCGGGCGGCTCATCGATACCGGGAAATCAATTTATAGGTTCTTTTTTTAACTTCGATGACCCGGAAACCCCTCGTGTTTTTTTTTTTTTGCATATTTCACATTCTCCTCGATTTATCAGTCGGAAGATATTTCTAAAGGTCACTTGTGAATTGGATCTCGAGCTAATTAAAGTCGAACTATTTGGCGGCTTTTGTTCGTCTCTCGTCTCGGAATCCTATTATCAGCTTTGCGAATTATTTTTCTAGGAGCGTCATTTTTTTTATGCAACCGAATGTCATCGAAAAAAATTTTATTTGGTACTTAAAATTCGACGGCAAGGATCTTTCGCGATTCTTTGCAAACCAACATTTACTGATAAATGTGTACAGCGTTTAAGCGAGATTCGACGAGTGACGCGAAAGAGGAAATTACCTAAATTTTGTTTTCCGTATCTTCGAATACAACTTACCTTTGTCTATGTCGAACGAAGAAAAATGAAAAATTATCGAAAAAAAATTGTAAATATTTTTCTTGGCTACCGACTGAGAAGATTGACGACTCGTGTCTCTTCGTGTACGTCCGTACATTCACGGCTGGGTCCTGGCCTCTGCGTGGTCCCGCGACTGCCGCTGCTCAGCCTTCGGCCAACCGGACGAATAAATTCAGTCCATCGCGTTCGATGCTGCTCATCGCGTTACTATTCGCGTGCCGTTATTCCTATTCTAATTATCTCGTTGTTCGTTACAATAATCACCGGAAAAATTTCACCACAACTTTTACGACATCGTTACGTAAGGTAGAAGACAAATCGGATAAAACACTCGCTAGATTTTAATCGCCGAAATTATATATTGTCATCGGAATTTATGTCTGAACGATTCATCGGGCGAACATACGTTCGGAAGCGAAATGTTTTTCTCCGAAAATCTTTGATACGATTTCCGTCATTCTTAATTGGCGATTGGCGAAATACTAAGCGTACATTTTTTTTAGTGCGACAAAAAAGGGTCGCGAAAATAATCGACCGTCGTTGAAATAATCGCGTCTCACGACGCTGTGTACACAGCGAGTGTCGTACAATTGTTTGTGTACACATTAATCGAAGACTGGACGAGTCGGTAGTTTTCAGTTGAGTACGTGGAATTCGCAGATTTTTTTAGTTTTTTTTTTTAATTGTTTTTCACCTAGAAATCAATAAGAATCGTACGTTGAAAATTGTATTATCGAATGAACGTTGAACCTGACGACCACGTGGTGTTCGTTCACAATGCCACTTTTATCACTTGCGTAAAAGTTTAATGACTCGTACAACTTCGTTTCGTCTTTGAATGTTCTAGGCAATAAAAATCGGTTACGATCTTGTTAATTGGTGTTTTCTCGTGTTCGTTTCGATTTGAGAGATTGTTTAACCTCAAAATACACAACACGCGCGAATACGTCCAACTTGCTCGAGCCGCAATATGCGGACTCTGCATGCCACGTGATGTATACGCGTTTTTGCGAAACAAAACAAAATACCTAACGACGAACGATGTTTTGTCGACGACAATGTTGATCGAACAATAGTTCCTTGTCGAGAATAATTTTTTTTTTTTTCAAACTACTTTTTTTGCAAAGTGTCTTCTTCGAAGCTGATGAAGTAAATACAGATCTACCGAAAAATGATGGGAGTGGAAACATTTTTTAGATCAAAGGATCTACGGAAGAATAGTTCTGTTCTTCAATATTTGTCAGCATTTTTCAATTGTCAACGTTTCTTTCTTTCTTTTTTTTTCAGATTCTTAAAAGCATCAAGAATATTGGTGAGTTTCACTTGTGAATTGGTGTGACATGGAAACGGGCTATCTGAATTTCCACGATGAGGAACACTTTTCAGATTTCTCACTGTCTCTTGGTCAGGTGAATATACTCAATAAATTTTATGCTCAATTGACTTTCTTTCTTTAATAAATTTATAGTCCATTGCTTTCTCGTAGCCTTACTTTAATTTAAAAAATATACATGTAATAATTATTAACATTTTTAGCACAATCTTTTGGACGATTCAGAAAGTTCATTACTGGCAATCGACGATGACTTTGATTATGTCGAGTCGCGTTTGGACACGTCCGGTGGATTGTGGGGCACTGAACAGGAGTGAGTGTCCCTCCGTGGTATCATCAGTTATGTTAAATGTAAAAGTTTTGAAAAATCTTATTTGCACAGGCTTAACGGAGACATGGCTGTTCTACCTGTGTCAGGGGTTGCTTCCGTTATCCCCAAAATCGAAAACATGAAAGAGGATTTTGCTAAAGTGCTCACAGACTGGCAGGAGCACATTGGCTATCTTCAGGTATTCCTTAATTTTATTTTTTGTTAATGCGTTAACTTTTAGATGCATTTTAACACACTTTTTTGCAAGCATCAATTCTGAAACTTATTTACTACTCGGGATTGTACATCATTTGTAGGCTTCCGACATGGGTGAAGACATTGATATGGCAGAGCTGAGTATGGCCATGCCAGAGAAGCTGAATACAGATCTTCCGGAGGACATTTTCCAGAGCGAAATGGTGGGTGCTCGCCAGACTGCCCACTCATCACCGATCAAAGGCGAGATTCGCCGAGAGCGAGATTCAACGAATTCTGAGACTCCAGTGTGCAAAACAATATCTGAATCAAGCTCGCAGGATGATATAGGTTCGTTTCACTCCAAACATTCTGATTTGCATTACAAAAAATTTCAGCATTCAAATGGAATACATTGCGCCAATCGGTGTTTCGTCGAATAGTGTAGCACTTTTAATTACTCTCTGTAAAGATGTACACATATAATGTAAATATGATTAGTTCCGGGTGCCGACTCCGTAGAGGACATCATTGAGCAAAAGACGCTATCATATTATTTGCATTTGTCAAATTTCATTCGTTTGAATTGAGCAATGACCTTTTCCACAAGATTGACATCTGGAATCTTTACTGGAGCACTTGATACCTGCAAATAATTGTAAAAGTTCTGGGAGCCACAGTATTAAAATATCATTAACAAATAATCACCACTATGATAATAATTTTTTTTATCATTTAAATTCGGCATATTTATAAAAAAAAAAAATTAACCATCAACGTTTGAATAGATGTTATAGGGCTAGACTTGAACGAGGATATAGAGCCAGAGCTCGACCTGATGCATATCGATTGCGATCAATCGAATTCCTTGTCTGGTGATATTGATTATGAGTTATTAGGTTTGTGTCTTTTTTCTAGTTATGCATGACAGCCGGAAGGTGCGAGGCGCAGCCGGGATAATTGCTATGCTGTGCCATCGTTACTATCTTGCGACGTTTTTATTACTATTATTAATTTTAACAAAATTCAATCTATCGTATCGGTGATAGCTTGAATTTACAATATTCGTTTTCAACAGTTACTCGATAACGTTGGCCCATGCGCCCGCCTTCGAGAGTATTCGTTAAATCGGCGACGTAGAAATTTTACGAACCAATCTATGTTGATTATATATCTTCGTACGTTGATATTACGTGAAGCCAAAGATAAAAAAAATGCTAATATAAATTCGACCTTACCCCTTCGATGGTAGGTTGTACTACGAAGCATTTGGAAATTCGAAAATTCCGTGCCTTATGGAATTGTCGATCAAATTTACTGTTTCGTGTTCAGCGGTCAAAACCGGTGTTTCCCACTCGAAGATTCAATCGGGATAGCTGAATATTTTATGTCAATTAAATATATGTATAAAAAACCGGTTCAATCTGTCTATTCAATGACCGAATTGTACTCGTAAGATGTACACTTGAAATTATATTTGAATATTAAAATTTGATTGAACTGATATTAAGAATTTGAAGGTGGTATTTGTTTAATTTTTTTACTTTGATATAAAATTTTACAATTTATTCGATTCAGACGCTGCAAGAGGAAAAAGCAAATTCGACCTGGCCTCCTATATAACCGGCAACGACAACGAGGAGGACGAGGACGCGGAACCGGATAATTCATCGAAGGTGACCGACGACGTTGTCGGAATGCATGTCATGGAGCAAGAAATGCCTAAGGACATCGAGAAACCTCCCGTAGTCGCCGAGTCGAAGATTGATAAAGTTGTGACGAAAGTTATTAGTGCACCGGTACAGACAGAGAAACCCGAAAAAAGTTTCGACAATGAAGATAGTGTGGACGTTGAAACGGTTACCGAACAAATGCCAGGTAAATAGTCATCGTATTGCTTCTTGGTAGACGAAGCAGTTGACATTTTTCAAAATTAATCTTTTTATTTAAAAAATGTTGTCAGTACTCGAAGCCGGCGACGTGAAAAGTCTTTTGGAGCAGTTCGAAGCTTCAGAAGCGTCTGCGGTCGGTCGGCTGACTGGTAGAAGTAAGAAGAGAGTGTTGGAGAGCGGTAATTCAACGCGGGTTAGTCAACCGATCAGCGAAACTCGCGACGTCGATCTGTCCAATCAAACCCTGCTCAAGAAGTCCGTAGAGACACAAGACTCCAAGTTTCATAAGAATATCCGCGATTCCTTGCCAAAAGAGGTGATCGATAGGATAAAGGTGATTGCGCCGATTTCTATTGACTTTCGCAGTTCACATAACTCCGTATTTTCATACATGTTATCCAATGTAGGATGTCTGTTCCTTTCGCGGAAAAAGTCAATTTTCTACGAGTTTTTTTGTTTGCTTATACGGCGAACAGCTTCCTATTGACACTCTTGTGATCTTGTAATAGGCTTCGGCACGCAAGAAAGTAATATCGGTGATACCGGCATTGTCGAACGCAAAAGTTTCATCCCGGAATAACGGTACGAGAATCCAGGAAGCGGCCGCAACGCTCTCGAGAACGAAGCTCTTGAAAATCGTAAGTGTGAAACTGTCGATTTTTAAACAACAAAAAAATTCATCAACGCTTCTAACTGAGGCGTTCGCAGTGAAAGGTGATAGGAACCGTTCATCGATATTATTAGTTTATTGTCGAATTAACTTAATTTGACATACTTTTTTGCAATGTTGATCCCCTTCGGCGAGTTAGAAGCATGCGGAGTCTACATATTTTTATTCACTCAAACTTTTAATTTTGCCATACATTGTTTTGAATAAAAATAATCGATTATTATGAGACTCCTCGACATGGCGTGAAATAAAAGATGAAACTGAATCAGGTGGCGAACGCAAATGGTTCGAGTAGCTCGGCCGGACGAGTCGACGGTTCGGTACAGCTGGACCACGACTACTGCAGCAGCTCTTCCTCGATGATCAGAAGCTCAGAGATCTGCGGTTCCCGTAGTGGAGGTGGAAGCGGCGGAGGTGGAATGGCCGAAATCAGGCCAGTCTCTGAGATGAATTCCGAAAAAACATCGAGTTACTACGTGCCAATTCCCTCAAGGAAGATCGAACAAAAATCTCGCAGTATTTCGTTGAAAAGGGAAACGGAGAGTGATGCAAAGAAAAGGGCTGATCGTTGGATGGACTGTGGCTCGAGAAAAGACAGCGGTCTGGAATCCGGTGACGTCAGTGATGCGAGCGAGGAACCCCCGTCTATGCAGCCATCCGCCGAAACCGATAATCGCAATGCAAGTGCGATTACACAGAAAAATATTGAAAATCGTAGAACGACAAATCCGCCGCGTAAAAACAATTCGATGTCTCCGAGCGATGGGAATCGCTACGGCAATGCTGTCGCGAAAGGTACGCCCGTTTATGAGATGAAAATTCGTTCGGCACTCGCCACATCCATACTTCAGTTGCGCAAGGGGGTAATCACTAAAACTAAGAGCCTCGAGGCTGGAGGTCCTCAGAAAGTCAAACAAATGGTTTCGGTGCTGAAAAAACCGCCGAATCCGACGCAGCTGGCCGTCGTCGCGAGTAATCCGAACGAGAGTATCGTGACGACGAAAAATAGTTCAAACGACGAGGTGCAAAACATTATCGTCCAAGAAACGACTCGGTGCGTCGAGACAGGGGTATCTACAAGTCACAGCGACGAATCGAAGAAAGCGCAACCTCGCAGAAAATTAAACTTGGCCGAATACCGAAGCAGACGCGAGCAAACGCGAAGCGGCGACAACAGTCGCACTTGTTCACCTGTCCAGCCGATGACTCTTGTTTATGTCCATCACGCTTCTACGACCACCGAGCCTATCAGAGACGATCCGGAAAATCCTGTCTGGTCGGAGCGAGAAATTGTCTCAGTTTTGAAGCCGAAAGTCGATATCGAGGAGGAAAAAAATCGCGAGAAACCCGCGACGAGAGAGATGGCCGTTCAAACTAACGAGACTGTCTTCGACTGTCCGACGAGAATCGAGAACGACGAGACTGAGGTCATGAAAATCACGGAAACCGATACTGAGACGCCGTGAGTTAAGCTTTTTTTTTATCCTGCCGAGAGGCTCTCGTAAAAAACGGAAAAAATTGATTTTTTTTTTGTACATTACAAATCAAATATTTTGATTGCAGAGTGACAAGAATACGGGACAGGAAGAATCGTCGTTACAGGCAACGCCGATCTAGTTCGAGTTCGAGTCGTTCGAGATCGCGAAGTAGAAGTCGTAGCAAAAGCGGTAGTCGTAATGAAACGCGGAGCAGGAGTAGAAACAGGAGCCGGAGCCGAAGCAGTCGTAGTCCAAGCAATCGCAGTAGATCGAGGCGATGCAGCAGTAATCCCCGGAGACGACGAATAAGCCATCGTCGCAGCTCGGTTAGCTCAAGTAGCAGTTGGTCGTCACGTTCACGTTCACTTACCAGATCGACTTCGCGGTCGAGATCGAGATCGCGCTCTTCTAGATCCAGGTCGAGATCTAGATCGTCTTCCAGATACTCGAGTTGCTCGAGGTAAGAAAATTATCTATTGACAATCAACAGTGACCTCTCGATAGTGAGAATAGGACCAATATCGCCGGTGAACGGAATCTTCACATTCCATCCCAGCTTAGTAAACATGTTCTTCGTGAGCAGAAGCCGCGCTGATTATATTCTATAGTTTCAGTTTGCGTTACCGTTATTCGCGCAACATTTTGCGCACAGAGATACATCGAAGCTCAGGAATGTAGCTAGGCGAAAAAAATCGATTTCGGACGTTCATTAGAGTAATCGTAAAATCAGGTGTACTAAAATATTCGACGCGTAATAATTTTGAGAAATAAGAATGCAAATTATCTGAGTCATGGCCTTATAGAACTCCAGTTAATTTTGAACGGGTATGACCGAAACCAAACAAAACAAAAAAAGAAGCGTAAGGAAAATCGGCATTTTGTAGGTCGTCATCGCGCTCGAATTTCGGAAGGAGTAAGTGGTCAGGTGGTCGTCGAAGGCGGCGAGGGCGTCGCGAACGAGGGACGAGTTATGATAGGTACAGACGGCCCTCCTCGGGTAGCAGCCACGGCCACAGAGGCTGGAGGAGGTAAACTTACAAAATAAATGATGTGAACGAAACAGGAAGGATTTTTAGAATTTGGTTTTTTTTTGCACATGACCCTTCCAGCGTTGTGTGTTTTGCAGTTTTCGGCGAGATTTGTTACTCTTAGAACTTTACCCGGTAGATCTAATGAAGTTGTGCTTTTAGTAACCGCGATACTGAGATCGTACATGTATAAATAACCGTTTACTATAATTTTTTAATTTCATTAACAGTTTGGTGATTGTGACGCGTCTTCCGTAGATATCCAATACCGCTATTTTCCCACCGAATGATGTAATAGCATTTTAGGCTTCGAAAAAAATCGTCCCTAAAGCTCGAACGCTCATCTCTATCGCTACTGAAAAACGCGATGTTTTGAAATTAACCATACGTGAATGCGAAAGTCTATTCACGATCTTGTTAATGCTTTACAATACGTTTTCTAATAAATTGTTTTCTGATGTATTGCACCAGATCGACATCTTACCGAAGGCAGTACGAGACTTGGTATGAAAAAGAAAGGAAAAGGCAGATGGAAGAACGTCGCGTCATTTACGTAGGACGGTTGGATGAGAATATCTCGAAGCTCGATCTTAGGCGAAGATTCGAAAGTTTCGGACCGGTTCTCGATATCAGCGTACATTTTCGGGAGCATGGGTAAGACAGAAGTGCCGAGTCAAGATCTTTAGTGACAGTTATAAGCGTTACTAAAAATCTTTTACATCATAAGGAATAAATGATACTCTTTATGACTTTTAATTTGTACGTAATGCCAATGACTCCTCGACAGGAGTCCTCCAGCCCTACACATTATTATCAATTATAATTAATATAGTCTCTTGTCTCACAAGCTGTGCATTTTAATGATTTTTTTTCCTTTTTAGTGATAATTACGGTTTCGTCACGTTCGCTTACAAAAATGACGCTTACGAGGCCGTTGAGCACGGAAACGACGATCCATCCCTGCCACGATACGACCTTTCGTTTGGAGGACGCAGAGCTTTTTGCAAAGTGAAATACGCCGATTTAGGTAAGCATTTGTTCCCCATTGAACAAACTTCATTTTATCCGAGAATTTGTTGCGCTGTACTTACTCCATTGTGCAACGTGATTTTAAAAAAATCAACGTGAAAGCTTGAACGGACTGCGTAATATAGCTACATAAACGGAACCAACCGAACATTCTATAATTTAATTATTTTTAATGTTCGTTTTTTTGCTTCTATTGAACAGATGGTATGGCGAGTAGCTCGTTAAACACCGGTGTAACCAACACTAGAAGCATAATGAAATCTGACGAGGACAACACCTTCGATCTTTTGCTCAAGGAGGCCAAGGCTAAGTTGCGCAAGCGAAAGGTTTGACACACGTACTGCTTACTAGTTGTAAATGTAATTTAAAAGTAAATAGTTAATAATCGCCGAGCGTTTCGAAATATACTAATGAAAAACACCACACGAAGAGGCAAGACGGACAATTGAGAGAAAGAAACCAGATAAATTTATTTAATTCCGCGACTAACTATATTTTAAACGATATAAATCAGGTATCCAATGTAATGGGAAAACTGATTTTCATTGTCAATTTTTATGTTGCGGAGAACGCATCAGTACTGATAGAAAACAAAATGTGGTATACGCGTGCGAAAAAAGTGAGATCAAACGCCACGTTGTTGATCATAGCAATCGCGATAAGGGTAATATCAACTTATGCACATTCAGTTTCGAATTGTGAATGATTTCGGTCGCGTCGTGCGTTTTAGATGGTTTAAATCCGTGTCTAAAATTTTACCACGAAACCTCGACAATTCCGTAAAACTGCATACATAAATACTGAAGAATAAACTAACCAGAAAAAAACCAACAAATATCATTAAATGTATAGTATACGAATAGGTAATAACAATTGAGACGTATAAGAAAAAAATATAGACGACATGGAAAATAATACGTACACACATCCGAAATTCGAGTGTCCCCCGAACAGTTGTTTTCGTCGGAACGGCGGCCCGATTTATCGACTCCGAAGTTTCCGGAGTAAAAGGTCAATTCAATTTTGCCAGATGTTTCTCCCAGGAACATTTTATGTCCAACGTGCTCACTGAAACTGCCGGTTCCTGTTGCAACCAGTTTCGAAGACTGCTTTCTGTGCCGCTCCAATACCCGTGGCTTCCTCAAAAGTTCGATCATTTTTTTTACATCCAATTTGCTAATACTCATCTAAGTAACTGTGCGGAATGTGACGATGCCGTACACATTTCAACTCGTGGAAACACTTTTAAAAATTCGTATGAACCTAAAAACTTTATTATTCGATTTTAAAAAATCCAAGCATCGTTAGCTGCGACTACAATTCCATCGTCATCATTTCACCTGCTGACTTCGTCTCTCAGACACTCTAGTGAAATTTTTTCACTAAACCTGTCTCGCGCTCGTCCTGGAGAAACGACGATCAGTCGGTGCAACTTTGACTCTCTGGGGTCTTCAAAACCCGGCGATTGAATCTCTGTTGGTCGGGTCATCGAAGCGTTGAATTTATATCTTGGAGAACGACATGTCCAATAACTGTATTAAATGTTTACAATTACCGACGCAACGAGAGAAAAAATTGGATTCGAATCAGAACGCGTTAACGTGAGGAACAAAAATTGTTTTACAGTTGTAAAACGCGCGACGTTCATCCACAGGCATTCGTATTTCCCTGTTGACGAAACCACATCCTATAAACGTCGTTCCTTTGTGAAAATAGATCCTTGTCTACCTTATGCGAAGGAAAACAGTTGCGTTGCATAACCGATTTTCGAAAGAAGATCAATAATATTATAATCGTAATGGTGTATCGGTAACGAATACTAATAATACAATAACCGATTGAAGGTCGTACTTTTTATTTAAAATATTCAAAACTTACGTCACTTAAAAATATCGAAAATCATAAAAGATAAACAGAACTGCATTTTAAAAAACCAAGTATATGAAAACCTATTCAATTGTCGAAAGGAAAAAAATCGTTGATATAAATGTGTGTAGAAACATTCATGAAAAGAGCGATGAGTATAAATAGTTGAGGCTCAAAACTTTGGTCACTGTAGAAACAATACTCTTTTGACATACTTCGCACGTAATAAGAGAAAAAAAGGTCACTCGTAATCTTTTTTTTTAATCGATTACAAATAAATGACGCCGTATAGTCGCAGAAGCACATGAAATGGTACTTGGAGCGTTTATTGTATTAAAATTTAGAGTAACAAAACGAGATCTCTAAGACCTCCGATTACGACTCAGCTCACGGCCTAATTAGTGAGCGGCACCCGATGCTCATATTACCGGTACTGATTTCGCTTTGAGATGGAAATTTTTTTCAAACTGCCCACCAGTGCTACGATATCTTCGGGGATGATAACAGACGCAACGTAATCATTAATTGGAACAGAAAAGACGAAATTGCACTGTGTCCAGAGTCCGGTAAATAATCGACGATATCTCGCATTTGATACCCAGACATGCTCGCGCGGTCGACATATGGGACAGATAAACAAGACTACACTAAATGAACGAAGACGAATTTACATATGTATATTATGTTACCGATATGTGATAAAAAAAATGTTTTTAACTTGTGTTGTACGTACAAATAAACTATAATAATGATTACAGTATTCCGACACATCACATCTTAAAATGCATTCCTATAATTTTGTCTGGTAATGATAACTGTATGTTTTTTTAATTACCTCCAAATCTGAATATTTTCTAGCATTGCAGCGAGGATGCTTAATTGTAATAAAAGATTTTTTTCATTGGAACGGTGTAATAAAAAAACACACACACACACTTCTGTTTACCTGAGTCTTTAATATTCTTCGTAATTAAACAGTGACCTCTATGAGACTGTTTTTTTTATTTTATGATACATGTGCCAAATAAAATCTTGAATATTGTGGATGAACCAATAAATAAGTGCACAAACATCAGAATTTTATGTAAAACAATTGATAGAAGTAGACGAAAAGTAGTAAAGTTTCATTGATAGATGCGAAATTGTGGTTCTAGAAGTTAGTCGCGAATTATCGATCATTGCTGGCCCGTTTCGACCTTTCAGTTCTCTACCTACGCAATTTATATTTTGTTTTTTTTTGTTTAATTAAATTCACTCTCTGAACAAAACATTTTTGATCAGGCTGAAATTGCAGAAACCATTTTTCGGTGGCTGTTTTAATAATTTATTTTAAATGTTTGCGGACGATCAGTGAGGCGCTGCCTTCGACCGTCGCATTCTCGATGGTGTCTTTTTAAATATTTTCACGTGCAACGCGATCTGAGCGTTTGGCGTTCTAACAATCATATCCAGCCTCTCTCTCTGGTCATCGCTCCTCAAGACGTATGCACACGTGTAAATATGTATATAATACACCTATCTACAATGAACATTGCGAAATCGATTATATTCAACGAGTTTGCTACTAGGCCTGCATTTCCTGCAATCGTTTGCACGACGGCGTCTCCATGTTTCTCGCCTTGTGATGCAAATCCTGGTCACCGAAATTTCGAGCTTTCCACATCATCGCGTCTCCTGTGAATCGAACAAGAGATGAGAAAAGAACATTGAGGGGCACGATAATTTGCTGACGGAAAAATGAACTTGACGTTATCTTTCTAATGAATCTTCTTTGTTTTTAAGTTTCACACCCATCATATTATTGATCGACTTACTGTAATTTTTTTCCCTGTAACAGGCGTGCCTCAAAGTATTAACATATTCTTCTTCGACCAACATCTCTAGCCTTCGCAAGCTACCCTGATACTCGCTGTGGAAATTCTCCTTGACGAAGTAGGGGACTTTAAGCTCCTGCGTCGTTCTAGGGACGTTGTATTTGCTGTAACAACAAAACGAGTGTAATCCGTAGGACAAAGTGCGATAAAAATTGTATAGCTGAATGAAGTATATAGAAAAATATTCAAACAGTGTCGCTCTCGCAAATCATAATACTCACGCGTTAGCGTGTAAACTGTAAACGGGATCTGATATGAAAAAACTGCTCATCATTGTTAATACTATCAGTAGAAGTACAGGTAACATTTGGAGGAACGCCGTGTATCCATTTGCTTGTTGCTGAAAAGAAAAGATATTAACATTTATTTATAATCGTACAGATATTTTTTCGTTTTACGAATACGATTGTGTCGATAGATAAAAATATACCTGTGAATGATTATGCTGTCCGGTCTGCGTATCGGTTTTCCTCATCCAGCGACCGCCGCGACGCATGTAGAACTCTTGCTGCGGAAATCCACCGCCGAAGAACATGTTGAACAATTCTTCGGCAGTAATGTCGGCTGCGAAAACGAAGACAGTAAACAATTTCATACAACGCACGGAGAAGGAATTTTACCTTCAAATCCTCGGGTATAATTGTGGTGGGCATGAGTTTGGCGAGAGTGGGCCGATTGCATTCGCTCCTCGTCAGAACCGTAAAGGTCGTACTGCTTCCGTTTTTCTACGTCCGTGAGAACCGCGACGGCATTTCCGATAGCTATATCACAGACGATATGTTACAAAATGATTTACATCGCAGAAAAGCTCTTTACCGTTGTGAAACATGTGTTGATGTATTGACCAAGAAAATGTTTATCATTTTTAAATAACAAAATGCATTGGTTTATTATTGATAATAAATTGACTAAATTAAAAAATACTACATATACAACTGGAGTAGAAACATTTCAGTCAAGGTCGAGTCTTAAGAAACTCTATTCTCCCAATAAGTTAACAAAAGTACAAAAAAATGCATGATAAATCAATGCAAAAATAAAAATGATTGATCATCAATTGTGTTCAGCCTTGCCTTTGAAAGCCTCTGCGGCGCCTGGGGCTTTGTTTTTATCGGGGTGTAATTGGAGCGCCAATTTCTTGTACGCTTTCTTCAAATCACTTTCCGTAGCTTCCTTGGTCACGCCCAAAATCTCATAATAATCTTTACATTTCTTTATCCTGAAAAGTTGTATGTCTTAATAATAATAACAAATTCCTAAAGAATGTATTGTGCCTAAAACCTCGACGGTTACCTCTTCACAGACTCTATTTGATCCTTGGTATACTCGGTCGTAGCTTGAGTGTTGTTGGTGTCCTTCGAAGACGTCTGACGCTTCCTGACTTCTGGCTCTGGATTGGATCTTTTGTTCTGCTTGGACTGCATCGTAACTCGGGCAAGGATATCTAAAAATTGTATGAATATATTTTTGTATGTTAGTAAAACAAGTTTTCACAAACTCAATTCAATGAAAATGAATGAATACATAACCCAAAACTTAAGAAATAATAAAGTAAATAAATGCAGAGTAATCGAGTCTCCCTTTGAACATCGGCATGAGGCAAAATAATAGTAATTGCAGAAAGGACGTTATAAAATCGTGTTAGATATCAATAACTCCGTACTATACTGTCCAAAATGAAAGTAACACTAAATCCCGTCCAAGAATCCCAGTTCCGGGATAGTTCGTCTATAAATAAGTCATACAGTATATTTAGATGGGTTAGAAAAAAAAACAAAAAAAAAGACCACCCATGCAGCATTCTGCAGTTGCATGCGAGCGATAGTAAACGAGTCGAGTGGGCCGAAGGTTGTCGCAATTGAATTAATTCGATTGGGTAAAAAAAAAAGTTTAAACAGCATCACTAATATTTCTCCAACGGATATTAGTCCATAGAAATCACAAAAAAGTAAGTAGTTTCGGCAACTGATTAGGAAAGAAAGTTTGGTCGACACGTACCTTCCATTTGTTTCGTCGGATAAAGTTTTATCGCTTTGCGTATAAATTTCTCCGCCTCGTCATATTTTTTCTCCCGAATGTATCGTTCAGCAAGCTCCATGCAACGATCCGCTTCGTCCTTATTGCTATCCATTATTGACGAAGTAAGGTTTCACACAGCGATGAACGGTGTACGGCGTAGTGTGGCCAAAGGGCAAAACTACACAAAACGAATGACCAAAGAAAACCAAAAAAAAACAACAAAAAAACTTCGATCCAATTTTCCGCCTTTGTGAATTTTCGACTTTCCACCGTGACAAGGCAGAACAATCGTTCGATAAATCGCGCTATCACACGGCAGGAATTCGACTGTCGCACGGGCGTGCGTGCGTATGTACCATTTTAATTGGATAAACGGTTACGTCATGACGACAGAGACGACAGAACCAAACAGCACGTCACAGAAAAATGTAAAGCTTGTTGGACTACGCGAACGATCGTAGGGAGGGTTGTCACTCGATGTCACTCGAATAGTTTTGTCACGTCATCAGATGAAGCCCGGCCCTTTCGCGGCTCTCTGGCCTTCGCCAAAACGACGTATCCGCTAAATGAAAATATGACGAACTATTTTTTCGCTTTCTTTTTTTGGTAATTTTAATTAATAGCCTCGAATGACGTGCTCTATGGTATTTTGCGTTTCACTGATAAGAAATTGGAAACTGATATGCGCAAGTGCAATTTTATTTCTATTCGGCGAAGCGCCATTGTCGTGACGAATAACCAACGGGGTGGCTTCACGTGAAAATTCGGACCAATAAGGCATCGGGTCTCTCGGGTGTGGAGTTGTTTTTGCGTAGAGTCGCCGTCGCGTTGACACAACGCCCTCGAACCAATGATCGTTCGCGAGACGATGAGCCCCAGGGGAATGCGTATTCGGCGAATCCTGCGAACAAACGTCCGGTTTTAAGAGAAACGCGCCTGTGTATTTCACCGCCTATGGACGCGAGATAACCTCGAAGATTCATTTCTTCGGACAGCAATTGTTAACGCGATGTGTCTTTTATCGTCGTAACAGTTGGAAGGAAAAATTTTGTATTCTCGATTTTCTTCGGATACATACCGATGATATCGAACAGTCGGAATGGACGCCTGTTTTCCAATCCGATAAAAGTATCGTTTGAGATAAATAAGTTGAGGACACTCTTCCTTTCTTGCTTACCGTTTATTTCCATTTATTTAGCATTGTTGGTCAATTGTCTATCGAGTATAGGCAAGAATATATAATAATGAGCGAAATTACTCCGGCAAACGATGTGCCAGAAAGCAATGGCACTGCGGAGCCACCAGCCTTTAATGGGGAATCCGAGGATCATTCGCGTAAGTGAAGAAAAACAAAAACGGACTGAAGCTATCTTTATCGATATATTTCATAAATAATTTTTTGTTAAATCTAACACTTTGTGAATTACGCTTGCGATGGTAATATTCAATGGGAAAATTTAGATTATCATACATACAATCTGTGTGTTGTGTATCAATCAGTATACCGTGTATTTATTTTTCTTTTTTGTAATAGACAAATCACCTGCAAGTGTTGAGGACAAGGCGCCAGACTCCGTTTCAGAGACTGGCGCAAAGAAAGGTCCGTCCACTCCTGGCACTCCGTCAGGGGCAGTTAACAATACGAACAGAGCCAAGAAGCGAAAGAAAGCACCTAGGGATGCCACTGCACCAAAACAACCTCTCACCGGATACTTCAGGTTTCAGCTACAGATTAATAATTGCCTTTGTGAGTGAACGTTTGATTGTAATGTTTACTTTCCATCCAACAGATTCTTGAATGATCGAAGAGAAAAAGTTCGAACTGAAAATCCAGCTATGCCTTTTGCAGAAATTACTAAACTATTGGCCTCAGAATGGAGCACACTACCTTCAGAACAGAAGCAGGTTTGTCTTCATTAAAGAAAAACATTAATGTATGTTTCTGTCAATAATTTACAGTTTCATTATATCAGTGATAACAGCAAAACTACTAATTTAGTGTATTCTCATGAATTAAAAAAATTATATTTTATCAAAGGTCAAATAAGACGGATTTTTTTTATTTTTCCGTCCACAGCAATATTTAGACGCGGCCGAGCAAGATAAAGAACGATATAATCGTGAATTTAGCGATTACAAGCAAACCGAAGCTTATAGACTGTTCAGTGAACGACAAACATCGGAGAAGCAGAATGAGACGGGCAAGAAGGAGAGAAACGGGACGGAGATTCCAGCGGTCGAGCAAATTGTAATTATGCCATTGAATACCTGATTGGAACATTTTTTTCTCAAGATCGTCGTCGACTTGCGATCGATGGGGAGGAATGTTGTGTACCGTCACATTAATTCTGACATACTATAAATTTAAGTAAGTTAATTATGGCTATTCGCTTTACGTTTTTAATGAAGGACGTGCAGCAGGAGAAGGATAACGATTTTTCCGGTTTCGATATACCCATATTTACGGAAGAATTTCTCGATCACAACAAAGGTATGTATGAATACAAACTTACTTGCAAATATTTTTTTAAATGTCCCTCTAGAGTGGACAGCGATTATATTGTTTTTCTTCTTGCGCAGCTTGCGAATCTGAACTAAGGCAATTGAGAAAAGCGACATCGGATTATGAGGCCCAAAACGCAGTGCTTCAGCGACACGTTGATAGCCTTCACGCTGCGGTAAATCGTCTAGAATCTGAAACTAATCAACAACGAAACACTAATCAGTCATTGCAGCGTCACTTGGATTCGTTGCGTTCTCAGTTGACTGGCTGTTTCTCTACAGTTTCACTTCCGGGTAATCATCGAGAATACTAAACAAACATCATTTCTTTTATTCCTCGAACTTAATTATGCACAGGAGTGATGAAAAATAATAAATGTAATATTTCAGGTTCCCATGAAGGTGCAACCCTACAAAATATCGATGGGTATGTGGAAAGGCTCGAGTCATTATTGAGTGGAAACGCTGATGCCTCATTGAGAAGCGCGGCACGAACCGCGGTTTCGCGACTCGAGTTGGTCGGATGACGATCGCCTTCGATGTCGCCTGTTGCAACAACAACTGCGCCAACCACGAAGCACCATCGGTCCCGAAATTCGCATCGACAGTAAATTTCAGGATTTCTTTCACGATGCAATTATATCAAATCTGCGCTATAAAACCACGGTATATAGAGATATTGTAGTAAAACCGCCGTCGCGGATTTGTGACGGAAAATATTATCGAAACGGTCGTTTTGCATTCGCTACAGAAGTTGCAGTCTGTATTTATCTTCATCATAGATATGTCATGTATATCGTCTTTTAATTCGACATAGAAATGCGAACGTAACGATACGTTTTCGTGTTTGAAACGTTACTTTAAACCTTACGAGACTGTCATAACTCATTATTATTGAATAAACAAATTTATCGATAACATACTGTATTTTTTCGTCCTCGTGATATCATTTAAGATTATTCTTGTACCAGAGATCGTGCAATTTTTTCCGAATGATAATGTATGATGTATCGAATCTGCCAAAATACTATTTCTATAATTCTTGCATCGAGCGCACAAGTGTTAAGTATGATAACGTTGTCTTAACTGTCTGGAATATAAAAATGATCTATTGTAATTTATAATTGTATTTATCATATTTCTATGACGATTTATCTGATACGACTAATTTATTTTTATTCGTCGTCAATCAAAAAACTCACCAGCCAAAAGCTTCTCATGGACATGACCATGACTTTTGCGGCTGTAAACCTGCAAGGTACGCTGCAGCGCATCAACATGAATTGTAGAAGTTTCTGAGCTTTAACTGATAGTGTGTACCATTTGCTGTTTTGTCTGTCCAAGAAAAGGCATCTTATATAAAGCCACGCCACTATAGTCATTGGCAATTTACACTTACATGTGAAAGTGAATGCTTATACTATGATCCATCACAATTTCGGAAATGTGGCACTCTATGTAAAAGTACGACAACACACCTACCATCAAAATTACGAATCTTATGGTTGATTGGGGATCGTTTAATCTCACAAGAATCTAAATGTACAAGCAATGTTTCCATTTATTGAGGAAAGTTATTTATCATTTGTCGCAAATTTTACCTGAACTCCTAATGTGTTCAGAAAAATCGCCCCAAATCCGACAGTAAAAAAGAAGGTCCGAGTATAACTCGCCGCAATGAGCTCGAAGAATCTGACAACAGTGGCTTATTAACAATAGTTAGTAGATACTTTTGCTGAACAATCTTACTCGATAGCGTCATTGTGTCTGTCGATGCATGTAGCTAGGAATTCCAAATTTCTTTTCTCCCGCAGATATAGAGTTTCTTCTGTGTCCACTGACGTGGAGTCATTCCCAAGCCATTGAAGCTTATGTCTGATTGTTCCAATTGGGATTTTACTATGTTTAATAGTCGGGTATGGTGGCACGAATATTGCAAGTACTTGCCAGTGCCGTTAATTGTTCACTGTATTTTTAAGTACAATGAATATGGTCGATTAATAACAACTCACCCCAAAGCTGCAAAAATACTACAGACGTGTTGCGTGTAAGAGATTAACATAATACTGTGGGTTGCTATAACCAGCATTGTTACGAATATGCTGACGTAAGAATAAGCAACAATATAAAAATAATATTTTTGTACGTCGAGATGATAATAATCAACGGGGTAAGGAAATTGCCCGGATTCGGTACCGTTCTTCATGAGAATATCGATCATCTTTACTATGGTTGGTTGGGTCATAAACACGGATTGGCTTGTTATACCCATAGCTACAGACACAATGTCGATACATATATCAAATATTCGTCGATTTCGTTAACTACCTTTACCACAGTCAATTAACCTAGGTACCCAATCGTCATTTTTCTTCCCTGCTCAGCGTATCGGTGAAGAATGTTGACTTCTTTATCTGCAGCCCATTTGTGCCAATCCATGGAAATACGATTTAGTAATTTTAATGTCTGGACGAATCAAACAGATTTTGATATGTACTGGTCGTAGTATAGTTTGGAAAGATACTACTAACTTTCTGCCAGTGCAGCACGAAACCAACAGATTTCGTGAAGTAAACAACCCCAAAAATTAATGGTGGAGCGCAATCCATAACGATTACTCGGTCGTTACGATATTTCACAAGAGCCATCATCAGAGGCACGATTTGATTACTGCCGAGAAAAATTGAAGCAGTGAGAAAGACTCGCCTTGTACCGGTACTCTGATATGGCCAATGTCCAATGAGTGTCATTAAGATTTTATTCAATCTGTAGTAACGGTGTTGAAAAAAGTCCATAGTGACTCGAAGTACCGTCGACGATGGTGGCAGATTTACGACTGTTGCTGCTGGAGGAACGCAAAATCCGCGAGCTTCCCTTTCCATGCCTCTCATAATTCTTCTCCTAGCATGGCTTTTCATGGAATTATTTTAAAGTATCGCACCTTGAGTGACGTTTAAATTGCTCCATTACATGTCAACGTCCAGCGCGAGCCGAGCGAGGATTCATAGGCTTCGCACCACCATGCGCGCTTCTATCACGCATTCGAATATCCACTTCCCGAGTCGTACAAAGTCATTCAATAACAGTGGTATCTTAACTTTACGCAGGTACTCGCTGGAAAATTTCTTCTATCATACTCAATTTGGAGGTAAATAATTTACAACCCTTCGCTGAAAAGAGAGGGTGCCTGACATAAACGTGAAATGGTTCGTTTCTACCTTACGGCGCTTCTATATCTGAGTGACGGCAGCGTAAATTAATAATGAATCCACCGATACAGAAGGGCAGTTGGCCGATGTGGAGAGAGCGGTGGAATTATGAGAAAAATAATCGTTGATATCAGTTACGTCCGTGGGTTTAAGACGTGTGCAACTTGGTTCTATCTGAGGAAGGAATGTGTTAACCTATTTTTTCCACGTCTATGGGAAAGGAACTCAGTAGCAAGTAGAAAGAAGTAAATCCGTTCCTTGCCCCGGCAGGATACAGATATATATATTTTTAAAAATTCTTTGTTCTTATTTATACTGCATTAATAACGATGTAATTGATCAAAATAATGTGATTGATTTTTTACTAGTATTCAATACAGTTAAATGGAATGAAGAAAAAATTTTATAGAACCTTGATCAATGAAAAGAGCACAATTCTTTACACAGAGGGGATATTCTTTATGTTAAACAAACAAATTAACACACTGTAAGACCTACGCCTTGATTATTGTCACTTTGTCTATCGGTATCGATAAAGTTTTTTAATAATGAACTAGAGTAAAAACGACGGATTTTTAGTCTTGATTGAAATGCAGCTATTTTTTTCTAACGACTGTCAATTGGGTGCTTCCTGTCTGTTTGCTAGATTATTCTCGATCAAGGTAATTAGGTTCAATTATCCGTAAGGATCATAGATACGTTATGTACATCATCTTTTTATGTGATGCATTACAAAAACCTGTAAATTAAGGTAGGTTGGAGCATTTGAAATGTTATTTTAAACCATATGAGATTGTGATAACAAATTACTATTAAGAAACAAATTTATTAATATGTTAGCTGTTTTTGTTCTTTCTCAAGGAATTATTTAATACGCTTGTGGCGACTATAATCGTCATATTTTTCTTCTGACAATAATATATGTCTATAATTCCTGCATTGAGCGCACAAGCGTTAAGTATGATAATGTCGTCTTAGCTGTCTGGAATATAAAAGTGAGCTACTGTATTCAGATTGTTGTATTAATTCTACTCCTATTATGATTCTCTAATGCCATTAATTTTTTTTACCCGTCATTAATTAAATGACTCACCAGCCAGAAGTTTCTCATGGACATGACCATCATTTTTCCAGCTGTAAATTGGCAAGGTACGCTGCAACGCATCATCATGAATTGCAGGAGTTTCTGGGCTTCGAGCGATAGTGTGTACCATTGGCTTCTTTGTCTGCTCGCAGGTATAATTTTTCTTGAATAAACAAACGCTGGCAATCATTTGCCTGGGACACTTACATATGAAACTGAATGCTTATACTGTGATCCAATACTGTTTCAGAAATGTTGCACTCTATGTAAAAGTACACCACGACACTCAGTAGCAAAATTATAAATCTTATGGTTGATTGCGGATCATTCATTCTTGAAAGAATCTAAATTTACAAGGAGCTTGTTTATACAGGAAAATCATTCATAATTCGGGACAACTTTTACCTGAATTCCTAATGCGTTAAAAAAAATAACCCCAAGACCCACGGTAAGAAAAAAAGTCCGAGTGTAACTCGATGCGATGAGATCGACGTATCTGATAACAGTGGATTTATCAATAATAGTTTGATCGGACACTTTTTCTAAAGTATCTCACTCCATAGCACTGTTGTGTCTATTGATGCATGTAGCTAGGAGTACTCTGTCCCTTTTGTCCTGCACATATCGGTTTTCTTCTGTTTCTACTGATGTGATGTTATGTCCAAGGCGTTCCAGTTTGTGCCTGATGATTTCAATCGAGACTTTACTATGCTCACCAGTCGGGGATGGGGTGCTTGCGCGACTGCCAATATTGACACGCACACACATTGCGAGTGGTGAGAGCATCTGTGAGCTTGTCAATGCGGTAAGATTGCCGGTGGATTTGGAACCGTGTTTTTAAGTATAACGAATATTGTCGATTAACCACAACTCACCCCAAAGCTGCAAAAATACTATAGACGTGTTGCGTGTAACAGATTAACATAATACTGTGGGTTGCTATAACCAGCATTGTGGCAAATACGCTGATGTAAGAATACGCAACAATGTAAAAATAATATTTTTGTACGTCGAGATGATAATAATCAACAGGATATGGAAATTTTCCCGGCTCTGTACCGTTCTTTATAAAAACATCAATCACCTTCGATATGGTGGGTTGGGTCATAAAGACGGATTGGCCTATTATACACATGGCTGTATATACAATATCGATAGATGTATTAAATATTTGGCAACTTTCATTCAACCTTTATCATATATTTGATTGACCTAGATACCCAATCGTCATTTTTCTTCCCTGCTCAGCGTATCGGTGAAGAATGTTGACTTCGTTATCTGCAGCCCATTTGTGCCAATCCGTGGAAATACGATTTAGCAATTTTAATGTCTGGACGAATCAAACGGATTTTAATATGTACTGGTCGTAGTATAGTTTGCAAAGATACCACTAACTTTCTGCCAGTGCAGCACGAAACCAACAGATTTTGTAGAGTAAAGAATCCCAAAAATTAATGGCGGAGCGCAATCCATAACGATTACTCGGTCGTTACGATATTTTACAAGAGCCATCATCAGAGGCACGATTTGATTACTGCCGAGAAAAATTGAAGCAGTGAGAAAGACTCGTCTTGTACCGGTACTCTGATATGGCCAATGTCCAATGAGGGTCATGAGGATTTTATTCAATCTGTAGTAACGGTGTTGAAACAAGTTCATAGTGACTCGAAGTACCGTCGACGATGGTGGTAGATTTACGACTGTTGCTGCCAGAGGAACGGAAAATGCGCGAGCTTCCCTTTCCATGCGTTTCATAATTCTTCTCCTAGCGTGGCTTTTCATGGAATTATGTGAAAGTATTGCACCGCGAGTGACGTTTAAATTGCTCCATTAGACGTCAACGTCGAGCGAGGGTTCGCAGTCTGCGCACCACCATGCGCGCTGCTATTACGCGTTCGAATAACCCCCTTCCTGAGTTGTACAAAGTCATTTAATAACGGTGGTATCCTAACTTCACGTAGATACTTGCTGGACAAGTTCTTCTACAACACTCAATTTACATATAAGTAATTCACAACCCTTGGCTGAAATTAGAGATTGCTTGACGTAAACGTAAAAAGTTTCGCATCTGCGTACCGCGGGGCTGTCTCTGTAACTGGAAGGTGAATTTATGATGAATCCCTAACATAGGAGAGAAACTCTTCGATCCGGATACAACAGTCGACGGTTGATATCACATTTGTTTATACTGTCAAAATTTGCGCATCAAGAGAGAAGTCGCGAAGGTGAAATTCCATTACCAGTTCGAAAATATAATTTTCCAGTGTTTGTGACTTATCTTCAACCGCACATTAAATCCTGTGAATGAGGATGACATAGAGTTGTCTATTACTCGATTGTACCATGTATAGTTTTTAGGTGCAGATCTGACCGGTCGTAAGTCGCGTGTGAACTTTAAACGACTTTAGGAACGTCCATTCGTCAGCGGCATTCATCCGGTCGAGATTATTTCAAATGGGCGAAAATGATATTACGTTAATTCCATAAATGTGGAAAAATATATTGACGCAATTATACCTCATTTAATAGATCAAAAAATTCTGATGAAAGGTCTGCCGATTTTGGAAATATTGGAAATTTGGATCCATCGGCATTTTGAAATTTTGGATGAATGACGGCAAGCCACAGGTACTGCGGCTTTCGCAGCTAAGAAATCCGCATCCAATGGCGTTGGCGCGTTTATCGAACTTGTATACCTCACAAAGGGGGGCAGAATATCCGCGGCAAACATTGTCTTCAGTTGCAATGTCGTCGATCAACAGTCAATAGTTATCGCATCATCGTCGCTTTCCAATTATCCAACGATCGACGTGTGTTCGATAAACGTTCGAGACCGTTACATTTTTCCAATAAACTTGCTGCAAATAAAAAAGAATCGCAAGGCGAGAATTCAAGCTCGGAGGTTAGATGAGCGTTGTTATTGTTGTTGTTGTGAATACAGTCTTTCGTCACTCGCTTTGTAGAAAAATTGTGCTTTGCAGTTTTAACGTGTAAGTTGGGTACGCATAAAAATGTCGGAACGGGGAAACATGCATGTCGAAAGTACGAGAACGACCGCCGAAGAGGAAGACGATCTTCTGAATGAGGCGATTTGCGGCAGCGCGACCAATCCCGGAAAAATATACGTCGAAAAAGAGAAAGCTCCCGCGAAAACCGACGTCGTCAAGACGGAACACGAAGAGGACTGTGTACCGGCCGCTAAACTCAATCTGAAAAAGGACAAATTATTGCCAGTAAAAATGGAGGAAAACTGCTATGCAAATGCAGTAAAGACTAAGAACAATTGTAATTCAAACACTGTTAAGATGGAGTTAAGCAACCAGGAACATGGCAGCTATGAAGGTATGTGCAATACCGATGATGAAAAAGAGGAAGGTCCTCCAAGAGAATCTTGCAGAAATCTGAACTCTTACGAGGATGGTGAAACTGCGCGCAAGCGACTGAGGGAGGAGAGCCTGGAAAATCAGAGCGACAGAGTAATGCGAAACAGGCGAAACAGTGGCTCCAGCAGCAGCACTACCTCGTCAGGCCCCAATTCAAAGAGAAAAGTTGAACTGGAGACTGACCCTACTGTATTAGCACGCAGACAGAAGGACATTGATTATGGAAAAAATACTATAGGATACGACAGATATACAACACTAGTACCCAAGTACGCTTCAATGTGAACTCTCATTGGTAAGCTTTGGTAGCCATAAAATTTCTAATCGTTTTATGTTCCAGGGACCAACGAACGAAGGACCATCCAAAGACTCCGCCAAAATTTGCAAAATACAGCAGAAGAGGATGGGACGGTATGGTCAAGCTGTGGCGTAAACAGCTTCACCACTGGGATCCTCCAGAACAAAATGGTGTCAAAGAAGAGACTAACAATTCGTCCTCAGCTTAACAGCAAACGCCCAGTACGGATTCGTCTATCGAGTGGATTAACATTTTCGTCGGTTATAGTTTTGTAATGAATACGTGGAACCATATTGAAATGGTGTTTTTTTTCTTGTACAACGCCGGGAAAGAGAGGCTTCTTTATTTTGATTTATACAAGATCTCTCTGCTCCTTCGCCAGTTGTAGTATTGAATGTAATTCCTGAAGTATAAACAAGAATAACGATCGGCTGATGGGCAACATTCGTATCGGAGAAAAAGGAGAATCATTTCCATTGTCAGTTCGTCGCTAGCTCGAGTTCCGCATCTCCAAATGTTTTAATATAGCGTCAAGTTTAATACTATTTCTCGCTTCTGCTTCGTTTATTCTCTGCACGAGTCGTTTCTCCATTTCCTGAAATTTTTGGTCTATGTACAGTTCGATACTTCTCTGCTTCGCTTTTTCCGTTTCGTCCGTGACCTCTTCTTTCTTTTCGATCTTCAATGCTGCAACTTCTTTCCTTGGTTTTTCGAGTCTCCACGCTTTGCCGACGAAATTTTGGAGGCAAGCGTTCATCTCCGTCGCGAAGTCGCCGTCGTAAGCTGGCATATGAGAAAAGTCTGGCATTCTGATTGGTAAATTCATTCCTCCAGCGGGGTTTTTCGCGCGGGAACTCTTCAGGATGTCCTGGAATGCACGAAAATCGCTCAAGGGGGATTTATCGTCTTCCAGCACCAGCCTTATGCCGTACAGGTACATGTTTGAGCGCGAATTATGAATTCTCGTAAACTGCAAACAGAATTAAAAACGCTTACTCGTATTTGTAGCATCCGAAAACGTTCTTTTAGACGGTCATACGTTCATAACTTAACGAACTTTGGGTTCTTGCTGCGTGCTTGGCGGAACCGGAAGTTCAACTGTACGTAATTAAAAACCACCGAGAAAGCTCAAAATAGTAAACGTTTTAATTACTTTAATGCTCGCTTGAGAAGTCGGCCTCTGAAAGGCCAATTCCACGAAATAAACAGTGGCATCCTCGAATTCGTCGTAAATCTCTGCGAATTTAGTATCCGCGTATTCGCCAGATTCTTTAAAGAACTCCAAAACTGAAGCTTCAGAAACCACGGCGATCCGTGTTATTCTTTGGCCTTTGGTCAGATTTATGTCAACCATGCAAGCTTCACGCTTATCGTCCACATTGGCGTTAGCCGGTTGAAGGACAATGCACGAATCGTTGGTGACGATATCCTCCACAGTCAACCTAAAGATTTTATAATGAGATCAGTTTTACCGACGTTACAATTCAAAAATGTGTACGCCATTTTTATTCTTATACCTTGTTGGCGCTGTTGACGAAGGGATCGTCGAAACGGCGTCGCGCAATTTTTTGTTATCTTGCGTCAATCGCCAATTCGTCGAGATATTTTGTATAAACTTTGAATCTGTTGCACAAGAAATATCCTCCCTTTTATTCTCGGCTGTTGGCACTTCCATCTTATTGTTATTTGAATATTTAATTAAAAACTACGAGCGGACTCCAAATACGAATTCCAGGATTTACAATTGTTGACATTTGTTGTTCGTTTGTCTTTTTATGGATTGTCAACGGGTTATAAACAATTTTGAGTCGCTCAAAACAATCAGTCTCAAGGCGTCAATGTTCACTCGCTGTCTTTCTATGTTTTTATCCTACAGCGACAAGGCCGTACTAGCAGGCTTACGATCAGCTGTGATCGTTCGTAGCGCCGCCTGGCGTCAATTTAAAAAACGAGTGACAGTATTCTTGCTCGAAGTTCGCGCAACTAATTGAGCTAAATTTAATCGATTTTGTTCTTCAGACTGTAGACAAGATTGATCTATTCTGTTATATCTTTTCCCCTACATTTCCATCTTTTACATTCGTTCAGACGATTTTGGTTCACAACAATTTTTATTTCGGTATTTGGTTGAAACTATTACCAAACATTTGGATATAAACTTATTCCAGCGGCCTCCTTCGCGTGATATTGAAAGATTCACGGTAGTGATAAGGATTATAAGGGTCGTCGACGTAATATTTCGGACGTCTCCAGAATTTTGTAACCATCGTATCAAGCAGCCACGATTGTGAAGCGGTTGTCATCACGTGACGGCGCAAACGACGCTTTCTGTTTAACGTTTTCCTCCACAGCCTCTTGTGACGGCCGGCCTTGGTTCTGATCCACATACCCCTATGATAAAAGTATCCTTCAACGTTAATTAAAATGTCATTGATTATTTACGATCTATACGTGAATGATGATCACCAGTTCAATCTGTAGAATCGCCGTAGCACTGTTTTCACAGATTTGCGCTTTCCCTTTCTCAGCGAAAACTTTGTCAATGTTCGAACTGACACATTTGCAACTTGTACTTCCGGTGTCAGAATAATCGACGATGTTGGTGGGCTGCCAGCAAAAAAACATTTGGTAAATCGATGATCCATGAAACGAAATATTATCAATAGTCTGTTTGTGTACCTCAGTAACGTGCTGCAACGATTGTATCCCTCATTATTGCGATTCGACGAGCTAAAGTAAAATGATGAGGCGTATCGCATCTGGGACTCAAATCCGGCCATAGGAACATCGGGCTTAGTGAACATCGGCAAAACTCTACATATCGAGGATTTTGCCGGAACACTTGACAGAGTACGCGATGTCCCTAAAAAAATTACAAATTACGTGTGTCATTTATTTATTTTTATTATTATGTGCAGCTCTCTTTTAAGTAGTAAGCATAAATGGTATTCTGGAAGTAAACAATTAGATGAATAGTATAAAACAATGTGGATTGTCTTGTACAAATAATTAATAGCCGGATGTAAAGTTCAAAATAAACTCAGTCCAGTTTCGCACTGTTCCGAGCGTCATCGATTCAAAATGGCGCTCCGCGAAGGTCTCGCGACCTAACCTACAGCTGACTGTGAATGGACGTTCGAAGAACACAGTTAACAAATAATCAACGATTACTATAGATCACAAAGAAGCTACGAAAATTTAACGACACAGGGCGTACCCGAGGACCGCGAACTGTGACATAAACAACATTAGAATTTACCTCGAAGCGCAGCGCTTACGATGCGCAACATTCTTCTTTTCCACGATGTTCCTGTTTCACGGCGGATCGAAGTCTGTTCGACAGTGAGATAGGAGAGGAAAATTGCGGCAAGAGCGAGAGTTAACGAAGGGCAGAGAGAGCGAGAGCGCCCCGGCATCCAGCTGTTTTCAGTTCCGTCCCGTCCCGTCGTTCCCTTTTTCCCTTGGCTGTCCGAACCGGCCACCCGAAAGATGTTCCGAATTGGATTAAAATTTTCGTGCAACGGTCTTAATCGGGTATGTAAAATGAATGAAATTTTTTTTAATTATTAAAAAAACTCCAGTCACGTTATCTAAAATTTCACAAACATTTTTCCGATTAAATTTAAAGGTTAAAAATTTCGATCAGACATTGTCCGACGTTCCGTCAATTTTCGTCAACATTCTCACGTTTCTCAGCTCCGATTATTACGATTGTCAGTAGCGATGTAATACGATTTTTCGACAAGCTTTTCAACATTTTGTCAATCCAATTTTTTGTGTCATAGTTTCGATATTTTTGTCGATGAACGTCAAGGTTGACTCTCGTGTGTCACAAGATGGCTTGTTGGTGGAGTGCTTACATAATTTTAGGATCCCTTAATATGCCAATACAATTTTTCCCAGGTCGAAAAATACACGAGCTCCAGACTCTATCTGTCATCAAGGTACTACGAGACACACACGAGAGCCAAGTGCGGACCGGAAGGCAGGTAAGCCTCTCGCAGTGTTTATAAATTTCCAAACAACACAGCGACCGCGGTGGAAATCGGAGCAGAGATTTTTCATGCAATGACCCTGGTTGAAATCGATCGCAGGAAAACACTAATTGCGGGAATGCCAATTCTTCTTCTAGGGTACGCAAGAATGACAAACTTATGTCCAGATATTCCGGCCTCAGGTATTCCACCGAGTCGCCAAAAAGGTATCAACTTTCAGAGACTTAAATGGTCTTTTGCATGCAGCCTGTGGACTCACATATATCGTCAAAATAAATTAGAAATGATAAACATAACTTTCTAATTTTTCGAAAATTTATTTTGTAGAATTTCCAAATTTTCAAGAATTTTATTTTTTTATACAAACATGAGAACTTAACAGCAATATATATATACATATATACATATATTAATACATTTTTATCATAGAATCTGACAGCATATTTTTGTCTCTTTACAGTGGTAAAAAGGGAGGTTCGGGTGGCCTGATAGCTCTGGGTGCAGTGACAATTGGTACAGTGGGTGCTTTGACGTTTGTGAAGAACAATCCTCAAGTCAGATTGACATTGGAACAATGGATACCAGGCACGGACAACACTATTCGTATTATCTTTCAAGAGGACAACAAGTATTTCGACATGATCCGGGAATTCTTTGAGAACCTCAAGCAAACGTGAGATACATTTTTATTTTCTATCTAAGGAATTTCCCACTTTTGTTCTGACGAATGAATAAACGACGAATGAACGTTATTGTAGGTTGGTCAAGATCATCTTTGGCGATGCCCAGGAGGCCGAGAAAAAAGCAGGTCAGCTTCGTAAAAGTGGTTTGGTGTGCACGAATCTCGAAGATTATACACGTGAGACCCTCTCCCCCTATCCTTTTCCGTACTTTCAATAATAATTATTATTGTTAGTATTATATCTGTAATTTTTTAAAATTTGATCTAATTTTCCGTCTCCTATACAATCTCAAGTTAATCGCTTTACCCGACGAAGGTATCCCTCGAAAGTAGTCGGCCAATGTGCCGATGGACGGTAACGAGGCAATTGCAAAACTCGAGGCGTCGACGTAGTTCGCTAATCCTCTAACCGTTTCGTGTGTTACTATATTAAAACAGCTCCAAAGCCAGCTTTCGTGCCGCTCGTCGATATCAAGCAACCACCGATCAACGAACCATATACGGAAATACGTGTGAGCAAGGAACCCGGCGATGAGGTTCAAGTCGGTGGGTTACTGATCGTCTTTTATTAGTTTTATTCATTATTCGCACTACCAGCAACACGAACTTCTCCTTGCTCCAGCCTCGTTTTCTTCAACGAAAGAATTCTTGTTAATTTTTATGTTTCCTCTTTTTCCTCCGCCAGTCGTCGAGAAGCCTGTGAAAAAATCAAAGGACGTGCCCGATGAGCTGATGCCGGCGAACCTTGTGGAACTCGAGACGTACTGTGGGCAGGCGGCTACTCGCGCGATAGCAGCTTACAACAAGGCCACCTGCGCGATTCAGGAATACAATCAGGATGTTGTCAAGGTCGTCGAGAGTGCTGGCAAAGTCGGGGGCAACGTGTGGCAAAGGTACCGCAGACGTAACCGCGATTGTCAATTAAAACTTTGAGACTGACAAATGTAAGAAAAATAAATGAAAATTCATTTGTATCATTGCAGATTGAAAGAGGCGACGGAGAAGAGAAAACATGCACTGGGTGAGGCCGAGGAAAACGCTGACGAAGCTCTGCAGTCCTTAACGCGCTTGTCGTCTCTGATCGACGATCCGAAGTTCGAGGCGCCACCGGTCATGAAGTCAGTTGCCCGCAGAAATCTAAAGAAAATCGTCAACGACGTTGACGACGCCAAGAAGAAATTCGACGACGAGCAACGCGCAGCGAACATCACAGAGCGTTACTGGAAACAAGTCAAAGCTGCGCGCGAGGCATTCAATGAGGAGCTGCAGATACTGTTTCCCAATGTTAACATTCACAACAAACAATTCAGCGTCAGCGAGGAAGCCTTCGATCTGTTCGTTCTTCATCTGTACAACAAGGTCAACTATCTACAGAAAGAGTTGGACAGAATGCAGGTGAGAATTCCGTTGAAAATTTAGTCTTTCATCAAATTATGATTTGCTCATTTACGTTCATGTCTGACATCCGGGTGTTTTCTGTCCAGACGATTGACGAGGCCAAATTGAAAGCCGCTCTAAAAGCCGTCGGCGAGTCGGCGAATGACGAGAAGATCGAGGCGCTTATTTGCAATCAGGTTAACAAAGAAAAGCGGATTCTTCAGGACGAGTTTGACAAAAAGGTGAGTGACTCAATGAATCTCAAAGCAATTACAATCTTCAAAAATTTCTGCGACGAATCGCACGAACTAACAAAAAACTTTCATATATATATATTTTTTATTGATCCATCGAGTCTTCCTTTTTCCCTGAGGATATTTGTACCAGTTTCGCGCGGAGCTTTGTGATTGCCAGAAAAGGCATCACAGAATCCATGTACCGTTGCATCCTGCATAGCTATGATAATGCCTGGATTCAATCGGCAACGGGGTGATCCGTGAGGACTCGGTGGGATTCAAAGTGTGTCTAGATTCGGAAACATCAGCGTGGCTTGCGACTCGCCGAGCGTAACACAGCTTCCTACGCGGAAGTTATACATTCTATATACGTTTGTGCACAGGGTATGCACACGCCCGCGGGTGTCACATGCTCATACGTATGCGCGCATGCATGCATGCACATACGTTTGTGTACATACATAGGTGAAGCCCCAGTGCCCGATATCCCTCCAGCTTTTTATCTATTTCCATTTGGATCGTTGCCAGAAGTTTCGGCAGTGCCGAGGGAAGGATGGAAAGGCAAAGCCTGGGCAATATGATCTCTTTAGAACAGTCTGTGCTCGCTCTCTCTGTACTTCCCGCTATTACGTGTAATATAGAAGTAGCACCAGAACCCCGATATCATTGCTCGATTTTACTGATCTCTTTTTTTCGCTCATTTCTTCTCTCGGCCATCGCTGATATGATCAAAGGGTCAAGAATCCCGATCTCTATTCTCCAGCAAGTAACAATATGTCATTCACGAATACTAAAGTTCAAAATTGGCGTTTGTTTCACAGGCATCGAGGGAGTCAGTAGCGGATCCAGTCGTGAACCAATAATTGCGACAGCTTAATACTCGAACGGAGAATATTATCGCTGCGGCGGAGATAGTGAAAATCTCTCGTTGGCCATTATTGCGCTCGTCCATCGTCCGGGTGTGCGCTCCACCAAAAACAACCCGCTGCTGTGCATGGCATTGTACGATGCCCTTTTTTGTTTTCTTCGTTTCCTTTTCTTTTTCTTTTTTTTTTTTTGTCGCTTCGATATCGTGGGAGGAATATCATCGAGTCGCCTCGTATATTCAGTTTAACGACGGAAGCGTCCGTCGATAGGAAAAAATATAGCTCGAAATGTCGGCCAAGTCAATATCGTAATATTCGTTGCCTATTTTACCAGTGTCGTTAATCATGCTCGTATGGTCGTTGCCTGGCTTTGTTTTATATGGGATTTTTATGCCAATAACGCTGGCATGTCAGTCACAGGCATTGATCGTTCGCTAAAATATTTCTAATCACTCTGCTGACACAACGATAGCGCAATCGCTCGTCGAATTAAAAATCTGTCGTTATTATTTGTCGTGCCGAACACTTGTTACGTTTGACATGAATTATCACAAATTACCATGAAATAATAACGGGTCAAAATAATATCACCAAAAGAAAAAAACATCAAAATTACATTACGTACATCAAAAATCAAAATAACAGTAAAAAAATAATCCACGATGAAAAATCATTGGAAATTAATATAATGATCGGTTTTTTATGTAATTTCGATTGGTGTGGCGAGTGAACGATCAAGATCCGCCTATTCTGCGGATCGCGGAGCATTAGCGTAATGAGACTTTGATTAATTATCCGAAGTTGGAGAGATTTGCCCGAGCGAGAGAAGGTTTCGAGGCCCGTTCGGTGGCCTCATTGGGAAGTGACCCAAGCCGGCGAAGCCTCCCAGCACGAATGGTCTGTCGGTCCGCCAAGGCGAGCCCACCACTGTCCGACGCCCGTCTATCCATCTTCTCCTCGCAGAGAGGGAGAGAGAGAGAGTTACCTTACAATCCTTTCACACGCTACTCTCCTTGGTACATCGGTGCCCATCTTCACCCGGTGGTGTTCTCTGTACCACTGTAGTCGTGTACCGTCGACTTGGTGCGACCTCCTCGAGAACCGGTCTATGTATTTTGTGTGCAGAACGCTTACGTCGGTCATGCACGGAAACAGCTTGCCGGCGCCTCGTCCCTCCTGTTCGCCTTCGAGTCGATACCCGTGTCCCTTCTCGTCGAGCATGGCGTTAAGCGTACCCGACCGGGATCACCATCTGGCTTGGCTTGTCGTCTCGGACAATGTACGAGGAGGCCTAAAGTGTCGATAATTAACGCACCGCTGGGCCTTACGAGCAGCCTTCGATGGGAGTCCTCATCCTCTCCCGAATGTTCGAGACACTCCGACAAGTAGGACAACCAGTAAAGCCTTCTATCGAGGATGGACGTTTCCTTGAGATTAATAGAAGCTGTCCAATGCACGTTTCGTCACTATTCATCATTAGGATCTCACACTTTAATCGATAGACATTTTTTTTATTCCAATAGTCTAGCTTCTCGCAGTTGTTCAAAAACTGACATTAATTAATTTATATGTTTCTTTTTGTTTCAGCTTCTGGAGGAGAAAAAAATCTTCGACGAGGAGATGCGCAAGCAGCTGAAACTTCAGGCCCAGGTGAACTCGGATCATTTGCGGGATGCTCTGGACGCCAAAGAGCGCGAGACCCAGAGAGCCATAGATCGAGCCCTGAGCGAACAGGTCGAGGCCGACACGAACAAGTACAAGGCCCAACTTGCAACGGTGGTCGGAAGGTTGCGAGGGCTCGATGCAGCTCTGGCCGGTGAGTATTCACCTCACCGCATGGTAACACTTTTTTTGTCATGAGAAAAACAATGAATTTTCATCGATGTGTGCTTCTATAATTAGCAGGGTCGATCGCGTGGGTTCCTCCATGTACCCTTCGTTAATGTTGTTGTTGCTGCTTCCTCGAGCGTTGGAACTGTGGAAAGGCGATGTTTGCCCGAGTGTCGGTAGCACTTTGGAGCCGAGGCGTACAAGGTGCAGGGTGCACGGTTTTTTTTCTTCAATTTTACATCGCTACACACGAGTGGGGAAATGTACAAAAAAAATATTAGCTCAGTAGAAAGGGCGAGGTGGCAAGGCGTGTAACGCCCAATGCTCTCGACCCGCTCGTACAACGCGATCCAGGTCGGAGGGAAAATAGAGGGTACGGTAAAAAAAGAAGCAAAAAAAATTCTACACACATAAAAAACGAGTGGAGACCCGAGTTATTCGCGTTAACGAGAAACGGGCAAGTTTGTAAATTAGCGGATTCGGCAAAGGTATAAGCGCGATAAAAACGGTGGCGATAAATCCCAGCGATAATAGGAGCGGCATAGTCCACTATTGTAACGGCACAGAGGGTGACTGTCGCTTGTTTGCACCGGTCCATGGGACATTCCATGCCGAAGAGCTGGAAAATTTTACAAAAAATATTTGAGAAACATTCCATTTTTATCCCATTTTTTCTGGGATGAAATTGGGTAGGAAAAAAAGTTTCACCAGCGTCACAAAAAAGAAGTTCACTTGACATCGAAAAATTCTTTCGAACATTTTTGTTATTCTTTCTGCAAAGAATAATGAAACAGATGAATTTCAACGAACATTTGTTTCGCGAACTTTTCCTTTTTTCTTTCGTCGAATTAACTTCGCACGGAATGTCTCGTACGTCGCTGGCTTTCGCCGCTGTACTGCGCTTAGCGTTATTCTTGTGGATAAAGTACGCACGGCGCGAGGGCACGTCAGGCAAATTTAACTCTTGACGCTACTCCTCACCGGCACGGCTGTGTTTTATCAAGCCGCCACCCGATGCTGAGTAAGCTCTCTCATGTTTTTATCGCAGGATGAAAACGGCTCAGTACATTAACTCTCTTCTCATATCCTGTGTATCTTTACCTCCGTTGCAAACCCTTATCACACGGCTGCACTATTTTCGGTTCAGCATTTCATAGAAAAAAAATGTTCCAGTAGTGATCGTAAAGAAAACCAGATTCCGTTGATTGTCGTTTTTCCTTTTTTTTTTCTAGTAGCTTGAGAGATGGTAAAGGTGCGAAATTCCCAATGGACGTGAATGGAAAGGGGACTGTCTCGTTTACGTCGGCGTATCTCGTTTGCGAAACGGTGGTGTCGGAGATACGACGAGAACCGCTTCTTCTTCGTCTTCCGAGCTTTTTCTTCACTTCTTCCGTACATTCACCGTGTGCGACACCCGTCGTCCCGGTGTGAACGTCACTGTTAACGTCAACTTCATCGATTCATCTTCACCGTCCGTCGCCTCACTTCGAGGATAAAATTTGTCCCTGGAGGATAAAAAAAAAACGAGCGAAATACACAAAGTAAATTCACAGTTCGAATTTACGGAGAGTATGAGAAGAGACAGAGAGGGGGAGAACGAGGGTCTGGCGAAGCGAGAAGTTCGAAACAAGATCTTCACAAAGTGCACAAGTACTACTTCTGTTACTTACGTGAAAAAGAAACTATCGGTTTCTCGTCTTGTTTATCCTAGTTGAAATGGCTCGGTGTGTTATTCTTTCCTCTTTTCTCCAAATCTCCGGTTTCACGTTCGTTGTAGTTCCCCGTTGCGACGACCGCTCCGCGTTGCTCCGAGTGCTTCATTAGGCCCAGAGTTCAACCGTCCGGATCGAAGCTCATGTGAATGAGGTTGCAACACAACCAGAGGCAAGTGAGCGAGAGATAGAGACGGTATTTGCTTTGAGGAAAATCCGCTTTCGGCCAGACAGCTGCGGTGTGGATTTCCCGGTACTCGGTCGCGCAGCATCCCTCGTGCACCCTAATGTGGGAGCTAAAAATTGCAATATCGACATAGGTGGCATTGGATATAGGCGCAGCGGCGAACGGGAGATACCCAACTCTTCCACTCTCCTTTTTTTTTCTTTTTTTTTTTTTACTTTGCCAAGCGCCTAGGGACCGGTCGCGGTAAAAACTTGGAATTCAATTTAGCGTCAGGCACTGGTTCCCTATCCGCTTCTTCTATAGCCCTACCTATCGGTCTTTTTTTTTTTTTAATTCTGCTCTTTCATCTATTCCTATCTATCTGTCGTGGCGTCCCGCTTCGAATACTTTCCGGACACGAGAATGGCGAAATGGATTAAAAAAAATCGGAAGGAAATTGGAGTAAACTCTTCTCCGTTTTCGCGGAAGTGAAAGAGAGAAATGAAATTCGATGCTTGTGCCGTTGTAGCTGAGAGACCTCGGTGGATTATTGTGGTACGTTGGCTGGACAGAGAGGGTTGATACAGAGAGTGTGTTTTCTCGTTGTCGCTCGATTACCGTACCAGAAATTTGGTCCTCGAAGAGGATACACTCGATTGTGTAGAGATGCGGGGAGGTTTTTGGTGTTCTCGAGTCTATAGCTTATTCCAGTTGGCCGCGGTAACCGCAGACAAAATAAGCGGTCAAAACGAGATTCACGAAGTTGGAGTTAATCGCGGTAAACCCTGGCCTCGGACCGAAACTCCGTGGAATCCCTTCGAGTCGCTTTTTGTCTCTGTATGTTTGTGTATATCTTCATATGTATGCAGACACACATATATGTATTTCGTGGTCGATGAAATTTTTTCAATGTTTCGTCTGTTTGTTCGGTACGCTTTTAACAAATAAATGTCAAGCCAGAAGGCGCCGTGATGTTCCACTTATTGATATACACTGTTGGAAATGAAAAACTGTATGAAATGCTTTCAGCAAATTGATCTTCTTTCGACTCGCTTCGCTCTCGTGCGAATAATTCTTGTTTATCGAGAAACCCGGTAGCGTCTTGAGGTCGGATACTTGGAAAAAAAATTTATATAGATTTTTATAAAGATTTAGTTACCTTGGCTTTTAAAAATAAGACGAACAACAAGGGAATATAAGGAAGATGAGGAAAAAAAAAAAACAAGTAAAAAGCGCTCGAAGGTGCGAGGGCTATTCAGGACGTTCTTTTAAACTCTGCGCGCCGAACGTGGAAGACGAACGTGCGAGATACTTTTACGGAGGGTTCTAAGTTTACCGATACCCCTGACTCAAGGATCTCGTTTCGATGCTTTTTTCTTTATTTCGTCGAGACGCGCGGTCCTTTTTGCGATAGAAAAGGTCTCGAGCGCGTTCGAAGATACGACGCCCGACCGTTCATTCGACTCTCGTTTCATGAAATTTCTTTCCTCCGCTGTCTGTCTTCCCCTTCGATTTTCCAATATGTTTGAACCAATAATTCGAATTTAATTTGTTTTTTTTTTCTTTTCGTCTCCTCAGGTTCAGTGATCGACGAGCTTAAATGTCGGAGTCACCGATGAATTTGTCGCAACGCGCAATTCGAACCACCTTCTTCGGCTGTGAATTTCTTTCCTAGATTGTTCTTCTTCTCTTTCGACTTTTCAATGTCTCTGATCCAACAATTTTTATTTATTTTTGTTTTCTTTTTTTTCTCCTCAGGTTCAATGATCTTCGAGGTCTAATTTCGGAGTGCCAATGAATTTCACGGAACGCGTAACTCGAATGAGATTTTTCGGATGTGACATCGACCGCATCGTTACGTGGGTGAACGCGGTCGCGTTGGTCCGTGTTTGCAAAGGGTGTGAGATAGTGCGAGAGGGAGGCGAGGGGCGAAAATCCCCAGCGAATATGCGACAATCACTCGCACTTCTGTCCTGCACGGAGAGCATTCGCATCCAGGGACTCGGAATGGCTAGCGTGTACAAAGCGTAAAATGTCACCCGGCCAGCTGTCGGCTTTTGGGGTTTAATACCCCGGCTGATTTAATCGCGATCTAATTTACTCGGATCGCTTTATCACGCGATCGAACGCACGAGCGTGTTTCCGCTCGTTGGCTCTTCGTCAACATGAATCATCGTTAGGTCGATCGGCGGATTTCCACGTACCATATTCTGTGTGCGAAGAAATTTATTGTCGGTGGGGCACATTTGTCGAGAGGGAGATTTTCGAGTAGGCGATCAGACAAAAGATTATGATTTATGGGAAAAAGATTAAGAACGAGCGAAGAATAGATATTAATGATATTAAGATATTAATGGGCAGGATACGTTGGGCTCTTAAAAAGAAACTCACTAGATTAAAATTTATCTTATCACCATTTTTTGGTAGTAATAATCTTTCGGCGTAACTCGCCCTCCAATGGATCGTACAACATTCGCTCACCTTGCACGGTGATGAACGTAGTTTCTCTGAGCAAATTTAGCACCGCAAGACTGTTCATGCAATTACCTCGACTTTTCAAGTAGAGAGTATCAGGCTTCGATCAGACAAGCCCTCCCCGAATACACCCTGTCTTCCCTCGATCGCCCATCAGTCTCCTTTTCTTCGTGTCGTTATTATTATTATTATTATTATTATTATTATTATTATTATTATTATTATTATTATGCGCGGAAAATGTGAAGATGAGGAAGCTAAGTGCAGCGAAGCGTTGTGCGATCGAGTACACCGGTTTCAAGCTGAGTGGCGAAAGGCAGAAGTGCTAAAGAGAGAAATATATATACGACGGCGATGATCCTGAGAGAGATTGGATTAGCTCAAAGTGACGGAGACGACGATACTCGTCCGGGGTGAGGAGGTTGGTGGCTCCTTCCACTTATCTCCGACGATAGAGAAAGATCTTCTTTCCTTTCGTCGTTCGCCTCGCTCCCTTTCAAGACACCATTCCGCCTCGACCCTCGGCCTCTTTCCTAATTACGTAATGTCGCGAGAGAGAATGGCCCGAAGAAAAGTTGTGTGTTTCCACGGTGGGAGAATGGTGAAAGAAGCGAGAGCCGGGCAGCAGGGTCGAAGTGCCCGAGAGCACGGGATATCGGGCATCTCGTCAGGCAAACTTCAAAACTTTGTTCTCTCGCCCCGATGGCTTCGATGGCCTCTCGGATGAAAAAGCATCTTTGCCGTTCGCTCCGACAGGCCACCGAGTATTCGACGATTAAAACACGCTTCGCATTACTATTTTCCTTTTTTTTTTTTGTAATTGTAATTTATTTTTTATTTTCGTTTCTCGGGAATCTCAAACGAGAGAAATATTATTCGAACGTATGACAAACCCAAGTGCGGATGAATACCCGTTCCTGTTTGTAGGAATAACGTGTACTCGGCTCAAAGCACCACCTCGGGCTAAATGAAACTCATTAAGATTTTTTTTCGCTCTTTCTCCGTCTTTTCATATTTTTCCTTTTTGCTTCTATATATATTTTTTTACCTTGTGTTTCAATGTTACAAAGTACGACTGAACGAGGAAAAGGGAGCCGGTGACGCGCAAATGCTGTGGGCAGCGTGTCAAGCGTTGGCAAGAGCCGTCAAGGTAGCACCGCCCGGAGCACCGTCGGACATGGCGGTAAGACCATTGGAACCGGAGATCCAGGCGGTATACAAAGTAGCGCGTGAGTCTGACAGCAATCTTTTGCCTTTTACCCAAATCTTTTATATACCAAATGTATATACACACACATATATATATATATATATATACGTGTGTATGGATAGATGTGTGTATAAATGTAGTGGACAATTTTTCGCCTTTTTGTGAGACACTCCAATGTCTCTCTTCCCTGTCAGCCTTTTTGCCAGGCCAATGTGTATGGAAATCTTTTGTTTCTGTAACACAGCCAAGGAGGATCCGTTGGTACGAGCCACTATAGAGGGAATACCGGAGGAAGCAGCAAAACGCGGCGTATTTCCGGAGGACGCTCTTCGCGAAAGATTCATCAAGGTGAATAAAATTTTCTCGTCGTATTTCATTCGTTGATGCGTGTGATTTTTCACGACAAGTATTTTGAGACTCATGATTCAGATAGACGAGAATGATCTTTGGATTTAATTGGGCGTTCATTTTTTTTTTTTTACAGGTAGAAAATATTGCAAGACGGTTAGCCTTGGTGCCCGAGGAAGGCGCTTCACTGCCAATCTACATGCTCAGCTATCTGCAGAGCTTTTTAATCGTGAAAACCGTAAATCCCATACCGAAGAGCGAATTGAAAGACGAGCCGATCGACCCCAGCAGCTTCAACACCTACGACATTCTTAACCGCGCAAGGTACGTCGAGAAGTACTACCATTTTATTTGCATTCCCGGCCACTTATCAGCGCCACAGCCGTGATGGAACGTCGACTTATGCACGGCTTTGCATTTTTTTAAAGCTGATTCACAACCATGAGCTCAACGTTATTTCCCAAGGGCGAAAGGAGAGACTGCAACTCATCTCTTTTCCCCCGGGGCTTCAACGCGTTTCAACACTATTCATTTATCTATCTTTATTAATATCCTGCAAAGCATGCGGATGATGTAAAATTGGAGAACAAAAGTGTAGGTTCTTATTCTCCACCAAAATCCAAGCAAATATTTATCTTTCGAATATTTTTCTACGTTGCATGGTTTTTTTTTTTGGATATTATTTGAGCCAAAGTAATTCCAGCTGAAAAGTAACTAGGCTGGAGAAACACCATGCATCTGAGAAAAAACATTCAAAGACGTCATGCATTTGCTTAGCCGCGAACCCGTACTACGATTCCACAATTTTTTTTTCTTATTGTTTTGAAATATCGGACTTCGATAAAGTTAAGGGATAGACGCGGCGGATCAACAATCTTTTGCTTTTTAGCTGCTGAAGGAACGTCATCTCTTGTTTCGCCTTGTTATTCGACCTGCCGCGAAGTGGTACGCTTTATAGAAGTCAGAGTCGTTCCTCTCCGACCTCGCATCAAGACGCCAGCACGATCTCGAGAAGCTTTTTGCAAAAAAAAAAAAAATTATACACCCTGGTGTTAGAGCACGTCTCGTGAGGTCCGAGAAGTGCGAGGACGACGTGCCTCTCGCACTCACGACTGAGTGCTATGGGCTCTTGAATTTTTTACCTCCCAGCATGATGTGCACCAGCGGAGCGCCGCGACGCCTCCACGTACGTTCTCGCTCGACGGTGAAAGCTGCAGAGACTTGACGACGATAAAAGTAGCTGCCGAGTGACAAAACATTCTCGTTCGAAGTTGCTTGAACATTTACGTATAAAAGAAAATCAAAGAAAACGGAAAATGAAATATTCGTTTTTCTATCTTACTCCTCGATTGCGTAACTCTGGGTGGGACAGCGTGTTTTTCGAAATTTTATGGAACACTCTCGAGCACTGAATCGACGGTAATTACAGAAAACAAGTGGCTAACGAAGCCGAGTACGATGCGAGAACGGATTTTCGGGTACGAGTCTCGGCGCGATCCAGTTACATATTTATAGCACACAAGGACAGACGGAGAGACGAGGTCTACGCTTCGCCAAATACCTCTTCATCCTTCGCGAAGCTCCAAAAGTTTTGGCGGCGATATCGTACGTCATAGTACGATACGTACGGGACGGACGGCTCTGACCCAAATAGCGAGGCTCCCTCGTCCCTCACAATTTTCCTGAGTCGATGGACGTAGTCTCTCGCCCTTCGACCACCCAGAGAGGCCCAAGCCTGGCTGGCTTCTACTCCGCAACAGAGAGAAATTGATCGTAACCGTCGCATTGAGTTAACGATGTTTTATGCCTGTAATAACAACAGCCAAAGTTAGTTTGATGATATATAGGACGATGCGGTAAACAGTGCGGTTGTTGGAGGGTCATAAACGATTTTTTTTTCATCCTCTCGGAGTGCAAGGGATTTTTTAATGCTCTTTTGAATGTTAAATTTTACATGCACATTTTATGGTCATTTCAAGCAAGTTTTTGTAATCAAGAGATTTTTTATTTTTTGTTTTTGTTTTTCTCAAACCGAAAGGGACAGCGTATCGGAAATGTGTCACTTCCGGTTGCCACATCTCAGTTTTTCAACGGAAGTCGCGTCATCTGGGAAAAACGTCATTTCCGGTCAAGATACGTTATTGTCGAAAGGGAGTGACGTTTTGGGCACATGACGGTATTTCCGGCCAAAAAATGAGATTCTTAAACCGGAAGTTATGTGGTTCCAGTTTGGCGACGTTGTGGGAACAGATAACAGATATATCGATTATGTTACTTTTCATTGCTTTCTTTTCGTATAGGTACTGGCTGGATCGCGGTGACTTCAAGATGGCACTGCGATATATGAATCTTCTTAAGGGAGCTCCACGCTGCATTGCCAAGGATTGGATGAACGAGACGCGGATCCTTCTGGAGACCCAGCAGGCCGTCGATACTTTGATCGCGTACGCCGGTTCAATGGGACTCGTTTATCTGGGCGGCGGAGATTCCAAGGTAAATATTCACGATTTCGCCGGATTACCTCGTCGCAACGATTATATTTCTGTGGGGCGTTGAATAAATTTTCCATTGAGAAAATAAAAATCACAGAATAGAAAAAAAATTCTTTACAGGCGCAGAATTAGATAGACCGATGAGAATTTTCGAGAGGACCGTCAAGCGAGCCTTAGTATCCGAGCAGTTGCCATCCGGAACCATGCAGAGCGGAGACACTCGGCGAATAATATCGACGGGGCGTGAGTCATCTCGGGGAGAAAAGTAAAAAAAAAAAACCTCGTTGGATCTGCAAGCGTCCCGCGCCCGAAGTGGAATCTCTCAAGCCCTGGCTGACACTCCGGTTCTCTCGTTTCGCAAGCAAATTGTAAATTGTCGAAAGAAGTGTAGGGGCGAAGCGCATCGCGTCGCGAAGAATACGACACCGTTTATTTTTTCGTTCTTCATTTCATTATTTTTTTCTTCTTTTTTTCTTGTAGATTTTATCAGTCCGCGCGTCTCCGGATTCATTTGAGCAACGGCGACGACGTTCGACGGGACGGAGAGAACTAACGAGCGGGTTTTGCGTCTAACGGACGGTCCTTCAATAATAGGGAACATTCTATCCTCTCCTCTGTTGCACTTCTCTCCCCTCGTTCTTTGCACATTACGCAATGTTCCTCTCTCTGTAACAGCGAAAACGTACCGAGTGTTTTATATATCTTCTCAGAGTTTACAACGAGTACAAGGAACAACTTCTACCTTCGTCCCTCCTTGACTCTCCCTTCACTTGCATCTCCACGAGGGTTGGCGAGCCTCGTGAGAATACGAGAGGCGAAGGAAGAAAGCCCCACGGTTTGTGTGTACACGTCTCGAGGCATCGTGGCGAATATAAATATTTCAATACACATCCACGCTGCTCTATCTTTCTCCTCCGCCGATCCTTCCTCCGCTTGTGCTCCATCCGGTCCGAGATCTGCCGTAGACGGATCTTTCTGCGGATATAACGCTGAGTAGAAACATCGGCCGACGAGAAGACGTCAGCGACGGTTCACCGAGAAGTCAACGCCAAGTCGGACAGTTATTTTACGTTACCGAGTAACGTTCGCGGAATAAATTCCATATCCCACGATCTACCATGAATATTAAGGGGTCTCTCGTATTTTTCATCCCCACGAAAGAAGATCCTGCTTATCCTCCTTTCGTGTTCTTCGTTCTCGTCATCGCCGCCGCACGTCGTCGTCGCTGCTGTCGTTAAAAAAGCGCAGTGAGTCGCTCGCAGTATCCACGAAGGTGAGAGCTAGTCCGAGGTCCGATGATGGACTATCGTATCTCGACGTTGCTGTAGCTTTGTAGCTCATCAATGAAAACAAACAAAGTAACCGTTATAATAAAGAGGACGAGAGAAGATATATGAAAAAAGGGCGTTAACTAGTTTCATTTCAATTTGGTTTAAGAGTAGGTAGAAAGTGACCGAAACTGAAACTTGCATTCAATCAGCGCCACCTACCGACCGGCTCAGTCCGCAGCGTACACAACCAGCCTCGAGCCTCGCAACTGGTTCGCGTCGTAAATAGTCTTATTTATTTGAATCACAGTTCCATGGGGTTTCCTCGAGTCCATCGAATCAGAGTCGCGCAAAGGTTAGAAGTTTGCACAAAAACGTTGTTGAAGTTTTTACTGAAAAAAAAAAGAAGAAATAGTTTATTCCCCGCAAACGTTCGAGGCGGCTTTGATGTAACCTCCACGATAAAACTAGATCACCCGTCGAGAAAATAACGATTCTGATACTTGTCAGTTACACGTCCGATGGCGGAATAAAAAACAAAAAGTCGAAAGAGGGTCACAAAAGGGTCAACTCGACACGAAGAGTTACAGCTCGATTATTCATTGTTATTCATCGTAAAATGTCGATGGGTCCCCGTCGACAATTTATCCCGTCAGCCTCACGTACGTTGTTCGTGTCTCGTTCGGGTAACGCGATCACGCGGTTCGAATATTCACGCAAAGTACCATCCGCGTGGATTTTAACGCTCGGCGGTTTAATTCTTCCGGCTGATTAATGCGTATTGTCAGAGGGGGGATTCGAGTAGGGGGGGGGGGGGGGAGGTATGGGCGTTTAAACTATCCCGTATTTGACCGGCAATATTTGATGCCCTCGTTACCCGTCGAAACAAATTGTAGAACGGACGAGCGGGTTCGCGAAGCGAGGGGTGGGGAGAAGGGCGGGGAAATCTAGCCAGGCAGGGAGGCGAATGAGCTACGCATCGTTCGTGTCGCGTGTCGCGGCTTCGCTCCCGTGTGGATGCTCTCACGGCGTTGTGTATACCTATGAAATTTGCGGCGAATTTATGGCTACGTCCTGATAAGAGGATTTGAATATTCGTCGACCGCTCTTTCCTCGGTCCGGAGGGATCGTGGCGACGGGCCCTGCACGTTGTACCGGCGATCCTTTTCCCCCACCGTGCTGTGCATGCACACATACCAAACCGTCGGTGAGGTTATACACAGCAGCGAGGGCGCTCATAGGCATAGAAATATGGCGACCATATGGCGACCAGCGGGAACGGTGCGCGGCGAGAGACGAAGCCGAGTTACGCAGTCATGACAGGTGGCCGTGGAACGTCCAAGAGTGGATGCGTGGGTGCGTGTAACCACCATAGGATCGCGCGACGCCTAAAACGCTCGAGATAATTGAATTTCCCCGAGGGAATATATATATATATAGTATGTATAGATCCAGTGGAATACCGGTCCGAGAGAGCCCTCTCGTCAAGGCTTTTCGGGCTTGGGAAAGCTTTCCTGCTGAAGATCAGGAAGGAGGGGGTTTGGGTTCGTGGTTGGACCATCTACCTTTCACCTTCTATGTACCCGAGTTATCGGCCTCACTTCGGCTCTTCGTTAGCCCGCTCGCCTCGGGCCTCGATACGTCAAACGGTACGGCAGTGGCGCCTCGATGTATGTAATGCAGATGCAATTATATCCTCGACCTACGTCAGCTACACGAACGGAACACTAGGGATATTTTTTTTAATTTGGTTAGCGCATCGTTATTTCGAGGGAAGAGCGTCTGCGGTTGGGAATGTTGGTATTTGGGAACAAGTGGTAAACACTGTACGCGGAGAATTTGCAGGTCATTACACGCTACGGTTGCCAACGTAGCGGCTTGAAATTTCAATAGATTTGATGTTCGCACGTTTGTGATAATGGGCCTGTCATGGAACGCGCTTCACGTTCAGTATTAATCTCCCGCATTTCCGCGTCTCGCTGTTTCGTCTCTGCTTTTTGGGATTAAATCGAGCGGAGAAACGTCTTTGCCGTATACACAGTCATTTTTCGTAAGCTCTCGGTCAATCGACTGTCTCGCGTCGATCGATCGTCAAGAGTGTGCAGTCGGATGGCAAAAACAAGGATAGAAAAAAACATTGAACTTTCGTCGAACAACAGCTCGGCAATTAATCCGAGAACGCTTACCGATGAAAATGCGGTATGCCGCGGCCTCGTTCGGGGTTTTCGGTGTGCGGCGAGTGTTGCCGCCGGTGGTCGACGAAGCGCCTGACCCGGCTCGCTGTGTACCTCGCAGGGTCCTCGAATTCCACAATAGTCGATCAGTCATCGAACGCGCAATAGTCGTCGGCTCTGCACGCTCGTCCATCCTCGATATGCACCAACCAGACACAGTCTGCTTTCCGTATACACATATATATATATACATATATATGGATATACGAACAGCAATGTACGAGAGGAGACATTTGGTACGATAGGGACACGCGTTGATCGAATAGTATCGAAGGCAAGCGGGAGATAGGAGGGTCGAAGTGTACAGGACTCTGGCTCTTCGCTTCGAGTGATAAACGATAACCGATAAACGTCCGCAACAATCTTCGTATACGCCACGGAGTTAGGTACAAATGGCTAGGCTTTCTGCACGAGGGAGAGCCACCAAGGAGAAGCGGACGAAGAGCATCCAACAGCCATTCCCGCAACGTCAAGCGTCGTTTCATTCTTCTTTCGGATCGCGAAACTCCCGCGGGAGATCGAACCCAGGGTATTTGTCTCTTACTCAAGCGTTCTCTCTTTCCAGAAATCGGGATTTACGAGCGGCCCATCGTGCGCCCCGTTTAATACGATTCACGTGCATGAGTGGCGCTGTTACCGCCACAGCCGCTGGTGCTGCCGCTGCTGGATGAGTGGATCGTGGAGGAAATAAAAACTTCTCTCGTTCGCCGTCGATACGTCGGTTACAAGCTCGCATTCACTTTCGAGCAAAAGTTACTCTTGCTCGATCAGAGCACACGGTGTTCCGATTGTATCGTACGGATTCGTTGGAGCTGCGCTGGATGGTCGGAAAGCGAATGGAACTGGGATAAGATTTTATACAACTTTGACCATAGCCTTGGAATTGAGTATAAATTGAAAAACAACTTTTTTTATCGTTGCCTCCGATACGACGGTGCGGTAGTTTTATCTATTTTTCTTATAATCCGAACCCGAATACAAGCTGGAATTTGCGGCCGCGACAGCGAATCGACGTTTCCGCGAGTTTAGTTTCACGACTCTTATGCTTGTGCGGTTGGGCAATGGGAAAATCAATCCCCATTTTCCTTGGATAAAAAAAAAGCAACCAAGATAGAACGCTTTTCTAGGAGATTAAAAAAAGTTTAACATTGACGTATATTTTAATAAAAAAAATATGGATTTGTCCCCGCCGCATCAGAGTACAAGATAAAATAAAAAATCGATCACCCGATCTCGTTGATTTTGGCGCTCGGAGATCTGCGACTTCTGGTTTCGAGTGCTCCACAGTCTCGACGGCCGGTGCACGAACCTCGTGTCTCGTGTGTCCGCCAATCGAAAGCCAGAGAAAACGCGATAATTAAAGGCGGAGTCCTCCATCTTCTCTAGGCATAAATATAACGAAGAGTGAAGTGTGGTGGATATTCGGTCGTTGGCGGGGGAGAGTTGAGGTTTTCCGTCAAATCGAGGACTCTCGAATCTCGAGTCTTTTGAGGTGACGCTTGATGAGGGAAGAGTGGAAGAGAGGCGAGAAGTGAATAGGAGAGGTCGATGAGGATTACGCGTTCTAGTTGAGCTGGCAGGCTTGGTGTGTGGCAAGGAGAGGGGGGAGGGGAGGGGTTAAGCAAACGCGCCAATATAGTCGTGCCTCGTGGCGAGGCACGAAGGCACCGTGAGAGTTTGAGAGGCGGAGAAAGAGAGAAACCTTCAAGTATTAGCATATTTATTAGACGTCAGTCGAGTCGTCGCGGAGCCTACCTCGAGAGCTGTTTCAACGAGAAAATTTACCGCACAGGGCATCGAGAGTAAGATAGAGTCAACGGAGAGTCTGAAACATATACCAGATACGTTTATGTACCGACCGACGGTACATCATTCTATATATAATCTCTGCATCATTTATCGAACTTGGTCGAGAACCGATCGCCTCGAACCGGCCAACGCAATTACGTTCGCTACTCTCCATAGCTCTCGGAGCTCCGTGTATCCGTAACTTCGCGCCGTCCTAACCTTAACCTAAGTGGGCAAGCCTGAAAGCCTAATGGCGTATAACAGCAGCGAATGCCGTGCTATGCATAGTGACGGACGGGGCAAGATGGCGAAGCTGGAGATAAAGACATTTTAGTTGGGTTAGGACTCAAGAGACTCAGAAATTCATAACTATAATTCTGGGTATCCGAAAAAAAACAGTTTTCAGCACTGTAGTGTCCCATTTTGCCCCGAAAACTTTTTTTTCGAATTTTTTTTACTACGAACGGTGTTACATTGTCACGAGGTCAAAATATAGTCTTCGAAAAATATATTTTCACAGAATATATAAATCAACAGCTGCTGTTATGCGGAGCTTATACGCGAGCTTACCTCGGACTGCGGTGGATTCCGGAAGTGACGTCATTGCGGGAATTAACGATGTTTTATCGCGATGACACTTATCGAAGAATCGGTACGCTCTGTGATAACCATTGTGACAACAGAGCGTACTAATTCTAAAATAAATACTTATCGCAAGTATCTTCCCCGATGTCCCGAAGTCCCAGCAGCACTTTTTTTACCGACCGTCGATTTTTCACCGGAAGCTGTACTGATCTATAATTAAAAAAAAAAAAAAAAACAAAAAACAAAAAATCAATTCACGTACCGAAATTTTTATTTTCTCATAATTATTACAGGCTACAATGTATCACATTACATATACATATATATATGTATACATATATATATTCGATGTCTAGTGGCTCATTAATTCAAGCGAAACGCGATTGAAATGCCTTACTATGTTAATTCTCGATCGACTAATTTGTTATGGATGTTTCCGTTATGCGCGATCTCGTATTATTTGTAAATGTTATTCATCGATTGACAAAATGAAAATATTTGTGTTACAGATGACACGTTAGTCCCGGCGCGAGACCGCCAGTAGTCAATGTCGATAATGGTCAGACGAGTTTTTCAGTGGTAGAAGCAGAGAGCCACGCTCGAGATCCGACAGTGGAAAGCGTCAGCGACGATCAGACCGTCCGACGCCATCGCCGTCTGCACTACTGTTTCTCTCTCTCGCAGCGGAAAAAACACTCCTCTCAATTCTGCCGAATACACATTACCGACTGACAGCTCAAAAAAACACTCGCGAAAAAAATCTTTAAAAAATAATCGAACTAACAAAAAATCTTCGATACAGTAAAAGATGATTGTTCTTTATTGATTTTTTTTGTTTTATTATTTTTCACATTTTTATTGCGGCTCTATTATAAATGTACAACTTTGACATAAGTACATATTGTGTATGATAATTCTGCTTATTGAACTATTACTCACTGGTTTTTTTTTTTTTTTTTGGTTTTCTTTTTATTTCGTCGGTCGATTTTTGTCGCCTAAATCCTATCGTAATATTGCATCGCGGGCGAGCGCGGTTTTTTTTTTTTAATTTATTTTTTTTAAAATTCTGTCTGTTTTCCGAGTACATTTGAACACGCGATTCAAGTTTATCCTTTCTCGTTTTACCGACGCGAATGTGTTTATTTTTTTTTTTTTTTTTTTTCGTCATTTTTTTTTATACGACGAAACGCATTCATTGCTTCGAACGATTAACGAGTGGTCTGTAAATTAACGTTGAACAATAAAAAATAGACGATAAAGTTAAAGAAAAAACCAAAAAAAAACGCAAAATTGTCGCACGACGGAGTGAAATTTTTTTCGCCGGTCTCATTACTTTTCCGAGCAATTTGAGTGCAGATACAGCGAAGCTGCTGTCTCGCAAGACACGCCGCAGAAATTTATAGCGTCGTATTTTTTTCCTTCTCCATTTCTCGTTCTCGCTCTCTGACTCTCGTTACGCGAGATTACGAGAATTACGAAGGAACGCCCCTTGGGACTCGTCTTCTCGTCTCGCGTCTTCATTCATGCAGCGAACTCGTTTTGCTTTATTATTATTTTTATCTCCTCTCGACTTTTCCGTCGCACGACGTAAAAATACGTTTTTTTTTTTTTTGCGTAAACGTCAGCGTTTCGTTATCGCGTCACCCCCGGCACTTCCGGCGATAAGTGTTCTGTCGGGGTCCCGGTAATGCTCCGATATATCTATACATCTATCGGGGAATCCCCGTTCGATCTTTCTCTTCTTCGCCTCCTTCCACGAAGAGCGAACACAGCAAGAGCAGCAAAAATTAGCAGTCTCGAATCATCCCTTGCAAACCGTTGCCGGATCTTGGCAACAACATGCCAGCACTCCCCCTGTTTATCGAGTATCTGCTATAAACCATCGAGCAGTTAATTTGAACGCGTCCAACGGAATCCCGGAAATTGGTCCGCTAACTTTAATAAATCGTGATTTCGCAACACGGAAATAATTTTTGCATTTAAATAAATTTACAAAGACGAATTATTTATATTCTTTAACATTATTTATATTCTATTAGTAGAAAATAATTAAATAAATAAAAAAACCAACGAATGCATTTCGTTTTACGCTCGCTCGAGTTTTTCCCAGTCAACGCGAGTTTTTTTCCCATTTCTCCCCCTACCCCACGAAATATCTAAAGCTCCACGCGTGTAATAAAAAAGCACGGTCGAGGAAAACATTTTAAAAAGATCACGGAGAAAGAAGAGAAGAGGAGCAAAACGAATCAGAGTCGAGGACTCGTGGGAAGGAGGGCTGTGGGGTGCTTTTGCTCGTGGTACTCTGTGTGTGTCGATAAGTCACATTTTATTTTCTTTCCGGGCCGCTTCATTGCCTCTATTTTTTTTCTTTGTTTGTTTTGTTAGTTTGTTAGTATAAACGTGTATATGTATATACGGTAAGGATGGTCTCTGTCCAGGTACGTGGTCCGGACTCTACCTTCGAGTTACGTAACTAGCGACTACTAATTGGATCTCGACGTAACGTATGTACTAGGCGAATGATAGACCTCTCTTGACTTGCCTGTGTGTGTGTGTGTGTGTGCTCGTGTTTAGGTGTGTGTTTATACTATGTTTCTTGCGTTAAAATTTGGTGGACTCTAATCGTGAATTAACCGATTAACGCTAATGAAGCAATTTTTTTTTTTCGTCGTTAGCCGGGTATTTTCGGATAATAATTTTTTTTAAATTATTTTATTATTTATACGTATATATATATATATATATATGTATATTCATATATATTTATATATGCATATAAATAATAATGTATCATCGATCTACGATGTATCTTTAAAAATGGATCGATGCGGAATTTCTTATCATTTTTTTTTCATTTTCCTCTCGATAGTTAACACGTCGCGATAGTAGTCAAAGTATTATAGTATTCAATATATAGGTTTGGTATGTCAATACAATACACTATGCGGTATAGTGGTGTGTGATAATGTACTATTTCGGTAGCGTTTATCGAAAGACTTTTCATTATCTTTTCATCATTTAGTATGCAATCGACTATCATCATTTTTAATAATCTTTTTTTTATTATTACAGTTTATTATTTAGTAGCAGTAGTAGTAGTTGTTGTTTTTTTTTTTTTCATTTTATTTTACTCGATAATTAGGTAATAAGTAGCAAGTAAGTAAATAGTAGGTATTGATAGTATTTAATAATAGTCGGTAGTTTATATTTTATCGCTGCGCGTAAGTGCCTCTGTATGGGTGTGTACGTGTCTATGTGTGTCGGAATGGTTTTTCGTGTTATTTTCGTTTCAAGACTCACGATTTGAACGCAACTCGATTCGTCATTGATTTCAAGCTTTTTTTTCTTTCTTCATTTCATCCCCCTGTGGTCTCGTCGAGCTCCAAAAAAAAAAAAAAAAAAAACACACATTTCAGCGAATTTATCGTTCACGCTAGGTTTGCAACTCGTGTGTAACGAGTGGTCTCGCGTTGCCATTTTCGGACGCCGCGCTCGGCTCTTCATTGTATTATGCCAGCGATATCTCTGTATCACGGCGGGTCTCACGGCGAACAGACGCGAATCTCCCGAGTCCAATATGTAACGTGACAACGATGCCAATGGTGTTGTTCTGTGTACATCGGGTTGTTCTCCGCTCGCTGGCCGATGCTCGACAGTGGTATTAAGCGTTACACTGCAGCGCAATGCAGCTGGACCTGTGTTTCGATACTGCGGTCGTGACTCGGTGCGGCGTACGCCGCTCTCTATCTGTACCGACCGGCTTGTGTCGTACCGTGGCGGGGACTTCTTGCAGAAACCGCAGCGACAAACACACGAGCACGCGACCAAAATCGCCGATGCAGACTGACCGCTCTCACATCCGATGAGCATCTCTACGCACATACACACACACTCACACACACACACGCTCGCGTGTGTACGCACACAGGATCAAGACACGTAACTAGGTATCGTTCGCAGCATCGACCGAGCCTCCAGTCGCGATACATTTTTTGTTTTTTTCCACGGAGCTCGACGACAGGACGAAGAGTTTCGCGCTAACAATGTCTCTTTTCCTGTATTTCTTTTCGAATTTTTTTTTTCGTACAATCTTGTCAACGACCAAACCTTAACGCGCGAGGGGATTTTTGTTGTTGTTGGTTTTATCACTATAATGAGAAATTTTTTTCGTCTACTTATTATCTCGCGGTCCTCGATCTTATTTACAGACTTCCTCGTTTATCGCAGTCTCGATTATCGTCGAGGATCAAAGCCCGGATTAATTCGATACTAAAAAAAAGAGAAATTTTATAAGATCATTAATCTATTCCCTTTACGCTATCTTTTTCTTTTTTTTTTTTTTTTTCCCATTTAACGACGAGTTATGAACGTTCGAACGATATCTATTCGATACAATGGATATATAAACGGGTCGAGAGTAGCATCGGGCGATCTACGGATTGCAATGTTAAAATGTGTGTTTTTTTTTTTTTTTTTTTTTTTAGTGTCTCGTCCGACGCTTCGCTCGATACCGACAATTTTTACGAGATCAATACGCGACAAAGAGTATACCGATAGATGTAGGATTGGTGCAACTTGTGACAAAAGCGTTGCAGATGAGAGGAAGCTCTGTCTGAATGATATCAGTAAAATATAATAGTAACAGCAACAATAATAATAATGATTTGAAAAAAATTAACGATAACAAAAATAATAATTAATATTAGTAATATTAGTAATATTAGTAATATTATTAATAATGATAACAGATGCTGCTGAAGAGGTCGACGATCCTCGTTGGATCCCCGTGCGCAGCTGATTATTCGAGCTGATCCTCGTCGGAGATTCGACGAGATCCGGCTGTCCTCTTGGATCCTCTACAGTCTTTTGGGATTCAGCGTAGAGGCGTCTTTGCCGATTGGAGTTAGCCACGAAGTGCGTCCTCCCCGATGAGAAAAGCGATCGTCGTCAGGGCGAACGACCAGACAATCGACGACTTCGATCTTATTGATGGCCCGGAGTTGCATCCCTCCTCCTTGCAGCAGTACGTCCTCGTGCTCCACACCTCTGCAATAATCGAAAAAAAAGAATCAACAGACGTAACTTTCAACTATCGACGTTTCAATCAAATTTTTTTCATCGGCTTGTCTACGAGCTCTCGTTATTTTTTTTTTTCTTTTTTTTTTTCCCAAGCCATTATCGAGGGTCGTCGAATGTCGACTCTGACTTTTTGCAGACGATCTGAAATCGGGATTGAAAAAAAAAAAAAAAAAATTGAAAATAAAATTGCACGTTTGCACTGAGCGCCCGAAACTGCAGAGATTTACGAGTCACGGGCCGTTACTCGAAACCCGATCTGCTCGTAACTCGCGAACTATGGACACCGAGGAAAAAATGTTCGAGGTAACATTTGTCTCAGTTTCAAAGCGAACCTTCAACCTTCGATGCTCCATCAATTTTTTGAAGAATCTTCTTTGGAAAAAAAAAAAAAAAAAAATTGCCGAAACAATTGACAGATTCACCCCGCACCCTCAAGAATGTTTATAAAGAATAGTTCGGAGCAGAATCTCATAAAATTTGGCTGTAAAAACTGTATAATCGAATTTTTTATTTTTCAATGGAAAGTTATTTTTTTTGGAGGGTGGCTTTGAATTCAAAGGGATAGAAGCCTGTGTGTCGCTCGATGGAATTTAATAAATTTATACCACTTTATCCCTTCCACATGAATTTCAAAGTGACTCGTCCTATTGTCGAATGCTAGAAAATCCTTGTCTGACTCAAAATGGTTTAGTCACTGTGCTTTTCATCTCTTTTTTTTCCATCATGTTTTCTCTGCATCTCATTGGTGGCACGAGAAGTATGCGGAAGAGGGGCGAAGAATGGAGGAATAAAAAATAAAGGAGCGAAATTTGGAGCGGGACGGGGGAGGTGGAGCGAGTGAGTCGGAGGATGCAGGACCATGCGGGCGAGGTGCAATCAGAAATCGATGACGTTCATTCGGTGGTGGGTTAGTTCGAGAGTACGTGGCGGCCGAACCCCTCTCTCGTCCTTCTCTCCTTCCGCTCCTTCCGCTCCGTTCGGTCTCCCCGTCCGTCTCCACGTCTGTCCGCCTGACGGAATAGCCCGGGACACCGGTGTCCCGGAAAGAGAACGATTTAATAAATGCTATAGCGAGGATCTCGGGAGGAGCGGATGGCACTAGCTGGGCGGCTGAATGGCACGGCTCGAATAGTCTATATAGAGAAAACGAGAGATTCGGATTGATCGGAGGGGGATTAACGATTCATATAAAATTTCATAGCGCCTTTTCATATCGACGCTGTATCTGCGTTCGGTAATCCCGACTCTACATCCGTGATTACAGGGGAGAAAGAAATTCTTTTGAATTTTCATTTTTACCTCGAAATTCCGATAGGTAAAACAAAAAAATCGCCTATCGATACCTCGCAAGCTCGTCAATAACTTTTAGAATAATTTTTTTCTATCATCATAAAAACTCGTAGTGTATAATTTTTTTTTTTCTATCGAGTTTCGAAGAAGATATTAAATTAGTAGAAAATTATGTAAGGTCGGAGAGACTTTGAAACGTGACATTTTCGTGAAGCGTCTTTCAATGTTTCACCGACCGTTGAGATTAATCAAGCTTATTTTTTTTTTTTTTAAGAGAACGAATAAAAAAAAACATTCTCACCCCGTTCTCCCTTGAATTCGCCTACATCCGGGCCAACACTCGCGGCACGATTTAATTATTCTTCCCCACTATTCAATATCTCACCGTGAACGGACTCGGACCGTCCCAATATACGGAATAAGGTCCGTCTTGATTAACGAAATAAATTTCAAGAATTTCCTAAGCCGCTGGGATAAATCGAAAGGTAGGCGAATAGAGCTGGGAAAGTGATTGGCTCGTCTATTATTAATTTTACCAGGGTGTGTACCCGAGTGGGAATGAGGGAGAGTTTGCACAGTCAGGAGGAAGCGATCGAGGCGACCGATGTGAGCACTGCGAGTGAATAACATCTCCGGGCTCGCTTGTCGATCCATGATAAGTCACGTAGTCCCTATAAATCACTTTTATCGTCTATATTTCCTGCATCTACTTTCCTCTCTCTCTATCTCTCTTTCTCCCATTTATAGAGCTCGTTGCAGCTGCGTCGAGTCTCCTGCAAATTGTATTCGATATACGATACAGCGCGCTGTTATGGCTCGGCTGAGACTCGACGACCGACGCCCATGCCGTGTTCCTCTTCGTTGTGCCAAACTGTGTCTATCGGGCCTTTTGCCACCACCCGCAACGTTTATGCCACACGTACACGCGTCTAATAGCGGATTCGGTGCAATGTGCGCGTGTCGTACATCATCCGCACTATCGCCCCACCGTCATCGCATATGCTTTCTCCCGTGCACAGCAGTGGGTATTATTGCGGCCAGTAGATAAGGCCGTACTACACGGACGTACCTCGAACGGCCATCCAATAATTTTTTCAAACACTCTTATTTATTTATTTATTTATTTATTTTTTTTTCATTTTTCCTTTCATTTCCATTGTGTTTTTTCAGCGGCGAGAGCTGATTTTCAACGATAAATCCCGCAGGAGTCTCGATGATTGATATTGTTGGCTGAATAAGAGACCGAGAAACCGGATGCATTTTCGAGCTCATTTATTAATGTACTCATTTTCAGTGTATCATGACGGGTTTTTTTTTTTTTTTTTTTTTTTTTTTTTTTAATTCCATTGCATTTGTGGGTTTGCACGCGAGCTTCGTCGTGTCGGGAATACATCGCTTCCGGTCGCGAAAGTGAGATTGGAAAATCGTATAACGTGAATTCCGGTAGAATAATGAGATTTTCAAACCGTACAATTTCAAAGTGTATGACGTTGTTTCCGGTGGAAGAATGAGGTCCGCAAACCGAAAGTGAGCTGGGATATTGAAGTCTCGCGGCAATAAAAATTTTCAGATTTTTTCGCGTGCTGTCTCTTTTGGTTTAAAAATAAAATTTTCGACGGTAAAATTAACGTTGCGAAAAAATGTGTTGTTTTTGTTTTTTTTTTTCGATATTGTATATTGCACGCAAACCGTGTTCCGGTTGATTAATTTTTTTATTTAGTTTGATTTCAATTTTTTATGTATTTTTATATCGTTTTTTATTACGGTTGTGGTTTTTGACGCGAGGGCGGAATTTTAACGATAAATCCCGCTGGGATTTTATTCGAGGTGAAAGTCAAAAGGGGGAGATGCACGAAAGAAAGTACAAAGCTGCGCTGCAGTCTCGAATATACGAGCATGGAAACGTAAAGGTATTCAAGCAGTCGCGAGCCAGAAAGAGATATTGCAAGCGCGCAGTGCCACGCGATGAACGGGAATTTCCACGATCAGAGGTTTCCGCGGGGGAGAGAAGCGGAGAGAAAGAGAGTACGTCGGCGAGACTTCAAAGAGTCGAATATAGAGAGAAAATCATTCGTCTATCAAAGCTACGTGTAGCCGATTTAAAGGTCGATTCCTTCTCGCCAATCGGTCGCGAATCTACTCCCAGATGGAAACATTTTAAGAATTCTTACGTTTTTTTTTTTTTTTTACATTTTTTTTTTACTTTCAGACGAAAGTCTCGGAGTCGACAGGATAAAATTTAACCGGCAAGCAAAATCGTAGCACAGGCGAACAAGCATTATCGCTCGCCACCAAACTCTGCCTCTTGCTTGCCAGCAATATTCCAAACGATAGTTTCCAGCACATTGCTGGCAAAAATTCGACAGTCGTTGCTACAAAATGACTTTTCATTCTGAATAATCGTGAAAGGGAGCAAAATTTCGTATGGTCTTTTCAATACATTTTATAAAATATTATACACAGGCGGAGTATCGTATATCTCGAGAATTAAATTTTTGTGAGATGGATAGAGTAAATTAAATTTTATGAGAAAGCGAATTTTTTGAAAAAATTTCCCCCCAAAATAATGGAGTAAATTAATTTTCCAAATGAGAAGCAAAACACCAGCAAACCTTGCTGACAACTTGCTCGACAATACGTTCGGCATTGGATGGTGTCAAAAACGTAGACAAATGCGGACGCAAATGCCGCAATTTTCTCGTCATTTCGCGCTGATATGCCCTGCCTGTTTGCAAGTTGATTGATGGAAAAATTCTATCTGGGTATGTCGGAAAATAAATCTTCGAAACGGATGAGGGTGGGACTTACCCTTCTCGACGCAGTTCGGCACGCAGTCCCTCACGGTTGAGCCCTCGCTGACATATTTCTGCAACACACATGGAAACAATTAACTTCGGTTTAATTTATTTAACGAGAAAATAAAAAAATTTAATTTATCGTGTTTTTATATTTTCACCACGTAGACCGGTAATTTTAACGCCGGTCGGATTCGCATCAGCCGTTCCACTGCAATTGCCCTGAATTTGCGAAATGGAAGCATTTGCGGTGGAAAACAGAAACAAACAAAAAAAATTGTAAAAAAAAAAAAATATTATATATATATATATATATATATATATATGTGTGTGTGTGTTTCTCGTCGCTACGGTAGATTATCTCGATCGTGCGACATACATCGTACACGGCAGCGGGCCGAGCGTCCCGTACAGATGTAGCGGTCGCTGTTCTCGTGTCCGGACCTTGCCGGACGTGACAAAATTGATAATTGATAACGCTCGCGCTCCACTAGGCTCTCCGGTGGTATTATAAATATACCACGCTCACGCGATTCGCCACTAACGCTTACCGAGCGTCCGTTAACGAGAGCAATATACACAACGGAATTTCTCATATTTTAACCCCTCGGTTTTCGCCAAAAGCGAAAATTTGCCAGATACGAAATTTGCACCCTCAAAGCGGTCAACGAAAAAAAAAAAAAAAAAAAAAAAAAAAAAAAAAAAAAAAAAAGATTTTTACAATCGCCACACATTCACGATAGATTTTATTTAAAATCATTCTATACACTAACATTCACAAATTTCGTTTTCTAAGCGTACAGAATGATTTTTGGACAAAAAAATGTCGAGATATCGACTCAATAACCGATTTCATTGACGAAGAAATTCTGAAAAAAATGTCTCGGAAAATTATTGTTTTTGTCGAAAAAAAAATTTAAGAATAACGCTTTATATATTTTTTTTATTGTGCTCATAGACATGGGTGGGGTAACGGGCAAGTATAATGAGAGGGAATTTGTTCACTACGGATCGGAGAAACAACTCCGTTCAATCTCTCGTCCCTCTTCGAACACAGTGGAGCACGCTCGTCTGTCAGGCCGACACGTACGAATTATCAAACATCTACTATCTATAATCTAGACGGGACGTCTACGTGCAGTGCATCGGGAGGGAGAAAAGGAGAGAGAGAGAAAAATACGCAAAGTAAACGTAATTTTTTACACGGCGTACAAATCTCGTGCACCGGATGCATCGGGTTTCATGAATCATCGTGCACGTAAAGGGAAAACAGAGGCAAAGTGCATGGCGTTACGGTCGACGAGTAGACCCCACTTTCGTTTGACGTAACGCCGATGTAAAAGCTCCGACGGAAAATATATATGTTGCGCAAATATATTCCCAAGAGACCGAAAAGCCTCGAAACTCTTCTTGAGAATATTCGGTCGGGACGGAGATTTGGTATGATTTTTTTTTTTTTTTTTTTTTTTTTTTTTTTTTTCGAACGAAAATTTTACATCCGCACTTTTGTCATTAATCATGCTTTATATCAGCTGTGAGTGAAAATGTTTCGACCAAGCTGTGAATGATCGAGCTTTCCATTCGTGATCTTCACAAAAAATACAAACTCTCGAAGCCAACATTTATCGCTGCTTCGAATTTACTTCGGTTTTTTTTTTATTACAATATTTGGTACTGACTTTGATTGACAAAAAATTTTCTACCGAACTCGCGATCGAGTTTTCCACTTACAATCTTATTACACATAGAAACAGTCTGATTCAAAATTCGTTGCCTCGAATTTTCCACCCTCAAACTTCAGTTCCAATGAGAATGAATTTATTCGAAATGAAAAAATATCTGAAAATATTTGTCTCGATAACTATTTTGAAAAAGTAAATTTGAGGAAAAATGTTTCCACCGAACCGTGTTCATTATCGAGTTTTCGGTTTGCGATCTCCGCTGACATCGACTCGAAATTCGTGTCAGTATCTCACGATGCATCGTCATTGTTTCGTCGACGCGCTATCTTTGCCCGTGTGGACTTTATGAAAAGCTTCGTCGAAATGCGATTCCGATAGATTCTAATCGGTCCCTTCTGTGAATATTAGATTTTCGCGGGGGAGTCTTCGGTACGAGCTCGGTTGGAGTAGATTGCTATATACATATCGATGGCTTGAATTCGATGGGAGTAAAAGGTCGATGGGAGAAACGAGCACACGAAGGGCTCACCGTAAGAGGAATGAGAAAGAAACGATATGCTCTGTCGTGTGAACGGAGCGGTCGAATTCCTCTATAAGGTAGCGAGTGCTCCGAGATTGGAGATTTTCGGAGCCGAACGATTCATCCTCTATATATGCACATATATATATGTATATATGTATATATGTACATATACACATAAGTACGTATATATATGGATGTATATAGAAGAGGGCGAAAAGCTTGAACCCATCGGAGCGAAGAAGGGTTGGACCAAACTCCAAATGGAGCCTCTTTGAACATTGGGACAAATCCCGTTTCTCCTTCGACGTGGATTTTGGGACTTACCATGCTCCTTCGTTTAATCGTGTTTCACCTATTGTACGAATTCGGCGAGACAATTTCGGGGGACTCACAGATACGCGAGAGGATAACGATAGAAATTGCGATAATCCGTGAGAGAAAAATTAGTCAATTTTATTTTGCACACCATCATCCAATATTCGTTCCATCCATTTGGAAATATGTATTTTTTTTTTCACAGCACTCAATCAATCTTCATTGCAAGGATCTAACAACGAATTTACGAACGGTAAAACATCTGAGATTTTTTTTTTTTTTCGATCAATATCAATATCGGTGAGAAAAATACAAAAGGAAATTTACCAAAAGTTATGTTAAACGAAAAAAATGTTCGTCCGGAAGTGTCGACTACTCGACAAAAATGTTTTTCAAATTGTTCTTAAAAAAAAACGCTCCAGGCTCGTGGACAGATAATTCATTTTAAAAATTCATAATGTAACGATCTTCGATGAATAAATAATGGAAAGCAGAATTTGATAAACATTTGATAAAATTAGTCAATTTCATTTTGCACACCACCATCCAACATTCATTCCATCCATTTGGAAATATATATATTTTTTTTCACAGGACTCAATCAATCTTCATTGCAAAGATCTAACAACGAATTTACGAACGGTAAAACATCTGAGATATTTTTTTTTTCTCGAGCATAATTTAGTACATTTTTTCATCAATATCGGTGAGAAAAATACAAAAGGAAATTTACCAAAAGTTATGTTAAAACAAAAAAATGTTCGTCCGAAAGTGTCCACTACTCGACAAAAATGTTTTTCAAATTGTTCTTCAGAAAAAACGCTCCATGCTCGTGGACAGATAATTCATTTAAAAAATTCATAATGTAACGATCTTCGATGAATAAATAATGGACAGCAGTATTTGATAAACATTTGATAGAATTAGTCAATTTTATTTTGCACACCACCATCCAACATTCGTTCCATCCATTTGGAAATATATATATTTTTTTTCACAGGACTCAATCAATCTTCATTGCAAAGATCTAACAACGAATTTACGAACGGTAAAACATCTGAGATATTTTTTTTTTCTCGAGCATAATTTAGTACATTTTTTCATCAATATCGGTGAGAAAAATACAAAAGGAAATTTACCAAAAGTTATGTTAAAACAAAAAAATGTTCGTCCGAAAGTGTCCACTACTCGACAAAAATGTTTTTCAAATTGTTCTTCAGAAAAAACGCTCCATGCTCGTGGACAGATAATTCATTTAAAAAATTCATAATGTAACGATCTTCGATGAATAAATAATGGACAGCAGTATTTGATAAACATTTGATAGAATTAGTCAATTTTATTTTGCACACCACTATCCAACATTCATTTCATCCATTTGGAAATATATATATTTTTTTTCACAGGACTCAATCAATCTTCATTGCAAAGATCTAACAACGAATTTACGAACGGTAAAACATCTGAGATATTTTTTTTTTCGAGCATAATTTAGTACATTTTTTCATCAATATCGGTGAGAAAAATACAAAAGGAAATTTACCAAAAGTTATGTTAAAACAAAAAAATGTTCGTCCGGAAGTGTCGACTACTCGACAAAAATGTTTTTCAAATTGTTCTTCAGAAAAAACGCTCCGGGCTCGTGGACAGATAATTCATTTAAAAAATTCATAATGTAACGATCTTCGATAAATAAATAATGGAAAGCAGAATTCGATAAACAAGATTCCCCCTTTCTTCTTGGGCGTCTATCCAATCTCGAATTTAAAAAAAAAAAAAAAAAAAAACCCCTCCGTGAATTGCGGCATGCTCGCTGTATGTAAAATAGCGCGATAGCCGCAAACGGAGCCAAAAAGCGGCATTGAGTCTTTACGCCGTTCAGCGATAGACCGGAAAGCGAGCGATCCTCGAGTGTGAGGGAAGAGAATGAGAAAATCGACGGGGGGTCTTCGGGAGTCTGGCCGATTAAAGGCATTCCCCTGTCTGGCGATAGTGGAGGGCGGGTTTGAGTCTCGGCGAAGTAAAAGCCGCGAGAGGAAACGCGCAATTACAGACGAAACCGAGATTTGTCGTTGGCGCGAGACTCAAACACGTCGTGCCATGGGAAACTTCCGCTCCGTACAATCGCGGCGGAGAGCCTCGCCGTATTCGCTACCGCAGATACGAACACGTGCTTGACGTATGTAACACGACGAACGAATTTAATTTCCTATTTTCCTTAGGAATTTCTCTCCGCGCTGGCCGAGAGAATGCGTCGAGCGAACCGAGCTGGCTTCTCCGATCCGCTCCGAAAATTGCGCGAATGTGGCACGGAACTAATTTTTATTTCTTTCGCGCTATCGACGATATCACGCTTCGGATATAACTCTGTGAAAACACGTTGTCGAATGTTTTATTTTTATTCTTCTTTCCGCCGCGGTTTCGATAGTGTTCGAGCCGCGACGAACCGGAAGACCTCGTCTGAGAGCGTAAAAAACGAATGAACGAATTCTACTCCAGCCTGAAAACTATCGAATTTCCGATACACCGTGGCGCAGAAACGTATCTACGCGGACGGAATGAGGCTCGTCGAAACAAACGCTTCGGGAGAAATATTCGTTCCGAAATGACGTCCAACGAACGAGCTCGAGAATTATATTTTCCAACAAAATACGATTAATAAAAATTCATAAAACAAATAATCATAAAAATGTGACTTGAAAAAAAAAAAAAAAAATCAGAAATTTAAACGCGATTTTTTTTCTCTATCGACGAAGCTCTACGAGGAAGCCAGAGAGTCACGAAATGTGTGTGTGTGTGTGTGTGTGTGTGTTTTTTTTCCACAAAACCTTTGTACACAGAGCTTAAGCGTGAAATTTGTGAAAACCCTCGATTTTCACTTTTTTTCGGTAAATCAACCGAGTCTGTGAAATATCGATGAGCATCGCCAGTACGTAAATAGACGACGATAAATCTCGCTTATCTCGTCACTCGAATCCGCGTATAAATATCCCGGAGAATAAACTTCGATTTATAGATTTCCTTGTGTGAGGAGAGAAACAGCTTTATCGACGGTATCGCTCAGACAGAGTTGAAGAGAACTCGAACGTGATAAAAAAAAGAATGGGGGGGAAAAAAAAGTTTAAAAAAAAAAAAAAAAGGAAAAGGGAGAAAAGTATAGGATCCGATAGGTTGGCTCAGTCGCCGCGGGGCCCGATCGAGCTTGAAATCACTTAATCTCGTACAAAAACGCTTTGCTTTGCCAACATCGTGTCAAATCCAGAAGGTACCCCGCCTTTGTCGGTCGCGCGTATCACCCTCGAAACAACCCTCCGGAGCCAATACGTCAGTACGTTTCATGCTTCCACCCATGCGGTGCTCCATTCTTGCAGGGTTTTTTTTTTTTTTGCATATCGCTCCGATACGTGTGTGTCCTATATCGTATCTTCCAATCTTAAGGACGCATGAAAATCTCATTTTTCGACTGCGACCAATACCACCGGTTACGTAAAACACCGGCTACCTATTTTATTGAATTTATATAGTAAGATTCCAATTTACAAAAGTGTAGATAAATGAATTTGCACTATGCTTCACGCGAGCGTGTGTTCACAGGTGCGAGCGTGGGAGAATTGAATAGTGGGAGCAAAACCGAATTTTTCCAATAATGTTTCAATGCCCCTTTTTTTTTTTCTGACTATAAATTCGGATTTTCAACTCCGTTTTGCGGCACTCGCCACCACCTCGTCCATCAAAAGGTTATTGGGAAATTGTTTTTCGCCCCTCTATCTCATCTGTCCTCGCTCTCTCCTATTAAAAAAAAAAAAAAAGATCAATCCGACAATTGTAAATGGTTCGTCTGACGGTGATCTTGGCACTCAATAATAAAATGTAACGAAACTACAAATATGAAAAAAAAAAAAAAAAAACAAAAAAAAATGTTGACCCGCGACATGAAATAGATTCGCCAATCAGATTTGTCCCGTACAAAATCTTCCTCCAGGCACGAGAATCTTGTTTCTCCCTCGCTAACAGCCATAAATTCGGCGCTCTCCACGATGCCTTAAAAAAAAAAAAAAAAAAAAAAAAAAAAAAAAAAAAAAAAAAACGCAGAACTCCGCACAATAGTTCTAGGCGAGGGCGACAACCAGCTGTGAACGAACTCCTCGAAATGACTGAACCTTGCACAGACGCTCCCCGGACGACCCCAGCGTGCCTCGAGGGTGATCCGGGCGCGGAAAAGCCAAGCCAATTCGCGAAAGCTTAGCAGTCCTCCGTCGCAGGGGATGAGGGAAAATGAGTGATAGGAAGAAGAGCCGAAGAACGGAAGACGAAGCGAAGGATACCGTGGGAGAAAGAATGAGGTTCTTGGCGAACGGTAATACCGAAGGCGCTCCGCGGAAAAGCCATCCCTATCTGGTGCCAGGCAGGACACCGCGCGAGATTCTCTTTCTCACGGCTTTTCAACCCTCTCGACGCCGCCCCACGAAAATTTCTGCAACCAACGAAGAACAGGAGAAACTTGGCACGGACGTGACGTCATAATAAAGGTATAATAGAGACAAATGAACGGAGGGGTTCGCCCCCCGAGCCGTTCGAATGTCTGAACAGGCGGGATCTTCCACTGCGCCCAACCCCGTTGACTGATACGGCGACGAGGAAACGAGGAAACGAACTAGACGAGCCTCGAGCAACGGTAGCGATTTCTCTTCCGGTCGTCTATCATCTTTCGATTTCACCTCTAATTCCTCACTGTCCCGTACCGGGTCTGAGGTCTCGACGCCTCCAGGATTCGCCGGCGATCGTCGAAGTTTAATTGCATCGGACGAAGCAAAAGCAAGCGTGCGCGCTCGCGAAGCCCCGTGACTATAACGGATCATCGTTCTCGTTGACGCGAGAAAATCGTCCCGATGTTGGGACCGAAGTGCCCGAGATTTATCGTACACGTTATTAGCGAGAGTTTGACGGACTGCTTGATATTCCGTGAACGATCTGTTGGATCGGGGCTTAACGGGTTGTTCGCTGTTGTTGTGTCAATGGTTTTATCGCGTTACGCTCGTGCTTCATCGTCCTTCCTGCGGATTAAGGTAAAAGCGGTGCAACGTTCTGTATACGATCTATCTTTATATATATATATATATATATATTCCACCAGCATATATATACAGGGTGTCTCAGAAGTCGTAGAAGAAACTGTTAGGGTTGATAGAGAAAAAAATTCTGAATCGAAAGTTCCTGAGTCAAAAATTTTTTTGGGCCATAGAAAATTAGTTATTAATTAAAAACGGTAGCCAATCAGGAGCGCGCTACAAGACCGCTCTCACTCTCGCGTCTCCGCTACTCCCCCCGCTCATTCCTTTTTCTCTTGTAGCGCGCTCCTGATTGGCTACCGTTTTTAATTAATAACTAATTTTCTATGGCCCAAAAAAATTTTTGACTCAGGAACTTTCGATTCAGAATTTTTTTCTCTATCAACCCTAACAGTTTCTTCTACGACTTCTGAGACACCCTGTATATATATATATATATTGTATGTATGTGCTGGTGAGAGTTCATAAAAGCGTACGTGCACGGTAAAGCATGGTAGTCACGTTACAGGAAGGATGAGAGGAGTGTTGTTCGGCTCCATGATAGTATCGTTACCTGCCAGAAGCCACGTGGAGTACACTAAGGGCGGTAAGCGGAAAATTGCCGTGTAAACTGGGAACGGGCCTGTGGACCGAGAATGCTGCGACTGAAAGGGGATCGGAGTGACTTTTTAATACACTGGGAGGGTGCAACCGCACCCGCGGCTGCACACGCCGAGTTAAATTTACTCCAATGTCGTTCGGTTTTTTTTTTTTTTTTTACAAATTGCACGACTTTCTCCATCTGGGATTTTTTTTCCGTTTGTTGGTAAGAGAGCATTTCGAATAACGGGACGCTGTTAAATTGGAGAATTTAGGGTGAAGCGGAATGATAATTTTGTCGCATCGGTTCCGGTGGAACGAAGATATGTCAGGGAATTTTTTGGATTTTTCCCCGGGAAAGCTTTCCGGGGGAAATAGTTGAGAAAATTCGGAGTAATGAGGGAAGAATTTATATTGCGACCCGGATCATTCTAAATATATAGAGATATATATACGAAATAGAGAATCGTTTGAGTGAGTCGCGGAAAATATTTAATTGTTAGATCTCATCCACGGTCGTTTTTTTTTTTTTTTTTTTGGGTTTTAATTTAATTTGAACGTTTTTATGGATTTTAGCCGGAACGGAATGGAAAACAGTCTGAAGGAAGTCGGGGAAAATGTTGAATTTGAAGATTGCTCCCGTCGACCCTTGGCACTTGTCCTATCGCGGTATAGATGCCAGATACATCCGCTATCACTCGCTCCCTTCCTGGATTTGCACACATGCACCAACACCTCCATACACACACATTACGCTTTGGCGTTTTAGCCGGAAGAATTTGCATTCTCGTAAGAGGATGGGGCACACGCTGCAGTGGGATCGTCACGTTGGCCAGATTCTCATAGCCGTCGTGGTCCTTGTACTCCTCGTACTCGTAAGGGACTGCATAATTTCGAATCACTCTGCGATGCCCGTGTTGGCTTGGCGAGGCCAAGAGAGTCGGTAAAAAAAATAAAAAAAAAAAAAAAAAAAAAATGAAAGCACGAAGAGAGCGAGGGAGAGAGCAGAGTACGAACGAGTGGGAGCGTTAGTCGCCTCGCGAAAGGACTTTCCCTCTATATTCACTCTTTCGCTCGATTTTCTCCTACGTTTCCAAGCTCTCCTGCTCACTCACTCGACTCTTCGAGCAGTCCCTGCCACCTGCCGCGCGCCCCTTTCACCGTTTTTCCTCGGCCGTTTCAGCCGGTGAGCTCTTTTGAAAAGATCGTTTGCACCGAAACCAGTGGTCGGGTGGGCAACGAAATTTTTTCATTTATTTTTTCCTCCTTCTCAATTTTATTTTCCTCATGCCCCATCTTTTATTTCACCGAAGTTAAACGAAATCGAGTAGAAAACGCGAGCGCGCGCAATCAAACAAAATACGTGTTAATATTTCGTTCGGAGACCCGCGTGAAAATTTACTCCGACGTGAATCTCGCTGATACGCTTGTTCAATTATTTTTTTAATTTATTTTTTCTCTGACCGACATCGTGCAGATCGGATTAATATACGGATAACAAAAAATTCATAAATATATGTATATATATATATATATATATATTTTTTTTTTAATGGTCGATGTAATACGCCACGTAACACACGGGTCTGTGAATCCGCGTCGGCATTCTCTCCTCGAAGCTCGATTTTATAGCGGTATCGCGCCGGCAACCTCGAGAAACTCCGTCGAAAAATATCGAGGCCCGGCCCGTTAAACTATGCAACGACGTGGGAGAGGGCGAGCGGCGAGCAGGTTGTGCAGCATATTTTGACGAGAGTGTTCCACTCAGGTGCTCGCTACTCCTCTCTCTATTTCATCCCCTTTTCTCTCTCCTCGCAGTGCATGTACCCCACCGTCGTTTCGGAGAGGCCTTCGTCGTTGGTTAGTCGCCGTTCGTACTCTCGCATACCTCTGAGGTACGGAGCGACGTCAAACCCCAACGAGCGCCTGGCAAACTACCTGGCAACTAACTACGAACCTCCTACCGTGTGAATAATCTACAGCTATAGTTCTCTTCGTCGTATACGGTTTCCGTAAGCGTATAGGACGAATAAACGCGACAGAAACCCCTCGTGCATAATACTTTCGTCCATGCGCCAATACGAGGCTGCCTCGAAATTAATGCAAACAAAAATTATGATTTTCATTAAATGGAAGCTATTATATAATTACGTTCGTTTGTAGACCATCGAACTTTTAGACCATTGTCTTAAAAAATTCTATGAAATTTTCGTATTATTATATTTCATAAAGTTGGGAGGTGAAACATAGGCGGGTTGATTTTGGATTCGGCTACTACCGATTAAAATTTTTTTTTTTTTAATCTTTTCGTCAATTAATTCGGTTACGAAATATGCCACTCGGAGACAATGGCGAGGTATTAGGACGATATGTGAATTTTTTTTTTTTCGAAAACCACTCAATATCCTAACAATCCGGAATTTAGATTTGTTTGTTTATTTATTTTTTCATAGAGTTTGCATTTAAAATAGTAAGAGGATAATACGTAATATAATAATAATAATTCTTTGACTACGGTTGAGTTGTCGCTCGCTTCTCTCAAAGTTGTTTCTCTCAAAGTCCACCCGTAAAAAATTTTTCGAACGTTGTCAAAGGAATTTTAGCTCGACGTCGCTTCAAAGATAAATGAATGCCGACGATTTTCGATATTCGGTGGAGCTACTGTTCGCGTAAAAAAAAAAAGAAAGAAAAAAAGAAAAAAAATGTAAATAAAAAAATCTGAAAATCGAACGAAGCACCTGAGTGTAGGCCGAAATACAGAAACATCAACAGCAATGACAAGTGGAATAGCAACGACACTGAAAGCTGAAATCCCGGTAAGAGGGACACGAATTTGTACGTTGCGGTGGTTCGGGTCGTGCGACCCGGTTTTCTCGCTTCGCAAGCTTCCTTCAATATGCATATTTATACATATATATATTTAAAAAAAAAAAAAAAACGTATGTATCATAATGTGTACGTTTGCGTACGGGAACGGAGCGGGTTTACCGAGCGAGGGGTGAGAATAACATAAAGCGACGACGAGAGAAACTATCGATCACTCCTCGGTAGCGTAAGCAAGCCGGGAGTATAAAATTTTTCGCATTTACACGTGTATATACCTTGTTCGCTATAAGCGAGATATGCTGTGGCCGCGAAACCCTCCTTTGCTTCCAACCCCGTCCCATACTGACGTGTATGAAAATTTATGCGAAATTCGTTTCTCGACTGCTACACCATCTCTATCCTCTCCTCCTCGTCCTTACCATTCCACATCTCGGCATTCGCGACGGTCCACCACTAAGGTTCTATAGTCGAGACATCCTGTTATTTACTACTTTAATTTATATCCTATGTACACAGAGACGAACTTTTACCGAAGTTACGGCTAAGTTTCTTTGGAGTTCGAACATCACCGCCTTGGATCTGAATCACGTCGACTATTTTTTGTCCACATTTTCGAACAGTGTGGAGGAAACGTGAGACAAAAAAAACATGATACAGTGTCGTACGTTCGAAGTCAAAAGAAAATATTCGCTCAGGCTCATTTTTTTTTTTATTGCACTTATCTTCAATTTGCTCAAGACAACAAATTAACTTCAAATTTTCTTCTTCATTCAATTCATTAAAAATGATAGATTCGATTTATATCTGAAAAATCATGGTTTGTAATTTTTATTTAATTTTTTGTCGCTCAATGGATTTTCAGTTTGATCGACTCGTTTATCAGATACGATTATACGAAAAGGGTCGACAAGCGAGGATCATGGAATTTTTTTTTATCTCTCGAGTCAATCATTAATTTTCGTAGAGCAAAAAAGAATGTCGGTCGTCGTGGTTCCTCGTACATTATCGGTGATGATGTGTTGGGTGTTTGTGCGAGGTATCGCGAGAAAAATTGCGGCAGACAGCGATATTAGTTGGGTTACGAGACCACGAGAGAATTTCACGTAATAAGAGGAGATCAGACGCGCGATAAAAAGCTCGAAACTTTTTACTCCCACGCGAGCTCCGGCTTTTCCACTCGCGCTGCATTGTTTCTCTATTTCTCTGCCGGCATCCAATATTCCACTGAACTTTGGTCCGGCTCTCTTTTCTTCCGCCTGTTTTCTTTTCTCGTACTCGCCACTTGCCCACCTCAGACTGCAGCCTCGTCCAGCTTCGTTCTACCCTTCGACCCTTAACGCCAGGCGTCAACTTTTTTCATTCTTTCCTCCATTTCTTTCATTCTTCCTCCGAGCCCTCGTCATTTCTTCCCGAGATTTTCTGCCGGAGCTTCTCGTCGGTCCGAGCTCGAGTAACAAAAAAATTCGAGCCTCAGCACTTCTGGCACTTTTTCGATCCATCGCGCATCCCGCTCTCCGAAGTCATCAACGACGGACCGAAGGTCTGAGGAATATTTGTTTTTACACGTAAAAAAAATAAAAATATAATTAAAAATAAGGATATCAAGAATAATTTTCGAAAAAGGTGTTCTACTAATTTTTTCCCCTCACTTTTTACTGGTCCTTGTTGGAAAAAAGGTCATTAACGACGGACCGAAGATCTTCGGAATATTTGTTTTTACACGTAAAAAAAATAAAAATAGAATTAAAAATAAGGATATCAAGAATAATTTTCGAAAAAGGTGTTCTACTAATTTTTTCCCCTCACTTTTTACTGGTCCTTGTTGGAAAAAGGGTCATCAACGACGGACCGAAGATCTTCGGAATATTTGTTTTTACACGTAAAAAAAATAAAAATAAAATTGTAAATAAGGATATCAAGAATAATTTTCGAAAGAGGTGTTCTAGAAATTTTTTCCCCTCACATTTTACTGGTCCTTGTTGGAAAAAAGTTTATTTTAAAAAATATTATATAGTGTCAAATAAAAAGAAATAAGTTAATTTTTGTATCTTTACAAATATACCTCGAGAATATGCACTACTAAAATCGTCGTCCTCGCGCTCCTCGTCCTCCCTTCAGTCAGTCTCGTTCGCGACGCCGAATTCTCCCTCGTCTCTTCGTAACTTCCGTATACGACTAGACTATACACGGAGTACTAAAATACATGGAGTACGAAAACTATGAATTCAGCACTTCTGTCACTTTGTCGATCCATTGCGCCCTGTCGCTTTCCAAAGTGATCCGCAACCGAAGATCCTTCGGATTGCCGTCGTTTCTCTTTTTACCACGTGAAATAAAAAATATATTAATTTGCGAGATTATTACTCCCGAAATTTCCACGCAATTTATTTTCCCATATTCTCCATCTGATAGTTGAAAATAAGATTGGTGAAAAAATATTATGGAATATTATTCGAGAATAAATAAAAAAAATAAAATAAAAAAATATAAAAAAATGTCTATATTTCAATGAATGTTTCTGGTGTGCATTTATCGAGTGGAAAAATCCCCATGGACAAAACACCATTCCACTTTTTCTCATTCCCATTACTGAGTCTGGTTTATGACTCCTCACTCTTCCCTCGTCTCTTCGTAATTTTCGTATATGAGTAGAGTATACAAGGAGTACTGAAACTAGAAATTCCGCATCCGGAAAGTCCCTCTTGTCTGTGCCGATTTACAATTAACCAGACCGTACTCTCGGGAGAGCGAGGGAGAGAGGTTCCTCCGTGCTCACGGCGGGCAGCACGGCAGAAGCCTCTCATCCGCTCTCTCGTCATGCACAATGCCGGGCAAAACGTTGATTTGCACATTCTCAGCCATCACCCGGCGGTCCGTGAAAATCCGTGGAAAACCCGAAAACTCTACTGCGAATGAGTAATGTCGCTTTTCATCGTAGCTCTACTTTGTTCGGACTCTTCTTCTCACATGTTTTTTTTTTTTTTTTTTTTTTTTTTGAAGTGTCTCCGTCCCTTTCGCTGTACTTCGCAACGTTCATAGTGAAACGTCGGCGTTGGAAGGGAAAAAATATTGGCGACGTGACGGGGTTTCCGATACTATTTATTAAGCTCGGCGATATTTACGAGAAATCGGAAATCCCGACGAATTATGAAGATAGACGGTTGAACTTCCATCCGCTCAAAAATTCGAGACGCGCTGATCTTTCCGGGGCTGGAGTTACTTTCGTGTCCGACTGAAAGAAAGGTTTTGGACAGTGCGAAATTTTTCTGACTGAAGATTTTTTTTTTTTGTTTGCGAATTCGCTCCTAAAATATTTCGCGGATTTTTTTTTTTTTTTTTAAATTAGAAATGGAGATCATTTTCAAACTGGGGATTGAATTTTTGGGAAATTTTTTGGAGCTGTTCGGGATGCTTGGAACAAATTTGTCGACATTTATTTCAAAGCAATAAGTGTTTTTTTTCCTCGTCACAATGGGACATCGCGTAGAGAAAACTTCGTTTAAGGGGTAAAAAAAAATCTCTCTCTTAATTTCTTTATTCTTCTCACTATAAATTCCCACGGTAGATTAAACTTTAACCTATCGTCTGGAACCGAATTAAGGGGTTATCGGATATGCTATGACTCCTGTGCGTTAATTAACATCATTCAACCGTCACCTTCCTCGTCGTGTTACACACGATAGTTAAATAGTAATGGAGAAACTCTGTGCAAATTAACTCCGGCGACTGAGAGATTAATCAGCATTGTCACGGTTGAAAATTAAACTCCCTTTCAAAGGTACACAAAGCTCCGGAGCGTGGGAATGGAGAGGCTGCAGCTCGACCTGAAGTTTACCTACTGAAGTTGGTAATAAAACAGTCCTCTATTTTTATTTTATTTTTTTATTCCCACGGCAAATTTTTGAAAAGTCTATCTCGCTCTATTGCCATTCTCCACCATAGCCAATTATACTTTCACCTCCGATGAAGACCATACGAGAGATCCGATCGCACTTAAGATAAATACTGATTATTATAGTTAATGAAATCCGACTCGAAAGCAAACTCGCGACTTGTTAATTTCACTCGGTTGTAACAATTTAATGAACCGAATGAAAGAAACACTTGCGGTTTGCCGGTTTTTTTTTTTCCATTGTACTTTAAAATCCAACAATTCCAACAAATCCAACAATTCCTCTATTTTTTTTTTTTTTATTCCCACGGCAAATTTTTGAAAAGTCTATCTCGCTCTATTGCCATTCTCCACCATAGCCAATTATACTTTCATCTCCGATGAAGACCATACGAGAGATCCGATCGCACTTAAGATAAATACTGATTATTATAGTTAATGAAATCCGACTCGAAAGCAAACTCGCGACTTGTTAATTTCACTCGGTTGTAACAATTTAATGAACCGAATGAAAGAAACACTTGCGGTTTGCCGGTTTTTTTTTTTCCATTGTACTTTAAAATCCAACAATTCCAACAAATCCAACAATTCCTCTATTTTTTTTTTTTTTTATTCCCACGGCAAATTTTTGAAAAGTCTATCTCGCTCTATTGCCATTCTCCACCATAGCCAATTATACTTTCATCTCCGATGAAGACCATACGAGAGATCCGATCGCACTTAAGATAAATACTGATTATTATAGTTAATGAAATCCGACTCGAAAGCAAACTCGCGACTTGTTAATTTCACTCGGTTGTAACAATTTAATGAACCGAATGAAAGAAACACTTGCGGTTTGCCGGTTTTTTTTTTTCCATTGTACTTTAAAATCCAACAATTTCATGTAGTATGGAAATAACGACAGCAATTGTACGAACTAAAAGTAGGATCGAATTTTTTTTTTTGCCAGAACGCAAGAAAATTGTACTCGAATCATTTGAATTTTTTATCAGCGTATTCTCGCAGAAAAAAGGGAAAAACATTTGTTACCAGGCGCAGCATTGTGAAGTTTCAATGGAGCTGATTGTTTTTTGGGACAAGTGAAAAATTGTGTTCTTGGCAAAATGTCCAAGCGCATCCAGCTCGAATGCGCTTCCTCCTCGAAAAACTTCACCCATTCAAAGCAGATTAGTTTCGTTTATCGACCGAGTTTGTTTCACTTCGTGTCAGAGGCCGAGTTAGAAATTTCGCGGACTCGAATTTTCCCAGTCGTGTAACAGTTTTCCATCGCAATCCTTTCTCGTCGCTCAACGCACGATAGTTAAATATCGTAATAGACGAAAACCCGTGCAAATTAACTGCCGCGATTCCGAGATTAATTAGCGTTGTAACGGTTGAAGACGAAACTTCCCACGAAAGATATACAAAACCTTCCGGGCGCGAGAAAAGAGAGGCTCGGTCAGAAGTTTCACTGAATAAAGGGAGACACGGCTGTGCGCGTTCCAATTAAGAACGAGATGGCACCGGGGCTGTGGGTTCAACTTAATAATTCCTTATTGCGGCGTTGGTAGACATCACTTCGTTAACGTTGGCGTAATTCCCGTCTCATTCTCCCGCTCGTCCCACTCTCGCTCGTCGCAGAGACGGAAAATCTTTGAAACTCATCTTTTTTTTTTTACATTTTTTTTTTTATTTTTTTTTTTTTCCTTTCCGACGAGAGTAAACCGGACCGGCTCTTCTCTGTATCGTCGTTACAAGTGTACGGACGACTCGTGGAAACGGAGTAATAACGAGCTCCGGCCCGGAGCCTTCGAAACGACGACCGTTTTGAGAGTGTTGAAACTTCTCGTTATATTCACTCGGACGAAACTTCCAGACATTTTATCGTCTCGATGTCCACCGCCCATTTCGAGTCAAACCGGCACCGGGCTCTTTGACGCGATATTGCGGACGTAACTTCCGGTATCGCCGCGAGCCATGTCGAGTGGTTTTGGAGACTAAGATTTTTTTTTTTTTTTTTTAATTTTTTTTTCCGTCGAACGAGCGGTACCGATGGATTCTGGCCAGTGCTCTCGAGTGCGGAGAGTGCCTGACTTTCCGCAACTTTTCTAGACGGGATAATCATTTTTTTTTTTCTCCAAAAATTTCATTCGGATCAAATCAGTTGGAGACTCGGTAGATAAAATTGCGTAAAATTGAACATAAAATGTATTCATAAATAATGCTGATATTAATAAAATAGAATATCTTAAGGATAATTTATAATTTAAAACAGGAAAAGTTTCGAGAGTTTGAGTTTGACGTAATTAAATGTTATATGTATACTCGTCGCAATAAAATATTTTTATTAATTTTTTTCTACCGCATTCGTGTTGGAATTATTAGATCCAAGAAATTATAAGACACATACTGCATCGGAATTCTCGTCAGTAAGAAATTCGTTGATGAAAGAATCGAGAAATGAATCAGAAAAAAATGTTTCGCTCCTGACAAGGGGATCGAGAAAATATTTCGGCGTCGGAGAAATTTCATTAGATTTTCCAAAATAATCCCGAATGATCGAGGACGGTGGCGCGCATTGCCGTTATCTCATGCCGGTAGGTCGCACGTTAACGACGGGGTTTTTCGTTGAAAATGGTGTCGAGCATGCTCGCTGACAATGTGAGAAAAGCCTCCCTTTCCCCGTGCACTTTCGACGATTTACCGTCTCTATTAAACATTAGTTGCCGGAGAGCCGGGTAGATCGGCTTCGTAGAAGGAATTCGGGAAAGAGAGAGACAGAACGGAGAGAACCGGAGAGTGGAAATTCTCTCGACACGGTATATATACACCGCGAGAGAAACCGCCGCTGTTAACGGTTACAATGGAAGAGAATTACGACGGCACAATGTAGTGCATCTATGGTTATTCCCAAGGGAACTTTCGCGCTCGCGAATTCCGCCATTCCATCCTAGATCAACTTTTTTCCCTACATTCTTTTTCCCTTCAATTTAACACTTAATTCTGCTGGTGATACAAGGCGGGAAGTAACGGGGACGAAGCTTCCCAGATAGAACCAAACGTCCAATGGACGTCCTCTTTTTATCCATTGAGCCCAAAAACGTCTCAGACCGTACGGGACATAAAATGAACGTATATTGCATATCCAATAATAGTGCAGATAACAGCCATGCACGAGTCACAATTTATACATCCATTGGACATCCATTTTTCGGTTATTTCAGTACCATGTTAGATGGACATTAGCTGGACGTATATTGTACGTCCATTTATGCACATATAATGAACGCTCATGGATAATACATCTATTGGACGTCCATATTTCGGCTTCTCGAACAACGTATTCGGTGTACATGATCTGAACGTTCATTATATATCCACGTATGGACATCTAATATACGTTCATGGATAATATTCATTGGACATCCATTTTTCGGTTATTTCAGCACCATGTTAGATGGACATTAGTTGGACGTATATTGTACGTCAATCTATGTACATATAATAGATGCTCATGGATGATACATCTATTGGATGTCCATATTTCGGTTTCTCCAACAACGTATTCAGTGTACATGATCTGAACATTCATTATATGTCTACATATGGACATATAATATACGTTCATGGATAATATTCGTTGGACATCCATATTTCGGTTTCTCAACAACGTATTCGGTGTACATGATCTGAACATTCATTATATGTCTACGTATGGACATATAATATACGTTCATGGATAATATTCATTGGACATCCATTTTTTGGTTTCTTCAGCACCATACTAAATGGACATTAGCATGGATAATACATTTATTGGACGACCATATTTTGGTTCCTCCAACACCATATTCGGTGTATATGAACTGACCTTATTGTATGTCCACGTGCGCACAGACAATATACGCTCGTCGATAATATCCATTGAAAGTTCATCTTTCCGTTACTTTGGCACCTTACCCTTGAGTACATTAACTTGACATTCATGGTTGGTTTATGAATGGTTTATGAAAATATATGGTTTATGGTTTATAAATTATATTATCGAATTAACTGGATCACTAAATGACGTTTCAATATAATTTGCATATTTTCGGTATGTGTCTGTATGTACGTATATTCATTGAATTGTAGACATTGACAATAACTGTACGAAAATCCCCACGCATGAGCGTATTTGTTCATCCACATATACTTCCTATGTCCACAAATAGTTGAAAAATATGTATATCGTGTGGGATTGCGTACTAAGGATGTTCATTGAACGTGATTGCATACCGTGGCTACTATGTAATGGTATTACCGTCCAGTGTTTCGATATTCGTTGTTTTCACATCATTGGTTTTTTTAAAGAATATCTTAAAAGAAATTGTGGTGGATATCCTTTTTCTATAAATTTATTTTCCTATTCGATTTCAATGGAAAAATATTCTAGAAAAATTCAATTTTCAGCAATAAAATAATTATTTTTCCAGATACAAATTGCTATAACCAAATTTTTTTAATGAAAAATATTCTTAAGTCGATTGAAAAAAATGTTTGCTACATGAATTAATTTCGCTATGCTTTTTAAGTGCTTCTTCGTTCAAATGACGGCACTTTCAACTATTTTTTAGTGTTTTTTTATCGATAAATGTCATTCGTTTACTGGTATATAGAAAAAACCGGAACTAGTACTATTACCTGGAAACTAATTATCTGCTATTTCAGTTTTAATTGATTGTGGCAACTGCTTTCTATCACGCGATCTATCAGGTAATTTTTAGATATATGAATATCTTTGAAATATCAATGTACAATATTTGACTAAAATGATCGCTGAAACTATTTTCTAAAAAATAAACTACTTCTCCACGTTGGGACACTTGCAGCCACCTCTCCGGGACGCGCCTATTTCTCTGAAAGAAATGCATTTTCAAATTTGTTTCTAGAGTTATTTACAACAATATTAATAATTTTACTTATACAATGTTATTTTTTAATAGTAAAATGTATTAAAAAACGAAACGCGATTTGGAAAAATCAATTCTTATCCAACCTCCAACGAATTTCAAAATTTCGATATCTATCCGGCGCAGCGTCAGTAGTGTCAACGAAGATGTGTCTTGTAGAACTAGCGGGCTATTTTCGCCATACTGAATTTTCTCATGGTCGTTCGCATTGTGCTCAGTGAACACTTGTCTGCGATAAAATATAAAATTGTGCTTTCTGTAAGGTAAGTCTGACATTCGATTTCGTACAATTTCTTTCTTAATATTCAACTTATCACTGTCTTAAAATTTGTGTGTCAAAAGATTCTTTCCACGATAAAAAAATGTTTTATCTCTTTTGCGTTATACGTTGAGGTTATCTGACCACGTGCCGCTGGCCACGTGCCGCACTTTTTTCTGAAAGACTGATTTGATTTTTTAAATTGATGTTCGCGTATTTGAACAAATTCTCTCTGTTCATAGTTGTTTTTCACTGTTGCCCATCTCATCGGAAGATTATTAGATCTCATTCGCGTATCTCCTGCGTTCTTCGATTACATAACCTGTCTTGGCGATTTCTGGTGAGTTTTTATCATTGTTTACATGCATTGTAATCTCTTAATTTACAATTACGTTTTACATTAATTCGAAAGATTGTTAGATAGTATTTTGGAATATTTTCTGCGTTTTTCAAAATTTGCTTTCACATTGTGCTTTTGGTGTCTCCGAAGAAATTTTTATTTATTATTTATTTATTTATTCACTGCGTCTGATGAAAATTCTATCCGCAAGCCATTTTTATTGCCTGTAGATAAATTTCTAGTGTCTACGGAGAACTGTTTTCATAATTCACTTCTCATGCCTGCGAAGGATCTTTTTCAGTATTCTCCCTGCGTCTGATAAAAACTCTATCCGCAGTCTATTTTTATTGCCTGTAGAAATATTTCTAGTACCTACGGAGAACTGTTTTTATAATTCTCTTCTGATGTCTGGAAACGATTTTTTCCACCATTCACCTTGCACCTGACAAAAATTTCCTTCGCAGTCTATTTTCAGTACATTTGGAAAATTGTGTTGTAGTTCATTTTCATCGTTTTTGAGTCATGCCTTTGCCACACCGAAAATATTTATACGGTTCTTTCTTGATCTTGATTTCTCCTGTAGTTGCATTTAGTATATTATAATAGTCGAAATTATCTCTCAACAGGTTCATCTCCTCACCAAATGTGGAGGAACAAGCGTGGACGATTCCATTCGGCGAGTGTTTCGTGAAGTCTTCACGAACGAACTCGCGTGCGAGTATTCGTGGAAGGGAAGGAAGGGGAAAAAGGACTTGTCGTCGATGGAGATCGCGGGAGTGATGTATGGTATGTCACCTTTCTCTAACTTTCCTTATCCCCTATCTTTTTCTCTTTGTCTTTCTCTACCTCACAATCACGTCAAAAAACCTTCCCTATTTAGCATCTGTAAAAAATGTCCCGTCGATGACGAAAGAAAAATTCGAAACCCGTCTGAAAGAGTGGTTTCGGCATGCCCCAGCTCGTGTTGCGAACGCGAAAAAACAAAACAGAGATACTCCGCTTGAACAATAGTATTAATATCAGGTTACGTTATGTTTTTAATCCGTATACTTTATGCTTTGTGAAACGCTGTGATTAACTATAAGAATTAATTATAAGCAATTGTTAAATGATTGATACAATATTATATTTTCGTCATAATAAACATTGTTCGAAACAAAAACTTTCGTGTTTATTTTTCATTTATACGATGACTTTACTCATTTCATTACGTTATTTTAACGCATTTATGTAAATTAATAAGATATATATGAAACGTTTTAATAAACATCCATGCAGCGTTCCATGTACATATTTAGGCCGTACACTACAGCATGCACTAGAGGTACATTATTCATCCTATGAACGTACATTCTATCGATCAATGAGCGTACACGGTACATTTCGTGGACGTATGCTGTACGTCCTTTTGTCGTGCACTGTACATCCCGTGGACATACAATGTACATCTCGTGGACGTACTTTATAACGTTCAATGAACGTACACTGTATGTCCTTTGGACATACATTATAACGTTCACTAGACGTATAATGTACATATAACTGCAACACATTCGCACGTTCTGTGGTCGATTTATATACGCCCATAGATGTCTTTTGGATATTAGAATGTCCGAAAAAATACATCTAATAGACGTTCATTAGACGTTTTGTTCTATCTGGGTTGCGACCGGTGACATAGAGAAGCGCCTTCGAAAATCCTCCAAATTTTCAACTTCCGGTGAAATAAATATTTATTATAATAATAATACTTATATTATTATTATTGTGATTAATTGCAATATAATTAATACTCCATTCGTTCGGGTATTTGTGTGCTGCGTGCAGTTATGTTTTCTCGCACGATTCGCTCGCTTGCATGGATTACACGATTCACCGTATGCGGAAATCTATTCCGTATTGAGTGGAATTCCGAAATTTCGAAATCCATTCTGCATGCTATGAAAACCGGTGACGGAAGGGCGGGAGGCAAACATTCACCCCAACAATGGGGCCCGCAATCGTTCGAAATATATACAGAGGAGACTGGGGCAAAATGGGACAGTGGATGGGGAACTCGAATTTTTAATAATTCGCGCACACCCGATTTTTTTTTTTCAACTGTACGTCGGAATATTCGAACCTGTTTCGCCACACTGTCGAAACTTTTTTGAATACAAAAGTTATTGGAAAATTGGGTATCGAGCCGATCGTTCGTTTTTCCCCCCATTTCAGGATACGCCAAAGAGTTTATCGTTAAAGATAATTTAGTTTCATGTAAAAATCGACAAACTTTTGTCATCTTGAGTTCAAGCTAACTTATTATTAATTTTCACGGATAAAATCTGCATAAGGAGTTGCTCTACGATAGAAATAATTTCTATTCGTTCACAGTATCAATTAATTAATTCTAATAGTTCCTTTAATTAAGGTTCTTTAGCCCTTTTGCGGTAATTTCGACCGCTCGTACGTAAATCTTGGACTCACCGAGAAGTCGTGGAAGAATAAAGAGGGAATGGCTTTTACAGTGCATAAAGTACGAAAATTGGTTGGACCAGAGGCAGAAACGAGGAGGGAGGCGGTCCATATGATGTTAGACGGTAAGGGCTGTTCATGGAGTGAACGTGGAGTCGATAACGCCCGACGGACTGGAATCACCGAGCAATCCCTCCGGAAATTGGCGGCATAATGCCGGTATCTCGTCTCCACAGTTCTACTTCCATTCTCTGCACTGTCCGAGAGACCTCCATCTATCTCACTCTCTATCTTACCCTTTCTCTCGCGCCCTCTCTCGGGACTTCGCAGATTATGTGAGTCACGGTTCTCGCGACCCCCGATGTCCCAACACGCGACTAAAGTCCCCATTTCGCAAACCTCGGCGAAACTTTACCGGATTAATCCCTCGTCTGTATGGATATTTTCAGGTGACCCGTATTACCCCTCGGAGGACATTTCGCGTTCTCTCTCGCTCGTTATAATCGTTCAATTCATTCGTCGAGAGCTCACGTTTTTTTTTTGGAAAAATGATTTTTCGGAAATGTCTTCGTGATTTTACACGTCGCATCTTTGGATAGTGGGAATAAAAAACGATATTGGGATCGAGGCGAGAGAAAGTCTCAGACATGATTTTTCAATGATCACCGAAGAAATGCTTGATTACGGCCCATTTCAGGGAAAATAGCAATTCTTATTTTCCTCTTCTTCACTATTTTTTTGCATGGAATATTGAGACAGTGAGAATGAAGAAATGGTAAATTCGTGACGGAGGAAAAATAGTTCGGATATAGTTTTTTTTTTTTACTGATGACTAAAATTTGTTTTCCTTGATTTTTCGTGTTTAGTGATTAAAAAATAAAAATAAAAAAAAACACGCGTTCGTTCGAAAAACCGTCGCGACCGAATTTTCTCAGGCTTTCGAGAGCGTCAGCATTCTTTCTTGAGATCTTCCATTAACGAAGTTTGGGAGAAAAAAAAATCCACATCAACATATTGCAGATCACGTTACCTCGCAGCAGATTCCCGTATGGTCTGCTGCACGATTGCAGCAAGCAAGCGGATTCGGTTAGGCTTCGAGGCTCTGCGGTTACAACGAGAAAAGTTGCCTCCGACGTAACCGGAAGTTCAAGTCAGTTAGAGTCGGAGGCTCGTTTCTCTCGCGAATGGCATTGCGCCATGACTTTAAGCCCGGGGCTGTTCAGGAAGGGTCGTTCTGTGGCGAGAGTAAAATTTTCCCAGCCCACAGAAATTTCACTGCATCATTTCGACTCTGATCCATATCGCCCCCCATCCCCCCTCACCCCTCTTCCTCGCTCTTTCATCGGATAGCGTGTACAACAAACCACGTTATTGCGCTCTTTTCTTGCATTTACCGAATCCACCCTGGCCAGCCGGAAACTACCTTATGTATAATGAATTTACGTTTATTTTTCTCGAAGTAAAATGGAGGTAGCTTTTGGTTCAGGGTGGAATTTTGGTTTCCGATAAGAGTTTCGAGAAAAAAATTCAACGTCGAAGGATTTTTATTAGATTTTGCAAAATAATCGTTGAACGATGAACGTGGTGAGAGTAAAATTTTCTCAGCCCACAGAAATTTCACTGCATCATTTCGACTCTGATCCATATTGCCCCCCATCCCCCCTCCCCCCTCTTCCTCGCTCTTTCATCGGATAGTGTGTACAGCAAACCACGTTATTGCGCTCTTTTCTTGCATTTCCCGAATCCACCCTGGCCGGACGGAAACTACCTTATATATAATAAATTTACGTTTATTTTTCTCGAAGTAAAATCGAGGTAGCTTTTGGTTCGGGGTGGAATTTTGGTTTCTGATAAGAGTTTCGAGAAAAAAATTCAACGTCGAAGGATTTTTATTAGATTTTGCAAAATAATGTTGAACGACGAACGTGGTCAGAGTAAAATTTTCTTAGCCCACAGAAATTTCACTGCATCATTTCGACTCTGATCCATATCGCCCCCCATCCCCCCTCCCCCCTCTTCCTCGCTCTTTCATCGGATAGCGTCTACAGCAAACCACGTTATTGCGCTCTTTTCTTGCATTTCCCGAATCCACCCTGGCCAGCCGGAAACTACCTTATATATAATGAATTTACGTTTATTTTTCTCGAAGTAAAATCGAGGTAGCTTTTGGTTCAGGGTGGAATTTTGGTTTCTGATAAGAGTTTCGAGAAAAAAATTCAACGTCGAAGGATTTTTATTAGATTTTGCAAAATAATGTTGAACGACGAACGTGGTCAGAGTAAAATTTTCTTAGCCCACAGAAATTTCACTGCATCATTTCGACTCTGATCCATATCGCCCCCCATCCCCCCTCCCCCCTCTTCCTCGCTCTTTCATCGGATAGCGTCTACAGCAAACCACGTTATTGCGCTCTTTTCTTGCATTTCCCGAATCCACCCTGGCCAGCCGGAAACTACCTTATATATAATGAATTTACGTTTATTTTTCTCGAAGTAAAATCGAGGTAGCTTTTGGTTCAGGGTGGAATTTTGGTTTCTGATAAGAGTTTCGAGAAAAAAATTCAACGTCGAAGGATTTTCATCAGATTTTCCAAAATAATTGTTGAACGATGAACGTGGTGAGAGTAAAATTTTCTTAGCCCACAGAAATTTCAGCGCATCATTTCGACTCTAGGCCATATTACAACCCCTCTCTTCTTCAATTGCATAGCGTGTTCAGCCAATTGCTTTACCCCGCTCTTTTCCCGGAGTTTCCGACTCCGCCCTGCTCGATTTGAAACTTCCTTGCGTGCGATAAATTTTGGATTCCCATTTTTCCCGACATACCGTCGAGGGAGTTTTCGGTCCAGGGTGGACTTTGAACCAAACGAAATAAACAAAATTAACAAAATTTTAATAGAATTAATTTTAACATGGTGGACAACGCTCGCGGGTTTTACGCGAGCGCATAGATTGGAAGAGAGGGTCATCGAGAGCGCCGCGTTGTTGACGATGTAGGACAAAAGAAAAACCAAAAACCTAGAAAAAAGCAAGATTAGTGGAAGGATGGGGTAAAAAAAAAAAAAAAACCGACAAAGAGGTGGCACATATCGCGGCCGTTAACGCGTTTTCTTCCGCGTGCCCGAGAAGGCCGGGGATGGAAAGGGCTCCGGGATGGTTGTTCTGGCTCTCAGTATGGGCCGCGAGGTTCTCCCGCCGTGCTGCTTTTCTCGCTGCCTGGTTCGTTCGGGAACGCGCAGTAATTATGCCGCAGACTGGCGATGAAAGTCACTTCTTCCCTTTGAAGATCCGGGCACGGCCCGTGGATGGGTGAGAGACGCATCGCGACGGCGGTCGCGAGAGGTTCCTCCCGCTTACGTTGCTGCAAGCACACGGACCGGCCGTTGAGCTGCGAGCAGGGCGGTAGAAAAAAAAAATGAAAAAAAAGGAATACAATTTTTTTTTGCGACCCATCGGGTAAGGAGGAAAAAAGAGCCAGGGAGAATTCGGGTCGACACTCGTCACTCGTCACACTCTCGACGGTTTGCTGTCGCGCTACTACTCGCTACTCTCGTTTCCAACGCGCAAGCCACCCTCAGTTTTTACCCGATCGCCCGGAAAATGCGGCAAAGAGGGTGAGGGGTTGGAAAGCGGAGAGAGAGGTTTTTTCAGTTTTTTTTTTTTTTTTTTTTTTTTTTTCATGTGTGTGAGTATGTGTGATAGGGTCTGTCGGGCTGCACATTTCGGAGCGGAGATATGACTGCGTTTTTATGTGTGCATGTGCAAAAATATATGACGCACAGGTTGTACAGCTGTAGGATAGGAGTCACGCAGCTGGCGCACTTTCCGCACATTTGGCCCGTTTCAACCCCTCAACCCACTCTCATCTTGGTGCTCGATAGTAGTATTTCATACGGGCGTTCGATATCGGGCAGGACAGCGACGGGTTTTCTATGGTATTAGGGAGGAGGCATTCCGAGCTTTGGCAATCCAATGTTTGTTCCCCGAGCAGAATGTTCTCTCGTTCGATATTTTTCCGGCAGTGTCTATTTTTCGTTAATGTTTTTTTATTCAATTTCACGCGTTTGTTAAAATTTTTCGATCCGAAATAGACGAAATGGAAATTCGGGTAAACAAGTTAGGCTGAGGACGGGGATAAAAATTGTTTCGGTACTCACGCAGAGTGCGATGCCCTTGTTTGATGTTCAGGTAGCGAGGAAAAACAAAAAAAAAAACTAAATATTTGACACTCAAAAATACCGAGGAAAATTGGAAAATTTTCTCCTTCAGGTATATCGTTGAATTTTTTTTTCCCCACCGGATAAGTTTCTTACCCGCGAATGTCGAACTTCGACAGACCGATTGTCCAAGCGATCGTCAAAGTCCGCACCGCATCCGTTTCCCGAAAAGCTCCGTCATAACATTTGGCAGAGACGTTTTCTGTGCGTTTCGCCGTTCGCCTTTGTTTTCTTCAAAAAACTCGGAGAATTCCAGCAGCAGCGGAGGATCGGATGGGGAGGTAGTAATAGCGATAAAAAACCGAGGAAACGTGAAGAAAACAAGAGTTGAAAAAAAAAAAAAAAAAAAAAAAAAACAAACCGAAAAGACGGAACGAGGGCGCTCTGGAAAGGAGTTAGAGACCGGCTCGAAATAAAGAAAAGGGAGCAGGCCGTGTTTCAGAGTTGCACACACAGATAGAGAAGTGAGGGGTGAGGGGGAGGAAGCAGCGAGTGCAGCAGGGCTGCGGAGCTCGCAGAGAGCCGCACAACGATACAGTCCAGAAGCCATTAACCCCTTCTCTGCCGGGTTTTTGCTTCTTTAACTTCCTCTTCTTTCTGTTCTTCATCGTCAACGCGTCCGCCGCTGCCTCAATTTCCAATCTCCGTCCTCTTCGGCCCGCCCGCCGACCCACTTCATCTTTATCCCTTTTTCGGTTCTTTCTCACGAAACCTACGACTCCTCGGTCGGATTCCGCGGCTACTTTATAGGATTGTGCAGTTTCGCTGATTGGTGCAACCGCGAATGCATTAAACGATTTCTCGTTGGTGCGGTGGAATTCGTGGCGAGTGAAGAGATCCGACCGGATGAAGTTGCGTCGGTCAATTCTAAGAGTAGGATTGAAGCTTTATTTTGGCGAACGGGTTGGTTAATTTTCAGTTGAACCGAGCTGCCCAGAAGCCAATTTAGAGAGGTACGAGTAATCCACGCTATTGTCCGTACCAGTTGTTACAGAATTTCTGGTTCGCAAAGGGCTCATGAGTACGACGTACGTCATGGACTCTCTGTGTGTTCTGCGGAGAACTTGGAATTCGAAGTTTGGACGACGTGCAGGTCTACAGGACAGGATCCGCAGCAAATTCAGACTGCATCTCGCTGGAAACTCGGAGACCTTCGGTGCGGATGTTGCGACTAAAAGGACCTATACGTAAAGCGAGCGTAGATCGCGCAAAATTTACGGGCGCATGGGCGATTTTATGCCGTGTCGACGAAGTTGAAAATCCGTATGGAAAGATTTTTTTCTCAACAGTGCAAACTCACGACCGTTTCCGAAACGAATTTATTGAAATTGGAATTTAAAGAATTCTGAGACGAGTTTAATCGATAGAATTATTTTTGAGAATCGATCGCGGACGGTCCGCGAAAAGGGGATGATTATTAAAATTTGTATTTGTGGGGTTGACTAAAAGATGATAATTCTTGGTCAATGTCTTTTTTTCTCAAATTTTCTGATACGAATTTCGAGAGGGTTATTTTTCTTATTTATGTACGAGATTTGTTTCAGAAGACTGGCATGGAAAGCCCCATACATGGGTCAAAGGTAGTTTCCTGATGCTGGTAACAACGGAGCGGAAGCAAAGGTGAATTAGCGGGCTAAGCCGGTAGAGTTTGCCAGCATCGTATCCGGTAAATCGGCATTCAAGTCTGTTTCACCTACACGAGGAGGGGTTTATACCTCGAAATCGTTATTCACGATATTATTGCGTGAAAGGTAAGCAAGAACACACTAGTCGGACTAAGGGATATGCAGGGTGGTTGGACGGGAGGTCTTCCTTTAGCGTGTTTTGCTTCGCTTCCTTCCATTCCGGTTGCGCGAATCCAATAATAAATTCAAATCTCTTAGAGCTCCAACCCCGTTATAGTAGGGAAAACCGGGACAAAACGGGCACGTTAAGATATAAAGATCGCTTGAATGCGTTCGCCGCTACGAACCAATCGTTTAATAAAGAAGAAATTCGCAATAACAGTTCCAAGCATCCGAGAAATATTGCTCTCCAATAAAATTGAACACTCGTCAAGTTCATCGTCCTCTCGAGAACTAATTTTTTTTTCCCCGATTTTGCAACTCATAAGATCTCTGATTGCATTTTTTTTTTTTTTTTTTTTTTTTCGTGACCCATCTTGCCCCATGTCTGCAGTGAACCGCGTTTTGCATTCCGTTCCGCGACCCTATTCAGTTTCAGGCGCCCCTAATGTAGACTGCACGCAGACTGGCGTGGAAGAATCGAGCTCGTACGGAAAGATGGCTGCACCGCGACGAGACCGAGAGCTCAATATTATCCTGCATACAGCACACAGGCATCGTGGATGTCAGAGATAGAGACCGAGGAAGAATGAAAGAAGGGGAGTCGTCTATTCAGAGGCGTCAGGTAGAATACGTGCTCTTTTGAATTTTGATGAAAGTTTGAGCGGACAAGCTGATAAGACAGGTATATATGCGAGCAGGACGAAAGGGCAGCGAGGAAGAATGGGAAGTTCCGAGATGGACCGAGCGAAAGGCCGGACAAGAGAAACTCCGCGGCGAACTGGCTCACCGAACAAGATCTGCACTACTTGAAAGCCATCGCTCCACCTCTGAAATGCTCTCTGCATACACGGTGATTCAAAATAGAGAGCCGCAACCTGCAGATTCTTGTTCCTTGCAACGAAACCAACAAACTTGCCTTTTGACACATTCCTTTCCGAAGCGTAGTTCATGAGATATCGGCGATCGAAGCTGCAGCCAATGAGAGCTCGGGAAAACCGATCCCACGTCGCGATGCCCTCATTGGCCTGAACTTTATCGACCGATATCTCGGAAACTAAGCCTTCTAGAAAATTTTGCTTCGGGAAACTTATGTTCGCTTTTCACTCACGAATACAGTGGTGCAGTTTTTATTCGACCCATTTTTTTTGGAACATCCTGTACGCCTTTGATTTACGTCGGCGGAGGAGGCGTTTTAACACCGAGTGGATCGAAACCCTTCCAACTGACATCCCACGCTATTCTCTTCCATTTATCCCTCAAACTTCCGAAACACGTTCGATCGCCTTCCAGTTTCCTTACCAGAGTTCCTGCCACACCCCTCCCTATATATTGGCCAGGCAAACACTCGCCTCGAGGATTTCTCCGATACGATATTTATACTGAAACCGGCGCTTGTCCACTACTTTTATCCACACCGAAGGCTTTCCACTCTACACGTACAGGCGAACATGGCGCAGTCAAACACAAGCTAGTTCTTACTCCCCTGTTTACCTATCCACTTGGATCCTACATGCGGTACAAAGCTAAGGGGGTTGAAGCAACTCGTCACGGAGTAGGATAAGCGCGGCACTTATCCCCGGACTTACGAGCGAAACGCTACCCAAAGCAAAGCGCTGCCCTCGCTGGTACAACTATCTTACGGTTAGGCGGTTTGTATCGAAAGGCCAATTTCCTTTTATCGTATCATTTCGCGTTTTCTTTCAACGTACACACCGTCGCTCGCGTTACTAACGTTGCCAATTTTGCACATTGACTACGTTGCCATTATTCGCTCTCGTGCGTCACGCTTTCGCGTTTGCCTCGCAAACGGATGAGAACGCAATCTCACAGAGAAATAAGTGAGCTATTGGAGCGTTCGAGTGTCGGAGATACAGGGGACCTTAGGGGTGGCAAACATTTTTCGCAAGATACGAGCTCACGCCGAGAGAATGAATCATCCGCGGCAGTGGCGGACTTCTCACGCCCGACCGAATTTATGAAGGGCCTCCGCGATATCTTCCACTCACTGCGGGGAACCAACCGGGCTGCTGGGATCGCGCTTCACCGCGGGCGAACCATCCTGATATCCTTTCGTGCCCATATATATATATATATATATCTTTTTTTTCGTTCTCCTTCTCCGTTTTGTGCGACACCTTCTCGCCATTACTGTTATTCGAAAAACGCAAATCGATGTTATACCGCTGGGAGATATCAAAAGAGTCTCAAAAAATTGCAGTCACTGGCTCGGAAGTTATGAAATTTTGTCACTGGGGACAAATACCTTGCAGAGTGTATCTGCGATTCTCCGACGTTTTCTTGATTTTCTCACCCATCTGAAATTCTTTGATGAATAAATTGCCGAAAAAATCAAGAATCTTGCTCGAAACTTCAATGGAAATGTAGGAGTACGAAAATGAATCTCCGCCTTAAAAATCTGCCGATTGGTCGCTCCCAGCCGCAGTTCGATAGTACATCTGTTCGTCGACCTTTGCAATCTCATAAGAAATTTCCAAATTTAGCCCGTCAGTCGTCGATTTTTAAAGCCGACCAGCCGAAACCTCGTCCAACTACTTTCCCGCACTATTTCCACCGACGCTTCCATGGCTGATCCATATGCAGGGGCATTTTGTTTTGTTCTCTCCGACGATGTAGGCTACTGATGAGAAAATAATTGGCAACTTTGCTCGTTACGCCTCTATCGCTTTTTCCCGACGATTAATCTGCATGCGAAGGCACATTCTCGCTTCCCTGCTGCAGACTCGGTTATTTCCGACTAACAGATGTTCGCACGGAGGCAGACAGCTCGATTGGCATAAAGAGGGCGAATAGTCACCGCTATATGCACTCCCGTTTATATTATTCTTCATTTATTCTCCCTTTTTTTCTCTCGCATTCCCTGGTCTTTTTTGCCCGGTTAAGCGGATAATACTTTATACTTTAATCAAGCGACTCGAGTGAAATGAAAGTTTCGTGTTGGAACGCTGCTTCCGCGGCCACGGGAGATAAATTCTCTGCAGGTATATTTCACTTGAAAAAGGAAGAAAAAAAAAAACATAACTGCAGTATTGCAGGTATAGAAGGAGAGCTGGCGCAGGAAGAGAACTCGGGCGTATTTAGATTGATGAAAGAGGACCCGCGCGAGGGAAGGATCCACAGTGGACAATGAGATTAAAGTACCGTATAGGTGGAAGCAAAAGAATGAAATTAAATAAGAAAAGACTACGAGGAGACGTTGTATATCCGTGGATGATCCGTCGGGGCAAAAGGTCTCGACGAGTTTGAGAAAGATGTGGCTGAAAGTTAAACACAAGGGAAATGTCACTGCGCAATTATTTATCGCATTTTTCGAGGGTGTCCGACTGAACTTTGAAGTGCCCAGTGGAAACCTCTTGCCGTAAAATTTGGCAAAGAACAGCAAATAAAAACTGTCGTTGAGTTGAAAAGATCAAAAGCAGCAACTCTGAGCCACTACATGGCTTGTTGAGTTTGCGACCTGGCAAGGGTTTCAGTCAGTTGACCTGGAAAATTCATAATGTAACGGCATTAAAAGGCCATCGAACAATTATTTATCGCATGCTATTAGCGGGCTCGACGAGGCGTGGGACGAATTTTACTCCGATTTTTTTTCTTGTTACCTTTGGTACCTTTTTTTTTCACTGGAAGGTTCGGCAAGATTGAAGGCATTAGGACCGGCGCTATGGGGAAAACTTGGGTTGCTGATGTTACGTTTGACTAATCGTGAAACTTTCCGCGAAAATATAAAGGTCGACGAGCAATCATGCACCTGAACTATCTCTTACCAGGGTAGTTGTGCAGTATAGTTACTAAGTGCCAACCCCCTCTCGAGCGAGCTCAACGAAGCGGTGAATAATGGGAGCAAATCCGACCCGCTGGGAATCCTCGAATCGGGGCTTCTCTTATATATTTCGCATCCTTTTGCCACTGGAGTTTAATGCTCCTCCGTCAGTCTTTCACCTCCAGATGCTTCGATAATACGGATCGGAACAACGAAATCGTTGAGACAGAGAATGACCAATCGAGCGAGATAAAATGTCACCAAATTGGAAAAAACGTTCGCCGCTATACCTATGGATGAAAATATCAATAAAGGATTTTCTATGAATTCTTCCGGTTCCGTGGCAACTTTGTAAAACCAATTTTTGCGATGGCATTTTTTTCCTCCCTATCAATTTTTTTCAGATTTTTTTTTTTATGCGGCTCCTCTATCTCGTTATATTCGAAATGTCGTGAACTTCGTTGTCTCTGGACGGTCGAATTCACGAGGGAGAAAGGGAATAATCGTTAAACATCGATATCCAATCGCTTCGCTCTCTGAGAGCTCTTCGATTTTCCTCTTGCATGTAGTTTGCCCCGTTCGATTAACGCTACCGAAGCGAACCATTCGCTCGGGTCACAATCCACAAACTACAGTCGAATTTCGCACCCAGCGAGTAGAATCGTCCCAGCGTCATTCCCGCTCCGATTCAAAGAGGGAGACAGGGTGATATACAGACGTGGATACAGAGCAGGGCACATATGCAGAGGGAGACGGAGCGAGATGGGGTAGAGACAGGTAGAGCGGGAGACAGAGAGTGACTGTTAGTAGCTGAGCTGCGTCCCGAATATCAAGTTTTGACGGTCTAACGACGTTTCTACAACGCATTCAATCTCTATGCAGATTCGAAATGGCCCGCTAGATCAGCGAAACCGGCACTCACGGCTACGCCAACGGTAGACGGCATCGGCGATGACAGAATTCAACGTCGCGCGAACGTACACGGTGACCCGAAACGTAATAACATCAAAAAAAACCTCTACCATCGCATTCGCACTTCGAAACTGAACAAAGTTTCCCTTTAGAAAAATTCTCCAAAGTGGATAGTTCACGAGTTATGGGCCGTTGAAGTTTTCAACCAATGAGAGCGAAGACGCATATGCGTACCGCACGTGCGTAACGTCTCATTCGCTGAAACTTTAATCGCTCGTAATCCAAAAACTATCCATCGAATCGAAAAAATTCAAAGCCAAATTCTGCTCGGTTTCCGAGAGCAAATAAGAATTCGCGACTTTCGTAGAGATTTCGTGTTACCTTGTACATTTAGAGAGCGAAATATCCGATAGAGGAGTGAATCGATTTCGCGACCGGGATTGTCTTCCACTCTGTGTGTCTGTCTCACGCTGCGGAACATATTGGTTCTTTCTTCTCCCCAGCAGTTTCTCGAGTACTTGTCTATACTTCTCCCGTATCTCTGCCGGCAGCCTCGTCTTTTATCAATATCTATACGCCAGGTCGCATAGATGAATTCGCGGAGTCGTCGAGCCTCCGGAGGGTTGGAAAGTTTCGACGATTAAGAGACATAGGACTGTTTAAACGATCCTTCGTCTTGTGCAGTCTTGCAACCATTTTCATTTTCCACATAGAACATTACTATTTCCTCGTATAAATTCTCTCTCGGGCTTCCTTTACCATCCTCTCATCTCCACCCAGTTTGTACCGAGAGCTGACATTTTAATAATAATAATAATAATGCAAAACTCAGTCTCTCCCTATGAGAATCTTGCGACGTTTGACCGGGGTATCTTCGGAAACAGGCCACACGACAGATGGCGATCGAGGGGAACACAGTCTATAAGGATAATAAGGGGGATGGTTGATGGTAGGTGGGACGCAGTCGGTCGAGCGTTAATTAATAGTCGATTTCGGGAGGGCGGCCTGTACGGACTTGGGCGCACAGGACGGTCGAACCGTCGAGGGTGTTCGTGCCGTCGGAGCCGACGTCAACGGTTACTCTGTAACCCTTCCTCCAACTAACTGCTGGTCGATTTTCGCCTCGGCTATATGTATGCATATATATACATATATATGTCATACTCGGGACTCTCACGGCTCTGGATAGGTTGGAATAGGCTGCGTGGATTGGTGAATCTCGGTGAGCCATTGGCGCTCCCTGTACTCCAGGACGTAGCGGGACGAATACCCCTGGGCACTTGACTCGCCGAGCTAAATGGACGAGGCTAATAATGCGATCGAGAGGTCGCGGCTACCAGCTATTAACTATTGCCGATATCCCGGTCTCTTATGGCCTTGCCCGACTACGTATTAATGCAGATGCGAGCTCGATAGTTCGAATGTCGTCCGGCGAAATAGGCTTCGCACATTCGACAAGCGGATGCATTCCGAGCGAAGAGCGAGGGTGAGCGGGCTTCGGGAGGTTCATAGCTCGCGCTTGAGGGACCAACTCCGTATCCCGAGGGCAACGACGACCAATTTTCACGGACAGCGAGCATTAGACACACATTCCTGGTTGGAACATCATCGATGGAACATCAGTCACCGTTCATTCATCCATTATCCGTTCGTTCCTAGAACCGGTTAAAGCAAAAAAATTATATTTCCATTCGATGGACAATACGAATTGTTCAAAAAATATTCATTATCAGGCATGATAAAATTATTAATATAATATAAAAGAATTTTTTTGGAGATTCGAGGATGAGAAATTTTTGCTAGACGTACAAAATGCTTTTTGACCCGTGTCGAAATTAACGAAATGTAGCTTGAGGCGAGTGTGAGAAAAAAAAACTTGTTTCATAGTTGTCCACGAGGGAAAAAGCTCGACCCATGGTTGCATTGCCAAAAGTCGAGAGAAATTGGTCAATCCTGCGAGCTTATTGTGTAAAAATGTGAAAAAGATACGAGGCAGCGGAACGAGACGGGGGAAGTGAATGGAGATCGGAAGCGCGAGAGATCGGAGGGCAAGCGGATGTAGTGCAAGTCCGTCGGCCGAGAAGAGAGCTCGGACACAACCGAGGAAAGAAGGAGGGGACGCAATACGGTAAATAACGTCATTCGTTATTCCGCTGGAAAATTGTCAAGACGCCCTCGGCGCCGGGAGGTCCGCGCTAAATTTAGAAAGTCCCAAGGGAAAAGTTTCTTGGATCGGTTGATGGTTGTCGTCGAAGAATTGGAAGGTAAGACGGGCCGAGTCATCGAATTAAATGGCACCACGCCTCCGGGTCGTCGGATATTCAAATCCAAGAATTTTTTTTTCAGGTCAAACACACAATCGCAAATTTCCATCGACTTTTCTTCGTCTCCATGATTTAGACTCCATAAAATGAGAAAATAATTGAATATAGTATGATTGCCCTTTGGATAGTCGAAAGTTTAAATAATTTTTTTTTTTTTAGTGAACACATCTTAAAATAGTCCCAAATATTGGATTTGGACTGTAAGGAGTATAATTAAAATAACGAAATCGGTACTCACGATGCACCATTCAGCCGCAGGTGGACACTCCTCGAGATGCATGTGAGCGGTGTAGTTGATGCACGGAGTGATGCTTCCTACTCCATCGTTGTATTGTCCACATTTGTAACATCTTATAGCCTGCGTTGCGCCTGAAAATCACAAAAAGCAGAATGCTAGTTTGAAAAACTCGTTAACAACACAGAGGTGAATCCACGACTGGACTGGAAGTTGGTATGCGAATCGTGGTACATTAAATTTAACGTGAGGATAAATTCAGGAAACTATTTTTTAGCTCATTGTATTACGTACATTGTGATAAAAAATGAATATGCTTTTATATTGAAATTAAAGTGCATTATTAAAACTGAAGTATTCTCAAAGTTTTATATATATTGTACATTAATTGCACCACTGTAAATGATATTTTAAACATACACAAATTTATGCATAAAAACTTTCAGTGCCAGTATATTAAATTTCACACCAAGTTTTTTCACAGTGTGGTCTCAGAGGTAAACCACTTACAGGATAGGTTTCGGTCTCGTCGCTTCCTGCGCTTTCCCCTTGATCGAGCTAATGGACGAGGTAAACACGGTGGCGGTATTGAATACGACAGGGATAAATTTTGGAGCTCATTCTATTACGATATGATTTACGGAGCCGTTTGTGCGACGTCGCATGTACACTTGCGCTATAAAAGTATACGTGGAGGGCGACGTAAAACTGGTCAAGTAAAGGTATATTATCCGCGGAAAAGTTGGTAGTAAAAGTGAAGCTGAGAGGACGATATAACACTCGAGAGTTTAGCGTCGGGCACCGATGCGGACCGTGAAGAGTGAGACAGTGAGGGAACGTCATAAAATTCCAAGTTCGGGAGGGCAACTGTGCTAGCGGGTGTGCAGCAGAGAGCAACGAGTGTCACGGGCATGAATTCGGAGTGCAGTCCGGGCATGCAGAGCCGGTTATTTTTCCCCGGCATCAGCGCCAGAATGAAGGAACACACGTGAGGAGCTAAAGTGAGAAAGCACCGGAGTTCGGTGCGCCATTGAGCGCAAAAGAGAACGATCACGTGTTATGCCGTGGATTCGAGAGACGTGTGGGCTTGCACGTTCCGCATAGCCATAGCCGAAAATTCGTACGATGGCCCATAAAATCTCGCTTAATGCTTCGGCCCTCATAAATTGGGCGAAGAGGTCTCGAGCCAAGTTCGAGCATTCGGTGGGTACATGAGAAAGGGCGGAGAGAAAAGATTCAACTGCCTCCTTGCACATTCCTTTTCTATGCCGATGGGGTAGAGGAGTTGAATTCTACCGGCAATCGCAAATTGTCCACCTGCGAGCGACCTGGTAAACTCCAAACACCTATAAACACCTATTTATTAACAATCCAAGAGCGGGATTGCCAATGGCTCTGCGCCGTGTATGCTCAAGTGCTGGCTGTATACTTTTCGGATGAATGCATTTTAGCGAAGACGGTGAGGCGAGAAGCAGAAAGTGCACCGAATTGAACGAGGATCGTGGATTCTAATTCGCAAACGAAAACGGAACAAACTTTGCCTTTGAATTTTTTAAATTTGATGCACAGTTTCGGAGTTACGACCGGTTCAAGCTGCAGCCAATGAGGCGTGGCGCACACGAGGTGCGCATATGCGCGCGCGATCCCATTGGCTGAAAACTTCAACAGCTCGTTACTCGGAAACTATACACGTTGGAGAATTCTTTCAAAAGGAAAGTTTGTTCAGTTTTTAATTGGGAACACGATGGCAGGCTGCTGGACGAGCAATCTCATTGGCTGAAAGTTTGGCGGCTCGTAAAGTGAAAAATATGCATAGTACAGAATTTTTTTTTGAGGAAAAGTTTTTCCAGTTCCTTCACGGTTGCCTCCTGCGTCACTTCCGAGGGAAGATTCGAACACCGAACGACTCGTGATTCGAGGCATCAAATGTCGTCGACTTGTGAAAGTCGCACCGGAAGTCGGGGTGCTCTCGAGTTTGTTTTCAATCTCCAATACCATATTTTGGTCGTTGCCCGAAGGGGCTGGCCCGGAGTTCTGGGCTATCCCAACGTTTCTCTCGACACCCCCTTTGCGGCCCGAATCTCTTCGATAAGCTGCAACTTTTCCAATTTCCCGTGAACCCGTACAGGTCCGTCGTCTCTGACTGACCGGATGTTCCCTTTGCAACTGTCCCGGAACTCCTCTACAGCTTGCCTTGTACAGCCTCAAGGACTGCACGTGAGACATTCCACGTACAATCTTCGCTATTGATCTCTATGCCGTATTCAACTGGGAACAACTGACACACCACGCTGTATCCGATTTCCCAAAATAGTTGCGCGAAGTGGTAGATTCGTAGGCGCGTTTCAAAACAGTGCACATTTCCACTTAGCCAGAATGATTGAACGAACGAATGATTGATACCCGATTGCATTCGTAGTCAAGATCACTCACTGATAGAGCCAACGAGCATTCATAGCAGATGGACTGGTTGATCTTGTGCCCTGATTGGTTCAATGCCAAATGGGGCAAGACCAACCGGTGTTCGCAATTAGACACGAGTGTTTCTACTCGTCTCTTGACTCGGTAATGGAAAACTGTGAAAACTTTTTAAAAATCTAAGGTTGGTTCGTTACCAAAGCCGCAACACAATTCCACACTCCGCCAGGACAAATTTCCCCTTACATCCTGTATACGGAATTTGGTTGAATCCGGTGAAGTGGCCGGGAGTAGCAAGATGGAGAGTAGCAGAGAGTACATTTGCCGAGATTTCCGCCCACCAAGATCCAATTCGCGTTGCACGCATATATTGCCACTGTAGTGGTGCTATGTCGACGAGCAACGACACAGGATCGTCGTAGTGGGACACGTGTGTGTCTAGGTATAAGGCAATAGGTATGTAACTGCGGTGAACGCATGTAGGTTAAATACACAGACAAATACGTACGTCGGGGTTGGTGAAGGTGGATGAAGCTACCTCGTGAGAGAATCTGGAACGTACATAGACGTCTGACACAGTCGCTAGCAGCGGCATATACGATTCTCAACCGCCCCAGGCCCGAATTCTCTCATTGGTTCAAGTTATATATCGCATATTAATATACTGAACGAACGCCTCACTTCCCCCGTATGATTTATCATTTTTATCACGAGATTGACGGCACTACAGGTGAAATTCGAAAAAGGGGGCCAAAAACCCTATTTTTTTTAACACCATTATACCATCCAATACTACTAATTGGAATAACGAGAGGAAAGAGTCTCCGCGCCGGAGAACGGACGGTCTTGAATAACTTCGGGCTTCGATTTCATTGTACCGTAGTACCATCTCGACCCTTTTTATTTCTTCGTTTCCTGAACTGCTGAGAAAGAATATTGTAAAGGAAAGCTCGGCGATAGAAAATTCTCGGCTAGAAGTTTCGCTGCTCGCTCGTAAGGTTGAAGGGTCCACTGGATAAAAAATATATACCGATCTTTTAACTGTCCTAATGAATTGATATACAAACGTAGCAATCTTTCAAGCTCAATGGCGTAACGTTTACTTTACTTAAATTTCTGGTACATAATACACGAACGCAAAGAATCACGATGCAAAATAATTTCTATAATAATTTTTTTCTATGAGAAAAAATCGGTTACCGATTTTGACATCCTCACCGACGAAGCCGTGCAGAATCGTTTATTTAAATTCAGTAATAAATGAGACATCCATGTGCGAATTTCTTTTTTTTCTTCAAGATTCGTTGTTCCAACTATCAGTTTTTCCTAGATTGTCCGCTTCATGCAAATAGTTCAATTTCCATGATCCACAAATTACCCAAACCCAATTAGTCGTCAAATTGACCGAGCAGTTGGTCGTGACAACTAATTATTTTTCTCCTTGTGTGCGAAACATTTAAATAGCCTTCGGCAGCGACCATTCTTCCCAACGTCGGAATGGAATGGAGAGCCGGAGCTGAACGCCAGCCGGTGGAGAGCAAGAAACCAAGGGTTGCCCTCCGCATGGGGTCCGCACGGAGTTTTGCCCCCCTCATCGTTGGCGGTGGTAGTAACGACCGGAAGTTATCAACGATGCGATTGAATTAACGGCGAGCTCGGGGGTGGCGGAACTGACGTTACACGGCCGCGTGCCTGGCCCGAAGGGTTGAAATCACGAAGAGTAGGCAAGAGAGAATGAGAGTTTGGGTGAGCGCCACCAGGTCGGTACCGTTCCGAAAACAATCAAAACTTGGTACGCGCGAGAATTCGTCCCTCGCTCTCTTCTCCCTCGATCGCGCGTACCTTAAACCGACTACAACGGTACAGGGAAGTAGGTTGAGGAAGAAGGAAAGTACGAAGAACACGGAATGTGCGGATGTTTGATCGCGGGTTTGCAGAAGTGTCGCGTTTTCCGAGGTGAGAACCTCCGCTCAGCGACGGGCCCAGACGTCACAGGGGAGTATTCGGTACAAGAGAAATTTTCGTCTCTTTACTCGATAAACTTTCCGTCGTTTTCACCAGTCCGGCAATCGCGAGGTTAGAGTTCCCACACATCCGCAGGCATAGAATCAATCCATTGTGGAGTTTTCGCACTGGGATTGAAAGTTCGAGCTTCCTCGCCCAAGTTTCGACGATTTAAGTTGTTTCCGTACCGCGAATCGGCGTGTTTTCCATCTTCTCAACCTACGGCGATTCCATTGTTTTCTGTCGCCATGCTGAGGGAGATAAAAAAAATTCGTTCCTCGGGGAGGAAAATAAACAGGAAGTAGTCCATTTTGGCCCACTCGGTAAGATTGCCCTAACTTTCGGATGGAGAGCACGATCTTCATAATTAATAAGTATACAAATATACAGGAAAAAGTAGGTCCTAGGAACTTCCTGTAGAGAACACATTCCCAACTTTTCGGTGGCTTCATCGTGTTGGGTGAAAAAGATACGGAATTTGATCTCCGGGTAACGAAGTAAACCGGGGTTAGTTCATTGCGGACGACTCGCCTAATCCGACTTGTCGCTTGGTAAGCCCTATTTTCAGATCAGTCGGGAGATATATCCAAAAAAAAACCGGGCTTAGGGGAATTTCTTTGGTGCAACTGTTCCGATACAAGTCTGCGGCGGTAGAAAAGCTTTTGAGCGCGTAAACTGCCTCGTATGCATTATAAATGTATATATGTATTAGCGACTGCACTAAAGGGGGTTGGTATCCGTAGATATATGTAATGCTCGGGGAGAGGGTGAGTTGGATTGTGCTAGCGCGAGCACCGAGCACAAGAGAGGAGAGAGGTTTCCGGCGGTATAATGCGGATACCAATATCGCGAAACGACGCGGTGGAATCCGATGTAGCGCGCACCCATGCAGGCTGCATTTTCGTGGAATTTCATCCCCATCGAACATCCATCGAGCTGCACTCTCCCTTCCCAGCGAAGGGGCAGGGTAACTCCCGGACAGGAGGAATCCCTACTGCACATTACTCTCCTCGGGACCACCAAGTCGTCGAAACACATGTTTCTCCTCTGGAGTCTTCACTTCTGACTACATTTTGGAACGGTACGAAAGCGAGGGAGCGGACCTTCGAGAACATCGGCAAAGTTGGCCGCATGAGTCGAACGTGCGTTCCGTATTTTCTGTCACCAGCCCATAAGTTTCCGATCGCGTGCTTTTGAAAAAAAAAAAAAAAAAAACTATTAAAAAATGACTTAGTGTAGAAAAAGCCGGTACAATAAATTAAAGTGTGGTTCACCGACAGCGCCACTCTCGTTGCGCTTTGCATACGCGTGTGAAGTGACTTTTTGCGAAAGTGTCGCAAAAAGTAACTAGCGTGCGAAGCGACCAGTGTGTTCCGAATGCCAAACTGAAAGAGTCCAACTTTCACCCCCCTTTGCGTTCCCGAAAAGCGTCACCTTTCGCGGTTGTTTCAGAAAAAGTTGTTTGTCTCTTCCAGCACGGAACATCGCGCCGCCACTTCGGGGACATCGCTCCAAGCGCAGACAGTCGCACCACGGACTGCGGGAAATGAAAAAAGTTCCATGCGACCTAAATTAGACGGCGAATGCAGGAATAATATAGGGTACAAGTTTCGAATATGGGACATTCCGATTAACACGCAAATCAGCGATATTCACCACTTCTCCCTACACGTGACAACATTCCAGTCCCACTCCGAGGCGTCCGAATACCAGTCGGTAACACCAATTTCCCCGAGGACAAAGACATATTTTTTCTCATCCTCTTTCTCTTGCTTCCCGTGTTCCATTTTACTATCCACAGTCAATATTATAAAAACAAAGAAAACAAAAAAACTAAAAAAATTCCGCAGTTGGAGTCGCAATAATAAGGCTATTACAAAGACGACTGTAGGGCAAAAGAGAACAGTGTGAAGAGGCCGCGGAGAGTTGATGACCAGCGTTGGGCTCAAGATTCAGATTAGGCACGATCACTCGCGGCTCTCGGCTTTCTAACTTTCTTTTTTCATCTTACACCCTCCTTCATCCCTTGTGCTCCTCCATGTAGCACAGTCGTTACAAAACGAATAGGAGCGCGGGAGAAAGAAACCGGTGTAGGAATAGCGCCGGCGGCTGTAGGACAAAAAGGAGAGAGTTCTGGGGTAGGCGCGCCGCATCCTAGCCAGGGTGTCGTTACTCGGTGGAAACTCTCGAGGTAGAGAGCCGGTGGAGAAACGCTTCAAGAAAGACGAGTGCTTAGCCAGCTAATTATCCGACTTTATTATGCTGCGAGTGGGGGGGACGAGGGTGGCTGACGTTGCGGGGGCGCACAAAACGACGGTGGGAACAATCGATGCTCGATACACGAGGTAATACCAGCTCGTGTATCTACTTCAACATAGTCTTCGACCGGTTCATTCAATTCGCCTCCGAGCGACTATTAACGGTCGACCAGGTTGATGGGCTTTCGCGTTTCGGCGCTCTTTCGCACCTTCGCTCCATTCGGAGCTTCGGACTAAGCTCCTTTAATCTTGAACCCTCGAACGTCACAGAACGGCACGGTGGACCCGACGGTAAGTCTGAATTCGTGTCGGTTTTTCCTCATTTGTTGTATCGATGAGTTCACGTTTTGATGCAATTGTTTTTGGAGATTCAGTCCTTGGGATTTTGAGGCAGTAGGGTGTTTTCATTTCATTGGAGAGGGACCTAAAAATGAGGCTTTATTTGGTCGGTTATGAAGTGGTTAAAATAGCGGGATAAATAGGAATCCGAAAGCACTTTTTTTGCCTAGAGTCGATCGGGACATTGGTAATTGCGAAAAACAATTTATCTTCGCCTCCGGCGTGCCGGGTGTTTTTATCGAATAATTTTCCCGGCTCGACGGCGTATCGAAGCCCAATTATCGAACGGTATCAATGAAAACATCCTGCGACCTGGTTATCTTTCGTTTTCGGATTGATCGTTGTGGAAACAATTTTGCCGATTGTGAGCTGTGATTAAACGAGTCAGGTAAAAGCGTCGAATATGGCTTAGTCATTAATCACTGATTTCCGCGTTAATCAAGGTGGGTCATATTCGACACCTTTATCCTAAATTGATATTGAATATTTTTTGAATCACAACGTATCTTTACCATTTCGTGAAAACACCGATTGTCATTTGCCCTGATAAAATTATTGAAGCGTTAAATCGGCCCTTGACGAGGCCACAAATAATTGATTTTTTTTTTTTTTTTTTTAGTCATCTGGACAAATCATATCAACCACGTTTATCCTTAATGGATGAAATTAACATTCATTGTGATTTACCGTAAAAGAAATTTTTCAGTGCTACATCAGACCCTGACAAGGCTCAATCAGGCTCCGAATTAACGCTCCGAAATTTTCACCAGGGACAGATACGATATTGCCTGGATCTCCAGTCTCCCACTTCCTCTTCCTCGTTCGCTCCCCAAGCCACGACAATCGTGAATATTCCGACGTACCGCAGCTGCAGGCTGCACGTGTACGTCCGTTCCACGAGCCCATCGCTCAACTGCGTAAGATCGTTGGAGCCGAGCAATTCGAGCGGTATGCCAACGCAATGGTGGATCACAAACGCCGCCAATCCGGCTGGTCCACCACGGTTTCTCCTCGGCGTACCACCGACAACCAACTCTCATTCCCATTCCACACCCGTAACAAACCCTCGGCCGCAAGCTCTGAATTTACCTAATTTTTGTTTCGCCTTTTCTTTCCTCCTTCCTCGTCACACCGGGCGACTGCGGAACACACAAAAAAAAAAAAAAAACAGCAAAGTTTTCTCTCCACAAGCGTGACCCAATTCCGAATTAAAATAAAAACATGGCGTACATTTTCGTTGATTAAGAAAATTCGTCTTACAGACGTTCGTTAAACGAAAGAAACAAAATAATGTCCGGTTCACAAAAACATTTGGTTATTGAAAAAAATAAAATTCTGTTTACATTTAAAAATATTTGTTAATTTTTCAATAATCTTTTTTTTTCGGAATCGCGAAAGAATCAAAATTGTCGACGATTGTGAGGAAGAAAAGTTTGTCGACTCGAGAAATCCTTTTTTACTGGGTACATCGTCGACCCCCTCGGGGAAGTTCGTATTGATAGTAAGCTGCGAAGCCGGTACAGCCGATGTTTCGTTCGAGGTTCGAGTTTGTCGGGGGGTGGCGAATTTTCCCGCAACATGCATCGAGGAGTTGGATGGCGCAGAGGCGGAAGAGACGGTGGAGGATCGTTAAGATAACTAGACGGGGAATCGAGTCGCGAACAGGACTAGAAAGGAGAGACTGGCTGTGGTGAATTTTGGTGGTGCTCTTTCGGAGGACGGGGATGTGCGGCTTTGGTGCCCAACGACGCCGTATCCGTCGCACGAGAAAAGGACCGGAGCTGCTGCCGGTGGTGCTGCGGGCAACGTGGACCATGCGAGGCGCGCGAGAGGGTGCAGCAAGACGAAAAGGACGAAGCCACGACAGCTGGGTTGGGCAAACTGACCCAGATAGCTTCAGTGAATGCACTCGCTTCACTGCGCTTGGACCATCAGAACCGACTGGATTTTCGTATAATATAAATTCATCCGGAGTTCTCTCCATCCGCCGCTGTCCCAATCCCCGCGTCTCCCCGTCCCTAACATCCCGGATTCAACGATCGCTGTCTTCCCCTCGCCTCGTTCGTTATCGAAATTTTTTACCCTTGTCCGATCTCTTGCACAATCTGCCGATTATACTTTTTCCCACTCGACCCGACGACTCCTTTTTTATGTGAGACAAATTTCATACAATGCCGAGATCAAAGAACCTTTGGTTTTGGAGTAAGATTTAAAAGAATTTTCAACGTCCGAAACGAGAAGAAATGTGAGTCGAAAGAGTATTCTCCATAGTCGATTATTCTTCTTATCCGACGGTATTAAATTATTAGTTGAAACACTCCGTGACTTTAAATGTCCTCATTAATTTTTATTTTCATCCTCCACTCTCAAGTTTCCCATTTCCAGCTACATTTAATTTTGAAGGTGCTGTTCTTCTATTTTTCTTAAACACCTCCCTCCCGATAGTTTCAACAGCCTCTCTCTTCTATTATCTTCACTCGCAGTCCTGCCACTCCATTTGCTTTATGTTTCACATTTCCCTCTGTTTACAATTTTTCTGCGATTTTTCCGGATTTCTTCAATTTCGCCCTCATTTGTCTCGTTTCAAAGTCGTGTCTAGAGAACTCAAAATCCTGAGCGATACTTATAGGGTAAAAGCGGGATGGCCCGGTCCGATCAGCGAATCAACGATATGTGCTCCGGGCCATATTTACCACATTCCGAATGGTAGTTTTTAATAAAGTAGGATTCTCGCGAGGTTCGAGCTGTAACGCTGGTCCGCGCGTGCCAATCGCCGTTTCAGGGGAAAGTCCCACATGTGTCCGGCCACAGGGGACGTCAATAGAGCTTACGGAGTATTCTCCGTGGGCCAGAAAGGAGCGTCGCGAAGCTCTGTGATGTTCGCACAGAAGCAAAGCCGCAATGCCGCGAAGCTTCACGAATCCGGAATGCCAGGATGAGAGGTCGTCGGTGCGAAATAACTGTGCGACCGAACGACGCACGCCCCGACACACCGCTCACACTCCACATCCTCCCTTATTTCTGTGTACGAGCGCGGCAAGGCAAGAGGAAAAAGCCGGCGCGGACCTGGAGATTAGCTCTTTGCCGCAGGACGATTTAATCTCCACGACCTGCTCGCCCCGCGAGTCTCGGGAGCTTTGCACCCGAGAGGGTACACGACTGAGCTGACAAACGAATGTGTGCGGAAAGGATGAAGAGCTCGTATTCGCGCAGAGACGCGACGACGTGTGGGTGAGTTCGAGGTGACACCAAAACTCGAACTGCTTGTTAGGGTGAATTTCAATGTTGCGTCACCTCGGTTTACCTTGCTCGAGGGAGCGGTAAGGATCAGAGAAATGGATGGAGCGACCGCGATTCCGAGCGACATCCGCTGAGAGAAAGTGGCGAAATTTATTCCGGCGGACAAGAGGGGATGAAGGGATGACTCGAGTTATTTTTTATGATGCAGTTTTGAGGAGGAATAAATATATTTTCGAGTGAATGGGAGGAGATTCTTGAGATGGAATTTTTTTTTCTGCGGTTTCTGGTAGAAGGTTCGTGTAGTCTGTGCGAGGCAGTCGTGGATTTTCGTGAAGTGGGAACGGACGGCGCGGTTCAGATATAAAAGTATCTTGAGTAGAATCGTCCCGGAGGTTGCGGACGAGTTAAGAGAGCTTCAAGGAGTAATACAAAGATCAACGATTGAAACGAGGTTCTTCATGTGAAATTATTATTTTACCGACTTTCATTGAAGACATTAAAGTTTCACTGAGGAACGGTGATGTGAAAAGAGCGGAATTTATGCGTAGTAGATACGGACAGTGAAGATCGGACACGCTAAAATCTTGAGTGGTTTAATTCTGGCGATTTCAAAATTAGTGTGTGTGAAATAAAGGAAGGTAATTTTCTACGTAGGATAAATGTGGTGAATATGGTCCGATCCATTTATTATTCATGTGCTAATCGAACTGGGCGAATTTTCCACTTTCACTGTGAATCATTAATATTTCACAATTTTCCGTAAAGTTATTAAAGTTTGACGTTGTACTGTTTAAAAGTCCCAACAAAGAAGAAAAATTCTCGATAAAGGATTAATTTTTTTTTCGGCATTTTCTTCAAAGGCGCGAAAGTCCAACTGGCGGTTAGCTCGGTCATTGTCAGAGGCGGATGGATTTCGGGTGGGACCGGCTCGAGGGAATCGGTACGAGTGGACACGTATGTGGCGGTTTTCGGAGAGACGGCCTCGAGGAGATCGGAGCGCGTAACCTCGGCGGATTTCGCGGCCTCCGATCTTTGTGACACACGGCGAAAGGGAGAACGAGGCGGAGATCAAACGAAGTGAGAGGAAGGATCATTTGCCACTCGAGTCACGTACAGAACTCGAGCCCCGACTGGAAAATGCCTCGGTGAAGTCGTGATAGATCGACCAGTCTCGAGAAACTTACTCTACGTTGTCGCAGATTTTTTTTTTTCTTCTTCTCCTCTTTGCGTTTTTTTTCCTCCTTTTTTTAACCCTCCCGCTCTCGTGTATAAGTCGAGTCGCCGTGCGCGGTATTCGGTGCAGCGACGGGGCACGAAATTCGGTCGAGTCGAGATACAAGCCAATATCGAACATATGCGCCCCTTTTTTTTTTTCCTCGTCCCACCGCTCGTACCTGTGGGAAGAAATCACGAGAAGCACGTGTATCGACGCTCGAGTCTCGGAGAAAAGTAGATACGTACTGCTTGAATCAGACTCGATTTATCGAATTTATCTCGCACGGATCGACTTCTTGTCGTCACTCCCGACGAAGCACTGTGTATTATGCGCTCGACTGTCGATAAAAAAATATTCTATTTACACAACCGCTTAAGGAAATAAACGGGAATTTTTCTTAATAAACGCGCCGAATTAGGATTAAATTCGTCTGGTCAGGAGCGACCCCCTGCCAGGTCCAACTCCGACTGCTAACAATTTTTATTCGAAAAATGTTCCAATGAAGAGTCATTAAATTTTTAAATAAAAAAACCCAAGTTAAAAAAAATGTATCACCGATCACAAAAAATCGTCGATCCTTTCGCAAAATTTTAGCATCGAATGAAAAAAAAGGTGATCGACAAAAAAAATTATATTTCTGACATTCGGCGCCGGAAGAAGAAAAATTGGCGATAAGCATTTTGGAAAGTTGGAATGCCTAATATGCGGGTTTCCCGTGTCGTCTTCCTCCGGCTGGATAGGCGTTCTCATCCCTCTTTGCCCGAGGCAAAGAGCCAAGCCGCACCGGTGCTCCCGACTCGACGTTTGGATCTCTCGTCTGTCCCTCACGGTGGAACGAACGAACGCCGGGCGGAACCCGCGAGAGCGGAAACTAATTGGTCGCGACATATCGCGGTCACACGAGCCGCTCGAGATGTTCCCTCCGCTCGGCGGAAGGATCCGCAGACAAATACCGACTCCGCGTTGCGTATTCGTAGATTAACGAGCTGTGCTTTAACGCTGTAAACGGCAACGGGGTTTCCGAGGCCAAAACAGCGTTGCTAAACGCGCCGGCACGATTCCATCAGCGCTTTATCCGTCTCGCTCTCACGCAGCGGTTCGGCCAATACCAGCTGAGAGAACGTTCCGCCGAACATGCATGCAGGTACTCGAGGGAGGACGCCTGTGTGCGACAGCTCTGGCACTCTCCGAGTTCTCGTTCTCTTCCACCGGTGGCTCGGAACAACGACGATTATACGCGGTGGAATCGAGACTATCCGATCCTTCGAGTTTAATGGATTCGTCCGACTGCGAAACGGTAATCCACTGAATTCTACCTCCTCGACAGCTCTTATCCACGGTCTCGGCTTCGGCAAATCGCTCCCAGGCGAACGATACCTTGTAGGACGGTTCAGCAGGCGAGTGAAAAGACAATCGTGCATCGTCTACGATCGTTTTTTTTTTTATGTAGACGCGGCAATGAAGTGTGAGCTCTTTTAAAACAATAATTTCTTGTCCAGAAACTTTGATTAATTGTAGAGATATATTTATTTTTCAGAAAGGACCATTTTTCCACAAAAGGCTAATTTTTGTCACAGAGGACTATTTTTGCTTCCTGGTAGATGAAGCTTCGTTTCCGTAAAGAATGTTAGAAAGCATCGGGAATTTCGTATAAATTCGAACGCTACACTGTTGCAAGTCGTTTCTCCTTCCACCCCTAAAAATCTTCAGCGATCGGGATTTCGTTGGATCGATAAAAGGCATTTTTCTCGCGGAGCGAAGCTGCCCGAGTACAAAAGACGATAAGGCGACTCGTAAAAGTTTTATCTCCTCGATCGCATTTCCGTGACGCGATTTTCTCTCCCGGAGAAAAAATCACGAATTTTTCGGGACGATAAGAATACAACGAGAAATTTTCGTAAGTTTCGTCATTCGGTGAAAAAAAATTCCGGAGACATCTCATTTTCCCCGCCAATAATACCACGCCGTCGTGGAAAATCCTCGGCAAATTTCCTCGATATCATCGACCTTTATCCCCGCAAAAACTGACCATCCACGACGTGGTGAGAACCCGCTCGGACAGTGAGACGAGCTTTATGAATAGAGGTCCCTCCTCATCCCTTTACCGCGGATCTTCTGCCTCGGACGTATCTCGCACTCGAATATTTCAGGGGTGTCAAGACCATGGGAGAATAAAAGGCGACGATAGAGCGAGCTCCGTGACCGTCGGTTCGAATCCGAAGGAGACAGAGCTCTCTCTCGAGAGAGTACACCGTCGCTCCTGTTAATGCTCATCTTCCCGGTGTCGGCCAGCTGTTACTATAAAAGTTACTCCTACCTCTCTCATCCCCCCCAAATTTTCCCTCCTCTTTTTGTTCCATCTTATTCCCCCAATCTTTCACATCATTCCTCGGCTCGTGGCCCAGCTACTCGCGCACTTCCGGACCGTGTCCCCGGGCTAATCTCCAACGATTCGGCCTCTCGTGTTTCCCACCTTGCAGCGCGGCTCACCGGCTCGCCTCCCTCGTATTTCCACCCATTCTCGCCCTCCGACTTCAATGTACACCTCGGCTAAACATACCCAGCAACAAGAGCAAAAAAAAAAAAAAAAAATGAGGCGAAAAAAAAAAATGCCAGAAATAAAAGGGCGGACAGAGAGGGTTGTGGAGAGAAACCTCGCCGGTGCCCCGAGGGAAAAAACAAAAATAAGCCCTTTTTCCAACGACGAGGGGGAAAGATAGTCGGGAGAAGAAAAAAGGGAGACGGAGAAAACTGGCATCCGTGGATTCGAGCTTGCACTCACACACTGACACACATATGTATACTTGTATGTGTATGTACGTGACGTGGATATCCTTGGTCGCCTCGAGCGAATCACCCAGCCAAGCCAGTCACTGGCACGACATTCTCGGCTGTATATCAGCGACTACCCCGCGGACGGTCGCCATTAGTATTACGGTTGGGTGTATGAGCAGGGCGGATACGGCACGACGAACACCCGGTGCGAGGAAGCGCCCGAAAAGCCAACGAGCCGCGAGAGCCGAGCCGACGCTCGCCGTTCTTCTCGCGGCCCGCCTCGTAACGCCGGCTTCCCGATAATTACGATTCCTCGCTAACAAAAGAGAAACGAAAATGGAAGACGATGATAATTCGTGGGAAATAACCGTGGACCAGCCACGGGCCAACCAGCAGGTGCCTGAGTCTGCAGGGGGCAAGAGAGGGGAGCGGGAACTGCACCGGTGCAGACGAACGTGCACTCTCTCTCTCTGCATCCCTCCCACATATTGCGTACGTAGACATAGGACATTTTTTATTTATTTATTTATTTATTTATTTTTGTTACTTTTTAATAAATTCGCATCACGTTCCGGTTCGCAGTTACGTTCGACAACGTTAAAAAAAAGTGCAGTTTGATAGCCGGAACTCTCGTCGTAAATCCGGGTATCCCGACTGCGCGTATTTTTTTCCCGGGCTCTAAAATTCCACTTTATGAATGTTGTAAACTGCGATTTCCCATTTTTTCACGCCGTTTATTTATTTCTCTGTTTACGAATTTATTTGTTTGAATGCGTGAGAAATCGTTCTTCCACGCGTGATTTAATCAGTCGTAGACGATATTTAACGGGAAAATTTTGATTAACGGGCCTCTCCTCGAGCATGTGTGAAGAAGCATAGGCGGAAAGAAACCGCGGTGCAGAATGGACCATCTTCATCTACTTTTCGCGTATCCAGAGGTAGTTTTACCTATCAGGGCGGCCATTTTTCCCCATTATCCTTCGTCCGAATTTTGAGGATCAGCCGGCTCGTAACACCGCTCCGCCAGACCGCGAAAGAGGGCGCAACGGTGGAAAGCATAACGAGATTTGCATTCGTGAAATTTCCACGACCCCAAGAGGCGCAACGGGAGGAAACACCGCGGTTCGCTGTTGCCGATTCTACTGTGTATTAGCCACTATTTACCGCAGTCTATACAGCGTAGCGAAAATTGCCAGCGAATACCCGAGCCGGTATAATGGAAACGGGGAAGGATCGCGGCGAACTCGCACCCTTCGTTGATTCGTTGCCGAGGCTGTTGCAGCAGGCGGTGGAACTGCAGTAGTGCAACTCTATGGAATCTTGTGGACTGCGGAATGTCTCGATGGTTTCGCACTCTCCCCTTCCGGGTAAACTTCGCAAGAGAATCGGCACGGAGCCGTTCTAATATACCGACGACGAAGGGAGAGTCGAGCGAGTGCGAATGGAACGATCAAAGTTTCCAGGTTACCGGAAGGCTCGCTACTTTGGGAGTGGGTCGTGTACAATAGCCCAGTCCAAATGGGATGTTGGAATCCCAGGAGAGCCATGCGGTAGTCCGCAAGAATAAAAATATGACCGCGTTATCTTTGGGTTCCGCATAGCGGAAGCATTTTTTTTAAGGGGATGTTTTTTCGGCATTTTTTCATTACCTTTTTGCACACGTTTAGGGTGGAGTATTCAAAAGGATTTGTCAAGTGAAATTTGAATTAGGCGATGTGACGTTGTCATGTGGACGAGACGGCAACTTTCACTGAGATTCGGATCTTTGAATAGTCGCTGGGTTTTCGCACGGGTCGGGCTTGTTGACAGACTGGAAAATGTTTTTTGCATCCTAGCACACGAAAAACATTGTTCCGGACCACAATCTCGTAGCTAATTAATTCATTTTCCAGTCGCAATCCTGCCGGATTCGCGACTCGTCGTTACGGAAACTCCTCGTTGAATCGTCCCCACAAGAACGACGATCCATCGACGAAAATTCTTTAATTTCCCACTGCAAGTTTTTTCTTCCACGATACGCAGAAAAAAAAAACTCTCTCGCTGGCTTCGACCGAGGATGCAGGTTGAATGGAGAACCCTGAGAGATGCGTGTGCGACACCCTGCCTAAACCATTCCGGATTCCGTAGTCCGAGTGTACAGCGAAGTGCACGGCGACGGAAAGGTTGAGCTTTCAAGGAAAAAACGAGAACGAGTAAAAAAAAAAAAAAAAATTCTTGAGGCCGCACGGATTTTAACGCCCTCCGGCGCAAACTCCACCGAGCTGTTCTATTTTTCAACGAGTTTACACACATTTTCACTGAAGCGTTTGAGCACGTAACACTCGGGCTCTCCTTCGGGTACTCTGTCGCCTCTTGCACCCCCCCCCCCTCCCCCCTGCCCCACCCCCTTTCACCCCCCCCAAGGAGACGAGTGAACACACATACACGACGAATGGAAAGAGGCGGAAGGTCTCGAGTGCCGGCAGTTTGGCCAACAATGACGCTGCGAAGCTCGCGCCGACAAGGAGAAAACGATGTCCTCGTCTCTTCCGTCTTCACATGTGCGTCGGGTAAGTTGCCGCGCCGAATGTAGACGAGTTTCGTTCACCATCGGCAACTCTTTCCCTCCCCACGCCGCGTGCTTCAAAAACCAAAACGAAAAAAGTCGTCACCGTTCCCTTTGCGTCGCATCTCCTTTGGGTGAGGCGCAAAGAGCAAGACGACGAGAACTTCCTTCCGGTCCATGTACGCGGCGAGGCCCGGGGCTTTCCAACTTCCTCTTTTCTTGCTTCCTGTTCTTGTTCTTTCCGCACTATTCCGTCCCCTTTTGCTTCTCCCCCCCCCCCCCCCCCAAACCGCCGGAATCTTCCTCGTCGACGCTTAGCGCGTATCTGTTTCTCAACCGAGGAACCGCCTGTTTACCGGAAGGACTGTTTTGCGTGAGATCCTCCTGTCTAGGGGTCTTTTGTGCTCCGACGGCGCTTCGGACTCCGCGTCGACACGGAGCGAGGGATGTATTAGAATTAATTACAGGGAGCGAGGGATGTGGTGGAATTAACTGTGTTACGGAACGAGGCAGCAGCGACGGATCCGTTGGAATTAATCGTGGATTTGTGACAAGTTGCTGATAATTATCTGGTGATTAAGGGTTTCCATCGAACGTACGGGAACTCGTGAGGATATTTATCGTGGGAAGAGAACTATTTGTATGTTGGTAGAAATCGATGTATCGAACATGTCGTTGGAACTATTGACGATTTTTTGTTTAGAAAGGAATGTCTCAGTGAGAGTTTTTGATTTTTATCGATATTTTTTTGGTATTGTTCGACGATTGATCTACGATTTTTTTTTTTCTGTTAAAACGATCCGTTGTAAGTTTTACCAAGAACGAAGTGTGGAATTTGTGAGGTTTTCGAGATGGAAAACAAGAACGGCAAATTCGATGAAGGGAACGTGGGTAAGCGAGATCGGTGGAATTCCGAGGAATCTCCAGGACGACGAGATTTCACGATGCAACGAATAACGGCGGAGATAAATATTTGCATTGCAGATGCACGGACTCGCGGTACTCGCCGACGAACGGTCGGCGGGCAAAAAATAATTGACGAGTCGTTGGATATCGGCGGAGATTCCCGGCTGGGCAGATATCAATTTTCCTTTCGAGACCCAATCGGTACGGAGGCGAGGTTGGATGACAGCGAGCCAAGTGCGGGCATTACGGAAAGGATCGAGAGAAAGAAAGCTTTGACGGAGGAAGACCGAGATTCCTCTCTCATCTCAGAAATAAAATCCCAAGCACGCGCCGGTTTTTCTCGCTCGAATTGCTTCGCACTCCTGAAAGCCCCTTTCTCCAAAGTGTCGAACAGCTCGAAATTAAGAAAAAAAAAAAAAAAAAAAAAAACATAGGAAAAAACGATAAATTAAACAATTTTGGAGGTAGCCAAAAATCCAAGTTCTGTTTCACTCATTTTTGGACGAAAATTTGTATACCTAAAAAACAGGCGCTGTACCCACAGGGCCGCCATTCCTCGTCTCATTGACGAGAAATAAGAACGGTCCGTTCATTCAACTGGTCCGACTACGCAGGAAGTCTTTTAGATTTTTACTATTTTTTTTTTGTACTTTCTTCGAGTAAGACTCGGGACATAGGTGGGGTGGTGTAACGAAAGTCCGTGACTATAACGAGATGGGCTGAAACGTTACCAAAGGAGGCGGAGTAGTTTAGAGAGAAAAAATGAGTGTCCGTCGCGACGAGATGGAAACGAGTGAAACGTGAGAAAAACGAGAAGATAAAAACGTAAGGTACGCTTTGCCGGTTTTTCGTTCGCTGTAGTTTACCGCGGGGGAGAATAAGCAGAGGGTACCGGTGGCGGTTGCAGCAGGAGCGCATGGGAGCGGCGAGTACGGCAACGAGGGAAGGAAAAGGTGAAATGAGCGGTGCGATAAAACCCGCTCGGCGTCCGCGCCAACACGTGCCCCGAATTCAAACTCAACGCTCCACCATTCGGAAGAAATGCCGGAAGCGTCGCTGAAGCTATAACTCTAACGAGAATCCTACAAATCATGAATTGATCACGTTTCATCTACGAACTGGCTGTCCTCAGAATTTTCTGTATTTAAACAATTTTAAAAACAATAAATAAAATAAAATGAATGGTACGATCGTGTTCAGAGTTGAAAAGCAAACAAATTTTGTCCCCGCAACTTTTTTCTCCGACCCGTAGTTTCGGAGTTACGAGCGATGGAAGTTTCGACCAATAAGCGCTCGCCTAAAGCGGCGACATCTTGCGCTGGCGTCGTTGGCTGTTGACTTTATCGTCCCGTAACTCGAGAACCACGCATCGTAGAGAGTTACGCCAAAGGAAAAGTTCGTTCAGTTTTCGTCCGTGAACACGATCGTGCAATGTTTTGCTCTAAATTTTGAGACGCGTGTATGGACAGCAACGGAAGCAGCCTTTTTGGCTGAAAGCTTCAGCAGCTCGTATCTCCGAAACTGCGGGCTTTAGAGAAAATTACTTCTACACGATATTCGTCGAGGCCCGTACGAATTTATCATCCAACACCATCAACTTCCCTTAGGTAATCCTCGAAACTGCACGTCACCGCCCGACCGCCCATGAATGTAATGGAATAATACTGGTCTCTGATTCCGAGCCAATTGTCTTCATGCCAAGATACGGGAGAAAATGAGATGAGCTCGGAGAGGCAGGACGGGGTCTCGGTTAGAACGGAGTAAGATGATTACTCACAGGATCCGCACGCTTCCCGTATACGACTCATTAATCGCAGTGAATTTCCGGCGGCAAGGAAGAATAGCCGGTTCAGAATCCCACGGGAACGAGAAGGAAAAGAACGGCTACCTCGCCCGCTCGGACCTTCCCTCTCCAGTTTCCTTGCTAAGATAACGGATGGGGTTGTCGAGTGGCTTGGCAGCACGGGAAGCATTTCGGTGGTACCAGAGGCTCACTAGGAGCGTGTGGCCATGCATTCTGCATCTCTGCACCAATTCGGACAGATTTGCAGCGGTTCCCGGTCGGCAAACTTCTCGTTGCGGCAAGCGTTTCTACCCGTGCCGTTCTATAATGCATCGCGGGACGCGAGACCATGACTGTGACGGATGGTGAACGACCGGTAGCTCAAAATCGAATGAGTTAAGGGAGATTTCGAGAAAAAAAAAAAAAAATTGAAAAAAATGCAAAAGAACCTCTATCGGCGGGAAAGGTATTAGAAAAGTGGATAGACCTCTGTCGGATGAGTTATGGAAGAGAAGGGAAAGGCCGATGGGAGGTTCGACGACGGTTCCTAAACTTGATCAAACTTTGAACAAGATTTTTCCACGATGGCTCTAGATGTTTCCCCCGTTCACCACCTCTTACGTCCACCGTACTCGAGTCTTTCGTCTCGTCCAACCCCCCGCCGATCCGTGCTTTTCGCTCGCCCGGCCCGCACGGTTTCCATGTGAAACTGTGCCAAGTGCCTATAAAGTACGAGATCTATGGCCAGTGGAGGATCGTAAGTTGGTAAGAGGGGAACGTGCCGAGCGACGGGAATGGCGAGTAGCTGTCGGTAGCACTCGTATAAGAGACGTATTGATAAATATAGAAAAATCATACTTGGGATTGCCAGGATCTAGAAAAATAATTGGATTCGAAGATAAATAAAAAGTCCTGAGGAAACGCTTCCACTAAATTCCCATGCCAACTCGTCCCTCTTATTCCGAAAGACTCGGGAATAAAGGACGCCGGGACGAAATGGACCACCAGTTCGTTTTACCCCGATGCACCACAATCGTAATTGAGAACCAACTCCAATCGAAAATGGCGAGGAAACAAATACAAAATCGAACATTTTCTCAACGTTGTGTTTAATCCCTGCTATTAATTCGATTTTTGGGACACTCTCCAATATGCGGCGTGTAACACTGGGACTGAATCGGTGTGAATATCCCCGGGTGTCGCGAGTTAATCACTACATGGTTTTGCGCGTACGTAAGTGAATCCTACAGACTCCGCGTTTCTCGAGAATATGCGACGTTTAGGATTAGCGGCAGATGTTACTGGCATTATTCATCCGACTTTCCGCCAAGTCTCTCTCTGCTCCTGGAGCTCCGAGAATTTGTGTGTAAGGGGCAAAAGTGGTTAACGTTACCCACCGCGTTCAGAGTGTAAATAGATAATAGCTGGTCCTGGTCGTATTTACACCTTAATACCATCATGTATAATTAATATTGATACGTTTACGGTCCAAACAGGTCTAAATTCGTCATTAACGCCACCTTGTTTATTTTCCCGTGGTGACGCGATACCCACAACTCTATATAACCATCCGACGATGATTAGAGCTAAAAGTCGACGCATCCTCGTACCGCGTTCAGCGGGACTCAGCCTCGACCCGAAAAGCGGTCCGGGATCCGAATGGAAAATGAGAATCGAAATAGTTTCCGGACGGTCGCAGCTGGCGAAATGGACGAACTATTGCTAGATACGAATTTGATATTCTTTCCTCTCTTCCATAAAAGAAAAACATAAAAGTAATTAAAAATGAAATGGAGTAAAAATATTCTATCGTGATTTTGTGAAATATCGATTACTTTTTTTTTTGTTTTAATAACGAATCTGGGCGTCGTGAATGTCCTAATTTCCGACCCCTATAAGGTTGACCAAGCGGAAGAATAGCATTGCGTAATAACACAGTCTGACCGTTTCAGCAAAAGTAAATGTCTTGCCTTACTAGTTTTTTTTTTTTAAATACGTCTCGATAACCCGATATTCAATCAATTTATTGCCACAGCCTTGCAAAAGATTTACCGTGGCAAACCCGACGGTCTATTTAACACTGAAACTATTAAGTAGAAACGGATTTCTACCGTGATATTTACTATTGACCCGATCCACAATCCTCAAACTAAATTCTAACTCGGTGACTCGTGGTAAAAGCAGTAATATTGCATAATAATTATTAAGCCTTACCTTGCATAGAGGTAATAATTAATATGCTGTAAGACGTTCGCTCTTTTTGGTTACCTCCATGTTACATAATGTCATGTACGGCATTTCGGATCTCATTCATTCATACACGCAGACGCGGAGCAGCCACCTCGACCATACCTGGTGAACCATTACAAGGTCCAATATCGTGGTCGCTGGCGCTGTGCAGTCGCGCACAGAAAGCGCACCGTATGACTTGTCCGGGTGAAAAAGCGAATGACAAAAGTAGACGACAGCCGCACAGAAGACTACACACCGGTCGGCTCCTGGCTGGCTGCTGGTCAGGTCATGACTGTGTCGTTTGTCACGGCTACTCGTTGTGAGAAATTGAAAAACGAATTTTTACTTGCCGCTCACGTGGACCTCGAAGGGAGACGATGGTTCCACGCCACATTCGCCTCGTACATTCCTCACCGATAGCTAATATAGGACAAACCGTCTCGCTCGTCGATTCGGACGTTACGTACCTATGTACACTCGTTCGTCCAGCGACTTTTTTCCTCCCGAGTGTTTTGTTTTGTTTCGTTTTTTTTCTCTCTTTTTAAGCACCGGTTACCGCGCACGACCAAACGTCCGACGAGCCATCAAATTGCTATCTTCATTCTCAGCCCTTCCGGCGTTTCCTCTTTCATTGTTCAACCCCAGCCGTTCCGAGTTTTCATCTCCGAAATGAATTTTTGCGTTTTTCTGTTTACGTCCCACGGTGAATGGGCAAAAATTTTAAACGGCCATTTATGAAGACGGACGAAAAATTGATATACTTAAAAAATTTATGTCTGCCGGAATTTATATCCGATTTCGCGATTAATGGACCAGCAGTTGGAGGCTCAAAATACTTTATCGGTGAAGGACCTTTCAAAGTTTGCCGTCGCGCCGGTCAATCTATATTATAATTTTTGGGCTGTTTCGGACGTTTTTCGAATAAATTTCTTTTTATTTGTTGGTTGAATTTTGAAGCATCCCGTACGGCTTAACTGCACATTTTATCTCCACACCTCGCACTCTCGTCGAGATAGCCAACAATGTCCGGAACTCTGCGGTCCCAACAGCCTCGTATAATCGCCGAAGCTTTCTCGACGAGATGAGAGGGCGTTGTGGCGAGGTGGGAATAAGGGAGTAACGGTGAGCCGAGCGATGCAGATAGTTTGATGAGAAAGGAAGTTTCAATCTCAAAGTGGTAGCTCGTTAAATCCGCAGGTATGGCCCTTCGAGAGCGTCCGCGATGTCTTCATGGTTGGTCTATGAGAGTGGAACACGCGAATTACCATGGCTTAAGCCGGCTCAACCACTCACGAGGGAAATTTTACAGCCAATCGGGATCGCAGAGCGCGTGATGCGGAAAGTGCGACCAAATTGGAAATAGCGGTATCCGAACGGCCCAACTTCATCGGGTCGAATCCAATACGCCGAATCATCGAGAGATCGAAAATGGAAATCCAAGCATCCTGAATTGTCACCGGAAGAACGAAAGTCCCGGGTCCATTAAGGAACAAGGATTAACACTTCGGTCGACCTAAATGTCGACTCTGACGATCGACGACCTGAAACTAAGTAAGAATTCGAGTAAGTAAAAGTTACAATTACTCATGCTTGAGTTAAACCCATAGTTGGACGTTATCGTCTCATGGAAAAAAAATTAAGTTCCGCCGCAAATAATCAGCAGTTAAGCCGACCTTAAATGAAAATAATTCTTGAAACAAAAAAATTGAAATAAAGGTGTATAAAATATGGATTGGTTCGGAAGTCGAATTTCGAAGGGAATGAATTAGCGAAATGTAGGGAAACCGATTCAACACGAATCGCGACCACTCAGATGTGACAATAAAATTGTCTTTAAGGTAAACGTCAAATTAAACGAATTTCCAAGCAGTGCAATACAGAATCCCTGAAGATCCTTCCCACGAATCATCGTTGCAGTTTTCAGACTCGGTGATCTGATTTATAACAATTTTGGGTACCCAATTTTTTGTTATTTCAATAATAACTCGATGAAACTTTGAGATATCGCTGGTTACGGAATTGCTTCGACAATGGCAGGGAAGTTTAGCTGGAGTAGGATGCGGTCGTTTACCATTGCTGTAATCACAGCGCTATTTGCTAAGCAAGCTGTTACATCTCTATTATCGATGCTGCTCGACTGCGTGCTCCGGCTCGTTACCGGATTGAACTATTAACGTTCGGCTACGACCAACGCAGGGCTGCGCTCGTCCCTCGCTCTCGTGTTTATGATACCATCGTGAAATTTACTCGATCGAGGGGAACCGCGATTCAAGATATAGTACGACGTATATTCTCTCACACCCCTGTAAGACCATCTGGACTACGGTTCGTCTTTATCGTCGGATTACTCCGACATGAAACAATATTTATCGGCTTCATGATGGGGTAATAAATACGATTGGACGTAAACTAGATGTCCGTCGGGTTGAAACATCGACATTGTTGCTGTCGGAGGAGAGGCAAAATGGAACAGCGGTTCTTTTGAGATTTTTTTTTTTTGGAGCACTAAAAATTGGTGGTGGTTCATCTTGCCCCCGGGTTGTTTATATGGTAATAATTGGTACCAGGTATGCAGTTGCGGTCCAGAATCCAATTTTTTCAGTGGAATTTTTGTGTTTTTTTTTTTTTTTTTTCACCGAAGAATCGTGTAATGGTTCGGCTCTAACGAGGAATCATGTAAATGGAGTGAAAAACTTGTGCCAAGTAATCCGAAGCGAAAAGCGTTGTAAATTAGTCTCGCAGAGGCATCAGCACGATACTGAATAGACGATGGGTCACGAAAGGGAGAGACAGGTGTATTTTCATTCGCGATCGTTGTAAATCACTCTTTCGTGACTTTGACGAGAGACAAAAGGAACGTGTGTTTCGAGCTGCGAATACGCTACAGCGTTGATACGGAACATTATGAACAGAAATGTAATGGATGAGATAGAGACTAACTCGTGGATTACCAACAGAGAGCATTTCATCAACGATGCACACACGAGACTTGGTTCGCACAAATCCACCCTCCCGTAGTAGAATTAGTCGCAGTTATCAGCTCGGTCGCAAAGCGATATAATGGAGATACATGTGCAATCGATCGATTTACTTGTAGACCCACGTAACCCGCTCGATTTGGTCATTGATGCCGATGGAAAATTACCATAATTCGAACGGAAATTGCACCAGCCCGGTAAGCTCGAAGTCGGAACTGCACAACGCGGCTGATAAAATTCGAATTAATTGGATTATGATTATTCGTCGATATTTCGAAAATAAAAAAAAAATCATTTATTTCTCGCTTCGAGTGAGTTCAAGCTGCACGGTTGATTTTTGTGCCGGTGATTTTATTGACCACTTTCAATGGATTTTCAGTTGACGAATATCTCGTGTGGTCGTACATGAAAAAATTGTTTTTGCGCTAATTTAATTTGTTTTTCATGCTGACGAGATAATTTAAGTTAAAAATTTCAATAGCCCGATCAATGAAAACTTCACGCAGTAGAAAAAAATCTCAAAAAATCCACAGACGCACCTCGAAGTATATTCTATCTGAAAGCCCAAGAAAAAAAATTGATTCCCAACATCCCCAATTTATTTCTACTCGAAACGAGTCGCAGTCTTTTACCCTCTGCAAAACCCTCGAACTTCCCAATTTTCTTTTACGCTAATAAAAATCCCCGTGTCATAAATAACCATTCCCGACTCAGTCACTCCCGTGTATCTTCGATATTCTCCACTAACCGATCGATCAGTCGATTACGTTGATCCTTCGATCCCACCGGCTCATCTGCTCGGCTCGTTATAACTCCGTACGTGCGTTTTCGTTTATCTTTCGGGTTTCCCTGTTGCGCAAAAAATCGCGGCATTTCGGTCCTCCGTTGCGTTCCGGCGTATATTCCATTATCCTGCAGCAATTTTCCGTTCCGCCTCGAGGCACCGACGACGAAATAGTTGCATCGGGATTGTCGGGAGTGCGAGAAGAAGCGCGCCCGACGGGAGAGGACACGGATGGATCCAATGAAACACCAGACAGCTGTGCCGTGCTGTGCAAGATTTATCGAGATTTCCACGAGTGCACCGCACGAAATGAGTGAGGTGGGGCCGAAGCGGGGGCGAATGGGAAACCTCTTCTCTATCTTCGGGCACCCTCTCGTTCGCCTCGAATCCTCACAATATCGATACCGAAGCGCAAAATCAACTCGCGGACTCAACGGCGACACAAACTCGAGAGCAAAGTGTGTTCACGCTCGGGCTTTCGTGCCGTTCGTAACACGACGTACCGAGCGGGCACCGCGATTTCCGTGGCTGGAGCGCGTCGCGAGCTCTCCGGGACGAGTAATTAGAAACTGCGGTAAATGTTGCAGCGACGAAAGCATCGACGAGTTCGATTTCGTGTGTGTGTGTGTGTCCGTTTTTTTTTCTTTTTTTTTTGGAACGTGAACTTTAATTATGATTTTTATTTTTTATTTTTATTTTATCGATTGAGGAAATTTTTTGTTTTTCATAGTGCTTTTGCAAGAATGGTCGAATGAGATTTTCAAACCGGAAGTGATGGATTTTCGGTTGACGTTGCTTCCGGAACAAATTTTTTCATCCGGGAAAAATCAATTGATTTATTAATTATTTTTCGGAGAGTAAAATTCGTCGAGTCGTTTTCTCAAAATAAGATAAAGTTTGAAAAAATGAAAAATTGAAATAAATAAATAAATAAATAATATACAACGCTCGCTTGGACTCATAAATATGTCTCTCGATGTAAATAAAAAAGAAAAGTCGTTCGGCACGGAAAAACGCAAAATGCTGGTACAAAAATTTAATCCCAGATTGAAACAAAACCCAAGATTAAAATTGATTTATATTGGGATTATTTCCGAGCCCATTAACTGTGCAAGACGCCCCACACCGGTTCAACTTTGCGGTAATTTTCCGTTGTACGTATCGGTGGATAAAAGGAACATGAATTACATTTACGTTACGCACAGGCAGCACAAGCTTCGCTATTCTCCTAAAGCTCATTCCCCATTTTTCTTTCTTCGCTGTTTCTCATTCATACATAATATTATTTCTCCTCGGTTGTGTACAAGAACGACAAAACCGGAGCGGAGCTTCTCGCAACGCTTCGCTAAAATGCATTGTCTCATTGGACTCACTCTCCTCGAGAAAACAATTCCACAGTTTCAACGTTATCCGGACAAATAAAAAAGTTATGAAAACATTGCGTATCGCTTTCGCTACGATCCTGAAATTTTCATTAAATTCATTGCGAATTTCCCTCACGACCACAGTTGTCCAATATTTGACTTCATAAAAATATTTAATTGTCATGATAAAATTTCGCATAAATTTTTTGAGCCGTAACAAAACGAGCGAGAAAATTTGACCTCAGCTACTGAGTGTAAAATTTTCTGTTTATCTCGTTTACTCGTCGGCCGCGCAGTTAACCAACCATCAGTGAATGCTCGTGAGCGCAGCGAGTGGCTCTTTGTTAGCCCTGTGGATGGTCCGACAACGCTATTCCACTCGAGTACCGCGACCGCAAATTCGTTTATCAAGAGGACGCTTAAAGCTAGACTAAGCAGCTACGCTAAAATTGCACGTCGAATGCCTTAAAGCCTAGGAAAAGAAAAAATTCGCCCAAAAAGCGTTCGACGAGAAATGACAATTTTTTCAACGACGTTCTGAAGCGAAGGCAGTAAAGGAAATAAAATTAATTTCTCAAACCCTTGTACCTATTTTGAGAAAAAAAAAAGAAAAAGAATTTACAAAAAGAAATAAGGATTAACGATCGCGCGAGAGCTGGCAAATAATTTGTCGAAGCGCCGTTTAATAAAAACTCAAATAAACTTTTATAATTGTGTTGAGCGAGCGGAACGAGACGCGCCGACGGTGAAAAATTGAAACGAAGCTGGAACGTTTCCACCCTTCCAGCTGGCAATAAGACTAGACGTACGATTAATTAAATTGATCGATCGACCTTGTTCCGTTCGCGACTACCCCGGAGGACTCTCCTGCACATAACAGATTGAACTAATAATAGATTTGATAGGCAACCTATAGCTATACAACGAGTCGATACCTCATCAGGAACGAAGAAAAACGTCGAAAAAAAATTGCAGTCTTAAAGCGAAAAAAAAATGAGGAAAGCCTTGAGAAGATTGTTGAAAGCTCACCGATCCATAGAACGAGTACGACGACGAAGGTGGAAATAATGTTGATTCGCCTCGATGCGATCATCCTCAACGCCATTGTGGTCCCGTTTGCGTTATATCACACCCTTTATTAAAACGAGGGATTTCTTCGATGTCGATTTACCAACGATATTCTTCCAGTTTTCCACTCTCGCCGCGAATCCCTGCTAACTGATTTTTTTTTTTTTTTTTTTTTTTTTTTTTTTCTTAAACTTTTCTTACTTCAGTTACTCGAGTCCGTTCCTCGCGATCGGGCACTTTGTGTTTTATAACTAAACACAGACGCGTTCTTTTTTTTTTTTTCCTCACTCGAACGCTTTTTTATTTGGTTATTAAAATCTTCGAATTCCCACCTTCTCGATTAACGATATTTTCTCGAGGACGAAAAATTATCTCGCGAGAACCGAGCGTCCGATTTGTCTTTGTTTATTTTCCCGTATACTGAGCGAGCCCGAAGCGAATGGGACCGCGCCTAGCACACTCCGCCCCTGCCAAAGTTTCTCACGTTCCGCGCGCCTCGACACACTCCTCTTTGTTTCAGTTTCGTCTCCTCTACGGAACGATCATCGATACATCGAGCCGCGTCTGGCGTGGAATCTCCTTGTCGAACTCTCGTTCCGCGAGAAAAACTACAGTGGACTCTTATATCGTGTCTTTTCGTTTACGTTGTTGTGCGAGAACAGTCGGTTCGACCAATCGAACGATTACGATTGACGCTCGTTCGTTCTCCCGTGTCTGTGACCTTTTCTTTGTTCCTCTCGTTGTCGGTAACCGCGTCAGCCGAGCGACGAGTCAAACTCGTATTCTCTATTCTTGTACTCGCTCTGCGATGTTCTTTTTTTTTTTTATGGTTTTGTTTTTATTTTTCTTTTAGAGCGGAAGAAAAGTACGAGATATCGTGTGAGAGATCGAGAAGAATCGAGTGGCGACTGTGACGAGAAAAATTTTGCTCGTGCTTCCGGATTTTTTTTTGTGAGTATTTTTTTTTTTTTTTTTTTTTTTTTTTAAGTGTATTGCGGCGTGACGCGAGTCGCGGAAGGAAAATCGAAAGATCGACGTGTACGATCGTGAGAGCTACGAAGGCACGTCCTGCTGGTGTCGGTTCGTTCGCTCCGGCGTCGCCGTCGAACTGACTCCTCTGTACTACTACTCTTCCGGCTACCTCTGCGCCCGCCCTGTCCTATGCGGTAACGCGCTCCCCGCGCGCAACGCGCGAACCACATCACGCTGGAACGCCCTCGTAAAGCTTTTGGAAAACTCGAGCCTACTCTCCATCTCCTTTCCTATCCTTCCCCTTTCATCCTCCGTCCGTCTGCTCGTTCGTTAAACCCGAAACGCTTCTGCCTCGAATAAATCCAACGGTGTCGAAAATAATTAAGCGAAAAATAAATATATCGTATCAGCGGTCAGATGAAAAAAAAAAAAATCTTTTCTCGGACGAATTTCCTAACGCTGTCCACAGTTACCGAATTATTGAATAACATTTCGAAAACTCGTAAATTGGAAACTACGATTTCCGGAGAATTTCGACGCGAAGAAAATTTGTAGGGTGTATTCGGTTGATAATTTTCATCGCCCATAAATTTATATCGAGCTCGAATATAAAATTATTTTTTAATAATGATAATTTGTTTTTGTTGACTTACTACTTTCGTAATTTTTTTCTTAGCTCCATTCCGGTTCCAATCGTCGCGGGAATCATGTGGATTATTTGCCGATTGGTCGCTCCAGCTGGAATTCCAAAAATCTCAGATTAAAAAACGGAACACGTGTATGCGAAATACGCGCAAGTACCGCAAGCCATTATGGGCCGGTCGACTAGAAAATACCGATATTTGAGAGAAAAAAAAATGCAGACATCGCATAACGACTGGACACTCAACGTCGAATTCCATTCGATATTAAGGAACGGCTCAAAACGCAGAGACCATGCGAAAGATCGTTCAACGACCCCGTACTCGGTCGGTAACAGATCGTCTTCCCTATTTCCGTCGAACCTGTTAATATGTTGTGAAAAAAAGAAAATAGAATATTAACAGTCTGAGAGAAAATAGGGACAACGATAGGTTACCGACTGATGATATTACAAATACCCTTAATGTCAGTGCGTTTAACATAAATTAATAAAAATCGGGTCGATTCTTTTTCCCCTTAAAATATGTATTTGACAAATCAAATACATATTTTCAAGGTATGTTTAAAAGCGGTCGGAGATCGAGCTAACATGACGATACCGACTGTATTGTTCTCCTATCTTTATAGAGCACCTATTGTATTTCCAACCATTCGGCACGCAATGCCTATTAGCCTTTGCATTAATGATAATCCCCTCACCGTGGAATGTACTCAGGTACATGTATAGATCAATGAAAAAAAACCCCACGCGTTCATTAAACACGCCGAGGAGATACTCGTAGAGTCAAAACAGATAAAACATTTAATTCCGACTTCGCTCGTAAAAAAAATTTAAGCGAGCTCCAATTAAAAGAACAATTAATGCGCGAAATCGTTGAAATGCATTAATTGTTTATATTAATATATCAATTTTTCTTCATTTATGTATTTCAATTAATTCGAAGGTTGATTTTTTTTAAAGATTATGTGTCGATTTTTTTCATATGAAACCGGAATACGTATTATCGGTTCAATTTTTTTTTCTCTTCCATCGAAGAAATCACACTTTGAAGTCCGTCTGCCCCTTTTCGTTTACTTTTATTTTCTCGTAATTTTCTTATTTGATAATAACTGAGTGCGGAAGGGACTGCGGTATAATCGGATGAACGCAATGCCCTGGGACGATTGGCACGCGCCGGCAACAAAACGACCTCGTAGAATTTTAATTAAAACGCACAACGCGTATTTGCATAGCCCTTAGCCGAGATGACTCTCGCACGCCATCCTCTATGCAGAGAGAAAATTCACCCTCTGTTTTTTTCCGTTTCTTCTGGTCGATTCATATAACTATATATACGTCATATGATGCCAACGAGGAACTTTTTATTTCTCTCGTTTAGTTTATTATCGGTCGTTTATTGCTGGAAACGAGAAGAGAGGGAGCAGTCAAACGATCCGTCGACAGTATTCAGAATTATCCCGTGCGAATACGGCGCTAGTAGCGTTTCGGAGCCACGCGATCTAGCAAACAGCATTGCGGTGCTCCCTTCCTAAAAAATGTAAATTCTAATTTAATTCTCTAATTTGTAGCATTTGGAACGAAAACATATATATCACAATAGAAAATTGGCATATTAATTGACGAGTGATACAAATCGAGATTTCCTATAGGTATTCATTCAATTTAAACGATATTATTGGGAGGATTTATTGTTTCAGGGATTATGAAAATTAATTTGATTTTAATCTTCGAAATGAAACGGGATTGATATTCGCCGCGTGTACAACGCCGGATTAATATTTGCGTGAATGGAAAAACATACGGGGTAGTATAAAGGGTGGCAGAAAGCATTGAATTCGAAACGAATAAGAATTGATTATATGCCAATAGAACGGATTATATAATAACCATAGGTTAATAAACTCTTATAAAGTGGAACGCGATTATTAAATTTGCGCAGGTAACTCCATCCAGGCGATGAGAGTTCGCACTACCGCGGCTTACTCCAATCGCGCCGCACTACTACCGACAGCTGCGATGTGCAGTTTTTCCCGGGCTAAATTGTTGCCTAAGATAAACTGCCGATCGTTGATAAACAAAAAATGTGTATCAACTCTGCGTGGGAATAAAATAAAAGGCAGATGGTGAGAAGTTTTAACCACAGGTCGTAACAATTTTTCCTTCAATAAATTGTGTGATAATAGGTGGATCATTTCTATTTACCATTTGATTTAATGTTTTTTTCGTTATTGCTACGCAAGACCAAAATCTTGATTATTCTGAGAAATCCACGTGTCAAAGGTATCGATCATGTCTCGAGTCATTTGTTGCTTCCACTGGTCCTTCTCGCCACTTCTCATAAAAACTCCATCGGCTTCCACGAGATTGTATTTCTTATTTATATCGACAGCTTCCTCGTAGTTCACAGCCGGGTTCGCTTTCATGCTCTCGAAACTGAGGTGTTTCATCAATATCTCAACACTGCTGCTGTCGTAGACACCACCAACGGATTTACCGAGAAAATCAGCGGTTTTTCGTATCGCCGAGGTTAGATCCTGAAAAAAAAAAAAAAAAATTCATTAACATTTTTATTGCTCAAAATTTTACTAAAAAAAAATGAAATCTCGCTCACGACTTTCATGGCGTCGTACGTTAAGAACAATATATTTTCATCGTTTCTCCTACTCGAGAATCCAAGTACGTGCTTCCAAAACGGCGCGTAGCAGACTAAAAATAAATATAAATATAATATAAGAAATAGAAAACGGACGAATGAAATAAAAATGAATAACTATAATTTTCATTACCGTTACTATGAAATTTCATCGTTCGCGGAACTTACGTTTTCCAGCAATAAAGAGACGGCAAAAATCCTCAAAGTTTCCTCGATAGCCCTCCAGAAGCTTACAATGATTGTAATAAGATATGCACGTGTCCTTTGCATTTCTCGTTACGTAAATTATCTTTGGTTTTTTCGTACCGTCGCGAATCTGTCGCGGTAGAAGATCGTACGGCAAATGACATTTAATGAATCTTGGACTCGGCAGTTTGCTCACATAGGACACACTGTCCACCACGTACTCCGGAAATTCGACGTCAGGATTTTGTGAAAATAACTTTGTGTAATCGAAGAGGATCGTATGACTGAAACAAACGATTAGAGACCTTACGGCCGCATCTCTTTTTTTTTAATTTATCAATCTATAGAAAATATGAAACTTACTCGAGGAATGGAAACCTCTCCGATAAAAGAACTTTGGCTCGCTCAAAATCCAGGTCATTCGCGATGCACCATACCATTTCCTGGGTCCAAGTTGTACCTAGATCAACGAAACGAAAGCGGATTCACAAAAACAAAATCAATTAATACTGCAAGCTGGCGACATGAAAATCAAAGATTTATAATATAAAAAAACATTACAGAAATCAAGGTACTAATTGAACAAAAAATTACGTACCAGTTTTCGGAAAACTGCACACCCAAATATCGTCATCACGGACTTGAAAATTTTCTATCGCATCGTGAAATTTCCGATAATATTCTGGTAAACAGACACCCTTCACAGTGATGTATCCGGTCCGAAAATCGTTGGTAAATTTGTCTCGTAGAACACCGTCCAGATATTCGCGCTCTTCGGTCTCTCCCGGCATATTTCGACCGTGATTTTTTTGTCCGGATATCGTAGTCAATCAATCGATGATTTGCATCGTGTGAACTATATAATTACACCCATACGATCTCGCTTATCTTATGGTTATTGTTTCCATCGATCCTAAATCGATTCGAGCTTCGAACTGTGTTTCGTGCGATCGGTGGACTATCGACTTTGCGCTCCCGTTTACATTGTTTTATAGCCAGGCCGAGTCCTCGATGCGCATTACCTGCGCGACCTCGGAGTACGCCTCGCACCAGTGACCAATTATTTTTCATTAGATTTTCTTTTTGCTCAATACTCTTTTTACTCCCATGCGGACAAGGCTGACAGTAATTTTGCGTTACGACTTTTTTCCATCATTGTCATGTTAGAAATACATTTTACTGCGGACCGCGAAAGCCGCGCGTAATTGACGTTCGCGAATTTTTCTCTCGTTTGCTCGTAGAAAGACTCGTATGGATAAGACAGGCGGAAAAGGCCAAATAGTTGTCTCCACGGTCAAATATCGATCGAAAAAGTGAGCGGAAAAAAGAGGGATACAAAATATCTAGGTGAATTATGTTCCGTTTGCCTTTTATTGGAAAATTTTTTTCCTTTATTGCGACGCAAAGCAAGTTCCTTGAGTATTCTGCGCAATCCACTCGTCAAAGGTATCGATCATCTCGCGAGTCATGTCCTTCTTCCACTGATTCGTCTCGCCACTTCGCATGAAAGTTCCCTCCTGGCCAGTCATTTTTAATGCCTTCAGACTGTCAATATGAGACTCGAAATTCACAGCCGGATTCGCTTTCATGCTGTCGAAACTCAGATGATTCATCAACATCTCGACTTTTTTACTGTCGTAGACACCGTCGACAGATATTCTAAGGAAATCGGCGACCTTTCGTATCACCGATGCTAAATCCTATTGCATTAAACAATTTCCATTTGTAAGTATTAAAAATTAATTAAAGCAAATCCTTGACTCACAGCTTTCATGTTCTCGTAAGTGAGGAACAAAATATTTTCATCGTCTCTCCGACTCAAATATCCAAACGTATGCTTCCAAAACGGAGCGTAGCCAACTGGAATAGAAAAGAAAACATGAATCAATGTTGACTGGAGTTTGAATTATGAACAAGTTTAACCTGTCGTTACTCACTTTTATCAGTAATAAAGAGTTTGAAAAAATCATCAAAATTTCCTTCATAGCCCGTAAAAAGTCTGCTATGATGGAAGTAGGATATGCACGTGTCCTTGGGGTTTCTCGTTACGTAAAGGATCTTCGGTTTTTTCGTACCATCGCGAATCTGTCGCGGCAAAAAATCATACGGCAAATGAGATTTAATGAATCTCGGACTCGGCAGCTTATCCGTGTAGGACACACTGTTCGTTATGTATTCGGGTACTTCGGGGCCGGAATTTTGCAAAGTTATCGGCATGTAATTGCGGAACAACGAGAATCTGAAATAAAAAAGTTTCGACCTTATTCTTATAATATCTCGCACAATATTTGCGTATATAAAAGATCAAACTTACTCAAGAAACGGAAATCTCTCTAGTAAAGAAACTTCGGCTTTCTTGAAGTCGAGATCGTTCGCGATACACCATACCATCTCCTGCGTCCAAGTCGTACCTAAATATCCGACGGCGAATTAACAAAAGAAATATGATTAATTCTATGCAAAGACGTCCGAACTTTGATTCGAGCTTTTAAAAGTGTTTTATACTTTTTTTTTCATGAACGAAAAATTACATACCCGATTTTGGAAAACTGCAGACCCATGTATCGTCGTCTCGCACCTGAAAATTCTGTATAGCATCTTCGAATGTGCTGTAACTTTGCCGCAGACAAACACCGTTAATGTTCATGTACCCAGCTCGGCCTCCAGTAACAAATTTGTCTCTCGGGACTCTATCCGAGTATCTACTCTCATCGGACTGTCCCTCCATCTTTCGGCTGTGTTTAACCGTACAAAAACTTGACTCGAGTGGCCGAGCAAATCCTCCGAACGCCGATACACTATCGGTGCTCGGCGACCTCTCGTTTACATAATACGGTTTTAGTAAGCAGCGTAATGATAAGATTATCGCCGCTGCTTTACACCTGCTTAGGTAGACACGCTACACCTAATGTGGTTAATGCAATATTTCCATCACATGCAGCGCATATCGCAAATATTGCATCAACTACGACTGTTTCGTGACGCGTGTCTACTTAGGCAGGTCTACTGGTCAAAATTTGTTTCTTCTGTTGTGCAGAAATGATCGATCCTATTGAAAAGTACAAACGAATGCAATTGCGTTTTGGAGCTGAATTGTTCACTTGTATCAATTTTATTCTCCCGAGGAAGGAGAATGGTTTCAGCAATTATTTGCCGAATGACCACGCCGATAAGTTCAATAGTCATATTGCGCAGAGAGACTATAGCCATAGTCTCTCGCAGAATTTTCTCTCGGTTGCTTATAAAGAGACTCGAGTGGGTCGATGATGTACGCGGAAGAGCCTAAATATTTTCATTCTTTACTGCACGGTAATCAGTTTGAAAAATTATCTGTGAATAAAAAGAGGGATTAAAAAAATAACCAGGCACATTTTATACTTCTCTCACTATTTATTTCTTTTCGCTCATTTATTGTGACTCAAGACACGTTCCTTGAGTATTCTGCAAAATCCACTCGTCAAAGGTATCGATCATCTCGCGAGACATTGTCTCCTTCCACTGGTCCTTCTTGCCACTTCGAATGAAACATCCTTCCAAGTCAGTCATTTTAAATTTCATCACATCTTTAACAAAAGGCTCGTAGTTCACAGCTGGATTCGATCTCATGCTCTCGAAGCTCAGATGGTTCAGCAGCAATTCGACGTTTTTACTGTCGTAGACACCGTCGACGGATTTACCGAGAAAATCGGCGATCTTTCGAATCACCGACGCTAAATCCTGTTGCATTGAACAATTTTTATTGGTGCTTAGCAGTATCAAAATCTTCGTTGAGGCGAGGTGAAACAGACTTCGTCGGTAACATAATCTGTAATACACCGATGTGGAATTAGCGGATGCAACAGACAGTACCGTGTCTGATGATACATCGCTTTTTCCCTAAATATCAACAATTTTTACATGACAGTGATTCTAAAGATTCAGTTATCTCGGTTACATTCGTATGTCCCATGAACCATATTTCACCTCGCCTTAGAGCAAATTTCTGACTCACAACTTTCATGTCCTCGTAAGTCAGAAACAACATATTTTCATTGTTTCTCTGATCTAAATATCCAAGGACGTGCTTCCAAAATGGTCCATAGGAAACTGAAATGAACCAAAAAAATTAATATATGCTAACGCAGGTCGAATTCCGATCAAGTTTAATCTATTGTTGCTTACGTTTGCCAGCGATAAAGAGCTTGCAAAATTCATCGAAATCTCCCTGATAGCCCACAAGTAGTTTGGAATGATGGAAGAAAGATATGCACGTGTCCTTTGGGTTTCTCGATACGTGAATAATCTTCGGTTTTTTCGTGCCATCGAGAATCTGCCGTGGTAGAAGTTCGTACGGCAAATGAGTTTTAATAAATCTCGGACTCGGCAGGTTATTCGTATGGGTCACACTGTCCGTTACGTATTGAGGCAGAGATACGTCAGACTTGTTTGAAGTTTTCAGCATGTAATCCGGGAAGATCGAGTATCTGTAACGCACGAATCACGATATTATTCTTACAGTACTTTATACATTACCTGTCGATCAAAGGTCGAACTTACTCTATATATGGAAATCTCTCCGTTATCGGAATTTTGGCTCCCTCGAAGTCGAGATCGTTCGCGATGCACCACACTGTCTCCTGCGTCCAAGTCGTACCTAAGTATTCGGCGAAAAATTTATGGAAGAAACAAATTAAATACTGTGATAACAAGCTCAAGCTTTTTTGTAAGAGTTGAAATGATAAAAATCATAGTTCCAATATTATATAATTTTTTTTTTTTTTTCGTGAACAACAAATTACATACCAGCCTTTAGAAACGTGCAGATCCATACGTCGTCGTCTCGTACTTCGAAGTTATCTATAGCATCTTTGAATTGCCAATAAAGTTGCGGCAAACAAAAACCTTTGACGATGGCGTATTTATTTCGGCAATCGGCGTCAAAGTCGTCTTCCAGGACAGAGTCCAAATATTTATTCTCTTCGGGCACTTCTTGCATCATTCGGCTATGTTTGACTGTCTGAAGACTTCGGTCAAGTGGCCAAGTTTTTTCCCGTTGCATTCGTACACATAATCGGCGCTTTACGACCTTTAATTTAGATAAACGGAGTAACGATAAGATTATCGTTATCGTTATCGTTATCGTTATCATTGCATTGCACTCGAGTTCACTGATCAAAATTTGCTTCTGCACGTTTGCAGAAACAATTGATGCAATAAAAAACTATAAAAAAACGCTAAATTGTTCGCTTGTGTCGATTTTATAATCCCAAGAAACGAAAATCAATTTCAAAATTCGGGAATTCCGCTCGATACACTATAATTCTGAAATGATGGTTTTTATAGTGTGATAAATAGATTTCGAAATTCGGAGAATCGATTCCACTCGCTATAGATTTCAAACTACGGTTTTTCATATGTAAAGGATTTTTAGATGTGAAAATCCTATATCGTAGTCTGATATAAAAAAAAAAGTCTACTCGTCACCGGAAACTCGAATGATTTTCGGTGTGTCATTCGTCCGGAAACTTATTGAATATATGCTATATTCTTTAATTGCTAAACTTCGGTAATATTAAAATATCGCCACTTAAAATATCGTTATCAGATAAATAAAATACCAGTATTCATCCCAATAAAATTGATGAATGAACAAGGTCAAATATCTGAACCGAATAATATACGAGTGTTCATTTACTTTAATAAAAAAAAATCCAACCCTCCATATTTTTCGCCACGCATACCAGGTGCTGAAAATGGGGAAAACACATAAATACATGTTTCCGAATCGACAACGATGCTTCATGGAGCTTCGTGGTAAATTTCGTTAGGCACATTTAGTCAGAAGGGAATTCTGAAAAACGGATAGGCTTGCCAAAGGACGGAGCTGGATTTTGCCCCCACACATTTTTCACTTGTCTTTGTCCAAAAAACCCGGTACAAAGTTTAGTCGTGCTTCGAAAGATGCTACAGCTGGCAGCAAAGATGGCGCAGGAGCAACAGACGCGAAGTCCCCCACCCCCTTCTTATGTAGATAATGAACGTTTTAACGTTGATTTTTTTAACAAGCTCGCGAATTCATATCGGCATTTGAAGGTATTTACCGATCAAAGAGCAAAGACTGATATAATTTTGTGCGATACGCACGACAGACTTGAAAAATTGCACAACAGCTTTGTGAAATCAACGAATGATTGTTGTTGGCATATTTTGTCATGAAGGAAAAAAATATAAAATTACCGAAAAGCGAATCTTGAGTTAACGTCCACATGGTCCAGGCAGCTTCGGGAGCAAGGGAGAATAGTTTTTTCACCGGTAAACATTTTTCATCCGAAGTTACGGGTGTAAATACGGGAGCGATCGGCGAAATGTTGTTGTCGGCGTCCAGGATGGCGGCGGAGTGAGGACGATCGACAGTTGGCTGCGCAATAGTTATGCGCAACTTTGTGAATCCGGTTTGCAACTCGGCAAGAATTTGTCGATATTTCTGAAATTTATTGAATTTACCATGAAAAATAAATTACGATAATACTAATTCCACGTCAACAAACATTTATATGAATAAAAAGATAAACTTTGTGGAAACTAAACTTTTCCGCCTTTTGATCATGACCGGAAGTGGCGAGCACGACCGCTTCTTGGTGCTGCCGCCAACGGGATACTCGAGATGTATCGAAATCAACACTCATCAGCCGTAGCATGTGCGTCGAGTTAACCTAAGTATCAGAGGTATTAAACGTCCGGTAAATAAGTGAAACTTAAATCTTGTTCGAATTCATATTAAAAAAAGAATGAAGATTAAGACGTTGCGCAAGAATCCTTTGAGTCGTCCGAAACCGAAGAACGACGAGGGCGAAGTGAAACAGGATGATCACGAGGGTGAAACAGCCGAGGAGAGCAAAACCGAGAGAACACGCTTTCCCTCGGACACCAACTTCAACCATATAAAATGCAAAGCCGTGAGGCATCTCAAGGCTCAGAAGCTCAAGAGGGAAAAGAACAAGGCAAAGAAAGAGTTGAGAAAGGAGAGGCTAAAGGAAGGCGCTCCTAAAAAAGTTCCCCACACGATCGAGAGCTTGAGAGAAAAAGACGAAACTACGATACAGGGAGCACTTGACGATGAGGAAAACGCTGAGGTAAAAGTCGAATTCGACAACGACGAATTCGCGGCTTACTACAGACACGACTATGAACCAAAAGTCCTCATAACTTACTCCGATAATCCCGGAAGAAAAACGAGAATCTTTGGCAGGGAACTTACAAGAATAATACCGAACTCTCTATCGCTTTATCGTAATCGTTCGGGCGTTAAAAAAATGGTAAAATCCGCTGTGGCCAAGGGTTTCACGGATTTGATACTCATCAACGAGAACAGGTTGCAGCCCAGTATCCTTTTTTTTTCCATATTCTTGTTGTGTTATGATTAGTTAATTTTTTTTCTGCAAATGCATTTTTGTGTAATATTTTTCCTAAGCATTGATTTATAGACGGAATGCTCGTTATTCACTTACCGGATGGACCCACAGCTCATTTTAAACTCAGCAATGTCAAGATAACACCTGAACTGAAGAGAAGTCACAAAGAGATAACTGAGCATCGTCCGGAAGTTGTTTTAAATAATTTTACTACACGCCTTGGTCATACAGTGGGCAGAATGCTTGGAGCGCTGTTTCATTACCAGCCAGAATTCAAGGGTAGACGAGCCGTGACTTTTCACAATCAGAGAGATTACATTTTCTTTAGGCATCACAGGTAAATCATTTGAACAGGAGGCGAAGCTGTTACATCTTTGTCCTTGAAGGCATTTAATTGATGACCTTGACTAATTAATTAATTTCTTAATTCATGCTCGCGAATTATCGCGTAATTGAATTGCAGAAAAAGCCTGTTTCACATATATAATTGGTATCAGATAGAGAGTTATAAAAAAATGAAATTTCATATAGAACATGCAATTGATTGAAACATGTTTTGCCTATTCAGATACGAATTCAATCTTACAACAGGGAAGCCAAGGCTAAGGGAGCTCGGACCCAGATTCACTTTGAAACTGAGGTCTTTACAACACGGGACTTTCGACAGCAAGCACGGAGAGTACGAGTGGATAATTCAAGGACGTCGTCACGCGATGGAGACCAGCAGAAGAAAGTTTTTCTTGTAGAGTTTCTTAAATATTTTTCCGACTCAACTATGATCGTCATAAATGAGATTTTTAAAACGCTTCGGTCACACATGTTCAATACAATCCATCGTCGATTTTTCATTCAACAGCACTTCGTTTATTGAAAGGGATTTATACCCATTAGAAAGTGATCGGTCGTCAAGTTTTTTTCATCGGATAAACTCCAGTCTTAAAATTTACCATAGAAACGAGCGGAGCGAAGAAACGGCGTTTTGGCGCCCTTTGAGCTCGGTTACTTTTTATTACAAACAGAAAGAACATAATGCTCGGTTCATGGTCACATTTCATACTACACGGTCGGTAACAAAAACAGTAATGCTATTTTTTTTTTTTCTTTCGACACTAATGAAACAGCGCTCCGTAGGGAAATAAAATTCTACTCCGAGCTGATGACCTCGGTGAAATAATCGGCATACTAAAATAAATAGCATTACAGTTTTTATCCCCGACCGAGCCCGTCCGTGATCGGCGGGAGGAAAAGAGTTGTTTCGCGTCGATCAGTCATCAGCAGTTTCTTGTACAAGAGCTTCTCTTTTGGTAGATTTCGCCGTTGGCCTCGTTAGAAATTGTTCGTACGTCAAGTTCGTTCGTTTCAGAACGTAAACTGCAGCGTTTAAACCGCCCATGTTGACTCCCAGCATTTTCTTAACGCGAAACAAGTCTTTCGATGCCTGAAGAGCCTGCAATGACGATTCATGGTCAAAGCAACTAGCCACATTTATTACAGTGAAAATTTGTTACATTTCGTAAACTCACCACGCTGATACTGCGTCGATCGTAAGTCAGGAGGACCAAGCGACCGTTGTTGAGCCGAACAACTCGCGCCATTTCTATTAAATACGTTTTATAGAGAACTCTATTGTCCGTCATCGTTCCACTTCTTTTTCCGAAGGGCTAAAAACAAACTATTCTTTAAATTCACCGGATCGAAATGAACGTAAATGATCGTAAATCACGAAAATCGCATCTTTACACACCATGTCCGTGACGAATACATCAATGTTGGAATCCTTGAAGGGCAGCTTACCGACGCTCCATTTGAGCAGGTCAGTCCTGTGTCTGCTCGGCAACGCTTCGAAATTCAATCTCGTTCTCTCAACCGCCTTCTCATGATTGTCTCCGCACAAGACGTAAGTTTTTGGAAATGCCAAGGCCGCCTGCGAATCAAGCTCATCGTTAGATGTACTGGAAGTAACAGTGAAATACAAATTGAGTTGATGTTCTGTCTGCCGAAATTAGTCCGGTGTGTTGTAAGTCAATTTTACCTCAATGGGAATCGAGCCACCACCGCACATTGGGTCGATTATGACATCTCCGCTTTTCGGCTGTGCAAGTCTCAAAAGATTGTAACAGACCGTTGCTCGGAGTGTGGTAGGGCCGAAGAAGGCAATATTTCTTCGATGCTTGGATTCGTGAGTGACTCGTAGATTCAGCACCATCTCATCTATAAAAATCGTCAATATCTAATTTTACTATCTTTTGCTTTAAAAAATATATGGTATAAATTTTCTGTTTTTTATCTTTTGAAAAGAGGGTATACACGAAACTATTTTAAACAAATGGAATATTGTAATGGACCTTGTGTAACTTTGCAAACAAGTTCCAAATGATACATTGTGAGGTCAACGATCCAGTTGTATTTGTCCTGAAGTTCGCCGCCAACTGCAGTCGCGACTTGGCTGGATTCGAACGAGTGTTTGCCGGTTCGTTCGCACGTTACCCTGTAAGACAGAACACTGTGATCCTCGGCAAGAGATGGATCACAGCCACGTTTTCGACCCTTACTGCAAGCACCGTCCTGTTCTGTGCCACCAACTTGGTAATACTCCACCGCTCTCTTCCACTCGTCCGCAGTTGGATATACATTGCCAGGAAAGCGCGTAACGACTTTCCAAGCATTCAAATATTTTTCGAGATTCATATCCTCGATAACGGCCCTCTTTACGAGAAGAAGATCCGATTCTCGGTCGGACGAGGTGAACGGAAATTTACGCACATCGCCGACAATAAATATATTGTCGATCGATCGCATCTCTTGCACCTGTTTGAGACAAAATGGTAAATTTAGTTCATAATATAATTCGGATTTTTAATGAATAGCGCCATTGATAACTTGTTGAAAGAATCGAATAAAATTAATCGATCCAAAAATTCCACCAATGAACCTTACTTCAACTCGCGACCGGCGGAAAGCTCATGTTCGGGTTTGCAAAACAAACATAGATAGATTCGTTTCGTACCTTGTGAAAATCATCCAGCGAAACATTAAAGAATATTTTGCCGCGTTCCTTGACAACACGAATGCCCGAGTCCAATTTTTGTCTGCACTCGTCCACCGCCTGCCATTCCAAACCTGCGCAAAACACGGTCTCAAAAATCAGACGCACATTTTAGGTTAAGCGTTGATGGTATAACTTGACATGTCGAAATTCGGTGTTCAAATACCCGTGTCCACGGTTGTCCCGACAGTCAATATATCATTGCCACATTTCGTCAGCGCGAAGAGCTTTGCCAGCTCCGAATCTTGCGTTTCCGTCATTTTTATAAAAATGTAAGTTTCTTTCCATAAGCGAGGATCGGTGAGCGGGTCATCAGCTGATCTGAGGTGGTCGACGAGCAGACCATCCTGGGCGTTCGGTGGGTCACCATAGCAACGTCGCTGAGTCACGTGACTCAATGCCACGTGTCACGGATATTAGCAAGGTAAGCGAACAAATAAAAATGCAATTTATTTAGGTAAAATAATTTATTTACACACTCCAGCTCGTACATACCCGCATATTGTTATCGACGATCGATCGCGTTATAGATTACATTCCTCATGTAGGATGTTCTTCTTTTTTCTATACGAATTACTTAAATTTTAACACTATCCAAAGTACGAAGAATACAGCTATTGAGAATAGGAATAGATAAAGAATGTAGTAGTTGTGGCCGGCCTTAGCCATTCGAATTACTCGTGACACAGAAGATGTGAGAGATCCACTGGTTCGCTCAAAGTCTTCGTCCTGAAAAGCAATAATAATATAAAAACTGCGGAGGAAGAATAAAAATGTCTGTAATCCTCTATCGTGCACTATTGCAATAGCCAAAATTGTACCATGTCGCCAAGCATTTTATCCTGGTATTTTAATTCGGTTCCGATGTCAATGGACAAAGACTTGAGAGCGTGAACTTTGCCCTGAAGATCTTCGGCCATCCGCTCGTTTTCTTCCTCCAAGGGATCGTGCGACGTGCTTGGCAAGGGCTCGTAGCTGTAGCCAGCTGTAAATAAGATTTTCTGTGTTACAATATTTTTCAACGGTTTATTTTTGGCAATCGTTTAGAACGCTCACCCCGCTCACCAGAATTAGAACGCCTCATCTTGCTGATAATGTGTCTCAACCGGGTTCCTCAATCTGCAGAACAACTAGATATTCATTCTTCGGGGGGCCAAAGATTGTGGTCGACTCCAGTTTAATCGAGAATCAACTTTCCCAAAACATTTTCCCTCACTGAACGGCGGCTGCTACTTTGTCACGATAATCGAGTGTTCCGAAAAAATGCACTTGTCAAATTGACGTGTTCGGCATGACAGTAAGATCCACGTCAGTCCACGTTACTCTGAAATCAGTGTAACTCCCCGAACACGGATGAGGGACTTACAATTACAGGGAACTGCCGTGAAGCGGCGATCAGCTGACAATGGACGCACGAGCGACCTCTGTAACCAACTGCACTTTCTGCGCATGCGCTCGCCGGTCAGAATCAACCAAGAGCTGGAAGCGACAACTGAAAACAAACTCGTCAGACAAAGGAGCTCCTCTGTTCACTATTGTTTTTATTCTACCGGTTTCTCGAGTCGACGAATTGGTAATTGAGGTAATAAAACCATGCGTACTTACACTAAAACCAACGACACTGTATAAGATGGACGATTGCGTGCGAACGGCCACATCGTTTATTAATATTCATATAACATGTTACATGAAAAGGCACAAACAATGAGAAAACATTTTTTTTTCCTTTTTATCATCTACATATAGATCTCTAAACATTGTTTTATCTCACATCCCAATACACTTTCTCCACGATCGATATATAAATCATTCATTTTCGTTCGTTAACATTGTACAATGGGGATAGAATTTTTGTGTTTCGTTTATCGGCATAAATTTCTATTTTCTATTTTTTTTCATTAGTTTTTCTTTGTTCGCCATAACGCTCCGCGAGTGTCCGAAACGTTCGCTCGATTCAACGTCGAGGGTTGAAACTTAAATAACTTAATCAACTATTCACAAACCCTCGCGTAATGAATTTTTGACATCGTCGGTAATCGACGATCATGCGGTTATGTGCAGCTGAGAGAAAAAAAATACAGATGACGCTTCATTTACTCTCATTCTCGCAATTGACGCTTTTCTTTTTTTGTTTTTCGTTGATGTTTTTAATGCTTGTCGAATCGTTATCGTTTCAACGCAATATACCTGTATCGTATTACATAGGTACACCTATATATATATATATACATATATATATATATATAAACATGTACTCTTGCAATTTATTTCTCGTATAGATAAGACACTTTATACGCTACCACGAGTTTACACATATTCGTGTACAACATTAACACTTTCACTATACGATCACTTTCTAATCGGGTCGTACCAAACGGGCTTTCAAAATTGAAAAAAAAATTCGATAATTCATATCTAACTGCGTTCTCTACAAAACTTTCAAGAAATTTCTGTTTGATCCCCAATGTGTGCGTGTGGGTGGACAATACGTTTAGGCCTATCTGCTCTTCAGAGTTTAAATTCATTTTATTAATTATTATATTCTTTCGACAAAAACAAATTTATTTTTTGTAAAGTACCCATTTTGGAATGTTCACTGTTATGTTTAAACAAAGTTATGGAAAAAAGGAAAAAAAAGGTCGATCAGCCCGACGCTATTTGAATACAGTCGAACGAACTCAATTCCAATGTTCAGCACCTCAGAGAAAAAAAAAACTTTTTCCTCACCGAGAGAAAAATAATTTTTTATTCCTACATTCACCGACGCTAAAGCGATTATTGTATCCGTTCGAGAAACTTTGCTTCTTTATAAAAAATTGTTAAAGTACAAAGTAAAGGTACGTAGAAAAATAGACGTCAATTAATCGGTTTGAGAACTTGTGTTTCTTTTTCCCAACTACAGTCGATATACCCATAATTAATTTTTACATAATAAAAAACACGCTTGTTACCTACGATTAGCGTTTTTAAATTCGTCTAATTGCTAATTTTTCAAATTCCTTCGCAGAACTGCAGCACCGTTTCTAATAACTTCTTTCTACATTAAAAAAATGTATATATATATATCGACTGTTCCCGAACGGTAATCTCTGTATTTGTATAATTCAATAGTTAATCAAAAATTTATGCCATTTTTTTTCCACCTCATACACATAACTCTCTCTGTTTCTCTCCCCATATCGAAAAATCGAACCCAATTTCTAAACACCGAATATTTCTCTGTCTCGTCAACGCTACTATATATTGAATCACAGAATCGCCACGATTCCCCTTAATAATAATAATGTCTCGCGGTATTTTTTTTTCTTTAATTTTTTTTACTTTCCTGAATACTTTGAAGTATTTAGAGAAATCGTTGAGGAGTTGAATCTTCGGGAGGGTGCCGGACTGACCGGAGCCGAGGGCGACGCACCGGTCGGTGTCGTCGGCTTCGAACCTCTTCGGCTTCTTCTCATCGACGAGTACGGCGATGTACCGCGATTAACGTGCTCGTGTGCGTAGAGAAGCACTCCAATATCACGATTCCCTGCTTCCAGGGCGATCTTCAATGCCGAACTGCCGTCGACATCGACTATGGAGGAATCGCATTCAGGATGTGCCAGGAGAAGTCTCACGATGTCCGTGTGACCGTGCTCGGCAGCGCACATCAATGCGGTGCTGCCGTCCTCGTCCTGAATATTCACCGCTGCACCGGCGTCGAGGAGAAGCCTCGTCATATCCTTCCGACCGTGCGAAACGGCTAGCATCAACGCTGTCTGACCATGCTGAAAGACCAAAAGGTATTTAGAAATCTTCTGGAGTTGTCAACTTGACCCTGGAGGGTCAACACTGCACGGGTTAGTCGGATAAAAAAATTAATATATTTTTCTTTTTTTCCAGATTATTTACTTCAGAATTTCGTCTATCTTCAAGTGCCTTTGAATTTGGGAACTGGCTGACTACAACTGCGTGGTAGAAAAAACTTTGTACATTGGACGAACATTTATTGCCCATGAAACATCTGAAATTTATTCTTGTTTTCACATGAAAAGTACGGCTCGTTAATGAGATGAACTCGTAAGATTGAGCGAGAATAACTTTTTGGAGCCGCATGGATGCGAAACGTTCGTTGAATTTACAAACTTCTTTCTGTCTGATGAGTGCATGGGGAATTACGTAATACAGAATGAGCACCTTGGTATAGATGAAAAGAAGATAAATTACCAATTTCGCTCGGATATTAACGTCGGCGAGTTGAAAGAGTCTGTTGGCGACCGAGGCGTGAGTCGAATTCCTCAGATCGGCGAGAGCGGCAAGCATTACAGCGGTGTACCCAGCGACGTTTGCCCTGTTTATGTCGCAGACTTTGGAATCCAGGAGTATAGATACAACGTCGAAATTGCCATGGGAGACAGCGTAGTGCATCGCCGTGTTGCCGCTGGAGTCGGTCATGTTGACGATGTACTCGAGCAGATAGCTCGAGAATTCCTCGAAGCAATCGAGATAGTCCTCGACGTCGAGGGGATTGGCCGTCGCAGTGCTTGAGATCTTGAACCATTCCTGCTGTATAACGTTCGTAGCGTTTTTCGTCTGATGCGAGACGTTCTTGCTCGGTGATTTTTTGAGATTGTCGTTGAGGACTTTTATCGCGGCTCGCATTTCCTTCGACGGCTCGACTTTTTCTCGGGGCTTGTCCTGTATCGGTTGGAACATTGCCGAGTCCGGTAGAGCGTGCTTCTCCGCGGCGTCGATCTCTTTCTCATGGGCAATTGGATCTTTCGATTCCTTCCTCTGATTCCTATCATCCTCTGCTTCCAGTTGTTGGAGCCTGAACGCGAGAGGGAAAACAGAAACATGGTCGTTAAATCTCATCGATTACTCGATGACATCGGAAACGCAATCTCTCATAAGGTAATAAATAATATCTGTGAATGAAATATTTTTTGTAAATAGAATATTAATACTTAATATTGAACCCAGTAGACTTGACTTCAAAGCGGAATCATATTTGCGAGTGATTTACTCTTCACACATTTTTCGCCAAACATAGATTTTTTTATGTAGAGCAGACATTAATAACGAATTTAATATTGCAGATTGAGAACGGAGTACGTTTTAGCCCTGACTCCGTTACATCGACGAATGACGTACGTTGACGTCACTCCTTAACTACACGATTACCGTTCACCAGCAAAGCAAGGAGATTCGATTCTGATGATATCCGTGCCATTGGAGATACGACAGCTGAACTGTTGCTGTCGAAGCATCGGGTGAAATTTTCACGGATGCGGATAACCCAACACTAAACATCGACCATGACCGAGATGTCTCGCTGTGCAGCACTACTGACCGACGGGAATATCCGCGAAAGGTTGGGAAATTATTGCGGTTGACGGAACGTCGAGAATAAACAGACTCCGGTGGACAACCGAAAACAACCTGGCCTTGCTCGAAACATGCGCGTAACAACTCTAGCGGCTTTGTACTGGCTCTGCTTGGAACATCGAGTCCAGGTGCCTCTTGCTCGATTCTATAGAATTATCGTGCAGCTGCCGTTTCGCGCATGCTCATGAAGCCCTTGTGGTTCACCGTGCACGCGCGAGACTTTGAGCTACGTGGGAAAAAATTCGCATGCCGATTGCTTCGACCCTTCGCATATATGATTCACGTTTTGCAAGGAACTAACATTTACCTACTCGTGAGATGCAACCGTTTGAATATCAATGAATCGGAGTAAAGAATAAATTCAGAAAATTTTCATAGAGTAAGCTCAATGTTTAGACTCTTTGAGGCATGAGGAAAGAATTCACTTTAAATATTCCTATCGTATTATAGATTAGAAAACAAAAAAAAGTTCACTCTTGAAGGGTCGGAGTACGCAAAGATTAAAAAAGAGAGTAGAGCTCTAACTTACCGATTATTCGCTTCGTATTGATCCCTGTTATCGGCGTCGTATCTGATAACCCCGGAGGCTGGAATTTTCGTGTAGGTGTCCTGTCTCTTGAACTGCCTCCTGGAGTCCGATGTGTTTAGAGTTATGTGCGAAGGCCTCGGTATTCTCGATACGACGTTGGTATTCTCCTTGTTGCACCCAACGTCTGAGTTATTCGAGGACATTTGTCTGGCAAGATTTTTAATGGTCTCTTTGCAATTGTCGCAGTAATTTGCAGCACAGGAGATGGCGATGTGAGGCTTCAGCGAGTCACCCACGGACACGTCGACGAAGATTTTCTTCATCGGCGAAGTACCGAACTCACGTTTCTTCGGAGCCAGTCCGGAAGTGTCGGTGCTCCGAGCCGTCGTCTTCACGAGGCCCTCCGTCAAAACACCGATCGTCTTAGTCGTCTTCCGCTTGGGCTTCGTGTCACCGTAGTTGAACGAGTGACTTCTAGAATTCATCGAGTTGAGCGATATGGGCTGCGTGCTCACCGGATCCGGGCCTACCGCTATCGATCTCGTTCCGGGCCCCGGACCCACTTCCGTCCCGATCTCGACGGTCCTCGGCTTAACGTTTACACCAACGTTGGACCTCATTCTGAAAGGCTCCGAGGCCTGGATCTGTTGGTCTCGCTTCTCAGGTGATTCTTCCACGCACTGAGTTCCTCTTGACGAAGTAATTTTCGTCATGGACTGCCGATAAATTTCCAATGCATCTTCGACGAACACAGCTATATCGTCGGTAGTCTGAACGTCCCTCATACCAAGCTTCGTTTCCGTTCCGAAATTTCTCGTTCTTACTTCACGCTTGGTCTCCGCGTGATTTTCCTCAGACGCGGTCGGCAGAATTTCGTCAAACCGGAAATCACTGCGCTCGAGACTCTTCGGACTAGATTTTTCGGTGTTCGTGCCGAAATCCTTGCACGACGAGCGCGTTCGGTCGCTGTACGAGAACATATCGGGAAGTATCGTTTCGAACGTAATTGGACTCTGTATGAGATTAAGAGAATTTTTTCTTCTTGATAAACTCGATAAATTCACGCGGTGTCTGCCGAGATTCGGTGCGTTTTGTTCTTTCCTCATATCTTGTTCATATTCTTCTTCACTTTCGGTGTTGCATCTTCTCGTACTTCTCGTGATCGACGGCGTGTCGTAAGACGTAAAATTTTTATTGTTCAACGGCGTTATCTCGGCGACGATAGAGTTTTTGGTGTCGCCGGATCTTGGAAGCGGAGTGCTTGTTATCATTCCAACATCGCGAGTTCGCACCTGGTACAGAAAACGTGTTCAGTTGAAATTCTTGCTGGGAGAAAGTGCATTGGGATGTAACTTTAATTGTTGAAAAGCCCCGTTGAAAAATGTATACAATAGATTAGCTGGGTGATGCTCGCCGTTGTAAATTCATGACGTAATAGGGTGTAGAAGTCGAGAAGGATGAAAATTAGAAAGTGATTAACCCGGCCTTTCTCGCTGCGTGAACATCGTTCTCACACTATTCCTAATTCCATTTACCGCTCTGCTTTCACGTTTTAAATGATTCGCGGTATAACAAATTATTCGCCGATTCGTCGCGAACTTCCAATGATTTTTAACATTCAACAAATTGAAAATTGTAACTATTACGACGTGTCCATAGAAATGCAAATTTTAACTCCAAGCAATAACAATTTAAAAAAATTTAACTACCTGAAAATTCCGTGAATATAAAGATAATGATGTGTTCGCGAAATTGAAGAAAAAGAAAACAAACAAAGTCTTTAAATTCCAATTGAATTCACTGAAGGGTACAGGGAATGGTTCGAACAGGTGAATAGTTAATCTTACATTATCGTGGGTCGAATGCAAATCCAAATGTGGCGAGAACGCGCTTACCTGTTGATGGGAAACGCCAACGTCTCTAGTCATGACACCACACATTATCCCCATGTCCCGCGTCGGTACCGTAGTTGTCTTGGCGCTTTCGTCGTATTTTCGTTGTCCGGACAGTGATTGACTCCGATATCTGTGCGCCTCTTTCTCCTCGTTCCTCGTTCTCGTACGGTTGAGCTCTTCGACTTTTCGCTGAAGGCTACGCTTCTCCTCTTTTAACACTGAGACTTGGACCTGGCGGCAAACGACTTGATATTATCCATCGACGATTTCGCAATCGAGCTACTCTCATCGTAGAAAATTATATTCGCTACCGGTACCAGCCGGTCACTGAAAGCTATATCGGGCTTCGATTTTGTTAGTCGCGTTAAAAAAAAATGCCTCGTAGCGTGACGGACGAGGGAAGCAACGAAACTGGCGCAGGATTGTTAACCCCATACAACACGAGGGGCTCTCCCAGCCACGAAATTTTTCCACGTGTTAACGCTACGTTTCTTTTTCCAGGTAGCAGTCACAACACTGGACGTCCAGCGTCGAGAACCGGTCAATGAATTTCAGTTGACTGTCGTCGGTCGATGGAACTTTCGGGGATTACTTATTCCCCCGGCTATTCGAGGAAGTGTAGGGAAGACCCAACTATCTTGTACCTGAAGAGAATTTTCGATACCGATTGTCTACCGGCTTTACCGCTAGAGTGGTTCCGGACACTCAGCCCGGTACGATTCAATTTACAATCTAGCTTAATACATTCCTGTGGAAAAAACATTACCTGCAGCATCGGTATTGCTTTCACTTGTTCCTCGAGCTCTCTCATTCTCTCCAACGACACGGCCATCTGCTCTCTGATGCTCTGAAATCGTATTACAGAAATTTTGATTATAATCCAATTGCTATGGAAATTGACATTCCTTGAAGCATTAGATCATTTTTTTTCTTGTCGGGTATCTGTGTTTAAATTTGCCGGTGGCATTTAATCTTCATCGGAGACTTTAAATGTTAGTAAAATAAGATTTTCCGCTGACCTGATAAATCGTAGTAAATTTAACTGACCTGTAAAGCACCTGTGCTAAGATTCGAATTGCCGCTACCGATGCTCGCATTGTCAAAGTCCCCAACCATCTCCGCTTGAACATTGTTCTGTGCATTCGCCGCGGGGTTAATGCCATCTGTGGACAATTAATTATAACGTTAACAAACGCAAAAAAATTGCATGTTTAATCGTAACTGATATTTATTCACCCACATTGGTATTAGAAAAAAACCGGTCTGTTTTATACGAGTGGGCGTTACGTTTCAGATGCTCTGGCATGCGAAATAATTGTTTTGTGTAATTGTTAACCATTGCATAATGAGCGTGGTAGAGAGAGAAAGAGAGAGAGAGAGAGAGAGAAAGAAAAAATATACACAGCGTTCGCGTGAGACTACGCAGCGGTTACCGCTGGAAATACACAAGAGCGTGTATTATAATTATTTCTTTACGATGAGCCTACCTCGGTACTGACACTCTAATTTATTACCGGTCTCGTCGTCCCGTATGAATAATAATCGATACAAGCATCCGTGAAATTCTGCTCTGCGCTCCGAGCTCAATTATCTATTTCTTCGCGCTACGAGCATGTGGATTAGTCGGATAATAATTCAGATTCTTTTAATTAAAAAGCGCTTGGATGCCAGGATCCTCGTTATTTTTCTCGGCATTGCGAAAGTTTGTTGAGATCGTCGTGCGAACCTTCTTCTTTCTTGTTGACCACCTCATCGTGACTGTTATCGGACGTTCGGAATTCACGAACGATCCTATCTTATTCTGATCGATGGATTTTCTATCATCATTTATAATTTTTTTTTTAATCGTTGTTCTTATTTTCTATCGAATATAATTGCTCTTTAAATTCGCGAAAAAAGTGCGCAATACGTGTAGTAGCTTTGTTATTGTAATATTATTGATTTTCGTATGTATGTAGGTGTTCGTTTTCAAAAAAATGCATTCGGTTTCTTTGTTATAAAAAAGTTCGGTGAGGTCAAGTGTCGACGGGAAAACTAGCGTCTTCGATAATGAATTCTGTTTGTTGGACTCGAGATAAAACCGCGCTCGAGTCAACTTTGCCCTCCCGCCGACGCTGATGGAATAACAAGCAGCGCAACATGAAGCATCCGACGTTGCACCTTTTTTTAGTTCGGGCCAGTAATCGATTGACAAAAGCATCTGAATAATGGACGAGCATCGAAAATTCCTTTTTTTTAAATCTATGTGTATATTTTTATCTTTTATCACACGCATCCGAGATGAGTACATTAATATCAGCTATGTCGCGCACTATGGCCTTATCGGAAATTTGATTCTACACCGCGACGCAAGTATAGATATCCGAGCAAATATGCCCACGGTAATTTTTGCCTCCTCTAAAGTGGGTAAAATTAATTACTAAAAAAATCACTCGGTGACACTCACTGTACTTTCTCTTCTTTACATTGCAGAAGGGCAATTTCTTCATAATAAACTTTCCGAACCCCATGTTTTTTACTTTTTTTTTTTCTTATTTAAAAAAATCTTTAAAAAATAATGTTAACTTGATGGATTAAACATGGAGTTTCATAGGAGTGTTCGCACGCGAGGGAACTGGAGTATCATCGCTTGTTTATTCAAACTTATTAATTTTGAAGCACTACCGAGTACGCAGCGCGAAGTGCCTCATTATTTTTTTTATTAAGAATGTCGTCGGTGTCGATAATCAAATTAGCTTATCGAACTTAAAGTCCTTCGTCACATTTTTGCTGTTTTTATTGATGACCCTTTCAGTTAAATTTTTTTTCAATAACACAACTTATTTCTTTTTGTTTGTTTCAGAGCAGCGAAGATAGTGTTTCACCGTGGAGCGATTGAGTTTGACTGTGACGCGAGGCCGGCAAAACTGTAGGAGCGAGAGACTTCATCGAGGTGAAGGCAGTGACCGAAGTGGGGAGCTCAGAAATGCCCCCTTACAATCCACCGGCTCACTGATATACCCCCCTCGTTTATTAAACGAGAAAAAGTGTGGCATCGTCGACGCCTCGACGATTCTACACTCGCACCGGGTAAGACTCACCGCTTGGTGGTTCGCAACAACGGCGTAACTTCCTGATTGCTTTTACCGCAATTTTATAATCATCCCCACGTTCGCACTTCGAACGACGTCTGATCACCCCGGATTTACGATCTTTCCAAGTTCAACGGCCTCGTTAAATTTGAAGCTCCTTAAAAAAAAAATTATAACGAATAGAAAATATTGAAATAGTGGCGGCACGTGAGAAATTTGCCTTGTCGATGCGCAATGAAGCACATAACGCTATACTCCGAAAAAAGATAGTTTGGAGTAGAATTTAGAGTTTTTTTTTGTACGGCATGCTTCTGAAATAGTGGCATTGCGTGATCGTTGAACAGCAGGTGCAACTCGGGCGCCATATGCGGCTCACCGGTGCAAGGTTGCTCCAAAATTGTCCCGAGTGATCTCAATAGCGCTCGGACCATCGGCGAGTTTATCTAGCTGCGAGCCGATTAATGACATCTGTGCCCACTCGAGTCACAGATAACTCCGACATCGAAAAATAAAATAAAACAATATAAAATAAAATAAAATAAAATAAAATAAAATAAAATAAAATAAACGTTAAAAACATTGCTGTTCAAGGACTGTTTTCCGAGTGGAATACCGTTCCGTTCCCCCGATAGTCTATTCTTCAAGTTTTCTGGTTTAATCCTAGATTCACGTAAAACGGTATCGCGGTTGTGTTCAGCGGCGCGAACCTTCTGAAAAGTAACTTCCCGTGACCGTTGCGAGCTCCGATTTTCAGTCTCCTGGAACTGGTCGTTCGGTTTCAACGGTTTCGTACAATTTTTTTTTTCGCTACTGAATCGACGGTCCCGAGAGCCGTGGATCGATTCACGACGCTCGAACAGTCGTTTAACGTTTCTACGTAGTGGAATTGGTGGGTGGAATTCAGGAGACGCCGGTTCGGAGTCCGGTGTTGTGTTAAGTAGTAGGGAAAGAACCGTAGGGACGGTGGACGGCCGGAAACAGGTGGTTCCAGCCACGCACTGCTGATCCCAGTTCACTACGTGTAACGTTGTTTCTTTCTGTCTCAGGGCACATAAAACAGTCCTACAAAGGACCTTCTGGATTGCCGGCGTCGCCAACCCCATCCAGGAAAAAACAATATACAACCTGTCGGACGGTGGTTTGAATAGATTTATCAACTGATATATACTATATACCATTTTTGCGATATACATATCTGAAAAATATACTCGTCCTCGAAGGGAGTCACTACTCATGATTAAAACTTCACAAACAGCGTCGAATAATTTTTTTCACTCGACGATAAATTCTTTACATGAAGGGCAGAATTAATGATCGGCTCGACTTCGGCTCCACAAATTTATTCTATGTATTTATTGTATTATATATATTAAACTCCGCGAATCTATATTATAATATTATTAAAGAATACGTTAATATATAAATAATATAGAAGATATTCTTAAAAAATGAAATACGTTGGTCAGAATTCGTATATAAATTCATCGCGATTAAAATAAAGGACTAGTCTCACAGGTGAGCATTTACGGAGAATCGACGCGTTTCTGGAATATCACGATTTTTCCTCGAGATAATTATTACGCGGATAACGTTACGTACTCGTTGAGAGAATAATTATTTTAAACTATCACAGTAATTGACGAGACAAATTAAAATATTCGTAACGTGCTAGGAAGAGTTTCAACGGTAGTCACAGCCGAATTAATTCTAAACGAGATAAATCAATAGCGGTGACTTCCGGGTTGTTAAATTGATGAAAGATATCGTCGATATTCAGATGAGATAGCGCCAGTGAACGGTTCATTTAATGAGTCAATTAGCATTTCAAGGGATAACGAACGCTCGGTGAGACTCCGCCGTTGAAACGGGAAATCGGAAAACTCGCATGATACGCGATTGTTCCTCCTTGTTTTTTTTTTCTCTCGTGTGAAGAGAAACGAACAGCTGAGATCTTAACTGCCGGTTGTTTCTCCGTGAGAGCTCGAAGATAGTGAACAAAAAAATTGAAGAACAAATAAAAGGATTGCTGAACAGGCGAATTGCTTCGTTACGAGAATTCTGCCGAGATTCGCAGATGCGATTTCATGGAAGCTTCGTAAAACGACTCGTGGATAAAGAATTAAAAAAATAAAAATTAACAGAGATCATCAATCTCCGCGAGAACGGAGCGTCGGTGAGGATCCACCGTCTTGGATTGAATTGGACGCGATAAACTCGACTCCACGAGAGCCGCTGACGGCAATGACGAATAACCCTTTCTCGATGGAACACGAGTCCGCGAGAATCCGACCGCGTTACCGGTCAGAAAACCCACGAACAATGCTGGGAACTCTCAAGCGTTGTCGCTATCTGCAGAAAGTGACTCACTCCCTAAAGATTAATTTTAACCGAGAGATTTTTTTTTATGAAAAAAAAAAAAAAACAGAAAGTCCGATTAACAATTTATTTGTATATACTGGAAAGCCACTGTATCAAAGACATTTCTCTTTGTCGAGAGAGAACTGAGGTTCACCCGAGTGAATCGAGCGTGAAACTAAAAGAGTGTGGAATTCAGCGCGAGGCGAGCACACACCCGTGAAAATAATTATTGTGAATTTCGATCGGACTCTCACCGGCATACTTGGCGATAAAAGAGAATCTTTGCGACATGATTTGTTTTCAATGGTTTTTGATCAGTCCCTGAAATTATAAAATGTCACGTAGATTCATTTTGTATATATATATATAAATATATATGGGCTATAAATTCTAGGTTTAATTCAAAGGGTTAATGTATTCTCAAGAAACTTTGGTGACTTAGACCTTTGTGGAGCAAAAAAAAAACATGTGCGACGCAGTTAAGCTCCCTCAAATGAAGACTATGGGTTTTCTATAAGCCCGAATATTGCTAGTAGGTTTTTAGGCGGACACAACTGGCTGCTCCAATAGATTTACACGATCCTGAGGTGCAAAAAAAATAAGTCGGTTATCAAAATTTTTTTTAAATGCTGACAATTTGCAATGTACTTTTTGTGATCACTTCAGAGTACGTTTGTACATCTGTCAGGCTCGCAAGTAGTATTTTTTTTTTTTTAAGAATATTAGCAATTAGCGGAGATTCACGGTTTGTGGTGCGTGATAGATACGTTTATTTTACGTTTGAAAGCGTGCATTTCTGCTGATTGCTAATATTTTCTAATAACTAAAATATTTTTTTAAAATGGAAGAATGTATCTTTCAACCGTGAGCAAAACGTTAATGAATAGTATTAAGCGGATCGTCGGTGAAAACGTTTCGACGAGAAAACGAGAAATTCTACAATATCGTCTCGCAAGGCAAAAAAATATTTTAATATAACCGGAGGAAAATAAATAAATCTCTTAAAAATTCTCACCGATTTCAGCATGATTCCGTCGGTCGGTAGATTTTGATGGTTTCGATAGGCGACGAAGTGTCGCTTCGAAGTCGCCGACGACGTCGCTGAGGTCGAGGGCCGGTGAATGTTGGACGTTCAACGGTCTGGTGTGACTCGACCTCGGTAAGGTCGTTATACCGCTTCCCGTTACAGTTTCTTGAGGTATTTCGGTCAATTCCGATTCTAATCCGGCGATTACGGGATCGACCTGTACAAAAAAAATTAATTAAAAAAATAATTAAAATAAAAAAATAAAGTTCATGACCCCCAAAATAACAATACAATATTTTTTATGTGGCCAAAAAGAATTTATGATTATGTATTTCTGTGTAAAGAGAAAAACGTGCCAGGGTTGTAAAACAGAAAAGTTCTACAGTGGGAAAAAAAATTCCATTTTATTGAAATCGTTGAAATATTCAGGATATGATATTTGAAAATGTATCGTGACGTACCAGACCGAGAAGTATCTCCATGGATTGACATTGTCTTCGTCTCTCGCGTTTCTTCCGCCTCTCGATGGTCGATCTGTCGGACGAGGTATCGGCAGCGACTGCTTCGCAATATCGCACGAAATCCAAGTCTATGTGGTAACCGTACGGACAGCACAGACATTTTGAGCCCGTGGAACCAGAAACGAAACCCTGCTTTCCCACTTAAAAAAAAAAAAAAAAAATTACGTTAATTAAAAATTATTATGCGGAAGAAGTCGCGGCTCATCTGCATATTAATTGACAGTAGTGTGTCTTAAGAACGTATACAAATTAAAATTCACAAGTACGATTTTATTACGTTTCGCGTTATCGGACGGTTGGAGAACATATGCGGCAAGTTGGGACAAACTTTACGAGCTAGTAGGATCGTGCCCTCGTTTCTCTCTACGAAAGATAACGAAATCGTAAACGTCAAAGGTAGCCTCAGAGTAATTCAAACTTGTTTCCATGAGCCACGAACGTTACCACCGAACAATCAATTAGGTCGAACGTGCAACAACAATAGAAAAAATTTCCTTCTCTCAACTAAATTTACATACATTTTTAAATCTATAACAATCACATTCAAATATAAAAATATAAATAATCTTAGCATTTTAAATTGAATATCAATAATAATAATAACAATAATAACGATAATAATTAAAAAATGATTTTATTTTATCAAAAATGAAATAAATTCTATAAAATAAATTTAATTCGATCGTCGTTCACCTTGATAGATAATTCGCCTGGCCGTTGGACAAGAGTGACAAACTTGTTTTAATTTTTTTTAAATTCTTCTCCACCTCTTCGGCCCAATGGATCATTAATTTTTTTTTTTTTTTTCAGCAGAAGCAGCATAAATCATACAAAGTCCTCGGAGGTAAAAACGAAGTCTCGCGATTATTCCAGAGGTTAACGACCATCCGGTGGGTTATAAAGGAAGATATGTTGTAACCATTGGCGGCCATCCAGGGAAGTCTGGTAATAATAATCCGGCAAAGTTCGTTAGCCGGGAGAGCAACGGAGAGATGTTCGTTTACGCGTCACGCAGTCTCAACTCGCTTATTTGCTCCCGGGATGATCTTTCCACGAGTTGTTTCGGAGCTCCTCTGGCGCACCGGAGAGGGAATTTGAGCGAGAAAGAGTAGAACGAATAAGAGACTGCACCACGCACAACCGACCGCTCCACGGCCCGTTGCACCGACGAATTCGTTACCGAGTTACGAGACTCGAGACCCCATGACGATTAGAATCTCGCGCAATTAAGCCCGAGGGTTTCCAACGTTAAATTATCACCGAGAACCCTCGCAACGGCAAAAATGATCACGCTTCGCTGAACTCATAGTCAAAGCGCGTCGATACAGATTGCTCAACTCGGAGGTATCGCGAAAATGATTTATTTGCAAACGCACGCACGATCGTTGCAAATCATCGACAATTTACCATTTATTTTTTTAAAGGTTCGAAACGGTGACGTTAAATTTAATTGAGCCGATGATTTCACCAATCGAGCCGGTGCTAATAATACCAACGGAAATATAATACAATACGATGGTTTGAAATATTCATTTTTCAATAATTGAGTCACTTTTTTTTGGTAGTTTTTTTTTCTTACTTACCGTTTCCATTGAAAACGCGGGGAGAGGATACTGTCAGTGCCATTTTTCGTTGGCTTTAAGGTGTTCCGTTTAATTTCCTTTTCACGAATTCATGCCAATGGATCTGAAACAGTAATTGATGATTTGATCAAAATATTTGCTCGCCACATCGTGAGGTGGAAAAAAAACTTGTTAATGGCCCACCCCGATTGAGAGGCGAATCGATCGAACGCACACCGGGAAATATTTACTAATTCAACTCTATGCTCGTCCATTTTCGAATCTAAACGCAAAGCGGTTTTATTGTGCTCTATTTTTATTACTGCTACTTTTTTTTACTCTTTTATTTCTCGCTTAAAGTGTCCTTTCGGATACGCGCACAGTATTTTCTACACTATGTCACTCGCTCTCAGGCCGGGGTCTAATTCCGTAGCCCGGATTTCTGGTCTGACGACAGTGCGTGCTCTCTCGACACGGCAATACCGCTGCTTCTTCAACGCCCCATCTCGTACGGTCTTGTTCTTCGTTTCTTTTATTTCCACCCCGTTCCTTCCCTACGGTCACGGTTCCACGCGGTTTTTATTTTTTTCTTCCTTTACTTTTTATTATACACTCTCTTTCGTCACGGCCAATTTACTTCCTCAGCTTAAGGGTAATTAAAATAAAAATTGCCCTTGGACCCTTCTGTCCCTGTCCGGACGAAATTCAAAGCCTTGGAGGAACTTCGTTACGTCGAATGGTGATAATTGTTTTTATCCTCATTTACAAAAACTGATGATCTAAAATAAAATTTTCCGCAATGAAGAAGCTTTGGCTTATTTTGCGTATATTTTTTGTTGGATTAGGAATGGAGTCATAGCAATTAATTGCCACGCAAGAATTTTTTTTTCACTACGTCTTCGTTCGATATTAAAGTACAAACAAGCGGCAGCGGTGCTGGGCTCTGACATTAAGGTTTCCCGACCGACAAAGTAGCTAGTTATAATCTTACTCACGTATAAGTACTGTGGCAAACAGGCGGCTTCGTTGAATGGAAAGTAAACGGTCGGGAGTCTTTGCTCACCGTTGTACGGAAAACCATGGCCTGATTTCGTGTGCGTTACTCGACAGTAAATGCTTGTGTGCGTGAGAATGTGTTGGACACTCTTAACAGGTGAAATTGAAGCGATATTCAACCGCGGAAGACTAATCGACACTGAGGAGGTCGCGAGATTGCGTGAACACTTGGCCGGTTTGACGTCGAATCGATAGAATTTAATACTCGACCGAGAGTATAGATAAGAGTTTCTAACCGATAACGAATAATCGGCTATCGCTAAGCCTCAGTTCGTAGAAACACCTGTTGTGCATTGATTGGAAAATTGAGGCAATACGACGTAAGCTTCCCTCGCCCTGTTATGCAATTTTCATAATTCGGACGGTGAAGAAGTACATGCCAATATATTTCGAACATTGATGTTGGTTTAGGCGAGGAAAATATTTAAAATATAAGAGGGTATTTTTATGCTATATTGTGAATTTAATTTAATCTATTTGAAATATCATAATTTTTGCAAAAAAATTTTTCACGCGCGTTATCGTTATAATAAAAGATAAATATTTTTAAAAATATTTCTGCCGATTCGTCGTCCTTCATGTAGCACAGCTCTTCACACTTTTTTCCTTGCAACAGAATTTTTATAATAAATCTCCACCCCGGTAGTGGAAATAGGAGTGCCGAATTAAATTACTCGAATAACTTCCTCCAGCGAACTTGCGATATTACATTTCGTGCGTGATATCGCTGTTTTTCATCTTACATCAACGTCACGCTATGTTAACAAAAGTAATTTTTTTTTATTGTCACAGCATAATTCGTCAACAGCGATCGTCTATTCCAAACTCTCCGTGGAAGCAATATCCGCGATGAATTAATATCTATTCCATCCGAACAGGTAAATTAATAATTATCGACTATTATTGAATGTTCAGATTTTTAATACTCATTTTTGTATTTATTTATTTTTCAGCTCTGGAAGATTGCATTTTGGGTTTTCTGCAGATATCCGATCTGAAATTTGACATAAATTTCGCACAGTTTCGATCAAGCACCATAAACATAGGTGAGCGTTAATTCAGTACAGGTGTTTTTTTTTTTCTTTGGAGTGATTCTATTAAAGTTACGTATGCGTACGAAGATGCAGCAAGCGAAGTGGAAACGTGTTCGGTGGGAAGACTCGTTCCCGCGGCTTTTGATCCTCTATCGGCAAGCAAGGCCATTACAATGGCTCGTGAATAACGCAGCAGCGGTACCAGAGACGAAGAGCTTCTTTTAGGAACGTGCCACTCGTTCTCTCGTAAAGATATTCCACGGGCGTCGAGTCACGCGATTTGTCAACGTTCACTGAAAGCGGTAATCGTGAGTACGCCGTACATATATTTCCATACACGTTACATGTCTCAGTCATAAAATTTGACCCTTGACTACCGCCGAGGTGCTCCGTCGAACATCCCGGTGTGTGGCTTTCAAACGTTGATTTACTCGATCCTCGAATCGATCAAAAAAATTATTTCACCGCTCGGCAACATAGAAGAAAAAAATATGCGGAAATATATTTTTTAAATATTAAATATTCTATTCGTGATCACCGGCAAAAAATACGTCGAAAATCGTATACGATATGAATGGTCGATATATTTCGGCCAGCATTGTTAAAGAAATTAATCACACTTTTTTTTTACCAACCGCAATATTTCGCGTGTTTTTCTCTTCATTAAAAATTATGCCGGATCGACCCTTAATGCGCATAGGTGAATAAAAATAGGATTCGGAGTATTTTGCACAACAGTCGGATATAAAAATGAAAAATCTAATCTTAAGTGCAGAACATCCGCTCGGGTCATTCATCGTCAAGCTCTGCGGTAAAGCCAACAAAAAAAATCGAAAGTCGTTGAATCCCTCGAGACTTGAGAGTCCGTGTCTCTTAACTAAACAATGCCCGAAAGAATCTGAACGAATTATCTGCGCCCCGCGGGAATTAAAATCGTGGGAGTTGCTCCGCATTCCATATTTTCTTTCAGCTTTCTCCTCAACTCCGCCGACCTGGCAGGAAAAGCCCGCAATACTTTAAAGAGTCTCACTCACCGCACCCACTAAAATAGTATGAAGAACCAAAGTGCCACAGTCACAACATGATAAATTTTTTTTAAATCTGAACGACTAGACACGAAACGCGAATCGTAAAATATCTTCAAAAATTTCTGCCATCTGGTTCTCCTAGAATCGTCACGAGCGTGGAAAATATTTTTTATCTTTGGAACGAATTTTCCTTTGAAAGTCCGCACGATTTAATATTTTTATTTTTTCTTGCTATATTTAGAATCGCCTCATCAATTTCTATTCGTGTGGGAGGAGTCGCGGAGCCCGAGGATCGCTTAATCGTCGTCAAAACGTTGACAGGAAGTTCATATACGAAAGCTCGTAAATACGTGAGCGCGTTGAATCAAAAGGGTTGTTTAAGTGTCCGGAGCAGTTCACTTTGCTAGGCCATTAACTCTCCACCTCCCGCTCGTGTTGTCTTTTTTTTTTCTCATTTTTTTCTTAGATTTTTACATTCCCAAAATGCTCCACCAAAATAACATCCGGAACCGGATACGATAAAAAAAAAAAGGTAAAAATTGAGAAAAAAAAATTTCCCCGTATTTTCGTCACCTTCGCGTGGGCAGATGGCAGGTTCTCGTCGAGCCCGGCGAGATGCTCCGCGGTTTCGGAGCCTGTGCTCCGAAACAGGAAGACCCGTGAGTCGCCCTCGCTCTTTGCGGCGGTGCCGAAGCGATGCGGCTCTCGATGCAGCTCGAGCGTCGCTGACGCGTTGCGATGCACCCTGCTCGCGTCTAAATTTAGTGAAGTACGATTGTCCCGAGTCTGACTTTGACTAGAAACATTCGCTGGACCAGAACGGTCCACTCATTCTTCGCTGATGAGCAATAATTTTTTTTAAATTTCTTTAATTTTTTTCTTCGCGCCGACGGACTTTGAAATTCCCACCTATGTAGCTTCAAGTCAGTGTTCGACAAGAAACTATAATCAACTTATTTCACGGATTGTCGGATCCGGGGTCAAAAGAGAAGGGTTATCGAAGATGGATTGCATGTCAGTTTCAGAGAACACTTTTCTATTAAATATTCGCGAGAAAGATTAATTACCGTTTCGATGATATTTAAGGTCAAAAGAAAAGTGTCCTCGAAAATGAATTACATTACACTACATGTCAGCATTGGATGACACTTTTTTTTACGTCAAATACAAGCATTCATGAAAAAAAAATTAATTACCGTTTTCAAAATGAACTGCACAAAGGCGAGAAGATGAAGCAGAATTTTACATACTCTTAATAGCATATAAAACACTACAATCGATAATAAAAACTGCAACGAACTTTTCTGACAGATTGCTTAGTTTCTAAAGTCAAAAGTGTTATCAAAAACAGATTGCATTTGAGCAATTACCTAAATTATAGTATTTTTATTATTTTATTATTTTATTATTTTATTATTTTTATTATAGCTTTTCTACAAACGGACACCTCGCTCTAGTGTGAACGTCGCTTTAAACACGTTATCTTGCCGTAATCTTGTCGGTAAGGAGGGGGTGGGGCGGGTCAGGGGAGGAGAGGGTTTGGCCTGATGCAACGGTCCTCGTGAAGGCGTTCATAGCGTAGGCGTTATTTCTCTCCCGTGTGCGTGTAACTTTATATAGTACGAATAATAATATAAGCTCGAACTACCGTAACATCGATATCGAACGTGACCGTGTACGAAATATACAACGCATCTCGAGAGCGATTGTGTGGGCCCGCGGGGCACACGTGGGCCTCACCGTTCTGACCATCGGACCCGCGTCTCCCACGCATTCGATACTTCTCTACGCGCATGCGTAAGGCGTTCGCGATTTACCGAGCGACACTTTTTACCCACAGGTAGAAATATCAGTTTATCCACCGTGATTAACCAAATCCGTGGTTCCAACTTTTTAAAAATTTTTTTGGACATTTCACGAGTTAATTTTATTTAAACAAAATACCGGGAACAAATCTTTTCAATTGTATACCAATTATATATTTTTATTTCCCTGTCGAAAATAAATAATTGAATAAATATTTTTTTTTGTGTCAAAAATGAGATATAATTTCGAGACAATTTTCTTCGTTAGTTTCGAAGATTCTTCGCTGTTTATTCGTCTTCTCCGAGTCCGTTCGAACCTGGATTACAGTACCGGTGTGTTACCGTCCTCGGTCGATGCCTGAGAGAGAGGTTTCTCCCAGGAACATTTTGCCTTCGCACTCTCCCTTTCTCCCTTCGCGCGAGAGAGCGGGAGAGAACGATCGAGTCATCGTTCCAGCGAGAACCTCTCACGGACTGGTTTTTAGCACGTTTTTCCATCCGCGGGGAGAATCGGTAAGACGTGTTCGAAAGACGACTCGGAGAACGAGCTCGGAGAACGAGCAGGACGTACGAGTTTCCGGACAGCCGTCGTCCCGCGGTTGAATAATCGACGAGTGCCACAAAATTCGCAGGGCGATGAGAACTATTACGTAAAATTGGAGCAATAAGATTTTTCTCCCACGAAAAATTCTCGACACTTCCGGCCCCGATATCTGACAACCATTCGCGCCAGTTCCAGCTGCAGCAACAGCTTCGAGTCTTAAATTTTTTTCGTACCTGTCGACTTATCCTCGAGTCATAGAATTAATTTTTTCCTTCGCTTTTTTAATTATTTTATCATTTATTTTCGTATTATTATTTTTTTTATTTGATTTTAATCTTACATTATTGTATTAAATTTTTTTTTTTATTTTCAGAAATATCACATTCGATTAATTTCATCAAGCGGAGTTCCATGCAATTCGAAGAAATGAGCGCCAGCACCGATTTCAATATCGCCGCTCGACCGATAAATTTTTTTTATGCCCGTTTCTTTTCCATCTCTTCGCTCGAGCGATCAAATTAACTTCGACATGGTCGCCGATAAAAAAAAAGTGTCAATCACGACCTCGTTGATTATATTATACATCACGTTCGTCTCGCAGTCTCGCTTCTCGAATGCGGTACGTGTCTTATCATCGGCTACGTCGCTTCGTCGTCGGTAAAACCAAACCGTCAAAGACGAGTCCAAATAAAAATTCTAACTCCCCCTTAGAATATACAGAAATATACAGTTTAACACTCTGAGTAAAACGAAAAGACAAATCAATAAGTGGCCGACGGTGCCGGACATGGCGAGCCGGTAGTTTATGCAATTGACTATAATTGTTTGGTCAAATCGCATCGATAAATAGCCAGCCGGAGCATAGATATTCTAACAGCTTCGCTAATCATAAGGAACACGCAACGGCTCATCCAACCTCCGCTCCATGGCACATCCATATTTCCACAGCAGGTGAAACCGTCGAACTGCGTCATCCTCCGCTGAATCGAGTGATGCAGAGTTGCAACAAAAAAAGAAGATATCTTGCGTACGGTTGGAAAATTAACGATGGGCTTGGCGTTGTGTACAGGCGAAGCATTTGCCGGAGAAGGCAACTCGCCGAAGAGCGATTTAACTTGACGCAGCTCCGGTCGAAGAATACTCACTGTCGTCGCTTAACTGTAACCCACGGCGCAATTGTGTAATAACGAAACTCTCGCGGGCGCGCTCTCGAGCACACCGCGGCAAGGTGGTCTTCGAGTCTCGGCCAGAGCTCTGCCCACTTTTTTTTACTCCACTCTTTTCCCCGTCGAACTACGCGTTGCCTTTTATAGATCGTCGATGCCGCGACAGTTATTCATAAAACACGATTTTCGCCCAAAGTAACGCAAGACACGCTCCGAAATGAAATCTCGGTCTGGGAAAAATTTTTACAACCAGCTATGAAATAATTTGTGGAATAGTTGAAATACTGTTTAATTAAGATTTTTTTAGGAAAGTAGTTGGTAGTAAAGAATCGTTAGAGTTGTTGAGATGACAAAAATACTGGTGGAATTTTATTTCCCGACTTAGAATTTCTTCTAAAAATGCTTTTCAGCATTCTCTAAAATTTGATTAATTATTGGAGCAAAAGAGACATTTTTATTTGAAACGACTTTTATTTCATTATTAAAAAAAAATTAGTACGTAACTTTAGCCTCGTCCTGAAGCCACATCATAAATAATAATACCGACCCTCAAATTTTTTTTTTTAATTTCATTAAAAGTCTAACAATTCAATAATCAGTTCTTCAAGTGAGAACCTTCCCAGTTATTAGCGATTCGTTACAGGCGAATCCGATTAGATTATTAAGAATGAACGCACGTCCCACGGACCAAGTCGGAGTGACCGTGAGTAGTTTCCATTCTCAAAAGGCACTTCGCTCTGATCGTTCACCGTCATCGCCAGCAACTCGTCATTAGTATTTTACTTCCACGACCGCACGGCCGAACAATCGTCAAAATTAAACATCAGTCATTTTTAAAAAATTTAAAAAAAATTCCATCCAACCGGCTAATCGGCCAATAACTATCATAATCGCCTCATCCGTCGACTCTTATATAATTATCGGCGAGGAATCCTTCCGGTCTTGTGTTCATAATTTCTTACGCTCAACCACGTGTTAATGACCGTTCTCTCACGATCTCGCGACACATAAAAGAAGAGCCATAAAAACCCGTGGGAGAGAAAGTAATGCGACAATTCACCCGTCCCGGCTTCCCATCGCGGTGCGGCAGATTCTCAAAAAAAAAAAAAAAAAAAAATCGAACGAGATGAAAGTACGAAGGTATGAGATTACACCAGCGAGGCGAGTGTAATTTATATGTCGGGTAAAATCGAGAATAGCCGGCGCGATCGGAAAACCTTGAGAAGCCGGGATCGCAAGGGAACTTCGCGCTCCGAAACTTCAGATGGTCCCTGAGACTTTAAAGATCAACGCACCGAGAAAGGTGACGACGAAACCGCCAGCATACGAATATATTTGGCGGATAAATCTCGTGTCTGCCCTTAAGTGCCCGAGGCGGAACAAACTTGCTCGATAACAGTCCGAAGGATAAACGTTTATTCTACGTACACGAGATAAGATTTCTTCTTTTTTTTTTTCAACTCTAGTTTCAATAAGGGAATTTTGGTTATTATTAATTTTCAGATCAGGTTCGAGAGACTCGAATTTTTAATAAATTAATATTTCGTCACACTCGATTTGTATCATGCGACAATTTTTAATTGCATTAATATTATTTAATCGATGATAATCTTTCGCTAGACGAATCCTGGAACAGTCGACGCAAGAGCGCTCACAAATTATTCCTTAGATGACACTTCCCTCCCCACCGGTTGCAACTCGAGAAACTTCCGGAAAAAAAAAATTATAAACATTAATTTCAATTTTAATTCTGATTCGAAAATTTTTCAACGGAAAGGCTCCCGGCTTAAAAATATTTTTTACACCGTGAGTCATCCACCGAAAAATGTAACGTTCGATTTTAAAAAATTAATTTTTTAATCCGTCCTGTTTCCAACGACGTTTCGTTGCTTCTCGTTGCGGTGGAAAATTTGAAAGGTTGGAAGCGGATGTTGTGGTAGGAATTTGCGTAATCGGTACGAGTCTGTACGCACGTGCGTTATTCCGCGAAACGCGATTCCCTCCGTCGCGCACCTGCGCTCTCCTTCGGGCAAAGGCTTATCTCGAGCACACTCGAGGCGGTCGGCACTTTCCGCCGTTTAAGGACGAGCCTGCTTGTGAATTCACTTCCGCCTCCGCTGCCATCTCCGATAGCACCGAGCGACGTCGTGCAGTCGAACGGTTTTTCATTTTTCAACGTCAGAGAAAAATTCGACGAACGACTTCGCTCACTCGATTCGCGACAAAGCCTTCACCTGGTTCAAATAAAAAAATATAGTAAATGGTCCGTTTTGCCCCGGCTCGCCCATACTCCTATATCAGCTCCGAAAATTTGTCAGGCTCGGATGAACTCCGTTAACGGAATTTGTCCCGAATCGCGGTAGTTCTTGTGGAGAGCGTAATAATAAAAAAAAAAAATTGCAATTTTGAGAAAAAAAAAATGCAATTTTGATGAGAAAAAAAAATGCAATTTTGATGAGAAAAAAAAATGCAATTTTGATGAGAAAAAAAAATGCAATTTTGATGAGAAAAAAAAATGCAATTTTGATGAGAAAAAAAAATGCAATTTTCGAAAAACTTTTGGATCGTGGCGATGTTTGTCATGGATCGAAAAGGGTTTGAAAAAACGAAATGTATCGTCGAGACGAAATGGAGTAACAAAAAATTCCTCGATTTTTCTTTTTTTTTTCTTTCATCAGTAATTTACCTGTAAATACCCGGTTGCTTCGTTTCAGACCAAATGTTCTCTTAAAAAAAAAATCGACGAAAATGGTCCGATTTGCCCCGGCTCGCCCATACTCCGATATCAGCGCGACATTTTTTTTTTTTTACATTTAATTTTTTTTCTCACCCACTCGGTTGAATTTCACGCAGCGGAATTAATTCCGAATCGCTGCGGAACTTGTGTACAGTTTTACGATAGCATTGTTGTTTTTTTTTGTTTTTCATTAATTTTCTCTCTTATCAGTAATTTACCTGCAGCATCGAGGTACCCGCGTTCCCGTCCAGTGTTGATATTTTATTAAGAACTCGATGCTGCGGGCAGCTCCGAACGTGCGTTCGAGAGCCTCGTTCACGAACTCTGAATGCACCACGCCCGTTTGATAGTCCGATAATTGTTTACAATTACCTCCATACGCGACATATGGATGGCTCCAATTGAGACGACGATAATATTAGATCCGGAGCTCGTTGATCTCCGCGACGATCATCGCTTCTCTCCACCTCTCGAAATTCTCCCAACGACCCGACGAATAATTCGGCAGAAAAAAAAATAATACCAAAACGATTCCGATAAGCACCGAGCGGCGAGAAAATTGGAACTAACTCCGCGAAGAATTCGCGACGACGCGAAACAATCGCGAGATCGGCCGTGCGTGAGTAGGAGGTTTTGAAAATTAAATGACACGGCTCGACGCTTCTTGCCGATTCATCGTGTTTATTTTCGGAGCGAGAAACTTCATTCACGATCGAGCGCCGCAGCGGCGAAGACTGCACAAATCGGTAACGATGTCGATCGATTCGATCATTCATGACATGGAGATTCAATGAAATTTTTCCGTCAGTCGATTTCACTCGACACTGAGTGGACATTTTTCAAAGTCATTCAGTTACGAGATCGGGAAAATAATTTTTCCCGACGTCGCGAACCCTGTGGAAGCAAGGCGCATTAAAATGAGCGAGGATAGAATCGGTGAAATTAGAGATGGGAGTCTGGAAGTGTCACCAGATGCAGGCCGGTTTATCGCCGAAGCCCCGTTAGACAAGTGTTATCGATTCGAATCGGCTCACGCACAAAAGCGAGATTGCACATTGCGTTCCGCACGATGGGCGTTACAGTTGCAGAGCGAGTCGTTTGAACTATTCTTATGTGCGGAATTAAAAGGTCTAATTGCCACAATCAATGTCTACACGTCAGAGAAGAAATCGGCCGTCTCGAATGTTTGATTACACGAACCGATCGATTGGATTACAAGCGAAATATTTTTTTATTCGACGAAACTGTCGTTGCAACCATTCATTCGGTTGTCACGAGCATTTAATTAGCTGCATCAAAAATTCAATTGGCTCGACCAACAGTTTAATCTCCTGGGCCAACAATTTTATTTCTTGAACCAACTATTTAATTTCTTAGACCATCGATTTTATTTTCTGGACCACCTATTTAATTTTCTGGACCACCTATCTAATTTCTTGGACCACCTATCTAATTTCTTGGACCACCTATCTAATTTCTTATACCATCTATTTAATTTCTGGACCACCTATTTAATTTCCTGAACCAACCATTCAATTTCTTGGACTATCTATTTGATTTTCTGGACCACCTATTTAATTTCTTGAACCAACTATTTAATTTCTTGGACCATCTATTTAATTTTCTGGACCACCTATCTAATTTCTTGCACCACCTATCTAATTTCTTGGGCCATCTATTTAATTTCTTGGACCAACCATTTAATTTCTTGGACCATCTATTTAATTTTCTGGACCATCTATTTAATTTTCTGGACCATCTATTTAATTTTCTGGACCACCTATTTAATTTCTTGGACAAACTATTTAATTTCTTGGACCATCTATTTAATTTTCTGGACCACCTATCTAATATCTTGGACGATCTATTTAATTTCTTGGACCAACCATTTAATTTCTTGGACCATCTATTTAATTTTCTGGACCACCTATTTAATTTCTGAACCACCTATTTAATTTCCTGAACCAACCATTCAATTTTCTGGACTAACGATTTAATTTTCTGGACCACCTATTTAATTTCTGAACCACCTATTTAATTTCCTGAACCAACCATTCAATTTTCTGGACTAACGAATAAATTTTCTGGACCAACGATTTAATTGGCTGGTCCAGAAAAATGATTGATTCAGACCCAAACTGTTTTATCTTCGACAAAAATCACTAAGTTACCCGGTCCAGCCAATCCTTCTATCACAGTGAGAAAATTCCAATGAGATAGTAAAATCGATTTGCATCCTTGCATCACTTTTGATCGACCGAACGCACTTCCGGAAGCTCGTCCTTCGGGCACATAAATGAGATCATCGTGGGTGTTCGACGAACAGGCCGTCAATGTAATACAGCAGCAGGCTTCAGAAATCATCTTAACAAAACGACAAGAAATCGAGATCGTTTTCTTCTTTCACTCCGTTTTTTTTTTTTTTTTTTTTTTTTTACCAATTTGCATCTATAATACTCGCGCAACCGCAACGGAATTTCCAATTAACCGATTGACTTCGTCGTCTAAAAAACAAATTATCCGAATCGACGAGCAGCCTTTGAAATTTTTATCGGAGCATCAATAACCCTCGCCCCCTCGGCTGATAAATTTTTCGTTTTATCGCTCTCAGCCGGTCACACGAGCTCGAAATCAGTGGCTTTGAAAAAACAACTGTCGAGTTGTTCCAAAACGCCCACATCGATACGATTTCTCTCTCACCTCAGTTGCGCGCCGGATAAAATAATCCAAAAGGCAACTTTGATCGCTTCTCGTCTAAATAGCCAACGAACCGTCAAGCTCGCACGTGACATCAGCGAACATAAACCAATTTGCATGTAATCTTGGCGAACCCCCCCGAGCGCGCCGCATCGAGTAAAACGGTCGATGAGTCGAGGAAAAAAAAAAAAAAAAAAACTATACGATAGGATAAAAACACCGCCAGTAGGTTAAATGACAATTTCCATTCACAGGAGAGTCGCAGTAGTCAGGTGCGTGGAATTGAAGGTCGCGAAGATTACTACGAAAAGATAAGTTTATAGTACCGATATCGCGGAAAATAATGCCGATAAACAATCGATCGGTTGCATTTTAATTCGTCAGCAAGTTATCGGTAGAAACAAATAAACAGCTCACCGGACTAAATCTCCACCGAACATTGGCGCTCCAAAAAATTTTGGAATAAAATTGCTCAAACAAACGTAATCAACGATAGTTAATAAATCAAATAAATATTATTAGATTATTAATAAATACGAATAATATCAATAATAATAAGTAATTATCGACCCTGCAAAGAATAAACAAGGATCGTTTTTAAAATAAAAACTATGTCTTCTTCATCGGCTCCAAAAAAAAAATTAAAAATAAAAAACAAAAAAAAAATCTCCACAATTGGCTCCAGATAAAGTTTCACACGAACCCGATCGTTATCCGTGCTGGGCCGGCAGGATATCCGAGAGGCCCATGACCGCTGATCCAGGCCGCAACGGTCCCGGTTCTTGCACCGGAAACTTAAGTTACCCAGCGGAGTCCGCAGATCGCCTTACGATTATCGCCTTCCACCCTTTTTACTCTCGCACAATAATCACCAAAAAAATAATTTAAATCATCGTCTTCATGATTAAAAAAAAAAAAAAAAAAAAAAACAATAATAATTACACTCTCCACGAGGACTCTCGGTGACCGAAGCGCGTCGTTTCGACCCTCCGCGTTTAACGAACACTCGAAGAGTAGACGGTGGATTCTGAGGTCCGGTCCCGCGGCTCCGGTACCGAGCCGGAGCAAGACCGTCCTGCTCGACGCCCCTTCTCCTTTGGAGAACATTTCTCCCCACCAGCGGTACATAAAAGAGTCTCTCGGTAGAGGAACTCCGGAGGCTGTGCCGGTCGGTACAGAAACGGCGACGGCCTCGTACGAGCGGCGACACACCGGGGCAGGTTGCAACGAGAGTCTCTCCTCGTTGCTGGGTAATTCAGCTGGACGAGGAGCGAGCGGCAAGGGGAGAGACCGGGGCATTTTCTCCGTGGGAGACCCTCATTGGGACCGAGGTCCCACGGAACCAGTGACGGTCAGGTAGGGTCGAGCCCTTCACCGGACCCTCGGGGATCTCCGAGCGGAAATCCTTGGCGACTGGAGAAGAATTATTTATTTTATCTTATTTTTTTTGTTCCTTGGTTAAAACGGTTAGTTTTGAGACTTTGGTTGCCGATTTAGGGAGACAGGTGTTCCGTCGATTGGAACGGTGTGCCGAGGAACTTCGGAACTGGTCTAATTTTATTCGGGTTCAGGAGACTTCTATAGTTGTGGAATTTTGAGAATTTTTTTTTTTTTTTTTTAATTATCGTTTGAAGTTCAACGAAGATTCAGATTCTTGTGGAATTTTATTGGGACGATAATGGAACCGATCGAGGAGGGTCGACTTCTCGCTGAGACTTTGAGGGAACTCCGGCGAACGTTAATGACGTTGGTGGGAAGAAAAGAAAGGATATTTTATTATTTTTACTTCTGGAAATGAAAGTAAATTTTGGGACACTGGGAATTTGACAGGGACCGATCAATTATTTCTCGAATTATATTTTAATACTGCGAACAATCGGTGTCGGGGATTCGTTTACAATAATAAATTTTTACACCAATGGTTCAGAATTCAATGAAAATTATATTTTCCTGAAGTGCTTTGTTTTCTGTCTCAGGCAAAAAAAATAGTTCATGTTGTGTCCCACTTGTGAGGGTCGCCGAGGAATTTATGGTCTCGGGCCTGACCGCAGGTCAATTCGGGAACCTCGACCGAAGACCCAGAAGAGAATCTGCGACAGCTAACTACCTGGAAGCTAATGAAAGAACGCGCGACGGAAATTTATTAACAAGAATAAAAAATAAAAAAATAAAAATAAGAAAAATAATGAACATCGATGGAACGAATCCTCGCTACCGTGGAGGCGCACAAGCGATGAATTTAAAATTCCTCCGATGAAAACGAGCGTGGGTGGAGAAGGCATGTGATTTTCTCTGCTCCGTAAACCAACTTCCCGTCGTTCCAATTGCAAATTAATCGACGATGTTTCTGCGATTCCTCTCCATTGAAATTACAGATGTGGTATTAATTATGGTAATAGATACGATCCGATGAATCTTCAGGTGAATCCAACCACACCCGCTGGAAACTCTTCTCGACTCTGATGGACTTCTTACCGGAGCTTTCTCGTACGAGAGGAAAAATTCTCACGTTTCTTATCGATTAGAATAATAATAGTGAAATTATTTATGATAACAGATACGCTTGGCAGAATTTTGAGGTGAATATTACCACAACCGGTAAAAACTCTTTGGGGCCTTCTTAGAAAATAATAATAAAAGTAAATAAAAATTAAATATTTTGAGGAGACTTTATATAAATTTTTTGAAAAATACCAAGTGCCCCGAACAAACTCTTTATCGGTGCTCTTTCGTACGAGTGCAAAAGTACATTTGCGTATGAGCAGCTGGCGCATTTCTGAGTGCCAACTGGCGAATTCGCTGTTGTATTTTAAGCCACCACTTGTGACTCGCCATCGCTCTCCGAAGATAATTAAATTGAAATATATTTGCCTCATCGGTCGTGCACCCGTCCTTGAAAGAAAATTGAAAGTTGAGTCGCTGGCAGAATCGCTGGTTGCCCTTCTTCGCGCATCAACATCGCAAATTGTCGGACTCGATGGATCTCCGATATTTTCGTGATCTCGAAAGCCGAAGATCCGAGTTACCCGCCGGCTCGCGTCGATGGTCGATGGTGCAAAAGGAATTCGTTGTGGGTGGACTCGTTTCTGCTTCACGAAGATCTGGGTCTGAAACCCACCTCAGCAGCGAAGAATATTATTTTAAACGAAGATTGTTTTGCTGAATCTTGAAACTAAAAAAAAAAATTCCAAGACAAATATTAAAATTTTTTTCCTACAGCATAGTTTCATGGAATATTGATATAGGAGGAAGAAGAAAAAAAATTTTAAAGACCAGAAATATATTTTTTCTCTTATTAAGTACAACATGATTTTATCGAATATTAATAGGGGGATAAAATGAGAATACGGTGGAATGTACTTTTGAAATGTGGGAAAAAAATGGTTTCGACTGTTTTGTGAAATTGCATGATTTTTGGTATTTTCAAACTGCAATATCTCTTCGCTTCCCCACAGAATATCAGGGAAACCAAGGAGCCTGTCAGGCTCCGCGAGAAAAAAAAATACACAAGATAAAGTACTCGGCTGCGTTTCAGAACCGGTTTTTCGAGCCGTTACAGGGCAACGAAAAACGTTGGAAAGAGGGACAAAGGCGAACCCTTGCACTTTTTTTTTTAGTATATATCATAAAAAAAATTTAATTGTACCTGAAAAATTGTCTCGGTCACGTGTATGCATTTTTCTTTTTTCTAAATAACAGTCCGGCAGTTCTTTTTACACGGAGTCAAACAGTATGCTAATAGTCACCAAAATATTTTTTTTGTTTCTAACACGGATAATAATGGATAACATTTGGTAGAATAAACATAGACGTTGCACGTTTTTACAGTATAGTACTCCGATTTTCTTTTTATTAAGCTCAAAGCTTCCTGTGCACATATTCCTAATTAACGATCGCTTGTATAACAATATACTGATATTGATCGAGTCTGAGGTATTCGATATACAACACGGTAATATACATACTGTAATTTACAATAAACTTGGCGCTTTTTTTCTTTCGACGCATATTTCCTTTTCTTTTTTTTAATTTATTTATTTAATTATTTTTTTGTTAACACTCCGTGTGCACCGACAAGTTGAAGCCAACATCATCAGTCACTTTTGTTAGATTATTTTTTATTTATTTAGAGTGTAACAACGACCGAAATTGTGTTAATTTTTTCGTTTTTTTAATAATTGCCATAACGTTCAAATTCTTTTGTATTATTGGAAATATGATAAACGACGTTGAGATATCGAGAGTTTTTTAAATGTATTTCGATAAAACATTACAGCAACTATGAAAGGAGATATTTATTTATCGGTTTACCGTGGAAGAACACTAATGAATTAATCGAATCGCAACATTGACGAAACGAAACTCCTCGATGGCGATAAATTGTCGTAAAAAAATCTTTTGAATGTATATTATGCAATATAAAATGCATGCATATAAAAATCGGCTCCTGTCTGCAAGGTTTATCAGAGGAATAGTTATCTTCTTCTTTTCAACTTCTGGCGCTAAATTATCTTCCCCCGTTTACAGAGACACTTCGCGTTCTATAAAAGAATTGTCAAGGAACATTTCTTTGCAGTTTCAAAATCTCTCTCTGTCTCTATCTCTCTTTGATGTAAATCGAGTTACTATGTTAATCCTTTTTTCTACGATCCGTAAAGTTCATAGCGTTTCATTATAAGGATCAAGATATAACAGCAAAAGAATAGCGGAGTTTTATCAATGAAAAATGAATCCAACAGAAAAAACTCATATTTTACAAATAAATATAAAAAAGTGTATTATAAATTAAATGCCACCAAATTGTTCATGTTTTCATCGATAATTTCTATGTAATGCCGGGAAACGTTAAATCGCCAATAATTTCGCTCCAAAATCACTTACGTTTGTATAATTTTTCTAACGTAACACGTCTTTCGAACTCGAGCGAATTTAAATAAACAACAAAACAAAACAAATCGCGAATACGTTGAACACAGAGTAAAAAAATAAATTTTAGTGTCTACGTACACGTGCTACAGACTTCACGATTTTCTTTGAACAGGATGTTGTGTTTTTGTTTTATGTTGATTTTTTTACGTTACGTTCACACGTCTGACACAGCTATTTACACAACCCCCCATCCTATAGGTATAACGTTCACATACCTAATAAAAACATACACTTATGCCGGTTCTACCGAACTGACAGTCAATTAATGGAAAATCGGATCAATCAACCAATCAAACAATGTGTATAATCTCGGCGCGTTTTTTTATCATCAGTCTACTCGATTAGTTTGTTTCTTATACAATTCTTAAAAGCTAAATGTAGATATACAATTATTTGGAATCGCTCATGCCTTCGCGCAAGTTACAAACTACCGTCGTCGCATTAGTCGTTTATGTGGCATGCGTCGACAACTTTCTGTCGAGACTTTTTTTTTTATTTACCGCGAGTTTAAGTAATGCCGATCGTCGGAACGATTAATGTATCAGCGTGTACGCGAGTACTTTTCTTCGTCTTCATCATTTTACTTCGTTCAGTACGCACGCTCATGTTTATAGCCAGTTTATTCTCGCGTGCCTAAAAAAAGGTGGCAGAGTATTCTATCAGTACGCTACTGAACTCAATAACTAAAGTAAATACACACTCGTATAATACTTTTTTTTCTCTCGCTCTCGCACGGCACTCGGAGGTTCTTTCGAAGAGACAAACAGGAAGCACGACATTTCGGTTCGATCATTACACAGTAACAAGTATCGAATTCTCTCAATCTTTCTTTCACCTAAATTTCTACTGTCGTAGATGTCTTATTCCTCCGCTTACAATCTTGGCTATCGTGGTAATTTATTTTTCGAATTTTTCACACCCCAGTTTCATCTTCTTGGGAAGAAGCTAGTTTTACATATTTATACACATATGTATATATATATATAGTGTGTATATATATATATATATATAATCTTGAGCCCTATCCTCGCGCACGATGCTACCTAACTAATCTTAATTTACGAGTTAAATATCACAATCTATGATAAAGAGAAAAATTCATTCTTTACCCAATGGCCGAGGCCGAAATCGGTATCGGGAATTCTCATTCGCTTCAAGGAATACACGTCGATTATGAGGCAAAGAGTATCGAGGTATTTGGAAACCCAGGTTGTATAGAATATTATTACATTCAGATATTCGCACGAGTCTTCTCCTTATTCTTTTTTACCATTTTTTCTTTCTTTTCCTTAGAGTTAGACACACTCAAATTTTACACATCACACGCACATACGTAAGCGTACGGAAAATACGTTCGTGTCCAGTGTACAGCGATTTGTTTTTCCTCAACTTTTCATTCATTCCCATTGCTTTCGATTTTGTTTATCACTGGCCACGACGTATAGAGCAGTCTTATGATTAATCCGATTAACGGTTATTATTATCATACAACACGGTATACGTAAAACTCCGGCGAAATTTTAGCCTTCCTTCACTTACACATTACAGCGCTTCGTTTCGTTGGCGCAGATTTTTTTACGCAATAAAACGCAGAATAACAACCGACTGTATTCGTCTTCATTTAGCGTTTTTTCGGGGCCTCGATATTATTGCCATTCTTCAAAGTTTCAATCGAGCATAGTTGAGAAACACAGGAAAATCTCGATTTCGGGCATAGTCTAGATCGAACGTTATTTTTCGTCAATTGAAATAATCGTTTTTAAACGAATTGCCAGCATAACGCGGAAATCTAAATTCTGCGATCGAGGCTGTTGTGGATTGGTTGAAGTTTCTTGCGATACTCTATTCTTTTGTCCCAAGATATCAATCATTCAACGTTGTATACAATATTGATGGTACTTTCATTTTTCCTCTCAAAGATGACTCTATTTTGAAGTAAATTTTTTTTATTTCTTTGCTTTTTTTTTAATGGAGGAACGTTAAGAAACGTTCAACCCTCGTGAGAGTCAATACCAATTTATTCACAAATAATTTACAATGTTCTTTTAGACTGACACTAGAATCCAACGATATGATCTTTACACATCCCAAGTTGCTTCGTCGTCGATTCTTTTCTTTAGGCAAGCGTTTGTTTATTTTGTGGTTGTAATTATTATTTTTTAGATATCCCTCGCGAGGATGATGGCCAGAGCGGCCTTTCTATCTATAAATTGTTGCGACTGCCAAACGATACGTCGTTATTTCACCCTTTATTCATTTGCATGCTTTATCCTGCAACCCAGTCTTTGAGAAATTTATCTATTTAATGCCCGTTAAGTTACTGTTGCGAAACTATTTTAGTGACAAACGAAGTTAATCGAATATTGACTTGAAAGAAGATTTGAAACTAATAAAAAAAGGAAACGGCAGTTCGGAACTCTCCGATCGTTTAATACCCGTAATCGCGCTAATTTTTTTTCCCTTTCGTTTCTTCACCTACTTTGCGATCCATTAGTCGATCGATTAAATATCAATAATTTATAATAAATCTTAATCTTACTCGTATACGCGAAAAGTAAGAGATCCATCGAACGGTTTTCTTTAATATACATGAATAACGCGCAATTCACTGCGGTGTGTGACAAGTAAAAAAAGTGTAAGTTGAATTGAAACACTAAACGTAACAAAAAAAAACACATTCTTCGATAGATTTGCGTCAGCGTCAAGACAATTTGTAATACTAACGACGGTTGCTATTTACAGTTTAAAAAATCTAAAGATAGTCGTGACCCGTCCATCGAGACTCGACGGATCATATTTTACGTATGTACACAATCACCATTGATCGAATCGAAACTTTGACGACGCAACTTACGATTGACAAATAGTTTTATCAGCGGGCTTTCTAAAGCGCAGCAATATCATTATTTACAATTAAATCCGATCTATAAATCTACGTTTCTACTAATTTTTTTTTTTTATTTTTCTTAATTATTATTCTTTAGGCTACGAGATAAGTGCACTCGCCATCTCACGATCAAAGCATATTACAGTCGTAAGATCGGTTCGTTTACTCGTCGACGAAAAACCAAGCGTAATTTGTTTTTTGAAAAATGTATGTGTGTGGGTGTGTGTTCGTGCATTACGTGGCACTGCAGTAATGGGAAAAATCCAATTCTCTCGTTGCGTCAACGAAAAATACAAATTAAATAATGGTTTCACCAAAAGGCAAGTTACGTTACTCGAGTTTCGCGCAAAACGAATAAGAAAATTAGTTCATACCCATTTCTGCCCTCTCACCCGCTTCGTCTCTATCGAGCAAGCCCCAAAGAGATATTCGACAAACAAGTGTCGATACATCAAATTTTCCCGTACCCAACTCGACAGGCTTTGGACTCTTGGCATTAGCGTGAACGTAATAACCGAAGAAATAATAAAATGCCAAAGACCAAAAACAAGTGCGTACGTGAAAAAAATTAAACAGAAGAACACTGACGAACCGACAGGAGCGATAGGTCTTGTACATCCGGGCATCATCCGTGAGAGTCCTCAACCTGGAGTGGGTGGGGTTTTATGTCAGTGAATGTTGAAGTTGTATTGCTTACGGTTGGACGTGATGCGAAGCCACCGGCTGACCGCCAGTGGCTCCGGGTGACAATTTGACCAGGCGATGTCGCTGAAGTGCGGATAAGGCGTCGACGTCGTCGTCGCCTCGACCTGTATCGACGTCGAGAATTCCTGACGAAAGTCGTGCTTGCTTCTTTTGGCGTGACGACTTATCGGACTGAGAAGAACGCTGTGACTGTTGTTGAGCCTCTTTCCGTTCGCCATCTGTTTGGTGTGCTGTTGCTGTTGCGTCTGGGATTGTTGCTCGATCGATTCAACGGGCTCGAATATACTTACGCCCGACATCGACGCCTGGGCCTGGTAATTTCGCGGCGATTGGATAAGACTGTTGCCCCGCGGTATTTGTACGACGATCTGTGATTTGCTGTCCTTGTAGACCGACACCGGTGAGTAGAGCGTCATACTCTCACCCGTGTCGACATCAACCGGTGTCTCGCCCTCGAGGACCGCACCGGCGATCGAATGAGCGGCTGGCAGTGAAGATGGAACAATCGGTACGACGGGCGAGATCGTTGCAGGTATGAGCGTCGCGACGCTCGCGGCTTCGCTGTTCGAAACTATCGGCGACAGTGACGGTAGAACGACGGATATCGGTGCCATCATCGATGTCGACGAACTGTTGCCTCCGGCGTTGGCCAATGCAGACTCCAGTCTCAGCTCTTCGTTGACAAAATCCTCCTCAAGTTTTGTCTAAAAGAAGACAGACGAGTATCGATTAAATCGTTCCGGTTGCGTTGGAATTAGATACAACGAGATATATGAATTAAAAAAAAAGGCGAGTAGGAATTTAAGATCCCAAAAGAAACCATGCCTTACAGGTTTAGTGGAGCCATGCGGGGCCAGACACCGATAAAGCAAATCAACGGCCTGTAATAACAAAACAGAAAAAGACAAGTATCAACTGAAAAATCTCATTTTTCTCTTGTATTTTTTCTATCGTGAACTGAACTATTACTCGAATGGCTCGATGGCATTTTGTTTTCGGTGTCTGTTTCTTGCGTGTTTAACTTTTTCTTCTTAAATATTCGTATACACGTAAGGAGGACACTTTGACGGCCGGTGACAGACGAAAGAAATACATGAAACCTTGGGAAAAATAAAAACCCCGGCAAGCTAAAGGCAAACGGAAACGGAAATGATTTGTATATCACGTTCACGTTTATATGTACCGAGAGTTGAGCATTTTTTTCCCCCATTGACGATTATTGTTTTTAATTTAACAAATTTCCCATCCTTTCCTTTCTCGATATAAAACGACTGTTTCATCGAAAAATGCCCAACTCCTCTGCAAGTAACGAAAGACAAAACAATCAGAAAAAAAACATAGTTCGACGATCTCGAAAGACTCTGGAAGAAAATTTGTCGAGACGCGGTCGTTCTCACCTTGGGCAGTGGATAGGTATCTGGCAAAGAGAGTACCGGCGGCGAGCCTGGCGCAGGGTCCGATTCGCTCGCCGAGATGGGAGTGTTCGGTGCTAGAAAGGAATTTACGAGTCCTGAGGAGGCGCCCGTCGAGACTGTTACGGTTCCGGTCAGCGTTACTTTCGACGTCCGATTCGGGAACTCCTTCGCGGCCCTGTGCTCGGCGAGGAGCTTGTCGAAGGTTTTGCTCCGCCCGATGACCGTCCGTCGTAACGAGACGGTGTGAGCTTTGCACGTGAGCGATCTGGTGCACGGCTTGCCGGTCTCGTCGTTCCACACGCCGCAATGCCGATCTGGATCGTACTCCCGATCCTTGAGAAGCCCTCGGTCGGCTTTGAGCCTCTTTCGTCTTGGTTGACTGCTGTTGCCGGGGCTCTTGACCGGCGACGACGGCACAACCGAGGAATTCGACAACTGGACCGGTATCGACTCAAGCGGCGAACGCGGTGACGATATGCTCTGCAGATTCGCCTGCTCCGCCGAGCGTTTTATCGACGAGGCCGTCGAAGTTGCGGAGGACGACGATGTGTGGTTTATCTTGCCGGACGATTGTATCTGACCAGACGGCTGGGTTCTCTTGAGCTTCGATACTTTGCAGTACGGAGTTTTCACGGCCGGCTTGACTATGGGAGTTGGAGGAGGAGGCAGATTCACCGTGCCGGAAGAATGACGACTCTCTGTAGAGGATAAATAACGACGTGATCGGTAATTATAAATTCACGTGGAATATGTCTGTATTTGTTTTCAATCGACTCAAGTTGAAAATCAATCGCGACTGACTTACCCATGTGCTGGATGAGGGCTTGAGGCTTGATAATCGCGTTGCATATCTCGCACACGACGCCGTAGAAGGTGTCCCGCTCCGGACAGAATCCATACAGATCGATGTCTAGAAAAACATGTGCTTTTTATATGCAGCGAAAAACACCGTTTCCTTTCTCACAATTGAAACGCAGTAATTGCAATTTATCATAAAAATTGTGAACAAGATAGGAACGGAATGTTTGTAGCATCTAAGTTTTTTTTTAACGGGATGTTTGAAGCGTCTCTGAATTTCCTTTTTCTAAGGGCATTAGTTGGAACAAAAGGCGAGTAATGGTGAATTGGTTGGTAAAAAAAAATACAAAACTGGAATTACCATCTGAAGAGAGTCGAGTGACGGAACTCGATGGTTCAGCCTCTGTTTCCTCATCGCCTGTAACACAAGAATTTAGTATAGTGGTAAAAAAAAAAGGGATAATAAACATCTGACCATCCCTCGAATCTACGATCTCACGTCTGTCCATCATTCGTCAATGAAACAGAAATAAAAACACAAATTCTATAATGAAGGTATAAAAATTTATTGTATCCATAGATTTACATGACAACATAGAAAAATTTTGCGTAAAGATCTGAGTCTCATACATATTTGTTCTCAGCATTCGCAGTGTGAATCTAAAAGACTGTGGCACCCTATATTTTTTTGTTACATGAAACTCATGCCCCAAATATCTTAAGCCCTCCATCTTCGCAGAGCGAAGTCCTAAAATTGGAGTGTTTGGGTTTAAAAAAAAATCTCGGTATAATTATGTAATGGGGTGGGTCAAAAAATACTGTCCCGAAGCTCTAAAATCCTGTTTAATCGATCGACACATATCTTCAGTCGATCGACTGATAATTTATACGAAATTACATCAAAATTTCAATTACACCAACAGAGCTGGTGCACCCGTTGGGCTTCGCCGCAGGACCGAAAAGACAAAGAAGGCTCGCAAAGATTGAGGTTATGTTCGCTTGGTGGACGCTCGCGTTAATCGTCCAATAATAAAAACTCGATAGTCGTTCGCGTTTGGTGATAGATAAAAATTTTCGGCGATTTATTGTAACGCGACGACAAACTTACTCAGTGGTTTGTCCCTTCCGATTCTTTCGATCCAGCTGGACCACGGCTGACCGTGAAAAAATGTTGGGCTGTCACTCCCCGACATTGCCGCACGGTGCGCGTAACGAGAAGTGAATGAGAGGTAAGAGAGACTATAGTGGAGAAGACGCGAGAGCCCAGTGCGTTCTGTTGTGAGCTCTCGATTGTTGTATCGGCTCTCGATGTTTTTTTTTCCTCAGACCTTTTAATTCGATTAGATCATTCAATCAGGGATGAGCACAAGGCCCACGAGGAGGACGCTCGCTCACCTTGCGACTTCACGACGATTTTGTATTATTTATGTATCCCTTTTTTTGTCTTCGTTATCCCACGATTTTAGGAGCAGAATGACTCTGGCCGGCTCTGCTCACACGGGGATGGACAGCTCTGCGTAAGCGGTCGGCAGAACCTCCTTCGTACTACATCCGGTTTAAACCCACGATTCCCCACGATTGATAAAGAATATCTCCGCTGCTCTCGATTTGCGGCTATAATCGCAGTGGTGTGAAAAATCACGCTGCTCGTGTGTCGCGAGGACGTAACTCGAGGAAAAAAAACGCCACGGGGACATTGAAGTCCGCGTGTGATAAACGATTCCCTCCGATAAATTGCTCGCGCAGCGCGAGGGAGATTCCTACAGTAATGCTTATAATCATCGTGAGCTGTGAAACAAGTAAACAATGTTGGGTTTTTTTTTGCCTCTAGCTCGTCAAGGGATGACCCTCGACGAGCTCCACCCTTTTATTCAGGATACCCTAGAAGGATGTGATCGAAGAAGGAGCAACATCATCGACCGAAACCCGTTACGACTTCGGGGGCTCCTCGCTGCTCAACCTGGCACGAAGTCGAGCCACGCTTGCGTACATCTCTCGAAAAAATCCCGTCTCTCGCGTCGAACCAAACACCCATAGTAACGTACGCGTAAGCCTCTTTCACCCCCTCTCTCACATGATCGCTCCTCCCCCTCTTCACTACACACTCCTGCGCTCCGTCAATTTATCTACCTGTTCCAAACAGTTATTAACATTGAATTAATTAAATGAATTATTAGAGCTATTTATTTGATAAATTAACGAGCTAAAATTTTTTTAGCAGCTGCTGTTATTTTACCGGTTATTTTACTTGCTCGTACCTGATTCTGCGATGTGATCTTGTATTACCTGTTTGTATCTAATTTCAAAGTAACAATTACATTGCATAGCGTTACCTAAAACAGCCGCTGCTTGATACGAAAGTATCGAAAAAGTGTCCTTGTTTTAAATAGGTATATCGACAGAGTATGTCCGTATTAAACGAACATACCGACGGAGAATGTTTGCAAAAAATTATTTCCATATACAGCCGGCTTCCGTATTATTCTCAATGTCGAACCGGCGACACTCAGCGCCACGTTGTTTTGATTCCCTCCCATGCGCCCCATGCCATCATACATTACAATCTTGCTGCGTACGACACACAACACATGTACATGAAATAGTTTGAATTGTTTTTCTTTTCGAAAGGTAGTTTAGGCATCGAAAAATAATGGAAGATCCAAATAACGAGAACGAGGTGATTCTCGTTTTACGAAACAGTCGCATAAAAGCCCAAAGAGACATGCTCGCTCGTAACAGCCTGTACTTCGCGGCATTGTTTTCGGCGAATTTCAAAGATTATCAGCAAAAAGAGTTCGACATTAATTACGACATTTCGCTATCAACACTGCAGGTTGGTGACAAATATCCATAAAATGGAATGAACTTTCCAATGATTTTCTGTAATAGAAATATCATGAATCAATCTAAAACTAAGAATTATATTCCGATGCGAAAGTAAATATTTTAAAGATAACATCCCATTTTTTTGTTTTTTCGTTTTACCAGACTTTTGTCAACTGGGCGAACAACGAAGACGAACATGCCAGGGTTGTTCATTCGACGAAATATCATTTCGACGTCAGAGTCTCGCTCGAGAAGTTTCTAAGTGGAAATCACGCCGAATTTCTGGAACTACTGAATTCCAGTGTAGTGTTTGCAGCGGAGAAGCTCACTGAGAACATCACAGAAATGATTGTTCATATGCGTCTTCATCCAGATGTCATGTCTGAAGTATGGCTCTTAGCTGAAGATTTGGAATTGAAAATTCTCAGAGACATAGCCTTCGCAAGTTGCTTGGACAGATTTGAAGAATTATCTCTGACATGTCTTGTAAAATTATCGAAGGAGAACTTTGCCAGACTTGTATTCAACAGAAACATCAATACTTCTTCTGACCACGTGGTATCTGTAATTCAAGAGTGGAAAGAAAATAACGGTGGCATTAATTCGTTCGTATGTCCATTTTTACTGAATACTGGACAATGTGATCAGGTTCAAGAAATCAATCTACCTGACTCGTACTTCTTTTATGATACTGGCAACAGTGTGATTCCTGTGAATCCTAACAAGGTAGTTATGAAACGGATATAAAAAATATTGCATGAAACATGGCTGTTGGATAATTATAAGAAAACAATATTTTACATTCTACTTACATTTTCAACCAATCAAATTTACCCTTTTTTACAAATTTATCTTGCAGATTTTATGCAGTGACTCAAACTTTGTAAAGAGTCTTTACGAAAATGTAAGACCATGGTATATGTCGTGCGCTGCAGGGCGAGAATTGGACAATACTGTTTTCGTTTGGGGATGGAATGGAGCAAGCCGTAAAATTGAAGAAATAGTAAAAATGACCAATTCGCAAATGTACACAACGCTCGTTGCTAATGGAAAGGAGATCGTAGGGAGGCAAGTTATTGGAAGAGGTAACCATCTGTGTGAATCTAGCGTCTAGCTGACTCGTACTTTTCGTCAATTAATTTAAAAAAATATAGCATACCACTTGGAGCCTCGTTTCACATCCCTTTAAGTTCGCACCCGAATGAACTTTTTTGTTTTCGGAAAATTTACAATCACAATTAATTGGGATGTCTCTGTTTTTTTTAGGTTTCAGTATTTATTTGATCGGAGGCGAATTGGGATTAGGGACTGGTCGCTTTAACACAACGCTTTGGCGTTATTGTCTTTTCTCTAAGAAGTGGTACATCGAAACTATGTGCGTAAAAATCTGGTCGAGTGCCGATGATAACAATTTTTAAATAATCGCCTGTGTAACTGGCTTTTTACAGATTGCCTCGGCCACGAAGGCATATGGCAGTAGCATTTCTGAAAAATCAATTGTACCTCTTCGGTGGTGTAGGTCGTCACCGATTAAAGCTTTCCAGTGTCGATGTGTACAATATTCATACAGGTAGACTCAAACTGTAAAAAAAAATTCTATTTTTGAGACCTTGAGGAAATATATAAATGTGTAATATAATAAGGAATTATATCGTACAGGAACATGGTCTCAGGCCGCTGACATTCCCGAAACTTTCACTGAAGTCCCCGTATCGTGCGTGGGGGATGGCAAGTTTTTTTACTACAAATCTTTCTTTTACATTTACGATCCGATATCCGACGAGTGGAAGAAATGGCATGATGATGAAATCGGATTCCCAATTCAGTGGATGCTAGGATGTGGATCAAACTTCCAGGAAAAGCCTGTACTAGTTTTCAGTGGTAAGCAATGACTGAGTTATACGCATAATCGGGCTTGTTTTATTGGCCCATTATCAAGAACGATTCCATTCATGTTATAGAAATACTGAAGAGCACATCCGTGACGAATCGGATGTTTAATCTGGAAATGACACCCTTTGCACATGATCAGCCTTGGAAGCCCAAAGAATTTTTCCTCACTCATTGGTTCCTCCATGAGAAGTCGATGTTTTACCAACAAATCTGGAATGAGCCATGGTTGGTTAGCTTCGGGTCTATGGAAAGCGAACCCTATGTCGAGGTCGCACATTTATGCGGCAAGTTCGGCGCACCACATTCGGACAAGTCCACGCCATTAACATTGAAAGGATGCCCGAAATCATATACGATTCGTGAAAACCTTACGAACATTCCCATAGACTGTTTCAAGTATCGTCTGGGATGCTTTAACATCATTGATCCTCAAACTCTACATCAATCAATTGACGCATTTTTCTTCGAAACATACAGATCGATATTCTTAAAATCTTGTCTCGACAGTCAACCGAGCACGCTATGAATTTTTTTTATATTCTTTTTATTTTTAGCAAAGAAAAAAAATTTGCGCTATGACCAAGTGTTCATCGTTGAGTGTACAAATATAGGACGATAATAACGGCTTCATGTGGATTATGAGGCTTTTGTTTACGCGAATTGTTATATTCACCTATTCTCATTAAAGAAATTAGGAGGATGAGGAACTGAAATCGGGCAAATTTTTTATCATCTTCCGATTGTTTCAAGGGTCGATCACAATGAAATACAGAGCACGAGGACCATCCACATCTCGGCGAATAGATGAAGATTATGACGAAAGATCATTGGAAGAAATTATTTAAGAGTTCCGTGCTCCGAAACAGGAAGCTTGGCAGCTTCCTCATTCGCCGAGTCCGGTGTGCGTCGGAAGAACCGCACATACTCACACGATTCAACAATGTCTCCGTGAAGCCGGCTACCGCAGATTCGCGGGATCGATCAGTTTACACCCGTGTCTCGGAACTGACGCTCGTGTGTCGCCGGAGATTTATAGAGCGCATCCGATCCACGGCACGACGACACGGTTTCAAAATCAACAAAAATTGAGAACACCGTGAAATCAGAGTCTTCTCTGCAATGGAGAATCGAAGCGCCGATCCCAGCAAGAGCGTGATACTCGTTTTGGGCGATAGTCGTATAAAAGTGAACAAGGAAAAACTATCGCGATACAGTCTCTACTTCGCTTCATTGTTCACCGAGAGTTGCGAGGAAGACGAGCAACAAGTGCTGACGATAAACTACGAAATATCACCGACGACGCTACAGGTTGGTGACGAATAAATTTCACTCCAACGAGATGAGCGTCGTGGCTTCGAGTTAAAATGCTGCGCAATCGAGCGGACTTATGCACCGACCCTCATAGTTCTCGAATAAAGTTAATCAATAATGTCCGTGTCATGTTTTGTTACGAAAATAGACTATACTTGTCACACGTGCTGCGTTCTAGCACGACCCATTTTCTCATTCTTCAAACTTCACGACGTCCTTCCATTTATCATCTCCGTTAGAGCTAACTTCGGTAATTCGCTGTATCTTTCACTTTAATGCTCCTTGATAGATGCGCTGATCATTATAATAATATTTTATTATTATATTATTTGCAGAAAGAAATTTTACAACTTGTTCTGTTTTGTAATTGATTGATTATCTCAAATTCGATTATTTCGGCTAGAGATGCTTCGTTACAGTCTCGTCCTGTGTCCAAGAAGTTGTTTTATTTTTAATTTTTTTGTTTATATATTTAAAAAAGTTTGTTTCATTCGACAGAATTTTATCCACTGGGCCAACAACGAAGGTGAACACACCAGGGTCGTGCACTCGCCGAAGTATTATTTCTTCGTCAGAGCGTCGCTGGAGAAATTTTTGACTGGAAATCATGTGGAGCTTTTGGAGTTGCTAGAGCTCAGCGTCGTCTTCATGGCTGAGAAATTGACGGAGAATATAACCGAGATGATAATCTGCATGCGGCTTCCTCCCGACAATATGTTGGAGATATGGCTGATAGCCGAGAACCTTGGCTTGAAAACTCTCAGGGACGTTGCTTTGGCAATATGTTTGGACAGATTCGAAGAGTTACCGGTGTCGTCCCTGATCGGATTGTCGATCGAGCACTTCGCCAAGCTTGTGCTGAACGTCAACGTTAGAAGCTCGCCGGACCGCTTGCTCGTCATAAGAGAAGAGTGGAGAATCCGCAACGAAGTTCCCCCAAAATTACCGGATTCACTTTTGCAGGTATTGCACGAAGAATATTCGTCCGCTAAAATTTGCGAATTACCACCGAGGCTTAACCGTTCGTTGTTTCACCTCAAGTTCCTGAACTGTGAACCTGATGACATCGAGGCGGTTCTGGCTAAAAAAAGGTCGCACTGTGTGCAGTGTGTTGTTGGTCAAAAACTGGACAAATCAATCGTGATTTACGGTTGGAACGGAAGAACCCTGAAGGAAATCACTGTGATGACCGATTCCCAGATACACACGACGTTCACTGACAATGGAAAAGATTTAGTAGGCTGGCAAGTTATAGGAAGAGGTGAGCACTCGCGATAGACTTCGCGTCGCAAAAACTTACTTGTATTTTTTTTTTTTTTTTCATCGATGAAGCTAATAGTTTCTCTGTAATTTTAGGCTTCAGCATTTTTTTTATTGGCGGCGAACAGGGAGCGAGTTCCGGTCATTTCAACACAGCTATTTGGCGTTATTGTTTGTTTTCAAAAAAGTGGTACATTGAGACTCTGTACGTACAATCTTACACGTCGATAATTCGTCGAGGCGATGTGCAACTGCTCGGTCGGTAACGAACGTGCAATTTCGTGGTAACATTCTCTGAGATGATCGATTTTTTTTTACACAAGTGAAAAGCAAATCGTAGTTGTTGCATATCGCCATCGAGACGAATAGCGTAATGCTTATTATTCGTATTCTTAACGACCCAAGAATGCCCCGGCCACGAAGACACATGGCAGTAGCTTTTCTGGAGAACAAATTGTATCTCTTCGGCGGTGTGGGTCGTCACAAATCTCAACTCTCCAGCGTCGACGTGTTCAACGTTCATACAGGTGAGTAATCAATCTCGTATGTTAGTCGCCATCGTCGTTGTTTCAATGATTCCTTTTGAAACGTTCGTTGCAGGTATTTGGTCCAAGGCTACCGACGTCCCTGAAAATTTTGCGGAAGTTCCTCCATCGTGCGTAATTGATAGCAAATTTATATACTACAAAAATCAACGCTACTACATGTACGACTCGAGGTCCGACGAGTGGTCGACTTTCTATCCGAACACCGAAGAGCCCGACATTGAGGATGATACGCAACTATCGGTTCATACGATAATTGGCTGCAGATCAAACGATTATCACGATCCCGTTGTGTACGTTACTGGTATGTAATCGTCGAAGCGAAAATAATATTTTAGACGCAACTGTCGTTTGCTCATGCATCGTTTTAATTCATTTTTCAGATGCAAGGCCGGACGTCGATCGAACGTACCTGCGGAGGTGTACGTTCGATATGTCTTGTTCCGAATCGACGGTCGAGTCGACGACGATACACGCGTGGAAACCCGGCGATGGTCCGAGTATGTTCCATCAACAATTAATGAATCGACGATTTGTATTTTGTTTCGCGCACAACGACGATCGAGTCACTATCGAAGTTGGTCAAATTAGAGTTAGCAACTTGTCGATGGAACCTGCGGAAAAATCTAACTTATTGCCAGATGAGACGTACAGGCGATTGAGGATGTACAGCAAAACCTTGAGCAACATAATTCCCGACTGTTTCAAGCTTCGTCTTGGATGCTTCAATCTGATCGATCCTAAGAGTCTCCATGTTCTCATACCGTTGCCGGAGCAGGTATGATAACAATTTAATCGACCGTGAGATCGTCGTATGCGCCCGATTTGTTCACAGTTTACAGAGAATGCCGTTATTTTCAGGAAAGTATAAACGTGTGAATTTTGGCAGCTTCAGATACGAGTACAGAATACACTGAGAACAAACAAAAATTAAAATTTGGAGAATGTGTTTGGAAGTCAAAACTTAAGTCCGAATACCGAACTTACGTATTTCATCGAAGATCCCACAAAAATGATGTGCAGGTCGCCTGAATTTATATCTCTGTGCTATTCAATGAATTTTTCTATACTCCGGTGTTCTCATGATATTTTTCTGTCGTTAACTACATTCGAAATGATTGCTATACGGAGTTTGAGCCATATCACGAAACTTTTTTTTAATTAACTTTCCCTCATTACAATACATCCCCACTACCTGCATTCCAGATAGATTTCAGAGAAGAACGATAAATTGTCTCCTTAACGTCACTTTCGAATTGAAATACCCAATGAATGACGCATTTCAAATAAGTAGATAATAATAAAAGTTATAAATAAAAGAAAAGGGTATTAACGTGGAAACATAAACGATGTTCATCTTGAATCTTGAAATTTTTATTAATAGTACATGTTTTAACGGAAGCAGTCTTCAAACAAATCTAACACGACGGATCGTACGATAACATGGAATAAGAGATGCGTGTCGTCGCTTCTCGTCCAGAGTATAATCGCAGTCGCGGGAGAAACTTTTACACGAGAGAGAAATATATATAGAGAGAGAGAGAGTATTTCATTGAACGAGCGGTACGCGCAGGAACATCTTGATATAAAGTTCGTTGCGAGGATGCTGGGGATGTTCCCGCGTGTATCACTACGCGCGAATCTTCCGACGGTTGCGACTTAACCTTGGAATCGAAGCTAGCGGCACGTGCCGTCGTGTGCTCAAACGCGCGATAAGAAGCGCCTGGTACACAGCGTTAAGCTCAAATTAGCGTGCAAGAGAGAGCGTGTGTCTGCTATCCGATTCATGCGCGATATGACAAACACACGGAAAAGAACGAAAGAAACAATGCTTTGTAACAATAATAATAATAATAGTAATAATAAATAGATGATGCTCTTAGACTTTTATACATGAACATTTAAATGATAACATTATAATGATATTTTGCGAGACTGACCCGCCCTGTTCGCTTTTGTTATCGATCAAACGTATTCATTCATTCATTCGGTCTCGTATAGTTTGATTCATTTAAAAATCGGTGGACATTTCTTCAACGCGAATAAAAAAAAAACGCGGAAAGCGGGTATGCAGTATTGATGTCTCGCTATCAACGAGGCAAGTCCCTACCCCCTCCTCCTTTAGTCGTTGGACACACCTCGTGGTCGTAAGCGAAGTATCTCTTGTGATTCGTTATGATCGTAGAAGTAAATAATGAGGGGATGTTCACTGATCGTTGGGACCGACCACGTTGAGAGCGAATGCCACGTTCGTTTCGCCCTTCTTGCCGATCGCCCGTGCCGAGTACTGACCGATGTCGCCAGCCATGCAAGACTTGATTCGCACCTCGAACGACTTGTCGCCGTCCGAACTGAAGAGATATCTGCTGCTCGACTCGTCGATCGGTTTGCCGTCCTTCAGCCACGTCACTGGAAAAAAAGTGCGCAATTTCAAAATTATAGCATTTACACTAGAAATGGAAAAAAAAAGGCCTATGTTTCGTACCTTTGAGCGGCGCGGTTTCAGTCTGGCATGCGAAGCTGACCATCTCTCCTTCGCTCACGGTTGCCGACTGTGGGAATGTCGTGAACACTGGGCTCTTCGGCTCCTCATTGGGAACTGTTTGCAAATAATCAATTATTAGGTCAGCGACATTGTGCCATTACAATTTGGTTGAGGGTGGAACGAGGATTATCATACCCAGAACGTTGAGCGTGCAGGAAGAGAAGCTCTCTCCGGCATCATTGAATGCCTCGCACGTGTAAGTGCCAGCATCTTCGGGGAAGATCTCGGCGATGTTGAGCTTGTAAATGTTCGCTTCGTTGGTGTACTGGAAGTCCTTGCTCGGCTTTATCTCTTTGTTGTTGTGTAGCCAAACGACGTCGAACTTCTTCGCGCCGATGATTCTACAGCTCAAAACTACCGCCTCGCCGTCCTTTACGAAATTACTCTTGAGGTGATCGACGATCTTCGGAGGTTTGTCGCCACCCTTCTTCTTGCCAGAGGCGTCCGACATAGCTATACGCAAGAAACGTTTACCTTTTAATTTTTATCTTCCTATCTAAATAATTATTAAGATTGATAATAATGAGATAAACTCACGTTTGACGGTCAGTCTGCACGACGTCGAAGCCGTACCGACACTGTTCGTTGCCTTGCAAATGTATTCGCCTTCGTCTTCAGGGAAGATCTCATTAATCACCAAGGTCGCTACACCACCTCTGTACTTCAGGTCAACTACTTCCGAGGAGCTCAGAGTCTGAAAAAAATCGAGTGTACAAATTCAGAAACGAAAAAATAGAAGCAGCTTTTTTTTATGTTTGATCTTTGCGGTAAATACCTTTCCACCCTTGGACCAAGTGATTTGCGGCTCGGGGTCACCGCCTACTTTAACGCACAGCTCTAATTGTTCACCGTCGTTAACGGTAAGGTCGTTAAGTTTGCGAGTGAATTCCGGCGGCCTCATGGAATCGTCTGGAGGATCTGTTGAAGAGAATCGAAAGGTATATTTTTCCTGTACGAAAAGGGAGATTGCTTGATCGATTTCTTACGAATTAGCTCTTTGGTCGTGCTCCTCGAGCGCGATGGACTTCCGGTTGCATCAAGCTTCGCGCCGTATTTCTTGACGTTTCTCATATCACTCAGAGACGACTCAGCCTGAAAAGATAAACTTATTCGTAGATTTTTTGTTTTCACTATGAACTCGAATTAATAAATCGGAGGTTCTAACTCACCCTGTATGAAGAAGACGTGGTAGAATTGTTTTTGGTTACCGTGGACGACGACGAGAAGTTGCGCGACGATGTGTTGTGGCTCGTGTGGCTGCTGTAATCCGTCTTTATGACTATTTGTTGAGGTGCTGGTTTCAGTGGCTGCTCGATGTACCTTCGATCTATAAATACGATCATACGCAATGAAATATCAATGAAACGACACATACCGACTGTTAGACTATTTCTCCAGGCAGTCTGAAAGAGGAACGTACAGGGTGAATTCCTCAACAATGCATCGCATATACATCTACAAGGGTAGCATTTAGCAGCGCTGTCATAAAATCGCGGGAATCGTTGCACTACTGCAGGAACAACATAACACAGACTCGGATACTACGGTATTTTTTTTTCTATCAAAGCATTACGGTCTACCGGTTCGGATGTCTCAGCCGGGAATAAACAAGGATCACAGGAGCATGAAAAAAAAGTATACATATGTGTATGAGAGCCCAGCGTGTGCGGTCGGACATAATGAAAAGGGGTGAATATAAAGAGAGCCGTGTTGTAACGAGGGGTAGGAATAAAAATCGAAGGGGTCACGCTAAAATAGCTCTACCTCCGGAATGCAGAATGTGGTCTGCTAACTGTGCCTGTTCATCGGTCTCACCCGTTCCTATAACGTAATATTCGACAAGGAATTAATTAATCGTCGATAAGATTCTAGGATTAAATTTTACCCAGGCTTCTCGGTCGTGGATGCGTATTCTGTCGATGATGCGACAAACGAGAGGAAACAAATTGTATGCCAAAGAGAATTTACAAGTAAAAGAGGTCGGCAGTTACCTTCGACAATAACGACGCAGCTTGTCTCGTCGGTACCATGGCAGTTTGTAGCGACGCAACGGTATTTGCCGCTGTCTTCGGGTTTGCAATCAACGATTTCCATGAACACGACACCGTCCGCGTGGGACATTGTGTATTCGTACTTTGAGAGTTCCCTGCTGTCTCTGAACCATCTGACAGACGGCGGTGGTTTGCCGCTCAGGCAGCAGAGCAACTTGCACGTTTGTCTGATTTGCATGACGCGAGGTCGCAGCAGGAAAGTGAAACTGGGAGCGCACTCGGTCTGTTCCATCCAGCAGTGATAGGCGAGGGGCTCTCGTCTTCGGACGGGATGAACTTCCGGTTTGTAGGGAGCAAACTCCTTTGGCACAGCTGCGTGAAAATAATAATAAATTCATTTAGACCCAAACATTTATCGAAGACGATGAGAGTCTCTAAAATGTTATCTGCCAAGCTAAAACTCACGTTGAACATTTAGGAAAACGACTTCCTCGCGATATCCGTAATGGTTTTCGGCACGGATCACGTACTCTCCTCTGTCCTCGAGTTTGGCGCGGTTTATCACGAAGGTATAGTCGTCGCCGATGTATCGCTTCATGAACTTTACCGATTGTCTGAGCTCCTGGTTGTTGTGGTACCACGTTAGGGTCGGTGCTGCAATCGCGATCACTCTGCAAGTGAATTTTACGCTCTGGCCCTCGTAAGTAAATGCGCTCTGAGGTTTGATGACGAATCTTGGAGCAGCTTGTCTGCGATCTGTTGAATAGATGAAAAAAGGCATTACTGGAACGATCGGATATGGGTAAAAAAACAGGTAACGCGTATTACGAGAATGTCATACCGAAGGTAGAGTCGTAAATCTTGTACTTCTCGATGAGCAGTTTTCTGAGTGCAGAGTATTCCGCCAGACGGCCAATTGGCAATACATATTTCGACCAATCGTCATACTTGGCTCGAAGCCTGTCTCTGAAGCTGACGTAGCGACTGTTCGAGATCCTGCGACTTCTGTCACTGTGGTCGCCGGTCAGCCAAGCGTGGAGCAGACACTCGTGCGCGGTCATGCGCTTTCTGAAGAGAGAATCAAAGTCATCGCACATTAGAAATTTGTTTCTCAGGAAAAAAAATTACTTTCTAAACGTGAAAAATGTTCATTCAACGTACTCTTTGTTCTTGACGAGCAGCCGTCTGATAAAGTCCTTTCCTTCGTCGGATACGTCGCGGAAGGTTTCCTCATCGAAGTCCCAGTCGCAAGCCTTTACGTTCTTCAGGGTCTCGATGTCGTTGTCACCAGCGAATGGTGAGAGGCCACTGAGTAGAACGTAAGCGAGAACACCGCAAGCCCACATGTCCGTGTAGAAGCCGACGGGCTCGCGTTCGACGATCTCCGGCGCTGCGAACTCCGCCGTACCCGTGCTTATCTTTACGACCTCGTTCGGATCGAGCTTCGTCGCTAGTCCGAAGTCTATGAGCTTGACGTTCGTGCTATTTCTCGTCTGGCACATGATGTTCTCGGGTTTGATGTCTGAAATAATTATGCAAGAATAAATTAATACATCCATCGAAAAATATTTCAGCGTTGAGGAATAAAAATATCGGTATATAAGATCGACTCACCAAGGTGAATAATATTCTTCTCGTGCATATGTTTTATCGCTTCGCATATCTGTCGCATGTAGTTTATGACCTCGGCTTCGGACATCGAGTAACCCTCGGCGGTTATTCGCTCGAACAATTCTCCACCGGACAGGCTGCAGAAACAAAACGTTGACCATCAAACTCCATGCCATATTAAATTATCATTTTTTTTAAAATAATTTTTTCTCGTTTCTAGAAACGGAAAAAATTCGACTTACAATTCGAAGATAAGAACCATCTCGTCGTCATCCTCGAACGCGTCGTGGAGATTGATGAGCTTGGGATGGTGAAGCTGATTCATTATATCGATCTCTTTCCTGATAAGCTCCTTCTCCATAACGTGAGAGACTGGTATGAATTTCGCAGCGAAGATGTTACCGGTCGCTCTTTCGCGACAGCGATGAACAACACCGAAAGCGCCAGTGCCGATTTCCTCGAGGATGTCATACTTGTCGTACACCGACGTGGTTTTTATCTCAACCGGTTGCGGAACATACTTGCTGTATATATCGAATACATATTGATCATAGTCGCGAACTTTCTCGTCGCTCGTTCCGCGAATCTTCTTGCCGGTCTCGTCGACCTTGTACTCCCTCTTCTTCACGGTCTTCTTCGTAGTTCCCTTGGTGGTTATGAGAGGAGTGACCTCGCTCGGGTCCGAGCGTCCGTAGACGTTCTCCGCCGAGACGCGGAAGTCGTATTGATGTCCGGGACTCAGTCCGGTCACGGCGATCGAGCAGAATCTCGTGTTACCGACGCGTATCCAACTGCTCATCGGATGCTCGCGTTTCTCGACGAGGTAATTCGTGATATTGCTACCACCGTCCCATACAGGCGGCTTCCAGGTAACAGCGAGCGAGTCGTGACCGATGTTCTCCACCTGCGGGAAGCGCGGTGGATCCGGACGATCGCTTATCTGAATCTTTATTATAGCGCTGTCCTGGCCGAGCTCGTTCTCCGCGGTGATCCTGTAAGGTCCCGAGTCGATTCTGCTGCCGTCCCTGATCGTCAGAATGGCGTGTCTCTCCTTGAGCTCTACGGAGTAATGTCCGCCGGACTCGATGGTCTCGCCTTCCCTCACCCATGTGATCTTCGGTTTCGGGAAACCGGTGAAAGGAACTTTGATTACAACGTTCTGACCCTTGTCGCAGAAGGCGGTGTCGCGGAATCTCGGCGGTACGTTCAGCTTCGGCGGTGTCATTATGAACAATTCTCCCTTGGTCGACTTGTGACCGCCCTTGTTCGAGGCTCGGCAAACATACTCGTCGGCGTCCTCACCGAAGACGTCGTGAATTATCAACGTGTGACAATCGCCATCGGAGTAAATCTCGAAACGGCTGCTGTTCATTATCTCCCTTGCGCCCTTGAACCACGTGATATTCGGCTTGGGATTTCCAGTTATGATACACTTGAATGTGGCGTTCTGGTTCTGTATGCAATTGACGTTCTTCAGTCCCTTCACGATCTCCGGTGGTTTCGATTCCTGAGGATCCTTGATCTTGACCGACGTCGAGGCCGTGGATTCGGTGCTGAGACCAGCCTCGTTCTGGGCGAAAACACGGAACTCGTACTGTCTTCCCTCGATCAGATTGCTAACGTTTATCTGGTTAGTCGGGCAGATCGCCGGATTGACTCGTTGCCAGGCTTTTCCTCCGACCTCGCGTTTGTCTATCCAGTAGCCCTGAATCTTGGCGCCACCGTCAGTCTGGGGTTTGTCCCATGAGAGATTGACGAAGTCACCGCCGATCTGGAGAACTTTGGGTGTTCCCGGTGGTCCCGGAGGATCGAAGGGCGCCTTCGCCTTGATCGGATTGACGCCTTCCAATGGCGGTGAAACGCCGTTCTCGTTAACAGCCATCACCCTGAAAAGATATTCCATTCCCTCGGTCAGTCCCTGCACAACGAAAGTAATGTCCTTGCAGAAGCTCGACACGACCAGCCAGTGTCCGTGGGTGACTTCGCGACGTTCCACCTGGTAGTGGGTGACCCGAAGACCTCCGTCGAACTTGGGCGGATGCCACGAGAGCGTGCACGTGTGTTTGTCGATGTCGGATACAGCGAGTGGTCCGATCGGCGGTCCGGGCGGTCCGGTGACGAAGGCTCTGAACGAGCCGGTGACGCTTCCGCTGTCGTTCGATATGGACAACTCGTAGAGACCCTCGTCCTCCTTGTTGATGTCCTTGATGAATATAATGAGATACTCATCGAAGACGGTGTACTTGATGTGTCCCGATTCGATGACTTTCGAGCCGTCCTTCTTCAGGGAAATGTCCATAGGTTGATCGCCGTTGTAGAATATCTTTATCTTGGTGTTGTCCTTCTCGGGAAGATAGAGTACATCGGGTATGCGCTCGATACGCGGCGGCGTGCCGATCTTGAGTCTCATAGTCGTCGTGGCGATACCCAGTGGATTCGAGGCTTGACAACTGTAGTCGCCTGTGTCGGCCTCCCATACCTCGGAGATAACGAGTCTGAAGAGACCGTCGTCTCGGGTCTCGCTTCTGAAGCGACCTCCCATAGTTATCTCGCGGCCGTTCTTCAGCCACCTCGGTGTCGGCATCGGCTTGCCAGTGGCCTCGCACTCGAGGACGTAAGTCTTGCCGAGAGGAACTCCCTGGCTGATCGGCAGAGACCTTGTGAATTCGGGCTTCGCGCCACCCTCGACCTCGCAGACCTTGACGGGAGTCGTGCAGGAGCTCGGCTCCGATCTTCCCGCAGCGTTGACGGCGAATATACGGAACTCGTAGTCCCCGCGCTCGATCAAGTGAAGCACCGAGTATTCGCAATCGGTGACGTTGTACTCGTTGCACTTCAGCCATATCGCCGAACCTATCTCGCGTTTCTCGATGATGTAGCCGGTGATGCGACTTCCACCGTCCGAGGTCGGAGCCTCCCAACGAAGATCGACGTAGTTTTTGCCGACCTTGACCACCTGAGGTGTTCCCGGCGGAGAGGGAACGTTGAATTTGCTGCGAAGCTTGAACTGTATCGACGGTGGACTGGGCCTGCTGAAACCCGCTGCGTTCATCGCGCGAATGCGGAATTCGTACTCGTGACCGCTAGCGAGTCCGTAGCAAATGTAACTTCTGTCCTTGACGAGATAATCGTTCGCCACGCGCCATTGACCGTCGTCCGATGGATCGCGGAACTCGACCTTGTAGCCTTGGATCCGCGAACCACCGTCCGAGTGCGGACGATCCCAGGAAACTGTTATACTGTCCGAATCCCAGTCGACCACACGCGGCTGACCCGGTGGATCTGGCACAACGAATGGGAATTTGGCTATTATCGGTTCGTCGCCGGTCAGAGGCTGCGATACTCCGTACTGATTTTCCGCACGGATACGGAAGTTGTACTTCTTGTTCGGCTCCAGACCGATCACGTCGTAGTGCGTGTTTCGCACAAAGCTGCTCAGCTTCACCCAGTACTGTAGAAAAATCAAAAACACAATCGTTTATCAATGAGGTTGAGACATTTGATTTTCTCCCGAGGAGCTTCCAGAGAAAATGAGTAAAAAAAATAATGGTAACTGTAAATTACTCACGTTGCCAGGATCCAATTTCTCGACAACATAATTTGTGACTGGTGAACCACCGTCATCGAACGGAGGCTTCCATGCCAGCGTGCAAGTCTCCGGAGTGATGTCGGAAACGTCCAAGGGTCCTTGAGGATGCGATGGTTTATCTGTGCGTAAGTAAAAAAAAATGAGTCAACGGAGTTATAGTGATAATGGTAATTATCTGAAGAAAATACTGACCGACTACGAGGACCTTGCAAGAAGCAGAGTCCGAGCCAATGATATTCGAAAGGTGAATGGTATAGTTTCCGGTGTCCGTTCTCTTCGCCTTTCTGTTGATGAACTTCGAGGCGACTTCGTTCGTCTCGAACTTTATCCTCTCGTCGGTGTAGATATCCTCGCCGTTGACCGTCCAGCTCGGTTTTGGTACCGGGTGAGCTGTGTACGGCACAGTGATAGTGAAAGGCTCTCCGGCTATCACTGTCATGTCCCGAATGCTGAGATCGCTCGTTATCTTTGGCGCGACTGTAAAAAAAAAATCAATCAAACCGATTAGAACCTTTGTGACAAAGATCTGTCATCGGTCAGTTAAAAAAATCCTTACAGTAAGGTGCCGTGGCGCGAATAGCGTCGGAGCTCGAGCTCCAAGGTCCCTGTCCGGCAGCATTGACAGCAGCAACCCGGAATTCGTAGTCCCGATTTTCGATGAGACCTCCGATCTTGTAAGTGAGATCCTGAACGAGAATTTGCGTGGCCTTGATCCATTTGTCCTCGTTGAAGAGACGCTTCTCGATGACATAGCCGGTGATTGGCGAACCACCGTCGCTTCGTGGTCTTGTCCAGGCGATGGTAATGCTTTCCTCGGTGGTGTCGACTCCACGAGGCTCTCCCGGTGCTCCGGGCGTGTCGAAGGGATGTCTCGCCTTGATCGGATCCTTGGTCATGACTGGGTCTGACGTTCCGTACTGATTCTCTGCCATAACGCGGAATTCGTATTCCTGATTCACCGTTAAATTGCGCACGCGTACGAAGGGCGTTGTGACGTAGCTGCTTATCTACAAAATTGATTAAAAATTAATAAAACACATGATTCTTGATTGTTCTGATCGGAGTAATTGATTTATATAGATGAAAAAATGCTAACCTTCGACCATGTTTGTGCTCTGGGCTCGCGCTTCTCGATTAGGTAATTCGTTATCTCAGCTCCGCCATTGTCCTTCGGTGGAGTCCAGTAGAGCGTGAGAGCATCACCTCCGAATTCATCGGCACGGAGATTTTGCGGTGGTGCGGGACGATCGAGAACTCGCACATTTATCGTGGCGGTGTCAAAGCCAGACGAGTTGCGAAGCTGGAGACGATACTGTCCACCATCCGAACGTTTCGAATTTTTAATTACGAGACTGAAAATGAAAAATTATGGAAAATCAGATCAAACGATTCCTAATCGAATACTCTGAGTGTATACTTCAAATTAGTTGTTTTTGGGAGATTTTCTCTTACCTGGCATAATCGTCGGCCAATTGCAAGTGAACTCGTTTATCGCTCTCATCAAGAACAACATCGTTGGCCAGCCAGGTGGCCGTTGGTCTGGGGAAGCCAATGTAGGGCACGTGAATAGAGAAGTCTTCTCCAGCGCGTACAGTTATGTCGCGCACTCCACCCAGGTCCATAATTGGCTTGTTCGGCTGTTCCGTTACGACGATCGGATTGCTCGCGCGACTAGGATTACTCTTGCCGATGTCGTTCACCGCGATAACTCGGAACTGATATTCGTCACCTTCGTTCAAATTCGGCACCGTGTACACGTTTCCGGAGATTATAGAGTCGTTGACGTCCGACCAATCGGGCTTGTCCTTGTGCTTCATCTGGATGAAGTACCCGCGGACCTTTGCACCACCATCGTTTCTTGGTGGACGCCAAGATAGAGTAACGGAGTCCTTTGTTATACGATCGGCCTTCGGTGGCTCCGGTGCGTCCGGACGAACTAAAATTTCAAAAAGCAATTCACATAAATAATCGTTATCGGATTGTTAATCGAAGTATCGTTCACAACAAACTTTGGGCGTTAACTATGGTTTGAAAGTTCTACTCACGTCGTTGATGACCAGCCACGATCGGCTCGGTGGGTCTGCTCGGATCTCCGGGACCAGCTTCGTTAACTGCTATCACACGGAACTCGTAACGAGAACCATCGTGAAGATCCTGCACGGAGAACGTTGTGTTCGGAGTCGCGTAATTGTTGCACTTGAGCCATTCACCTCCCCTCTCGCGTTTCTCGACGTAGTAACCTGAAGAACAATCACGCAATTATTTTATCGTTTACGGACAGGATCTACATATTTTGTGTATAAACCTTATTTATATCTCGAAGATCTGCGGATTTGTTTGTTGGCTTGGATGTTGACCATATTTTCGAAAAATCGATTTTCCTAGCACACGGAATAAATTTTGGATTTCCAAAATTTGATTCCATATGGAGTGGATTTCTACTTGCTATGTGAGCCAATATAATACTAGTAAAAAATATAAGAATATTATCTTACCGGTGATGGGCTTGCCTCCGGTATTTTCTGGTGGATTCCACACCAGGGTGCAAGTGTTGGGAGTGTATCCCAAAATTTCCGGCTGACTCGGGGCGCCCGGTGGATCGAATGGACTCTTCGCAACGACGGGTTTGCCGTCCAACGGTTCCGACACTCCATAAAGATTCTCCGCGCGGACTCTGAACATGTAACGTTTTCCCTCGCTTAGGCCACGAGCAGTAAAGCCCGTCGTCGGGCAGTATCCAGGCACTTGGCGCCAGTTATCCGAACCGAAGTCGCAAATTTCCACGATGTAATTTGTGATAGCTGCACCACCATTGTCAGTGGGCGGTCCCCAGGAAAGGGCGACGGACTCGTGGGTGGTTCCGGAATACAGCAGTGGTCCTTTCGGCGGACCTGGCTTGTCGACAACGATAACAGTGATGTCTGCGCTATCGGAACCGAACTCGTTAGTCGCAGTGATCGTGTAGATTCCAGCATCTTCGCGAATAGACTTTTCAATCTGAAGTGTCGTACGATCGTGCTTCGTCTCCGTCTGAAATTCATTGAAACAGAACAAAATTAGTATCTGCTAAATTTTTTGAATTCCACGACGATATCAAAACACCCAATATATTAACTCACCGTGACGCGGTAGTTAGAATCGAGTCTATCGGTGCCTTTGAGCCAGTCGATTCTGGGTGTTGGCGCTCCGGTCAAAGGAATGTCCACGTTGATCGGTTCTCCAGCCCTGACCTTGATCTTCCGTCCAATAAGACCGTCCAAGTGTAGCTTCGGTTTTTCCTTCATAGGCTTGGCAGTGAACACCGAAGAGGTTTCACTCGGTTTTCCGGCGCCCGCGGCGTTTACAGCGGAAACACGATACTCATATTGATGACCCTCGGTCACGTGGTCGTCCTCGTACTCGAGTCCCTTCATCGGCTCTTTGGTCAGCCTTATCCAGCGTCCGGTAGCGCGGTCACGACGCTCAACATCGTAACCGATGATTTGAGATCCTCCGTTGCTGATCGGCGGTGTCCATTTTATTCTGATGTAATCCTTGTTCGCGTCCACACACTCTGGCTTTCCGGGTTGTCCGGGCACAACTGCAAGGGGATCGTTGCGTTATTTCAACACGCCGAAACACGAGGAATACAAATCTGAAATAATCTTACCGAATTGATTCTTGGCTACTACAGCGTGATCGGTCTTCAGTGGTTCCGAGCGTCCCTGAAGATTCTCAGCCGACACACGGAACTCGTACTTCGTACCCTCCAGAAGACGGGGAACAGTGGCGTAAGTCAATTTTGGATTTACGTAATTCACGGCTGGTACCCAACCACCACCGTGCGTCAAGTCACGCTTCTCGATGACGTAGCCACTGAAAGAGATACATTTTTTAAATCCATCCCAGTAAATACCGATTGAATTTGGCGACGAGCAACGAAAACTCACGTCAGTTCGCTACCACCATTGTCCTTCGGTGGCTTCCAGGAGAGTGTGACGGACTGACTCGTGATTTCTTCGTACTCGAGCGGAGCCTCCGGTGGTCCGGGTCGGTCGAGGACGATGACGTTGAAGCTGCCTTCGTCGACGCCGCTGTCATTTTTCAGCATGAGATGATAAAGTCCTGAGTCTGATCTCTTGGCGTTCACGGTGTGAACTATAGTGTGATATCCGATGGACGTGATGGTCGTACGAGCGTTGGTTTCCAAAGGCTTCTTAGCCGCGGTCCAGACGACTTCGGGTATCGGCTCACCGACGAAGTCGATGTCGACGTGGAAAACAAGACCAGCCTTGATGCGAATGTCCTCGAGAGGCGTCTTAATCTTGGGTGCGACTGCAAAATTACGAAAAACAATGTAGATAAAATAAATAAATGAATCAAATTATGCTCTCGAGTCTGATGTCGGCAATTTGTTAATTTAAAAATCGTAGGCGCCCTTACGGTATCGAGTTTTGGCAATGACAGCGTCGCTCGGCTCTGACGGCTCCGACTGTCCTGCATCATTCACCGCGATAACACGGAATTCGTACTCCTGTCCCTCAGTCAAATCGGGAGCCGTAGCATTGGTCTGTCCAGCTGGCACGTGAACCGCGTTTATCCAGTACGGACTTCCCTTCTCCTTCTTCTGAATGATGTATCCGGTGATTGGCGAACCACCGTCGTTCTCCGGAGCTGGCCATGACAAGTCTACGTGATCCTTGTCCCAATCTGTGATCTTTGGTCTGCCAGGTGCGTCGGGCTCGTCTGCGTACACAGGTCAATAGCGTCGTATTCAATAAGGCCCTTTGAATCGAGAGAAAGAAAAATCGGACAACTAAGAAAAATGAATACTAACCGAATTCGTTCTTGGCAATGATGCTTCTGGTAGTCTCCAGCGGCTCCGACTCTCCAACATGGTTCACAGCCTTGACCCGGAAGTAATACTCCTTGCGATGAGTTAATCTGAAGACATCGTGATTCAAGGTCATGCTCATACCAGCATCGGACCATGTACCACGCGAGACGTCCATTTTTTCGATGACGTAGTGAAGTATCGGACTACCGCCGTCGTCCAGTGGAACTTGCCACGAGAGATGACAACTTTCCTTCGTGATTTGACTGACCACCAGAGGTTTCTCCGGCGGCGACGGCTTATCGAGCACAGTCACGGTGGCACCAGCTGACATCTTACCAAGATCGTTCACCAGAGTCAATTTGTAATGGCCGCTGTCGCTTCGAACAGAGAACGGAATCTCGAAGGTGGTTCTGGTGGTCGTTGTGAAAATTTCGTGGCGAGTATCAGCCTCGACAGGCGTATCGTTGCAAGTCCAGTATGCGGTGGGCTTCGGGGATGCCTCGATGGGGAGGTCCCAAGCGATCTTTTGGCCAGCCTTGACCGTCAGACTCTTCAGCAACAACTTGTCAAACTTCGGTGCCTCTGTGGATTAAAACAAATTAAATTCCATGTACTATTGTGATGAAAAATTAATGCTTAGTGCATAAGAAAAAATAGGTTTACGTCGTTTTTTATAATTCACTTAAATTTTGTTATGAAAGTTTAATGTTAATTTCATTGTGAAATTTTCGCATGAAAACTTTCAGTGTGGTACATCAAATTTGTAATTTTTTTTTTCACAGCGTTTGAGGATCCGATCAATAAAAAATGACTTCTTGTACTCACGGAAACGTGGTTTGGCGATCACCGGAGCCGAAGCTTCGGACGGATCGCCAGGACCACCCTTGTTGACGGCAATGACTCGGAACTCATATTCCTGTCCCTCGGTGAGGTCCGGGACAGTTCCGCTACAGGCTTTACCGGTGAGTTCGACGGCCTTTTCCCACTGTCCGAATCTGGGCCTCTTCTCAATGATGTATCCAGTGATGGGAGATCCTCCGTCCCTCTTCGGCGGGGTCCATTCGAGATCCACGTGATCTTTGTCCCAATCGGTAGCGACGGGTTGTCCAGGTTTGTCAGGCTTGCCGAACGGATCCTTGGCAGTGATCTCGTCAATTCCAGTCAATGGCGCGGATTCGCCTTGCTTGTTCACCGCTCGGACGCGGAAAGTATAGTCGTGTCCCTCGATCAAGTGATCTACCTTGCAAGTGCAGTATTCGGCCTCAGCGACCGGAACCCAACGCATACTCTCTGCGTCCATTTTCTCAACAGCGTAGTGGAAAATTTCGCTGCCACCGTCGTCCTTCGGCGCTCTCCACGTGAGAGTGCATCCGTTCTTCGTGACGTTATCAGCCTTGAGAGGACCCTCCGGAGGTGACGGTACATCCAGCACCGTAACATTCAACGTCGCGGTGTCCTTACCGTTTCTGTTGGTGGCTGTTAGGGTGTAAACTCCCGTGTCGGAACGATGAGCATCCATGAATCGAACTTTGGTATTGTAATCGGTGTTGGTTATCTTGATACGATCGTCGTTGCTCACCTTTACGCCCTTCAGATCCCATGTCTTCTGTGGAGGAGGTTCGCCGATGACGGGAACGTCAAAGTCGAAGAATCCACCAGCGCGTATCTTGACATCGAGCATGTATTTGCGATCGATCTTCGGTGCAAGATTCTTCGGTCTCGCGGTGTGGGGTTTCGTGGCATCGGAGGGCTCGCCGGGTCCAGCTTTGTTAACGGCTCTGACACGGAATTCGTATTGCGTGCCTTCGATAAGATCCGGCACTTTACCGGTATTAACGTTACCCTCGACCTCGGCGCATTTCTCCCAGGTTGGACTGAACTTGTCGCGTTTCTCGATGATGTATCCGGTGACCGGTGAGCCCCCGTCCTCACTCGGTCGATCCCACGTTAGTTCGACGAAATCTCTGTCGTAGTCGGTGATCGCCGGAGTGCCGGGCTTTCCGGGCTCGTCGAACGGATTCTTTGCCTCGATCGCCTGAGACATCGTCAACGGTTCGGATTTACCCTGCTTGTTGACCGCGCGAACGCGGAATTTGTACTTGTGGCCTGGAATGAGACCGTCGACGGCCAGGGATGTTTCGGGACCGTCGGTTTCACCGGCTGGCACCCAACGGCCCGTCGCCTCATCCATCTTCTCCACGACGTAGCCGTCAATCGGTTGACCACCATCGTCCAGCGGTGCGTTCCACTTCAGGGTGCAACCTTCCGCGTGAACGTCCGAAGCTCTCAAGGGTCCTTCCGGCGGTGCCGGTTTGTCCAGTACGATCACCGTCACGTACGCAGTATCCGTGCCGCTGCTGTTTTCCGCGTATATCGCATATTTACCGGACTCCGCTCTCGTCGCCATTCTAACGTTAAGACTCGTGCCGTATTCGACGTGCTTGACTTTGATGCGATCAGTCGACCTGACGTCTCGACTGGCCAATTGCCAGCTTGTTGTTGGTGGGGGCTCACCCGACACCTTGACATCGAAACCGAAGTTTTGTCCAGCCTTGATCTTAATATCTTCGAGATTGGTGCGATCAATCTTGGGTGCGAGATTGCGTGGTTTCGCAATAATCGTTGGCGTCGCGTTCGACGGTTCACCGGGTCCTGCGGCGTTTACAGCTCGAACACGGAACTCGTAAGCCTGACCCTCGATGAGGTCCGGCACCGTCGCTGTTGTCGCGTCCGCTGGAACCTCAACAGCTTTCTCCCATAAGCCGTACTTGTCCTTCTTCTCGACTATGTAGCCGGTTATCGGCGAACCGCCGTCCTCCGTCGGTGGCTTCCACTTGAGATCCACGTGATCCTTGTCCCAGTCGGTTGCTTTGAGGTCTCCCGGCTTTCCTGGCTCATCTGTTCCGATGGGGTAACAAACAAAAACGAGGAGATTAGGAAAGTTCGTCGCGAACGATAATAAACTAAGGCGCCACTACTGACGCAACTGAGACGGTGTTGGCTTACCAAATGGATTCTTGGCAATGATCGTCTCCTCGGCGACCAATGGCTCGGACTCGCCTTCCGCGTTCACAGCGGATACACGGAATTTGTATTCTTTTCCAGGTACAAGTCCGGTCACGTCCATGTCTGAATATTAGCAAAACATTATTTTAGTTTGCTACACTGATAGGAACGATTTAACTATCATCTGTAAAGTAGTTGACTCAGCTTACTCGGCTCGGTGGAACGTCCGCAAGGTACCCAGCAACCGGTTTCCGGGTCCATCTTTTCGGCTTGGTAATACTCGATAGGAACACCACCATCGTCGAGGGGACGTTTCCATTTGAGCTTGCATCCCTCTTTGTGAATGTCAGAAATCGTAAGAGGACCCTCCGGTGCGGTGGGCTTATCCGTCACCACGACATTGACGGTCACGCTATCCTTGCCGGACGAGTTCGTGGCAACAACAAGGTATTCTCCGCTATTGCCGCGAGCCACTGGACGAATAACAAGCTTCGTCTGGTAAGGCGGATTATCGATAGCCACAGTTTTGCTGTTGACCAGAGGAATTCCGGCGCATCGCCAGTCCACGTGTGGTGGAGGCTCGCCGATAATGTTGGCGTCGAACTTGAGTGTCGAGCCTGCCGAGAGGGTAATGTCCCGAAGATTCCTTCGATCGATCTTCGGAGCCACTGTGGATAAATGATACATAAATATCAAACGTTGAATTTCAGATTAAAAAAAATTTTAACAGATAAAAAAAATTCTACATCGGCATTTCTGTGAGTAAAGGAAATTGCAATGGATTATATTGTAAATAATGCACTCACGGAAGCGTGGCTTAGCGAGGAAGGTCTTGCTGCACTCTCCAGGCTCGGATTGTCCAGCTTTGTTTAAGGCTATAACACGGAACTGATACTCGTTGCCTTCGATCAATCCGGTGATGAGAGCCTCGGTCTTCGGGTTATTGGTTTCCAATGCTTTTTCCCACAAAGTGCTGTACTTGTCCTTCTTCTCGATTATGTAACCAGTGATGGGTGATCCACCGTCGGTGAAGGGTTCTTTCCAGGCGAGATCCACTTGATGCGCGGTCCAGTCGGTCGGTTCCGGTATTCCAGGAGGATCGGGTACAGCTGGTGAGCAAAGTTATGTCGTGCGTTAAAAATCGAGATCCGAAAAAAAGTTCCCATACGTTATTAAGAGTACAGGAAATAATATCTTACTGAACGGATCTCTGGCGATTATCGAGCCATAAGTTTCCAATGGCTCGGATTCGCCTTCGCTATTGATCGCCTTGACGCGGAATTTGTACTCGTGACCCGGTGTCAAGCCTTCGACCTTCATATCAGTGCCCATGGTTTTACCGACTGGCAACCATACACCCATGTCGGGATCGTACTTTTCGACGAGATAGCATTCGATAGGCTCGCCACCATCGTCCTTCGGCTTCTTCCACTTCAGCGTACATCCGTCCTTGTGGATGTCCGATACATCCAGCGGGCCTTCGGGCTTGGATGGTTTGCCTGCGACAGATAGGGATCGCTCATTAAAACTCAACCCCGAAGGTGATCATTTTTTTAAATCTCTAGCCAAATTTAGCTCATACTTACAGACTACAACGACCTCAACTTCGGCAGTATCAGTACCGTACTGATTTATCGCAGTTATCTTGTAAATGCCAGTGTCCTTGCGCTCGGCTCTGTCGTTGTAGAATTTCGTGTTGTAGGGCTCGTTGACGATTCGGCGATGAGTCGTTTGTTGAATGCTCTTCTCATCGATCACCCACGTGACATCCGGAGCTGGCTCACCGGACACTTTGATGTCGAAATGGAAACGCTCGCCTTCGCGAACTTGGACATCCCGAAGATTGCGTCTGTCGATCTTTGGCGGAACTACAATGGGACAATGAAAATATCAATCAAACAACACGTCGCACAAAGAAGCTGACGATATACAAAAAAATATCAAAGAATTTCGAATGTTTACCCTTGCGACTCTTCGCCACGATCGGCTTGCTGGCGTCCGAAGGTTCACCGGGACCGGCAGCATTTATCGCTCTCACGCGGAACTCGTACTCCGCACCCTCGTCCAAATTCTCGGCGCGACCTTTGCATTCGTCGGGTCCAGTCTCACCCGCTTTTACCCAGCGCGGCGAGCCCTTCTCCCGTTTTTCAATCACGTAACCGGTGATTGGAGATCCGCCGTCCTTCAACGGTGGAGTCCATCTTAAGTCAACGTGATCCTTGTCCCAGTCGGTTGCCTCCGGACGACCAGGCGCTCCAGGTTCATCTACAGAAAACAAGAACCGTGAAAACAAAAAATAAATACACGAATTCGTCAACAATTCCTGATCATAAATGGAGCAATATCAAAGTACAAAAAAAAAAAAAAATGTCTCACCGAACGGATTCTTGGCGATAATGCTGTGATCCGTGACGAGAGGCTCGGATTCTCCTTCGGCATTGACTGCGGCGACTCTGAACTTGTATTCCTGTCCAGGAACGAGATTCTCAACCTCCAAGTTGTTGTCCTTTGTTCGTCCCACAGGTACCCATCTACCGGTTTCGGTGTCCATTTTTTCAACGACGTAGTGCTCGATCGGCACGCCTCCGTCGTCCTCTGGTGGATTCCACTTGAGTGTGCATCCTTCCTTGTGGATATCCGACACCTTGAGGGGTCCCTCGGGTTTACCGGGCTTATCGAGAACGGTTATTTCGATCGACGCTTCGTCCTTCCCGGAGCTGTTCTCCGCCTTCAGTGTCAAAGTTCCGCGGTGAGCTCGCGTCACGGCCGAGATCATGAACTTCGTTCTATAATCATCGGTCTCGATAGTGGTGATGTCGCGATCCTCCTGCTTAACTTTGTTGAGCCACCACACCTTCGATGGAGGCGGTTCGCCGGTAACTTTGACGTCCAACCGTATGTGATTACCCGCCTTGATGGTCATGTCTCTGAGATTCGTTCTGTCGATTCTCGGCGCTGCGTAGCGATCCTTGGCCGTGAGAACGTCGCTCGGATCGCTGGCTGGACTGACTCCACCCTTGTTTACGGCTTTTATACGGAACTGGTACTTCTGCCCCTCAGTGAGGTCCTCGACTGTTCCCTGAGTCTGATCTCCCGGCACCTCGGCAGCCTTCTGCCACTTTCCATACATATCCTTCTTCTCTATGATATATTTCTCTATCGGCGCCCCGCCGTCGTTCTTCGGGGCTTTCCACTTGAGATCCACGTGGCGTTTGTCCCAGTCTCGTAGTTCGGGCTTCGAGGGTGCATCCGGTTCTTTGAAGGGATTCTTCGCTGTCGTTGGCACGTCCGTTTCCAGTGGCTCCGATTCTCCCTCGGCATTAACGGCTTTAACTCGGAACTGGTAGTCCTTGCCCTCGTTCAGTCCTGTTATATCGGCTTCCGGAGTCTTGCTCGTGCCGCAAGGTACCCAGCGGCCAGTGTCGACGTCCATTCTCTCGATCAGGTAGTGCTCGACCGGTTCGCCACCATCGTCTTCGGGCGCCTTCCACTTGAGCTTGCATCCCTCGGCCGTTACGTTCGAGACGTCCAGCGGTCCTTTCGGTTTGCTCGGTTTGCTCATAACCTGCACTTCGATATCCACCGAGTCCTCGCCGCTGTCGTTCTTCGCGATAATGGTGTAGGTTCCGGCGTCCATGCGCTTCAGCTTGTTGAGAGTGAAGAGCGTGTGATATTCCTCGTTCTCGATGGTCAAACGATCGACGGTTTTTAGGACCGTGTCCTTGAATTTCCAGGTGATGGATGGAGGCGGTTCACCCTGAATGCCGGCCTCCAGTCTCAACATTTGACCGACCCTGAGAACCTTCTTTCCTAAGTTCTTGCGATCTATACGAGGAGCGAGGAATCTGGGCTTGGCGACGACGCTCTTGGACACGTCGCTCGGGTCGCTCGGACCGGCCTTGTTCACTGCCACGACCCTGAACTCGTACTCGTGATTTGGCTCTATACCTTCGGTGACCTTGGCGTTCGTACGGTCGCCGACCACCATCGCCGCGTCGACCCACTGCCTTCCGTCCTTGTCCCGCATTTGCACGATGTACTTCTCTATCGGTGCACCACCGTCGTCGCTCGGTGGAGACCACTCGAGATCGACAAAGTCTCTGTCCCAGTCCTTGATCTGCGGACGTCCGGGCTTGTCGGGCTCGTTGAAGGGATTTTTCGCTATTATGGATTTGTCGGCTTCCAATTCCTCCGACTCGCCCTCCTTGTTGACGGCTTTAACACGGAACTTGTATGGCTTGCCTTCGAGAAGACCAGTTATGTTGGCCTCGGGTTCGGTGGATCTCGCGCAGGATATCCAAGCTCCGGAGAGCGGATCGAGTTTCTCGATTTCGTAATACTCGACCGGCGAACCACCGTCATCCTCTGGCCTCTTCCATTTGAGCTTGCAACCGTGTTTGGTAACGTTCGAGACATCAAGTGGACCCTTTGGCTTCGTTGGTTTACCGAGAACGGTGATATCAATCTCGGCCTCATCCTCGCCGACCTCGTTCTTCGCTCTCACGACATATTTTCCCGTGAGAACACGCTTGGCCTTCATTATGAAGAACTTCGTGTTGTAATCGATATTGTCGATGCGATAAACGTCGTCGGTCTTGATTTCGGCGTCCTTGAAGGTCCAGGTAACCGATGGAGGAGGTTCGCCGATAATGTTAATGTCCAAGTTCACTGTGAGGCCTACTTTGACGATGATGGGTTGCAAATTTGTGCGGTCGATGTGCGGTTTCAGCCAGCGGGCCTTGGCTGTGTGAGGATTCGTCGCCTCGCTCGGCTCGCCAGGTCCAGCTTTGTTGACCGCTCTCACGCGGAACTGATACTGATTTCCTTCGACCAATCTCGGCACGATACCCTGGCACTTTGGTCCCGAAGTTTCAGCCGCCTTGACGAAGGAAGTGCCGAACTTTTCTTTCATCTCGAGAATGTAACCAGTGATAGGCGCACCTCCGTCCCTTATCGGTGGTTCCCACTTCAGGGTAACGCTGTTCTCCGACCAGTCTATGATCTCCGGAAGTCCCGGAGCGGCCGGAGCATCGTAAGGGTTCTTGGCGATTATTGCGGTGTCCGTCGCCAGAGGCTCGGACTCACCTTCCTCGTTCACGGCTTTCACTCGGAACTCGTACTTGTGGCCTGGCTCCAAACCCGTCACAGCGTGCTCGGTTTTCTCGGGATCGCAGATACCAGCGGGCACCCAACGTCCCGAGGTCGCGTCCATTTTTTCGATGACATAGCTCGACAGCGGAAGACCACCGTCGTCCTTGGGCTTCTTCCACTTGAGCTTGCATCCCTCTTTGTGCACGTCGACCACCTCCAAGGGACCCTCGGGTTTTCCGGGCTTGTCAAGAATTATTATTTCGACGTCTGCCTCGTCCTCGCCGGAATCGTTTACTGCCTTGATCGTATATTTTCCCGTGTCCTTGCGAGTCGTGTGCGTCAGCATCAACTTTGTGTTGTAGTCCTCGTTCTCGATCTTGAGATTCGGAGTGTTCTGGAGGACCAACGTGCGGAAGCTCCACGTTATCGTTGGAGGAGGTTCACCCTTGACGTCGACGTCCAACTTCACGTGCTGGCTCGCTCGAACCTTTACCGTTTGAAGCTTGTCGCGATTTATGTGGGGCTTCAGGAATCTCGCCTTCGCAACGTGCGGCTTCGTCGGATCGCTCGGCTCCGATGGACCAGCCTTGTTGACCGCGCGCACGCGGAACTGATAGGTAGCTCCTTCCTTCAAGTCCGGAACGCGACCCTTCGGCTCCGAGGAAGTCGTTACAACAGCCTCCTCCCAGTGGGTCGAGAATTTTTCCTTCTTCTCGATAATGTAACCGGTTATCGGTACGCCACCGGTGTCCTTGGGTGGTGTCCACTTAAGATCCACGCGATCCACGTCCCAGTCCTCGAATTCCGGTACACCGGGTCGTCCGGCGACGTCGAAGGGATTCTTCGCCACAACGCCACCATCAGTCGTCAAGGGCTCGGATTCACCTTCCTCGTTGATAGCTTTCACGCGGAACTCGTATTCGTGACCCTCAGTCAGACCCTTGACATCCATTTCCGTGTCGTTCGTACGACCGACCGGCACCCATCGGCCTGTAGTCTTGTCCAATTTTTCCACTTGGTAACCCGTTACCGGCTTTCCACCATCATCCTCAGGCTTCTCCCATTTCAATTTGCAACCGCTCTTCGTCACGTCGGATACCTTCAATGGACCCTTTGGCTTTCCAGGCGCGGCTGAAAAATTAAGTTTTTGATACAATTTTGTCTATGATAAAATAACTCATGGGTTGCTTATTTTTTACTGAAAACTTACACAGTACTGTGACCTCTACTTCAGCCTCGTCCTCGCCGGACGCATTGACGGCGCGGATCTTCCACACTCCCGTGTTCTTCCGCACGCTGTCGGTTATACTAAGCTTCGTATTGTAATCGACATTTTCGATGCTGATATTACCACCGTGTTTCACCAGATCTTTGCCGTGGTACCAAGTGATCTCTGGAGGCGGCTCACCGCGAACGTCCACATCGTATTTTATCGGTTTTCCAGCTCTCACGATTATCGGCTTCAAGTTCGTTCTGTCGATTCTCGGTTTTACTGAAAATATAGAAACTCAGTTAACATTTTTCCGTCCCACTCAAAACATGGAGCAGTTTAAGGATTTATTTTGACTCACGAGCTTTGTGCTTGACCATCTGCATCTTCGAAGCGTCGGATGGTGGCGAAGGACCAGCTTTATTAACGGCGATAACTCTGAACTGATATTCCGCGCGGTCCTTCAATCCCATGACTCTGGCAGCAAGTTCTTCGCCGGCAGGAACTTCCATAGCTTTCTCCCAATCAGGCTTGTAACGATCTTTCTTTTCTATAATGTATTTCTCGATAGGTGCACCGCCATCGAAATCCGGAGCTGTCCATTTTAAGCTCACGGACTCGTTGTCATAGTCCGTTATCAGCGGAGTACCAGGCGCATTCGGCTCGTCTGTAAATAATACGATAATCCGAATTGATTAACATTCGGAAAAAACGTAAACTTGGTTTTTGATTTTTCTTTTTCTCGCTATCGATAAACTCACCGAAAGGATTCTTGGCAATGACAGGTTGCTCGCTGGTCAAAGGTTCGGAGTCTCCCTCGTCGTTGATAGCGGTAACTCGGAAGAGATACGCGCTTCCGGGATTCAAGCCGGTTATCTGGAGCTCGGTGTTTGGCGAGTCACCGGGAACCTTTCCAACGCGTACCCACTTTCCGGTCTTCGTATCCATTTTCTCTATCTCGTATTCCTTTATTGGCACACCACCGTCATCCTCCGGCTTCTGCCACTTGACCTTGGCAGTTGTATTTGTGACGTCTGATACCACGAGCGGCCCCTTGGGAGCGCTAGGTTTACCTGTAATTAAAAAATATGAGTGAGTTTACGAAACAGAAAAGTGTCTTTAATATTATCAATTCTAGATGTGATGGTACAAACCTAGGACTGTAAGCTCGACAGATTCTTCGTCCCTGCCGTTGACGTTCTCGGCTGTGATGGTATACTTTCCAGTATCTTTGCGCATCGCATTAACGATCGAAAAGTCAGTGTGATAGTCGACATTGTCAATCTTTATGCGATCGGTCGTTGTCAGGGGAATATTGTCACGCCAGATCCAGTTAACTGTTGGTGGCGGTTCACCGGTCACATCTACTGACCATTTGTGGGTACGACCGGCCTTGATGATTACCGACTTCAAGTTTGTACGGTCGATCCTCGGTTTCACTGTGGAAATTTAACGATTACAACTTTATAATTTTAGCAAAATAACTCTGACAACAAGACTCTTTCACAGGCCCTGATTATTCCATATCCTTGATAAAAAATTACATTTCCCGACGCGGTAATTTTTGGACGGAGGTATATTGATATTGAATGGGACTCACGATTTCTGTGCTTGCAAATATGATTATCCGTAGGCTCGCTGGGTTGCGATGGACCAGCCTTGTTGTGAGCACGAACACGGAACTGATAGACCATTTTTTCCTTCAATCCCTCGACTTTCGCCTCGGGATTGGCATCGGTCGTCTTCATGACTTCCACCCAATCCGGTGAAAATTTGTCCTTCATCTCGACGGTGTAGTGGGTGATGGGCCTGCCGCCGTCCTTCTCGGGCTTTGTCCATCGCAGTGAAACGCTCATATTGTCGTAGTCGAATATCTCTGGTTTGCCTGGCTTGTCGGGTTCGTCTGAGGGAGATTACACAGTTTTCGTCAATAAAAGAAATATGTTCACAGCTGAGTTTGTCTTTTTTCTATACGTTTCGAACGAATTTGCTTACCGTAAGGATTCTTCGCGACGATAGATTCATCAGTGATGAGAGGCTCGGATTCACCCTCCTTGTTAACGGCCTTCACCCTGAATTTGTATTTCTTGTTCGGCGTGAGACCGGTGAAGGTGAATGAATCTTTGTCGGGTCCGACTTCGCCAGCGGGTATCCACCGTCCCGTGTCGACGTCCATTTTTTCAAGAGTATATCCGGTAATGTCGGTACCACCGTCGTCCGACGGTCTCTTCCATTTCACGGTCACGTGGTCGGCACGTACCTCCTCGACCTTGAGAGGTCCCATTGGGGGTGATGGTTTGTCTAAAAAAAAGAAAAATACAATTACAATGAAATCTTCACGAATAAACTTTGTTATTGTTTTCCTGTTACTTTCAATTCTATAATTATTATGAATTATCTTTCAATTCTAAATTCTCATTTCAATCGCTTGTATTGGGCTTTGCTCATTTATTGTCGAATGATATAGGAAGAGTCGATAGCATAAGCACCGAAAAACTTACCAAGAACCACGACATCGGCAAGGCTCTCGCAAGTTCCCGATCCATTGGTCAGCACGAGTTTGTACTTTCCGGAATCGGGTCTCGTAGTTTTTCGAATCGTAAGAACGGTATTGCGTTCGTACTTGTCGATCGTTATTCTCTCGGCGACGTCCTGAACGATTTCCTTCGTGCCAAGGAACCAGTGTACCTCCGGTTCTGGCTCACCGCCGTATTTGATATCGTACTTGATGACCTGTCCCTTCTTCACTACAAGATTCGTCAATTGATCGCCGACTATGAAGGGTTTGACGAAACGACATTTGGCGATGATCGGTTTAGTCGCATCCGAAGGCTCGCCAGCGCCTCCTTTGTTTACAGCGCGAATTCGGAATTCGTATTGGGCACCCTCCTTTAAGCCGTCGATTGTCGCTTTGGTAACGTCACCCTCGATCTCTTTACCCTTTTCCCATTCCTTGCCGAATTTCTCTTTGAACTCGATTATGTAGCCTGTTATCGGTGCACCACCGTCATTCTCGGGCTTCGTCCACTTGAGATCTGCGTGATCGACGTCCCAGTCCGTTACCTCAACGTTCGTTGGCTTTCCAGGTTCATCTGGGAATGCATAACATTTTTACTGAGAACAATTCCCCACTAGCTGCTGTTTACGATTGCACAGAACTACAATTAACGGAAACTACTATTTTGCTTAAAAAAAAGAAATAATAGGTATATTTACGGGAATTACAACGTAAATATGCTTACCCCAAGGATCTTTAGCCAGCACCGGTTTGCCAAAGAGGGCCGGCTCGCTCTTGCCCAGCTTGTTGACAGCAAGAATGCGGAATTTGTATTGCTTCTTAGCGATCAAATCTTCAACCTTGTACGAGCATTTTTCGGTGGGCATGACTTCGCCAACGCTATCCCATTGGGACTTGAGGCTCATGTCGAGACGCTCGATGACATATTTGATTATCGGTGAGCCGCCATCGTCAGCGGAAGGTTTGAAGGATACTACACACGACGTAGCGAATACATCGGTTACGTCGACGTCCCTCGGGGCTGAGGGAACGTCTTGCATCACGATATTCACGTCCGTTACATCTTCTCCCTGTCCATTGCCAATCTTCAATTGATAAATGCCCGATTGATCTCTCACTGGTTTTTTTATCTTGTATGTTATCTTGTCCTCTCCGACGATAATCTCCACGTCCTTGGGGCTCATTACTTTGCCGTCCTTCATCAGCTTCGCCTCGACCGGAGTTTGCTTTGTACCCTCGACTATAAAAAAAAATGATATTTTAGTGACCAATCGAAGGGTTGGATTGAGATTGTTCAAATACGGAAATCAGCGATGCTTACTCTTGAAAGGTATAATAAATATTAGCGGTGCCGAACATGGTCCTTCAATTTTGTCGGGAATCTCGGGAATTGGTTTGCTTTCGCCCTTTTTCACGGTAAGTTTGCAACTGCTCGTCAGTTCACCACTGGTGCAAGTTATCTCGCCGTCGTCAGACATTTCGAGTTTGTTGAACACAAGCTGATGTTTGCCACCACCGAGATTCTTTATCTCGATTCTGTCGTTCGGCTCAATCGGCTTGCCGTTGAAGAGCCACTGGGCGCCAGCTGTTTGATCTTGAAGCTCCACGTCCAGAACTAATTTTTCCCGCTCGATCGCAACTGTGTCCTTAAGCTTCTTGTTAAAGCGATTTGCATCTATATGAAAAAACGGAAGGAATAATTAATATCAATTCGGTGGTAATCGAAATGAATAAATAACAGAGTGACGTATCTACTGCAACGCAACTTACAGCTTATAACAATCTCGGCTTCAGTTTTATCGGCATTGCTCACGCAGGAGTACATTCCGGCATCCGTAACCTTGGCGTCTTTGATTATCAGCTTTCTTTTACGACCCTCAGCCTTGATTTGTATACTGTGATAAAAAAAATATATAATCGATTTATGATCGTCGAAAATACGAAGACAATGTCGCTAGCGGTCAGCTGTCATACCGTTTGTCAGCGGTTATTTCTTGATCTCCCTTGAACCACTTGACCTCGCCACCCTCATCATCGAGCTCGCAGAGCATCGTCACTGTTTCCTTCTCCACGAGCTGTTGAGATTTCAGTACTTTGACGAATTTGTATGGGTACTCTGAAATTCGTAAATTTACAATGAGTGTCACTTCCTGTCGAGCTTAGAGACCGTTCATAAAATCTTTAGGTAGATTTTTTTATTTTTTATTCACACATACCCACTATGGTGAGTACCGTCTCGGTCTTATCCGTCTGCTTATTAATTTTACACGAATATTCGCCACTGTCCTCCAATTTGGCGCTTTTGAAAGTCAAACGACAGACTCCGGCCATATCCTTCGAGATGCTGATTTGGTCGCCATCCTGTGCGAGTAAAAGAAGAATATTATTACGATTCACCGATATCACGGAGTTACGATTGTTCGTTTAGATAAATGCTCACTTCGAGTTTCGTTTTTCCCTTGTACCAGGACACAATGGCCAAGTTCGAGCTGACCGTACATTCCATGTATGCTTCGTGTTGGGCAAATCCGCTCGTCTTCTTCGACAGAGGCTTCGTGAACGTGTAAGATGGGTCGGGCTCTGAAGAAATAATTATAATTGTTGTTGATAAGCGATACACCTGTTAATCGAAGAGCAAACAAGATTGGATGATAGTGAATTACCGTCGACGTTGAGCAAGGCAGTGCTGGAAACTCCGCTGATCTCGATCGTGTACTTTCCGGTATCCTCGACCTTCGGTCCGACAATAATCAACTGATACGAATCCTCTTCGTTTTTGAACTTGTATTTCGCGGACGGGAAGAGTTCCTGCAAAACGATAGCCCACACACAATTAATTTATTTGATCTGGAAATTTTCAGTGCCGATCGTTAGAGCAATACTTACGTCTTTGCGGAAGAGCCATTTCGGTTTGCAATTCGGTTTCGAGAAGTTGCACTGGAAGACGACTTTCTTGTCCTTTCCCTCTTTGGCGTACTGGTCGACCAACGGTTTCAGGAACGAGTCCACCTTCTGCGATTGTCAGGAACAAAATAGAAAAAAAAAACAAAACATATTTCAGAAATAATTCGTGTCTAGCGTGAAAAAAACGTACGATCTCGTGACGAGAATCGTTTCAAAAATCCTTCTCCACCTGTGTGCAGCGAAAAAGAAAAGAAAAAAAAACTGGTACCAAAAAATCAAAAATAGCGTCTTCCCTTCTCAAGAGAGATCGCACGAATTTAAAACGTTGCGCTGGTTGCACGTTTGCAAAAAAAAAACCTGTAACGTGCCTCCAATATCGATCCACTAAAAAATCGTGAACCGCGGATCGGAGATTGTAAAAAAAAACCAGAGCTAAAAAAAATACCTTCATAGGTGAGAAGTAATCGCGAGCCCGAGAAAAAACGCGCTCGTGTACGAGACAAAAAATAAAACGCACTTGAAACAAAAAATAAAAAAACACGTCGCCGTACGATCGAGTACCTAAATGATCGAGGCATCCTAAATACACATGCTCGATGCTGTTAGACGAGTCAGACAGTTTTAACGTGGGTTGCGAGGCTGCTTTACGTGGAAGAAAATCATTAAGAAGGGGACGACGAGCGGGGAAGATCTCCTCTCGTGTCTCAAAGTTTATACGAATCCCGCAAGTAATCGTCAATTAATCAGCTACGAATAATAAATTCAATAAATAATAAGTAAATGGAAAAGAAGTACATCGTGCGAAAAGCGGTTGCAGCTTTAGATACGGGAAGCAGCGACGCGATACGTACGAGAGAGAATTTTAGCTAAATATCGAAAATTATTGATCGAGTCACCAAAGAAAAAAAAAAAACTACACGAAAATTAAGAAAGAGTACATCGAGAAGAGCAAAACTTTGGAATCTTTCCCGGCAATTGAGCCGATAGCTGTTACAGTTCAGATAGAATAGTGGCGATGCATAGTAGACGAAGAGAAAAAAAAGTCTCTTGTCTTATGTGAACAACGAGCGTGCAACATCGACGACCGAAGCTCGAAGTCTGAAACATATTTGTCAGAGTACAACATTGAGAAAGAGCTGTGTTACGACGTGTTGAGAGTGATACGGGCAACTACGAGAGTAGTCCGGTAATTTTACGGCTGTATGCTCCAACCTCCGTCTTGATGAAGTGATGAAGAATCGGCCAGTCGGGTATTAACTCGGCAAGGGAGAGCCTACGCGATCCACTATTCTAGAAATAAGAAATTCCGTACCACGTTTATTTAATCTTTTGTCCACGAGGTGATGGACTACGAACGATATTTACTGTCGACTATACTTATCGATCTTAGTGTAACAGAACTAACAAAAAAATGAAGAACTGCCTATACCAATAACGTCGTTCCAATAGTCGTGACTCAAGTCGAAGATGATATCGATAGGACGAAATTCTCATGCCAATTAAATAAAAACGAGGTCTCTTGTGTGTCCTCTAACATCAAACTGCGTTCGACGAATGATCATTGCGACGGAAGCGAAGCCAATTGTGATACCAAAAAAAATACCAAAACAAAAAATTAAACCACCATCCAGGGACGACTTCTCTATCGGGTCCGACTCTAAACACTGCAACAATCCTGCACGATATTCACCAATTGGCATCTCGGTTGAAGAGTGCGAATTCGTGAGATTGTACACTCAGAAAATACGATAGCAAAGATGTAAAAAAGAATCTCGAAGAGTGAGCATTTTTTTAAATTTTTTACCATCATTTTTTTTGAGGCAGGAAATAGCACTACTACGTACTTTCATAGTAACTACTCAAAGATAGTGTAATAGCGTGTCAACGTATGGATAAAAGGTACACGACGACTTCCTCGAATTGCGTAATCTCGAATATTCTATCGAGGCCTCGACAATCGACAAGCGGCCTGTGACCGATCGGGTTGTTGTGGCCTGGCATACAAAATACATTTTCGTTCTGACAAAAAAAAAGCACAAGTGTCGTTGTTTTTTTTTATGTAGCATTTGCACTCTGCTTCTCTCAATCTTTTTTTTTTTATACTCGAACCTTCTCTTTGACCCGGACCACTAGCGTCGGCCAATCTTCTATCAACTCCTGCAAGCTCGGCCTGCGCTGAATGTCGAAGACGTCCTGCCGTCCGAATACCCCGGGATACGTCCGCGCACACAAAGATACGAGATATTAAAAATTAAATGAAAAAAAAAGTAAAAAAGTAAATAAAAAAATTAAGAAAACCTATTGGAAACGAGCGGGAAGGGTTCAACCGAGTAGAAAAATGAGATAAAACAAAAATTGCGATGAGCATCCACTCGTTCGACTTAAAGTTCCCCTGCCTGATTGACTCGTACTAATAAAAAATTACTTGTCGCATAAATACCCAAGGCATAAATCGCTGACATTATATGAAAAGGGCTTTAACCTTCTTCTCAGAGGATTTAGTTTTTCTTTGATAAAAAAAATATCTTAATTGGGGGACACGATACAAAAAGAAAAGGAACGCTGACAATCTACGTGCGGACTATATGACAAAAATTGGGACAAGGTGAACTGTCACACTCGAACGAGAATAGAACAGAAATGTGTATGCAATCGGGACGAGACACAAGTGTACGAATAAAAATTCCTGTCAATTGCGTAACGTCTTATCTAACGCCACGAATAAACAGGGCTATAATATCATGGTGGAGGCTCATCGAGTGTCAAATAATTTTCCAGTAAAAAAATAGATCTTCCTACTGCGTTTGAAATTCGGGTGAGGATGCGACAATCTTTAATGTATATTTTTTTTGTGACTTCATTTCTTTGATTGCAACCTTTAGCCAGCTCCAGTTAGCCGAGCCTCTCCTGCCTAAGGGTATTCGACGATCGGGCTCGCCCTCGGTCATGATCACTATTACATCGCCGTCTTGGTACCAGCTCTTTCCGTGAACGTCGATACCTTCGGCACCCGGGGGCAGCGGCTACGGATAGACCGACGTTGAGCCAAAGCGAAAATTATTGGAATATTTTTTATCAATTATTGTAAAACAAGATAAAGAAAAAGAAACCCTAAATTGCTTTTTACGTCGAGCGCCGATAACGAGACGTTACAAACGTTGATAAACCAATCCACGTGCCAACATGTAGCAAGATATTAGTCACTTTTGGATCTTTCTCATACTCATTAATCACGGTTGACGAATCGTACGCAACGAATAAGATAACGACATTGGACTTGTAAACCGGACGACGTGAATGAAACGATGATGAATATACTATTCGGGTGTATATAGATCTATACACGTAAATGCAATGGACTTGTGACACTTGTGAAACAAATACGACAGTGAGAAATCATTAAACGACGAGATCTCTCGCTGCCACACTTACTTTTCTCCTCACGCGTAACTTACATACTTATAAAGACAGGTCGTTGTTCACGAAGAACTGCCAGCTATTCGCAGACGATTGAAACACGATAAGAGTGCACAGGTAAAATTTTCGTTATCGTCTTCCGTCGATGACGGAGGAATACGTACCCTCTCGACTTTCTTCAGAGCTGGCATTGGCTTCTCCGTTTCCTTGAGGTCGACTTTCGGGGCTTCGCTTTCCTGTTGGCCCCACTTTTGGTATTTTCGTTTTTGGAGCATGGTACGGAAGTCCATGCCACTCGCATCTGTGAAGATTTTTTTTCATTAGTATCGTATCATTTGCTTATCGAGCTGCAAGTGTCTCTTAGTAATCGTGGATGTAGGCAATGCAAGAAGAATATCGTACCGGAAACATAGAGGGTCATCTCGGCCGAATCCTCGCCGTGTATGTTGCTTATGACGAGTTTGTATGTTCCCTCATCGTTCGTCTTTGTCTTCCTCATGCAGAGGGTGATCGTGTTGGTCTCAGAGTCCGTGAGGAACTTGAATCGTCCACCCTCGATGATCTCCGTCATCCCCTTGTAGAATTTGAACGTAGGTGCCGGGTTGCCTTCCACCCCGATGGTAATATAGGCCGTCGAGTCTGGAGTAGGAAAAAAAAACAATATATTCCAGGCCCACCTCTAGTTAAAAAAAAATTAAACACTTTGCCACTGGGGATATAATAAATCTCGATCCTTCGTATCTCCAATACCATCCCATATGCTAGGAAAACCGATTGGCCTGAATGATTGGTTATGGGTTTAAATTGTATTGATACCACATACGTCTGTTGTGATCAAAAAAAGTATATTCAAAAAAATTATGATAATATTCAAAAAATTATTAAAAATTGTGGAAATAAATGAATAAAAGATTACTCACCCTCGACGGCCGAATACCGATCTTGCACATCGACGATCGAGGGTGGACCTCCGGATCCAACATCTCGTAGAGGTGTGCTAGGCTGGTTGATCTTATTATCAAGGTCCGCCACGCTGGGTCTCCTCACGTCCGTGCTCGGACGACGTCGCTACACGAATCATCAGAAAAATTTCACCATCGTTAGAGATAATATCGATAACGGCTTTGGAGTCTTTAATTTGAGAAGCTTTTTACCATAAACGCGAAGCGATGACTTTCGAGAATTCTTCTTTTCTTTCAAATCTTACCTGCATTTATTCCTCAAAAAAAGAAAAAATATCAAGTTCTCTTCGATAAAACATGGACAATTGATCGTACTCAGGAAAAAAAATGGAGTAATATTTTTCATCTACAATCGATATAAAAAACGAAAGCCATCGCGACTCATCGGTATAAATATAATTAACCGTTATGTCACAGAGTTAAAAAAATAAAATAGAAAAAGTAAAAAAATAAAAAATAACGTTAATCACAGCGTTAGATACATTGAGAGTTAATGAGACAACGTACAAGTATAAATCAACGTGTATTATCGACAACATTTATTTAAAGATTGTGGTTTTTTATCTTTCGTTTTTCAGCGTTATCGATGTATTAAAACAGTTATGAACATAGTAGGAGACAATAGGAGCGAGACGAAATATTAAAATGTGACGATGTACAGTGTTTAACATTTCGTAAGTGTAAATATAGTTTCTTTTTTGTTGTTGTGTAAATAAATAGCAGTTTGAGTGAAGTGTGAGTAAACATCGAGTATCTGGACGCGCAGAATAATGAATGATTGATGACAATTAATAGACATAGTACGGAAAACAAAAAAATTAAACAATAGTATACACATGGTTGGAAGAAAAATTAAATGTGATTGGTCGATTAGATAGTTTATCGTATAAACAGTGACGATTTATTGCGAGCATGTAAAACGTATAATAAAACGGTGAATCACTGTCAGCAACGAGTTAGCGCGACGTTGTAAAATAGCTTTTGGGATTGTTTGTCGAGAAATCAATGGATACGTTGAAGTTGGAGAACGAGGCGCGAACGCATCGAAACACGTTCGCGGAAAGACACGAGGTAAAAACGGTAGGACGGTAGGAAGAATTGGGATTAAGCCCAAGCAGCCGAGCTGGAAGTTAATCAAAAAGTCGATCTTAATATCTTGGCAGTGTTTCAGGTGCGAGTTATACGTGAGGATTGGAATTTCATTAGATAAATCAATCTCCCGAGGAATTTCGCGAGTTACCGAATAATTTTGTCGATATAGTTCTATATTCGTCGAACGGTGCGCGAACTCGTTGGAAACAGGTCTCATGGGTTGTGAACGAGACAGAGGATAGAGTACAGTAGAGTGAACGAAAATTGAAAACGGTGTAGGATTTTTCATCACTACGAGAGATATGGAAGAGGATAAAACGTGATTTCACCGCCACGCATCCTTGCTGGGTAGATCGGTGGTGTTGGTAAATAAATATTTTCTACTGGCAGGTAAATGGAGTACAGTAAAGTATAGTATGTAAACGATAGTCGATGCCCATGAGCAGACTCCAGGTTCGCCGAACTCATCTCTCTATTCTACGACATTTGGATTATTTACAGTGAATTTCGGTTGTATGAAGTTCCGGTGGGATAATATTTACATAGCTGTCGGACATGACGGGCGGTGAGCCATGAAAAAATATGATTCTCCAAAAATTGTCGAGGGAAGAAACAAAAAAATTGTTCCCTCATAGACGAAAAATACGAAAAAATAATGTTCGTGAAAAAATAAAAACGCAGCATCATGTCCGTGGCAGCGTTTCGGGGCGCTAATCTGTACAATGAATTGGTGTGAGCACGATTAAAAAAAATTATCCAGAATTCATATGCTACTATATACAATGTCGTATTAAATCTACTGTACACGAGCCGCCTTCGGCGTGAGTAAACACGCCTCGACGCTCGAAATTAAACACAATGAATAAACCACGTATAGACACATCAAAGTGTAAACATTCAGATATTTTATATATATGACGGATATGAGAAAAAAAAATGGAAAAAAATAAAATAAAAACACGTTGAATAATTAGCGTACACGTGTCAAAGTGTCTAACCTGTTTGTCTTGCACCTCACCGGGGCGACCGAGCCTATTCTGCTTTCCCAGGAAGAACAAAGAAACAAAGATTCGTGTAATGATACACCTGACAACTATACAGACAACAAGATTCGGTAGATTTTTCAGGGGATGAAGAATGAAGAGATAGAGATAGAGAGAGAGAGAGAGAGAGAGAGAGAGAGAGAGAAATTGTTATGTCGAATGTAAGAAATTAAGTATAGAAGATAATGAAGAGAAGGTATATGAAATAGAAGTAACGAAGAAGGGATATTGTATAATAGACAAAAGTAACTGAGAGAAGAGAGAATAAACAATAAAAGAAGAGAAAGAAAATAACATCGGATCGGTGATGTTTCAGCCGGTTAAAGTAATCGTGGATAAAATCATTAAATATAAGTTGATAGTCGAAAAGAATCGGTTGTTTTTTTTTTAAATAAAGAATTATTGAGGTAGTAATAGCGGTATAGCGGAGATTGGTATAACAGCGGCAGCGGCAACAGCGTTCAGCAACAGCAGCGTCAGCTCCACAAGATTAGCTAAAAAAAATCGTAGAATTATTGATTATTTTTTTAAATTATTTGATACATTATTGTAGAATTATCCGGCTGTCCTTGCCGATGGTTACTGTCGTCGCTCGATCGTTTCATTTTGTCGTTGTTTGTGACGAAAAAAATTAATAAAAAATTGTGGTGGTAAGAAGAAAAAGAGAGATCAACGATTATTGGGATACATAATCGGTGCGGTATTCGTGATGGTCGTTTGTCGCTGTCCGAATATCGATGGGTGGCGTTTTGCGTGAATGACGATGATGGGTGGATGTGCGAATATTACTCAGAGGGGTCAATCGGGGTCCGATGAGAAACACGAATGAAAAGAAAAAATTGCCGGGGCTCGGGGGTGGATTGGTGATGATCGTGGGAAGGTAAGCTTTGTGTTATAGGCGAACACAAATCTCACCTTGGCATCAAGCACCTCGCCGGGTCGTAATTTTCCCGCCTGCAAAAAAATTACAGAGACATGGCATGAGGCATCGGGAACATCTAATTTTTCTATTTAACTCGTGGTGCGTGTCTTTCGTGTACGCATGGAAATAAAAACAAAACAAAAAATAAACGAAGATGAAGAATGAAGAATAGGAAAAAATGTGGTGCCTTCTCCTGTGGAGTAAAAAAAAGTCGCATCGATTCTCGCCAAGAAGATCGATGCGAGAACTGTGCGGATGATCCGGATTGTATTAATGTGAGGGTTGGATGACTGTCAGATATGAAACGGTCAGGAGACATTGCAAAAAAAAATTGAAATAAAAAATAAAATTCGAAGTTAACGAACGCGAGAGATTTACGAGCTGTCGATGTACGGTTTGATCTGCCAGGAATTATTTTTGACCCGCTTGCCTGTTGCCGTTCGTTCGATCGGCTGACAATGAAATTTAAGTGGAAGAACCGAGTCCCGTGAGAATCGGTACGAGTAATTTGTCTCGTTTAAGGCGGACAAGGGTTGCCCACGACGCCGGAGCTTGCGTCAGCGCTGACAGAAGACGAAACGTTAAGAAGGCGTCATCGGCACGACGTTTAAACGAATTGAAAATCGTGCGTGTCACATCGGCAACGAGATCTCACTTCAGGAGAGGAGGAGAGCGTTTACAAGCGTCTCGAGAAATCAGTTCAGACATCTAGTTAAACTGTTAACACGGCGAGCGATACACCGTCAAAGTGCTGGGCCATTCTTCAGGCTTAATGGCCCTGATACACTTGGCGATTTGGGCACCGAGCTAACGGCAGGCAGTCGGAGCGTTCATTCTCATTGCCCCCCTCCGAGAAGATGAGGAAATCTCTGCCAGCCGGAGTCAGAAACAAAAGCGTTCGCAACTGCCAGAGCGCTGTTAACAACCGTACGAGGCCCTCGTTAACGATGACGAGAATGTCGCTGCTCTACTCGGAGCTATCTTTTCTTCGTCTGGAAAACAAAAAAGACGAAGTCAGAAAAAATGAAAATAAGAACAAAAAAAAAATGTGAAGAAAAGAGTGATTTCTCTCGACCAGTTTGATGAGGCATTGTGTTAAAGTTGGTGCGATATATCGGAGGTGGGCATCGTCAGAGCCACGAGAACAAGTGGGTTGAATCGTCGACCGGTGTGTCTGTAACGCAATTAGAATAGATGATTAATGGGGTCTCTCTCCTGGTCTCTGTGCCACGGAGTCTTACTTCAATTTTCTCGGTTATTATACCAGAAGATGAAGAAGAAGCCGGACCATTAGGGCATCGAAATTTGAGGATGACAAGGCCGGGGCGGGTTCGCCAGTTCCGAAGAGAAACTCAGCACCCCGGTGTAGCCTCGCTAATATATTTCCCTCCTTAGAGAGAGAGAGAGAGAGAGAGAGAGAGAGAGAGAGAGAGAGAGAGAGAGAAAGAGAGCGTGAGAGAGAAAGAGCGGGAGGTGCAAAATGATTCACGGTACATCGCAAAGGTAAGGAAGATCGACCTGCCAGATGCCAACTGCAATCTCGGACGACGTGCGCTCACGCGCCTCAAAACCCTCTCGTCGTCCGCGTACTCGAAGATCTCCGTCCGCTCCTCCAACTATTTTAGAAACTATATTTTAAGAATTAATTACCCAGTGGTTGCGGCTTACACTCCCGAGGAGTTTCGGCCCGCCAATTCGTGACTTCTTCTCTTTTTCATCTCGAAAGCTCTCCTCTACCGATCTAACTCTTTCAATCCGTTGCTCCCCTTCGATACCAACCCCGCAAGATATTTCGAGAACAAACTTTTTCGACAGCTCGCCTTATCTTTCGCGCGTTCACCAATTATTATTATTATCAATATTAATATTAATATTAATATTTATATTATTATTATTTTGAGAGTCTGGCGAATGAATATTGTAACTGGCATATCATCTTAATAACCGTACTGTCGTCATCGTCGTCAGGGGCACGCATAGTCGCGATTTAAGTTTAATAATTATAAATAGTATATACATATTGCATCCAATCTCGTTCGTATGTATATACTTAAGTAGTTGCATAGAACGTACTCGCGGCATGCGCTTATATGTATATCGCGAGTGCGAACCTCTATCACGGCCGGTGCGCTCTTTCGTGCCAGGTGCAAGTTGCATTATACTCTTGTTGCTCGGTCACATTGATCGATCGTGAGGGCTCGTAGGACTTTTTTCTGCCATTCGAGTTATTTTCGTTTTTTTTTTTTTTTTCATTGATTAAACGAAGCAAGATAGACATCTAGACGAAACGAGGCGTGCGACGTCCCAAACGGCTCTCTGAGATACGAGCGAGAATTTCCTCACTCAGCTGTCCGTTTGGATCGACGAGAGAGAGAGAGAGACTCATTTAACTCGACGATAAGAGGATGTTGAAACGATTATTAATATCTCTCCCTGGTGGAGCCGCTCGGGTGTCGCGAAGTCTCGCTGTCCATCCCAATTATGGTACTCGCGATACTCGGAGTTATGATTTCTCGTTTAAGGGACATTTTCACTCCAAATAGCATCGAGCTGTATTGTTGAGTTTTTTTTTTTCTGTTCGTCGATCAAACTCGATGACCACTTCTATCAAGTCCTTCGTGCCCACGACGATGTTTCACGGTGATTTAAGAGCCACTCGAGGGTAGTAAAGTTACGAGCGGGCAAAATCGTTTCGGAGCAGCGTTCACTTTGCCTCGAAGGTCTTTTGATAAATCTTTCTTGTGAAATTTTATTTAAAAATGTTTAAATCCTTCGAGATCGCTGCGACGCTTCAACTTCACGAACGTGCCGTGAGTCTGTGCATGAGTGTGTGCGGGCGTGCGTGTACTCGTATGTGAGAATAAGTAGAGAAAAATGAAAGAATACAATTAAAGAGTGAAATTGTAAGTGGTCGAATAGTTTGCAGAGCGTTCCCGAGTTCGTCGATCAAAATTCGATTGGAATTCATTCGAAGATGTAAGGATGATTGTCGACGCTAATCTGCCGTTAGTCAACGATACAATTCTGTTAAAGAATTACAATAATTTTTTGAACGATTTTCCATGTTTCCCTTTGATCGACGACTTCTCGTTGACGACTCAGCGTATTACGTGTGCAATGAGAGTTGGCGTTGATACAATTAGAATTGTAGAAGAAAAAAAAAAAGAAGAAAAAATTATAGTAGTGCATTTTGGTAGTCGATAGTATATTATAAGTTCGCAGAGCCATTCCCATTTATTTTTTCGCTCCTCTCCATCGCCCTCCGGCGTATCTCACCTTGCGATCGTCCAACACCTCACCGGGGCGCAGCTTTCTATTCTCCTATGGACCAAATCGTTATTGTATAAAAAAAATTAATGTTGTACATGTTCGTGGAGAAAAAAAAATTGTATCTGTTCGTATGGATGTTTATGCTCGACCCTTCTTATCTCAATAATATCTCATAATGAACGTTGGAACTGGTGCATTTTTCTTTTTTTTTACAAAAAATAAAACATCGATACCAATTATAAATCGATGCTTTACAACAGTCGAACACCAGGTCCAATGTTACGAGAATTTATAGTTGCGAAAAAATAAAATAAAAATTAATAGACATCTTCTTCTTCGCCTTCGTGTATTTCCATTCGATAATTTTCACGTCTCATTAGGATCGCAGCCTTGTCTATGAAAATATCCTGTGAATGCGCAAATAACTCGTTCCCGGTAATAACCGAGTACTGGGGAATACCTTGGGGAAAAAAATTGTCGCGACGACTGGCAAAGTAATCGACCATCGTATCCGTAACAAGGCACGTATTCTCTCTACTACTCAGGTCGATAACACAATAGGTGATCTGTGTGTGGCTGAGGTTGCGTTTTGGAGTACTTTGACGAAAAAAAAAAAGAAAAAATATAATTGGGTTCTAAAGCTAGATTTTCTCATCACACTGTGTGCTAAAAAGTTCTAAACAATGAAAGACAGAGAGAGAACGATAGAAGTGACATACAGTGAGTAGACAAAAAAAAACACGGACAATCGACTGGGGGGGGGGTTTGGAGTATGATCGAACCGGCACAAATCGGTTGCAAGACAGGACGGACTGCTAATTTGATGCGTAAAAAAACTCTACGTAAATCCTGACAAAAATCATCATCATCCGTTCTCGAAACAAAACTCTACGTAAAACACGGAAAAAGTTTTAAAAAATAACATATGAAAATAACAGACGCACGAACGATTCATAACTGCAGAAAAAAAGTTTTAATTCTATCCTTTAAACGCAGGAACGAGTATCTACAACATGACTCAAAATTGAATGTTGGTGACGCAACAGAAAAAAAAATAAACATCACGATCATGAAAAATAAAGGACCAAACTTTAGACCGGAGTAACTTGCTGGAGGTTGGATCATCAATTTATTTCATATAATTATCACCTATGCGTAACAAACTGGAACTGCATGTAAAAAAAAAATTAAAACAAAATAAAAAGTTGCTTCTCGTTAGAAAATTAGACAAGATCAAGGTGAATATTTTTTCTGAATTTTTATCAGCCAATTTTGACGATATCCGACCTCCAGCAAAAAGGCAGTCTATATACCTGTGACACATGAAAAATCTCCGCGGAACATACCTCGTCGCTGATGATAAGACTGGGTCTGCGGCCCAATTCTTCGGGGGGTATGAGCGATCCCCTGCGGCTGCTTGTACCACTTCCAGGTGCGAGCGACGGTCTTCTACTTCCGACGGGTGTGGACTCTCTGATAACTTCGATCTTCGGTGCTTCCGGTGCCTTTATCTCCGGTGTTTTAATCTCCGGTGCATTGATCTCCGGTACCTTGGGCTGAAAGCGTTGAAACGTTCGAGTATCACCCTGAGCTTATCGAGGCAAATCCTCGGGCGCGAAGCATTCGTCCTCCTCGAAGGAGAACACAAAAAACAAGCGAGTCAACGGGCGGGCGAAATTTTTTAGCGGCAATTATTTTTTCTTCAACTTTCCCTCACGGACAAAACTGGAATTTTCGCTTGACGAATAGTCGTCGCAAAGCAAAACGCGGAACACGTCGAAGGGATTGTGATAACCGATCACGGGAAAGCACCGAACCCTCCACTGGGCCGAAAATCCATGACTGACCACTTACCAGTAAGCTATCTGCCAGCGGATCAGGCTTTCTTAGTCTCTCTCTTCTACTCCTCTATTAATGCGTGTGTGGACGTAATGATCCCCGAAAATAGCAAACGTCCCTGTCTCAGATGGCTCGGTTTTTGGACAGAAGTTGAGTGTGAGAGAGAGATTGAACGGCGAGGGGGAGGAAGAGGGGGAAGCGCGCACAGAGGCGACAACTGAGGTAACGACGTTGGGGATTGTAAGAGGTAAGGACGGTGCCCAGGGAGAGAGATCGAGAGAGAGAAGGATTCCCGATTGAAGCGGGTATAATAATTCCACTCGTATATAGTTTCGCTTGGAATAGTAGGCGATTCTCTCGTGTGGTAGTGGCAAGGTAGAAACGACTTGAGGTATACCGAAATCTAGAGATATGGCGAGGTTTTTGCATGCTAAAATAGTTTTCTAAGCGTGGCATTCATCGGTTGCCAACCAGACCGAGAAGTCGAAGCTAGACGGGTCGAATAAAGAGGGAGAGATAGAGAGAGGCTGATTAATTCGAGCGATACGGGTGCTTTCCCGGATACCGAAGGACAACGCGATGTCACGAGTATCCTTAAACGTCGACGCGCACTCGTGGATGTCCCAGTCATTGACCATTCGCTCCTTGTCTTTTTTAACGTGTTGCAATTAAATGATTGCGTTTTTTTTAATTGTTTTTTTTTCTAGTCGAATAGAAAATGTCCATACCCGTCGAGGAAATTGGCTCAATGACCGAGACTTTCGTCTGTCGGACGTAGAGTGATTTGAGAGTTTTGAATTTGGTTGTTTTTTCTTTACGTGCAGAAGCGATGGAAAGCTTTCGTGGTGACTGGAGCGGCAATGAAGGCGAAGCGAACTCTCTTCGATCTGACGATACTTTCGAAACTCACCTTTGACTCGATCTTCTGCAGAAACATATGAAAACAAGACATTGTTTTAAATTACAGACATCGGAATTAAAAAGTAAATGAGGAATAATTCACAATGCGAAAGGAAAGATTGGTTTTCCTTACCTGGCTTGACGGTCTTTCCAGCTTGGTTTTGTCACGTCCAGCGTATTCGCTGAACTCGAATTCCTGCGGTTTCTCCAGGACAGCGCGCTCGTAATCTGGTATCTCCGGTAATTCGTAGTTCGCCTCCTTTGACGCCTTTGATCCCTTCACCTTCTTCACTTCGAGTTTTTCAGCCTTCTCGGTTTTCTGTAGAATACATAATGACACACTGTAATTTCTACGTAAACAAACGATTTTATTTTTATTTTTTAAGGGAAAACGTCAGTGAAATATTAGACAAGAATTTCTCATCGTAAATGCCAGAAATTTTTATACAGTAGAACATCGATTGTTATCGTAGAGATGCGATGACGAGGATGGTCTGACGATGTTATGTTATGTCGATTCGTTTAGCCTGATGAACGTACGATAACAAATTATCGTGTTAATTGTCGATCGATTGTTACGATGGACAGTACAATGCATGTAATTTTAATCGGTGTGATCGATAGCATTGTTTTTTTGATATTCGATGCAGCATTATGATTTCCTTAGGGTCGGCTTATGTTTTGCGTTTATTACGTAGAGTGCAGATTGTGACAGATCAAAAATAGATTATAGAAAAATTATAGTTCCTGAAAAATAAAATAGACGGAAAAATATAGAGAGTCGAGATTCTTCCAGTAAATTTTCAAAGGAGCTGTTAAAGTAGTTCGGCGAGAATAATTAAACGAGCTTTCGCCATAGTACAGCATAGCCACACGAAAAGAATCGAAGAGTAGAGCCGGCACAGACGTAGAAGAGTCGAGGAGAAATTTACAGGTAAGTACAGAAAGTAAGATAATGTGTAGAATCAGATTGGAAGTGTTCGTAGAGAATAAAAATGAAAAAAAAAGACAGATTTAGATAAAATAAATTTTGACCTCCCGCATTTCGGGATACCTTAAGCAAAATCGTGCCATTCTCAACCTTCTCAGATTTTTTAACCGTCTTTACGACGGGTTTGAGCTGTATCGCTTGGAAATTTTCGACTTTAACTTCCTGCTTCGGCGGCACAGTTCTACGCATCTTTGGTTTGGCTTCTGGTCCGGCCGTAGGCTGTATCAAGATATTCGTTTTTTTTTTTTTTGCAATTACAATACGTCCGATGATTCCGATAGAACGCAGAATGTTTTAAACAAATACAATGTTTTTAATGTGTACAGTGAATCGTCAATGACTCTTTTGTAGTAATTTACTGAGGCTGAACGGGATAAGCTCACCTTGAGTTTCAGCTTGTTCAGCTCTTCTTCCTCCTCTTTGTTCTGCAATCAAACAATGCAAAATTTTATAAAGTATAAACTCAATCAAAGGAAAGCTCGATGTATATTACCTTCTTTGCAACAGGCTTCAAGGCGAACTTGCTGAATTCTTCCTTCTGTGAACAAAATGAAAAAAAAATATATTAAAACCTCGTTAAAATTGCATACGCGTACCGTGATCCGATATCCGCCCATTCCTGTTATCCCGTTATCCTGGTACAAAAATTAAACAGAAGTTAACAAAAGTTAAATAACATGTGATCAGATGGTTGATGATTAGATTTATTATGACAACAATTTTTATGATGACATATGAGCGTAGAGCGTGAGTAAGTGTAATCGTGTATGTGTACCTTTTCGGGCTGACCGAGGGTGTTATTAACGTTCGGGGACTCATCGTCCTCGTTCTAAAAAAAAGAACAGTTTTTTTTGTTCATAGAGCGTGAAGCGTGTAATGAAATTTGTCTCATTGGGAGGCAACGGTGTGCTGTGTACCTTTTCTTCGGGCTTCATGAGGGAGTACTTGGATTTCGGAGCAGCCTTCTAAAAATGTTTTAAATACGGATCAGTATTCAGGAATAAGAAGAGGGTGAGTGGTGAATTGATGTTTGAATGGATTTAAACGAGTGTAGAATTGTTTCGTGTACCTTCGCCTCTGCAGGTGTGTCGAGTGTCGTTTTCGGAGTGATTTCATCTTTCTAAAAGAGGATACAATTTTTCGATTGAATCAAATTGATCGGTCAATTGGTTTTGAATTATCGTTAAATTTTGGTTCGTGTATGTTGTGTACCTTGACCTCATCCGGCTTTCCGAGTGTCGGTTTCGGAGCAACTTCGTCCTTCTAAAAGAGTGTACAATTTTTCGTTTGAGTCAAATTGATTGCGGCAATTAATTGTCAATTATCGTCAATTTTTTATTCGTGTTTTTTGTGTACCTTGACCTCCTCTGGCTTTCCGAGAGTCGATTTCGGAGCAACTTTGTCCTTCTAAAAGAGTGCAAAATTTTTCGATTGAGTCAAATTGATCAGTCAATTGATTTTGAATTATCGTTAAATTTTGTTTCGTGTATGTTGTGTACCTTGACCTCATCCGGCTTTCCGAGTGTCGGTTTCGGAGCAACTTCGTCCTTCTAAAAGAGTGTACAATTTTTCGTTTGAGTCAAATTGATCGAGGCTATTAATTGTGAATTATCGTCAATTTTTCATTCGCGTTTTTTGTGTACCTTGACCTCATCTGGCTTTCCGAGTGTTGGTTTCAGCGCAACTTTGTCCTTCTAAAAGAGTGCAAAATTTTTCTTTTGAATCAAATTGAACGGGCATTTGAATTTGAACTATCGTAAAGTTTTGGGACGTGTTTGTCGTGTACCTTGGCCTCATCCGGCTTTCCGAGTGTCGGTTTCGGAGCAACTTCGTCCTTCTAAAAGAGTGTACAATTTTTCGTTTGAGTCAAATTGATCGAGGCTATTAATTGTGGATTATCGTCAATTTTTTATTCGTGTTTTTTGTGTACCTTGACCTCATCTGGCTTTCCGAGAGTCGATTTCGGAGCAACTTTGTCCTTCTAAAAGAGTGTAAAATTTTTCGATTGAGACAAATTGAACGGGCGATTGAATTCGAACTATCGTAAAGTTTTGGTTCGTGTTTGTCGTGTACCTTAACCTCATCCGGCTTTCCGAGTGTCTGTTTCGGAGCAATCTCGTTTTTCTAAAAGCGTGTATAATTTTTCGATTCAGTCAAAGTGTTCGGGTAATTGATTTTGAATTATCGTTAATTGTTGGTTTGTGTTTGTTGTGTACCTTGACCTCATCCGGCTTTCCGAGAGTCGATTTGGAAGTATCTTTGTCCTTCTAGAAGAGCGTGAAATTTTTCGTTTCATTGAAATTCATCGAAGGAATTAATTATAAACTACTGTAAATTTTTGTTCTGTGTCTGTCGTGTACCTTGACCTCATCCGGCTTTCCGAGTGTGGCCTTAGGTTTCGGAGATGGTTCGTCCTAAAATTGATTTCACGATTGAAGTATCTCGGTATTCTCGAATTCTCGGTATCATTAGATAAATTTACATTCACTCGCTATGTTTTAAGTTATACCTTGACCTCCTCGGGCTTGCCGAGTGTCGGTTTCGTTTTCACAGCCAATTCCTCCTGTAAAATTGTCGCGTTTTTTGTTTCAGAGAGTCTTTCAAAGCCACTAGTTTCGCGGTTTGGTGATTCGTGTACCTTTAATTTATCGACATTATCACCAACGGCCTTCGCTTTCACTTCAGTTTTTTCCTACAAAGTTCAAAGATTTCGTTTTTTAATAGCACAAATTTTATCATCGAAACTTTCAGGCGTCACGCGAAAAATTTTACGATTCTCTACCTCTTCTTCCTTCTTTTCGACCGTCTTCTTGACCGATAAACGCCTCTGAAATCGTCAGTTTTCGATATAAGAGTGTTTTATTATTTCTATAACGCGTTAATGAGTTCTGATGTGTTATCGGTGTGTTAGTGTTATCGGTGTCTCAGGGTGTGTGTGTATGTGTAATAGTGTACCTTCGGCTCTGCAGGTTGTTCTACAGACGGTTTAGACTTAGGTGCCTCCTGAAAAAAAACAAGACAGTCGAATATCGAAATTTATAAGCATTATTGATGATCGCGGTAATATGCTCGTAATAAACGCAAGTAAATAATTTCAGATATACCGCATGTACCTTCTTATCGTCGATTTTCTCCGGTGCCGCCTTACCCTTTACTGACGCTGTCTTCTAGAAATTATTTTACAAACACCCTTTCTATAGAAATTGTATCGAAGAGCCGTTTCTATCGTCACACTTATGTTTATCACAAACACGAAGAGATATAATTTACGAAATGTTATTACCTTCTCTACGACGGAAGTCTTCCTCTCCATCACCGACGAACGTCTGCTGTCGCTCCTAGATTCCTCCTCGAACTAGATAAATAAGTAAAAGTATAAGTTCAAGACTCCTTTTATAAAACAACAGATTTGGGTTAGTAATTCGTTAGGCAAGTAGAATCTGTCATTAGAATCTTTGATCGAAGTATTTCTCTACATGGACTTATCCAGTGTGTACGCGTGGCCACAAATAGGCGCTTCTCCTCTACTTCGGTACAACGGCTGCCAATTATTTCCCGTATCCAATTTTTCGATCGCGCTTCCACGATTTTTCTTTTTCATTTTTCCTTTTTTTCAAATTTATTGATCTGCGACGAGAATTCTTTGTTTTCTTTTGTGTACCTTCTGTATAGACACGCGACGACTGGAGGGTGGACTCTCGTCTTCGGAGATCTACGAGGGGTGGAACATTGTGAGGAGATTTTAGTATTTAACATTTTTTTAAAGGAGAAACAATGAAATCTACTGTTGCAATAGAAATAGATAAACGGTGACTCACCGTTTCTTCGGTGGAGACCAACGAGCTTCGTCGGCTTTCCGTTCTCAATTCCTCTACCCTGCTGACGGAAGATTTGCGAGTGGTGACTGTCTTCTCTAGCTTCGGAGTCGTTTCGCGAGAAATCTGAACATCAAATAAACGTGATCATGAACTAGCATTGATACAAAATAATAAAAAAATTAAAACTTTCAGATATTTATCGCAATCACTTACGTCCTTCGATTCGGGCTCCTTCTTTTTCAGCGACTTCCTCTGCAAATAATTAAAACATAGTTAACGTTGTGCTCAATTTTTTTTCAATCATTGCTAACCGATAAAACTTCTCCTCACCTTTTCTGGTTCCTTCTTTTCTTCAGGTTTCTTTTCCTCGATCTTCTTATCCTCCACTTTCTTTTCCTCGACCTTCTTCTGCGTTATAAAAATGTTCGTTAAAAGTGTAAACGATTGTAACACGCTCCGGATAAGCATATTGTGGTAAGAGTCAATACCTTAATCGACTTTCGTTCTTCGACTTTCTCAACATTATTGATAACTTCTTCCTCCTTCTTCTTCTAAGGGATAACGTAAAAAAACATTTAAACATATGATATAAATTTCGAGACGAGTAGTCGTGCATCCACTAACGCGGAGCATGCAGTGCAACGAGTAACACAATCAATAGGATGTATGCAAATAACCGATTATGATTCTGCCATGCAAAATGCCTCCGTTATGATAGTATGCTTCAAAGAGATATTCTCTTTGGAGATTGGGGATTATTGCCTGTTTTGCGATTTTTTATGCCTTGGGCCTTTAGTGCGACGTCCCTACGGTCATATCGTATTAGAAGCCTATGAGTACTATCGTATAAAGTAACTTTCTCTACGAAGCTGAAATTACCGCTGATAGCTGGTGCGCTGAGGAATAAAGTAAAAAGCATGATTGAAGTAAAAAGCAGGTATAGTGAGAAAAGCATAGTAAAGAGTTGAGATAGAGTGAGAGAAGTAAGAAGCTTGTCTTCGTAAAAGAAAACTCGATGCTAGCTGTAAAATCGATCTTTGTGATAAACATTTTTGTCGCGTTCCACCACAAATTCGACTTCACAACAAAAACGCTCGAGATAACTTTTAGGTCCTTGACTCACCACGATCTCCGTTTTCTGAAACGAAAGAAACAGCGATTAATCGTCACGTCGACACAGTTGACAAGATAGAGAAAAAAAAAAAGTAGAATGTCTAATTGACTGCCACCAAAACTATGTAAGCGTTTGCGTAAAAAAAAAGTAATTTTTTCCTTCGTGATACAGTAAATATTTGTGGCCCGGAGGAAAAACAGAGGATACGAACAATACAATCGAGCAGAGGTAACATTCGCGAAAGAACGGAGAACACAGAACATAGATTTCGACGATAACGATTCCTTCATAAATGGCGAGTGGAAGGTGTGGAATACTGTTTGTGTTATTCCTATCGAATCGAATGAAAATGTTAAGAGTATAAGAGAGTGAAAAAATGTGTGTTGTGCGTTACCTTCGGGACATCTGGTTTGTCGATACCGTTCGTTTTTGTGTCCGGTTTGTCCTTGAAAAAAATAAAATAAAAATAAAAATATGTGTGAGCGAAAAAAAGATCTTGAAATAAAGTCCGTTCGAGCTGGCACATCGGACGAAGATAAAGAGCAGTAATGATCAACGAAGAGAAAAAGTGATGAATAAAGAAGACCGTGAGTTGGAGAAAACGTCCTCACGGACTCATGCTGGATGTTCGATAGATGTCGAGCCAAGTGTGCGTGTTAACGTGTGTGAAGTATATGAGTACGAATGTTGCCATGTATAAAGTGTATGTGACAAGTGTACCTCGACCAGTGAAACGATATCGGAAACTTCGGACATTGGTTCTTCGACAATTGGCTCGGCGACGCTGGACTCGACGACACTCACCAGTTCGTCTTCTTCCTCCTCTGTTTCTTCACTATAATCCTCATCATCATCCCCTTCGTCGTCATTGACTGAGTCGATCACCTTTCGCGTTGCAATACGTTATAGGTTTTTGTTTCGAATCGACGAACAAACGTGGGCAATATATTAAGATTTTTTTGTTCATTTGTTAAAAAGGTAAGTGCGACTCGGAAGCATTTCCCTAAGGCCTACGGTTGTTAGTTGGGTCAATTGTTTGTAGTAGAACGATCGCTTGTCGAATCTTCGCTACCTTCTTCTCCTCCACCTTTTCTTCCTCCTCGACCTTCTTCTCCTCCTTCTTCTCCACCGTCTTTTTCTTCTTCTCCTCTTCCTCCTCCTTTTTCTTCTTTTCAACGCGTTTCTGCAATATTAAGGCGTGAGGACACATGCGAGATATTTGCGCGAGGAGTTGGAACCGGTACGAGTTAAGAACAATTGAGAACAGTTTTAATCACTTGGGGATTACGAGAATCTGGATATTTTCAACGAGACTGGGGCGTTGAATAGTACCTACAGTTTCGCAACTTTTTTTTTGTGGCAGAGTCAACGATACCCGTACCGAAAGAGCATTTATATCTCGATGTAATTCAGTCGACAAGAATATAGTCATATTTGTATATTCGAACAGTATTCGATTATAGATTGTGTTTATCGAACTTACCTTGACGGTTAATTCGGCGGAAGACTCGTCCTTGCCCATTTCGTTGCTGACGACCACCTTGTAAGTGCCTGTGAATTCTTCCGTGGCTGAGTTGATTGTTAGCTTCATTTCGATGCCGTTGAACGAGATTCTGACCTCCTTCGAAGCCTTGATGATCGTCGAATTTCTGAGGTCATGTTACAATTAATGTATGGCCTCATGACATATAGATATATAGGAAGAGAATATTGTAAATGTACGTACTTGTACCACTCAATGGTGACCTTCTTGTCGGACTGCGCAAGGGATGCCGTGAACTCAACGGTCTGACCTTCCTCGACGGTCTTAGTAAAATAATTTTTTTTTCATCAACAGCGTAATTTACAAACCTACATACTCAACCGTATTGGATCGATTTGAATGATAAAATGACTTACGACAGTCTTGAGGCCCGAAGCAATCCTAGGTTTCTCGATCTCTTCAGGTATCTCCATTATCTCGACAACTTGAGATGTAGCCTCGCCCTTCTCGTTTCTAGCTACCAGTCTGTATTTGCCCTTGTCGGCCGTGGATATCTTCTCGATCTCGAGTTTGACAACGAATTCGCCCTACAAGAACACGTTGAATGGTCACCATCAATTTGGAATGTCGAGGATTTAGATATTTCGGAAATATTTCAGCGTATTAGGACGTACTTCTTTGACTTTCTCGACATGCAGTGTGTGTCGGCTGTCTTCCTTCACCGCCTCACTCTCCTTAAACCACGTGCAATTCGGTGCGAATTTGGACATGACGTGACACTCGACGATCACTGTTTTCTTCTTCACTACCTTGACGACCTTGGGTTTCTCCTTGATCACCGGTATAACTGGAAGCATAAAAAAATACGTTAGTATACAGAATAAAGCAAAAAAAAGGTTCGCAAAGTATCAAAAAAATGTTTTCATACTTTCAACGTTAAGGGTGAGATTCGCGTTGAGTTCTCCAAGGGCGTTCTTGATGTTACACTTGTATAGACCAGAATCCCCCTCGCCGGGATCGTTCAGGGTCAGTTTTATGTAGTAAATGTCTTCCTTCTCCTTGACGATACTGATAGAAATCTTCGATGACTCGTTGACCACTTTTCCTGCGTGGGTCCACACGATCTCAGGCTTCGGCTTTGCCTTCACTCTGCAATCCATTATGACGAGTTTTCCTCCGTCCTGCGACTGGATACGAGGCTTATCGACAAACGTTGGACCGTCGCCCTCCGGCTCGGCCTCAGCTTCGATGTTCAGGTTCAGATTCGCGTTGCTCTCCCCGAATTCGTTCTTTACGTGGCATCTGTAAGTGCCGCCATCTGGTCCAGTAGGATCCTAAAGCGGGAGGAAAAGAAAATGAACATTTAAATTGAACTCTACAAAAAAAGGTATCTTACAAAAGTTTTCATACCTTTATCTCGAGTGTAAGCTCGTAAACGTCCTCCTCAACGACCTTGGTTTTTATCGAGATCTTCGACGTCTCCTTGACAATAGTTGTGCCTCGGAACCAGGTGACCTCGGGCTTTGGCTTAGCTCGACACTTGCACTTCATCGTGATCAGGGTACCGCTCTCGTTCGGAATGATGCGTGGCTTCTCGACAAACGACGGCGCGAAGCCAGCCGCGTCTTCTGCGTCTTGGGAAGATCCACGATTAGACAATAAACTTCGTTGCTGTTTAATCCCCCCTCCAACCCGTGGAGGCGTACGCTGCGTTCAGGATTTTTTAACGGAATGTACACTTCCGAATGACATTGCAAACTATCAAAGAATTCGATACAAATTTCCCTACGCTGAACGCTCACGCAACTGAGGATTATCCTGCGTCTCGTGTTATTCAGGACATTACAAAGTTAATAGAATTTTTGGTTCGGCACTATTGTTTGGTATTAAGAAGCGATTACAGACAGAGAGGCTTTAAACGAACAGAGTTAGATTCGGCGCGTTATACTTACCCTCATTTGTGTATTTCATACAACTTAAAAACGATTTACAATTTTCGACATTTATGTATATACAGAATGCACATGCTGTTCAACCGAGATCCGCGGAATCGTTGAAAAAAAAAAAAATGTAATAATGAATACTCGATGTGTGCGAACGATTTTCTTCGAGACGAGCAAATGTTTTTTTTAAACGTGGAAACATAGTGCGATATCGTGGACAAAACATTATATACAGTATAGTGGACAGAATAGAAGAGATAATGAAGAAGTGAAGATGATAGTTGAGAAATTGGTGTGCGAGAGACAAGATCGTGAAGGTGATCGGGTTGGGTATAAATTGATTTTTTTATATATCCATTGGACGTTCGTCACTTGCCTTGGAAGTTAAGGGCGATGTTTGCATTACTCTCGCCGTAGTTGTTAAAGGCGTTGCACCGATAATTTCCACCGTCGGCCTTAGTGGGATTCGATATTTCCAGGGTGAGAAGATAGGTGTCCCTGCCGGTTGCCTTGCGGGACATTTTAACCCTCGAACTGTCGCTGATCGCCTTCTGTCCCTGGTACCATGTGATATCCGGTACCGGATGGGCCTCCAGGATGCACTCCATTATAAGCAGATCACCCTCTTGACGTATCGTCGGCTTCTTCGGGAAACGCGGTGCCTTACCGTCCGGAATTCTGCATATAGTCGATTATTCGTATTTTTTTTTATTTCGTCGAATCACTTTTCAACTCTCTTTCCTTAACGAACATTTTCTCGAATCGAAGGATCTCTCCATGCTTGTAGATCACTCCGTACGTATGCAGTTCCAAATGATCGAGCATGCGGTATACACGGCGAGGATTCGATGAACGTAGCGACAACAGTAATTTTCAACAAATTTTTCAACGCTCGAATGTCAATTTCAATGATCCACGACTATTTGATAAAAAATAAAAATAAAAATAGACTTGACTGGACACGGTTCGAGCTTATAAAATTTGTTTGGAATTACTGAACAGTGCTCCGAAAATTCTTCATTAACATGCTCAATATACAGTCTGCCCTTTTGTTTTTTTTTGTTTTCGTACTTTGGTTTGTCGCCACCTTCGAAGTTCAGATTAATCGTCGCCGTTCCTTGACCGTGCTTGTTCTTCGCGCAGGCTCTGTACTCTCCACCGTCTGCCTTCGCCACGCCGCTGATCTGCAATCTCGCTAGGTAGTAGAGCTTCTGATCGAGCTCGAGGGACATCCTGAACCTTCCGCCTTCCTTGATCTCGTTGTTCCCGTGATACCTGACACCCAGCATCGCGCATGCACGCGTCGCAGTGACCAATTTTTTTTTCAACTCTCTCATTATCCTCGACGACGCTCGGAGTGGACGCTTCTCAACATTTTCAAGGGTTCGAGGCAGTAGCAAAAAAAAGCAAATTCGCAAAACAAATAATGATTCGATCGACTCGAAGCCTTGAATCGTAAAACGGCTCATTTTTTTACTCTCAAATTCCAATGTAAACTATCAAAACAATTTAAGGAAGCTAACGCACGGAAACATGAGTGTTTAATTTTCACAATTGTTTGTCCAAAATTTTGTACATTGTACACATCTACTATTCATACAATTTTGGATGAACTATTTTAAAAAATTAGAATTCACTGGGCTAGTGTGCCACGCAGTGCCTTGAGCAGGAAAAATTCGAACTGCCGAATGTTGAGCGTTCCGAGACAAAATATATAACCGTTAGCGTCCACTTCGATCGACCACCTTACCACTTGACACTGGGTTTAGGATCGCCGACGCATCGACACTCGAAGGTGATGGTGTTGCCGTCGTCGGACTGTCGAATCAAGGGTCGTTCGGTGAATGTCGGTTTGATCCCGTCGTCAGGTACCGGTGCCTCGTCGCCTAATAATTTCGCACAAACGGGTATCCACAGCTCAGTTAAATTCCGTGTGCGTGAAGAAATGGAGAGCGACGTATCGATCGAACCGATCTATTTACGCCTACGCACGATTATTCGTGTTGAGCGGAGGAACGGAAGGGGGATAATGATAGAGGGAAGATGACGATGCAAAGGTATCGTTGAAGGTTTAATGATAACTAATAGATTTAAAGAGGAAGAAGGTTCGACGACGACTGCACTGCAAGAACCGACCTTATCTCATTGCTCACTCGAGTAAATTGTATTTTTTTAAAATACAAACGAAATTGATCGCGATCACGACGTTTTTAATTATTTTTTCCATCACTCTGTCGTATAAACGTATTTCTACGCAACATCATCTACAAAGCGGCTTTAGTGACATGGATGGTTGAGAAAATGAAAAAGAAATGAAAATAAAGAGAATTCGCTGGAAACCTCGTAGAAGTATGTACAGCGAGTTAGAAATCGGCACACGACAAACACGTTGAAACAATAACATAGTGAGATAATTCACCGCAGCAATCTCTAGTGAAGCGTCAGCGTCAGGCCAAATTGGCGATCGTTGCCACGGCGTTCAACGATCGAACGAACGATTATCATGGATTCACCTTCGATTTACAAATCGAAGACAAATAATCGATCGTCCGATTGATGTGCGCGATGGAGGATCGAATTAATACGTCATTTATAGAAAGCAGCAGTGGGGTATTACGTTATTGATGTTCTCTCGCGTTCTACTTGATAATTTCGGGCTTCGTTTTCATAACGTTTTGTCAATTTTGGCTGTATCAAACCGCGGGCTGTATATCGTGACATGTACCAATTTTTTTTTTCTCTTTTGGTTACTTTTTCTCAATCTGTTCTTTCCTCTTTCGCGCGTTTTACTTTCATTTCAATCTCTGCAGTTGTCTTTTTTATCTTTTCATTTTTTCTTCGTTGAACCGATCGATACGTGCTCCTTGACGAGAGTAAATCATATACAATTAAACATAGTATGAAGAATAAAAAATAAAGAGTACTGAGGGGAAGGTACGTGATTAACGATCGAACCAATCGCATGTCGTAACAATGTATCGTGAATGAGAGACGTTGTGTTTGAATTTAAATAGAAAATGAAAACGATATCGTTTTCTTTTTTCGTAACGGAAAAAAATAATAATAAAAAGTAGAGGTCGATGAAGGAAGATCGGTGATCGATATACATCCCGAGTTAGCCGGGTGAGGGGCGGGGCGGATGATCGGTGATTGTTGCTGTTGTTGGTATTATTGATGAGTTGATGAGACGCTCAATTTTAATCAACTTTTGCATACTTACTGTCGAAATTCAGGGATATCGTGGCATTCGATTCGCCGAGCTCGTTCTTCGCCGTTACTTTGTATTTTCCAGCATCCTCAACTGTTACGTTTTTTATTTCAAGAGTGGCGAAGTACGAGTGACCATCTTTATCAACGGTCAGCTGTTAGAAAAAAAACAATACAATAATAGAAAAAAAATCACCTTCGAATTCCTTTAATTCACAGTTTTTTTTGTTTATTCGAATAGCATCGACCGACCTTGTGCCTTGGCGAATCTTTGACGACGTTCCCATCGTGAAACCATGAGACCTTCGGGGTCGGATCGGCAGTGATGCGGCACTCGAAGAGCAATCGTTTTCCATCGTCCTCCTGCCTGATAGCGGGTTTTTTCGCAAAAGTCGGTGCGATACCGTCGATTTGTCTGCAATTTTGAACATATTTTTAAGAAAAACAAAAAAAAAGAAATGTTGGGTTGATCACACCGAAAGATGATGTTTCGACGACAAGAAAGGCATAAAGTCGTAGCACGGAATGATCGTGAAGATCACCGACAAGTATGCGGAGTTCGCCGCTAAGTTTAGAAAGAATAAGTAGGCTGCAGCTGTTTTCCTCGATTCTGAGAAGTACATCGATACCCCTTTCGCCATCATCGAGTTGGTGAGTTCAGAATAGCGGAAAAAAAAATTAACTGCAAGAATTGAAATTCGTCGACTGCAACCTTTTTTGTTAAAAAATTACCGTTCGCTGCGGCGAATTAAGAAGCTATTTTGAATTGTATAAAACGTGTTTACCAGACGACCAGAGTTTCGTCGTGCAGTATTTATACGCGGTGTCAATTAGCTCGAATGAATAACGAGTCTCGGGTCTCCTCGACGATGTTCCATTGTCGAGCAAACCGTTCAAATTATGAAGATTTAACACGAGTAGTCGACGAGCGTACGAGAGAGCGCCTCTTATCGTCCGTTTTCCGCGAGTACTGCGCCCAAAATAGCGGGCATTCCGCGACGGTTATTTCCGTGGACTGGTGATTGACGCGAATCGAGTTGAACATTGTCAACACACCGGCCCGGACTTCTCTACCGGTAGCATCGAACTCGGAATATTGAGTGCACACTGGTGGTGCACGATTACGAAAAGGCACCCTTTCTGCTCGCGATGATCGATCCGGTGAGTTAAAAAAACCCACGTCGACGAAACGAAAAACCATCGACACACCCACACGTAGACGTTCTTTCCACACAACTTCTTCATTTCGAAACTTGAAAGACACACAGAAAAAAATTGTTAGTCAAAAACAAACAAAAATAAAACAAACAAAAAAGTTGCCAGAAGCACTCACCGTTTCGGAAGTGGCAGGATAGCTAAAATCACAAAAGTCAGGGCGTAATAAGCGATGCAGTGAAATAAAAGTCTTTTTTAATTATCTTGAAAGTGAAGGTAATAAGAATAGCGATTATTTATGGGAAAATTTTATTTAAGGCTCGTCACGTTAAACGCACAACCATTTTTCAAGTTGGAGAGAAAAGCGAGTGAACGAAGGAAGAAGAGCGTAAGAGAAGAGGCTCAAGTTACGACGAATCAAATACGAAAAGCTGAGTCGTTGCCTCGCGAGCAGAGAAAGTTTGAGAAGCAATAGAAGTAATAGAAATAGATGTAAGCGAGAAATAAATTGAAAATCGTACATTCGTCTCGCGTCACTCTCAGCAGCGTCTAACTTACTTTTCTCTAGGCTCGTCCACGGCTGTAAAAACATAATTTCTATGTAAGATGTGTTTTCCGAGAATTAATCACTGACGCGAGTTTTTTATTATCAATAACTCTATACGAGTATCCCGATTGCAGGACAGAGCCATCCGGTCCTCATCAGACTGCGTTCCGAGAAGTTAAAAGAAAAGAAAAAAAAAGAAAAATTTCATACTCGATGAGTCTAATAATTTAATTCCGCGCTAAGTATAATCATCGATGCTGAAGAGGCGAGCTGTCCAAGCAATTTCGTGTAATGACGCGCTGATGCACGATGCTAAATTTTCTCTGATATTTGGGTTCTCGCTAGTCGATCATAAAAAAACGGTTTGGAATAACACACGCCGAGTAAAAGAAAAACACAAAAATCGCGGAGAAAGCTGTGCGTGCGTGTACGCGATGAGAGTCATAAAAAGAACCAGAGACCTTTGTAAACAATTGTGCCAGACTTATTTTATCGACGGGATCGTTGAGGACGATCCTCGGAAAGCCGTCTGTAGTGAAAGAATATTCTACTTTGTGCGTATGAGTAGAGCGGAGCGAAACGGATTATTTTTATCAGTCCTTAGCGTGACTCAATGAAAAAGAGCAAATTTGATCTCGAATGGAGAACGCGGCTTCGTTTTACCCCGAGATTTTCCAAAATAAATGCATTTTATGATGGGAATGTTGATAACAAATCGATCAACTCACGACTGAAGTTAAGGTTAATGGACGCCGCGACCTCGCCCATCTTGTTCTTGGCCTTGACCTTGTAGAGGCCAGCGTCGGTCTCGATGACGTCGTCGAGCTCGAGTACGACGAGAAACTTGTTGGTGCCGACGCTCTGTATCTTGAAGTTGGTCCTCGCATCCTCGCTCAGCTGTGTCTCTCCGCGAAACCATGATATCTCCGGTTTCGGCGAGCTCACCAATTGGCACTCGAATATTAGCCTGTTGCCCTCGTCCTCCTGACGAAGCTGTGGTTTCTGGGTGAAGCTCGGCGCGAAATCATCGGCGACCCCCATCTTTACGGGGTGCCCTGATTTCCCTTCAGGATCACGCCCGTTTCCAATCCGCGAGAATCGATTTTTTCCTCACGAACGTACGGGCTCCACGGAATCAAGATCTCCACTTTCCTCGTTCACGGACTCGCTATTCGTACTACGGCACCATTCAGCCTCTCGGCGTCGATCTCTTCGGAGCGAAGGTCCAACTACTCGCGTCGCTGCCACGACAGACACTCGATAATCCTTTTCGCGATGATCTCTGAAAACATATGAAACATTATTTTTATACGATCGCTCTGTTCGTCGAATGTTTTTCCCTCTATTTATTTTCAAAGAAACATAATTTTTTTTCTTCGAACTGCAAGTGCCATAGCGCGAAAATTGATACTGAACATAAATTTGTGCCGGGGGCGTAAATAAAGTCTATTAATAAGTGTAAAAGTCCAAGATCAGACACTGCGATGACTACAAAGTGTAAAATAAGTTAGACGGTATGTTGGCCACATGCGTCAGGACAAATATTGTCTCGTCGACGACATTCTCGGATTAGGTCATACTTCTCAATTCCCAAACGGCATAATCGTTTAAAACCAATTATCGTACTTTGGATGCTTCAACAATTTCGACATAATTTTTTTTTTTTTTTTTAAGAAACCGAAAGTTATTCGAGCGTTAATTCACAGGGACACTTCTCATTCATACTCGTGAGGTATTCACCGCTACTAAAAACGGTTCAGTACATAAGCTAAGCCGGAGCGGGTGTGACGCAAGGGTTCCTATTATTAAAATGCCTCTTCGCTCGAAATAGACGGCTACTTGCTTATCTTAGTAATCGGTTATTATGTTTAGCGTCGTGCGTTCCTATGCAAGAGCGATTCGCTCTGTTGCACACGTACGTCAATAATTAATATATATTCCCGTATACAGTCGCGGACCGGAAGTTCGATCTGGCGACGGTTTGATCGACGAGATATCTTCGACCGTAGATCACGCTTTGCCGATGAGTGTGCGAGCTCAAAATAATACACAAAAGTATACAATTACCGGGATTTTCGCGAAGCGTTTTAATATAATTCGTCGAGTATGCGAGAGGACTATAGGAGCTCGTTTCGCAGAGCTTTCGCTTGCGTCAACGGGTATAATCGCACACGAGAGAGAGAGAGAGAGAATGTGTGCGCGCGGTGATACAACGAGACGGTAAGAGTTGGCATCGAGCCTCGAGAATACTCGAGATCGCTGCCCCTCGTAATTACATTTAGTTTTTTTTATGGCTAACATTTTTTTTTTTAATTCAAGAAAATTAAATTCCAGAAATATCGCGCCTGGCATCGTCGAATGAGAAATACAATAATTTTTGTTATTCGTTTCGGAGACAATTTCGATAATACAAATTTAATTTATGTCGTCCAGTGTCGCTATGTTTAGCTCGTAAGTTAATTCTATTTGCGTCGGTCGTTTGACCGAAAATCTTCAGGGTTGCGAAGCCACACCGGTAGATATCAATCGTCGAGTCTTGAGGGTGCGAGACCTCGAAATCGTATTGGCATGAGTAATTCATGGCTCCTCTGAGCAGCGCCGTCGAACAGTGAATAGGCGCGAGTTAAATGCCCCCTTTTTACTCTCGAAGCTGTGCTTCACCGTGGATTTCCCATGCTGCTTATATTTTTGGTACGCTGATCGAACAAGCGAATTTACATATTTTTCAAATTTCCAAAAAAAAAAGTGTCTCAATGGAATGTGAAAAATCTCTTGAAAAAAAATGTTCCGCGTTACAAAGACCATATTTCTCCTGCCTCGCGCACCCTACAGTAAATCATAGCGTAGAAGTCGGAAAGCTTTTTCGACAATCTTATAAATTAAATTAAAGAATCTACATAAAGACTGAAGACACAATGAATTTGTTTCGAGTCGAATTGTAATGGCCTTACTCGCGCCGGTCTGCCAATAGTCATTCGTCAAACTCATCCACTCGTTACTAAGTAACAATGAAGTATTGTGGACAAAAAAGCTCGAAGGACTGTAGTCTAATTTGTTCTTCAAATCATCCACGACAATTGGCACGGGGTGGAGCCCAATCATAGTGGTCGAAGCTTTTGTACTCTGCTTGATCATTATATTTTACATGTATGCACATATATGTATATATATATATATATGTAGCGTGGGCTCATCGGTACGGCAGTGAAATTAATTAGACACGACTTGCCGAACGTTTAATACCAGAGATTTTGTAGCCACGGAGGTGTTCGGCTATTCTGTCGTGTTTATTGATTACCGAGTGACAACGGGCAACGCATCACATTTTTCCGCGCCTGTCTGAGCACAGACGGACCGTTACTACTGGCTGACTCGATCTACTTGCTACGCCCGCGAGCTGCGCGCGCAGCCGCTCCTCGACAACGTGGCGGACGTCTAACGAGACTTTTCTACTTGTTGCACGTCAGAAACCCGCTGACGAGCCATCGCCCTCGGCCGGCTGTGCACGCAACGCCATTTCCACTGATCGCTCGCTACCGCGTTCTACGTACACCACTGTCTGACTAGTAAGGTCGTGACCACTGAATCCCTATCGCATGCCACCTCGGTATCCGGCTGGCCGCTTACCAATTGCCGTTTCTACTGGCAAGATCCGATTATCCTGAACTACTCGAACATTTTTTTTTCCTATTCCCGACCGGTGTAAAAAAATATATAAATATACTAAAAAAAATATATATGTATGTATAAAAGAAACGGGAAAATTCGACGAGTATTCTGCTCGGTAAAGAATTACGTGAAACAGTCGAGAGAGGGAAGACGAGGTATGCGGATATTTTTAAATCGCTCGCTGTAGCGAGAGAGCTCGTCGACGAAGACGTGAAGAGTCAAGCGCAGCGGTGGTGGTTGAAACGGTGAAATATTTATTCTGCCCGCCACCCACGCGCCATCGGACAGATACGTACCGCGATAATTTTCACGCAAGCGTACGAGGGTGGAGAGAAGCTCGGAATTCGCAAGGAAGAAGTATGAGAGCGGGCTCGAACAGTCTGACGAAATCGTACTGATAGGGGCGGGTATCGGTTGGTATTTTAAAAAAATTAAAAAATAAAAAAAATCTTAATGCCAACATAGATAGATGACGGATAGTCGGACGGAGGATTCACAAGAAAATACCGTGGGCTCCTCCTCACGTTACGTTCTCTAAAAATACATGGACACCGAGCCTAGATACCTAGATAGTGCTCTACGAATAGTCTGCCGCAGACCGGAGGCGCTCGCGGTGTCTATTCGACAGTCACGAGTCTCCCAGAGAACTCGTGCGGATTAGTCAGAGCGACGATCGAATGTGAAAAAATATATTTAACTCGAAAAATAAAAAAATGTAAAAAAACGAAATTTGAGCCGGTAGTCGATGATTTGCGAAAAATAAAATTTCTATCGTTTTGAAATTGCTCCGATTTTAGATGATTTTAATGTGACTCGATTGCGAAATAAATTTAGTCCTCATTGTTTGCATTTTATCAATGTAAATAAAATATTTGAAAATTTAATGGAGAAAGACTATTTTATTTATGAAGTAACCAGAAGTGCTGGCTTTGCGCGTCCTTGGCCTTCCCCTATTCCTATCGCTATCGCATTTGCACTTTCTGTACCACCGGAATATATATATTGATAGAAGATTTTAATTGGACACTATGTAGCAGACAAAGATTTTGCAACGAGCCTCTAACGAGATTATTAGCGCACAAGCGTAATCGAGATCGTTGAACGATGAAGCAATATCGATATATAGATCTTTGATTAACGGGGTTGCCGGATCAATCGATTGCAGAAGTATATTTCACTAATTCACCGCAACGCAATTAATTGTCGGTCTGATCAAAATTGGCACACTTTTTAGTCTTTCAATACGGTTTTTTTTCCCCGGAGCCTAAAGCTCGAACCGCCTCTCGGTGGATCTAACGCAAGGGATCGTTACGTAAGAAAGCTCTGACTTCCTCGCTCTTGCTTGTTCTCCCCCATCGGAGACACGTTAAAAATCGATCGTCGATTAATCCATAAATAGCGTTTGAACCATTATGTATAAATTAATTTCCTTATTTTACTCGTTCTCGTAACGTAATCCATGAATCCGGAAATCGTGAAGTTGCTGGCACTTGTGTTATTGGCACTGTTTTCTTTTCTTTTAATGTATTTAATTAATTATTCTCTTCAGCGAGATAATCGATTGTTAAATTTTCACACGTATACGCAAACACAGAGGACCAAGCATTCTTTTTTGTTTTTATTTATACGTATCTCACTCGCTCTCAGTGCAGCTGGCTTGACTTACTTGAAGGACCAGTCGTCAAATTTTTCCCGACGTCTCCGGCAAAAGCAAACGGGAGTAAAAGAACAAAAAATGCGATAATTAAGTTTACGGTCTGCGCACACGCGGAGGCACGACAGTCGTTTACTAAATCGTGAATATCCGAACGTGGAAGAAAGCTCTCTCTTTCCTTCTTCCACGGGAATCCTCGATTGGAAAAAAAAAACCGCGACGCTCCACTGATGGTGATGCTTTACTATCGCGCAGAGAAGGTAAACCCGCGACGAATTTTGGATTATCGTTATACGATTAATAACTGCACCGAGGTTTAGAACTCGTCGTTCTTTCGAGGGGCAGAAAAAAAATCGAGATATAAATTCGTCACTATCTCACACTATGGGCTTTTTTTTACTCCCGCTCCGGAAATAAGATTCTTTCCTAGGATCCTCTCTTTACGTTTTTTTTTTGTATTATATACGCTTTTCTCTCTCGCTTTTTAAAAATCAATTCGCTTTTTCGCTTTCGTTGTCTCGTGTCTGTCCGTCGTCTATTCGATCGGCCGTCCCAATCGCCGGGGCCCCGCGCGCGAACTAACCAAACTAAAAGCTCGGTCGCAGCCTCGAGGCGGTAGTTTCCTTACCACCGCTCTTCAAGCGCTCGTCGTTACTTTCGTCTTCGGCGAAGACGACGTCGCCACCGGCAACGCCAACATCCGAGACAACCCCCACTCCTGGCAGTTCATCCGCGGACACCCTCTTCGTCTCGTCCTCTACTTCTTCTTCGTCCTCATCGTTCTCTTCATCTTGTTCTTCTATTTTCGCGGGGGTGAAACCTGCAACATTCAAAAATGATATATAGACGGAGACAATTTTATAGGGACCATTTCCGATGCATTAAAAATAATTTGGGTTAACGAGTATTTAGCTCAGAGTCCATCGAGAGTTAAATGATATCATCCTAGCTTCGTATTGGAATTACGACAATTTTTTTTTTTCCGGCAACGTAATCATTTAAATTTTCTGCGTCATCGAATCATTATTAGGATAACGTATGGTCATAAAAGATAATTATGGAAGTATGAGTGACCGTTCGGACATGTCGTTGTTCAACTTCGGACGAGTTGGCAAGCTTCAATGATTTTGATGAGCAATAGGGATTGCAGAAAATTCACCCCTCCCACCGGTTGTACACTCAACCGGTCCGTCATCGTCCAATGACGATGACCCGACGATTTGCTCCTCGTTGAGAAGAAGTCGCCGGCACGTCGATGATTCTTCGCTCTATCGCCCGTTGATGCTGCCGTGTGCGACTGGCGTACCCCCGTCAGAAATAGAAATTTTCGCGTCTCATGCAAAACAATCGTCACGAGTTCTCGGACATAGAGACAGTCGCTGAGATTGGTCGCGGGTGCGCGAGCTTTCGCTGTTTTTCTTTCTATTTTTTCTTCTCCTTTTTTTTGACTCAACCACAGACCGTATAGATACACCTTTGTCGGAGCGAAAAATAAACCGGCTGTACACCGTCGTGGAATCTCAAATTTTTTCATTTATAGCAACGCCAATGCAAATTCGAATAAATATAAATATAGCGATTTTTTTCTGGTAATACGATTCAAAGCCCTCTTTTCCTGGTTAAATTTCTGACTGAAAAATTTTCGTAGAGATATCAAAGAATACATACAACTGTATTGATACAGTGAAGTGTATTTACTATTTAAAGCATTTTAACTAGTCAGTATCGTTAATTTACTTAACTACGACTGTATCGAGTTAATTGACGATTTTCTAAGGCAACTGCTAATTAAAAATTATTTTTAATTTTTTTTCGTAGTAGAAAACTTTCAGCGTCGACCACTTATCCTACAGTTACGATTTCCCTGTTAATACGAGAAGCAGAAGGAGGAGTTGAAAGGTATATCGTGCATCGAGCTCGCGCTCGCCACGTGCATTTCTGCTCGCCCACGTCGATTCTAATTGCAATATCGGTTGTAACCAGCCAACAATGCCAGATATCTCTTCCTCCCGGGGTAAGTTACGCGAGTGATATGTAAATGCAAACAAATCTAAAGACCGGAAGGTACTACATAATACTTTCCCTGCAATCTCTCAATCACATAAGCCGTTGCTTTTGATCGCTCGAAGATATCCTTTTTGCGACATCTCGATTGATCACGTGAAAACTCCGACGTTCAAAATATGTGTAATATTAAGCCTCAATATTAGTCTTCCCAACGTCCTCGCGAACGATTTGTTTTACATTATTAAACAAAGCTTTTCAACGAACCCCTTGACAATGAATAATATGAAGCATTCCCGAATAATGTCACTCAACACCCAACGTGCTTTCGTACACTGTTGCTTTACCTATGAGCCAAAAAAAAATCTGGACGGACGCTCCAATGCTGAAATTTTCTCGTAGCTGAATTTTAAAATGTCTCGCTCAACGTTCGTTAACAAACACAAGCCCGTTATTTTTTCTATGCGTTTTTTTGCCGTTGTGTTATCTCGAAGCTTCTGGATCGCGAAGGAGTATTATTGAGTTAAATAAAGGGGGATAGAGAGCGAAAAAAATAAAATAAACGAGAAGCAGAACGCGAAGTGTCAGGAATCGAGATGACGAGAAAATCGGCGGGGGAGACAGAAAAGAGATATCTGGCGTTGCTCGCCGGCCGAGAGCGCGCGCGGGAGCACGGTAAGCTTGTCGGTTAAGTCTTGGAGATCTGGCAAGCCGAGCACTTTTCTAAATATACTCGATCGCCCCTCACCGGTGAATCTATCTTTACGTATTAGAATCTATACCGTCGAAAAGACTTCGGGTTGCTTGTACATCTCGCAGCTGTCGTCGGACGGCTGGATAGAGACGACGTTATTATGTATATTAGCCATCACAAACGAGATTGACCAGCAAAGATATGAATTGAGATCGACCACAAAAAAAAATAAAAATATATCGACCACAAAAAGTCACAAACAAGCCTGCTTCCCAACGATCTTCATTCCTCCGGCCTGTTGTCTTATCTGAAATAGAAAAAAAAAAACATTTATAGATAAACGAAATTTTGCCTCTTACTTTGCCGAATATTTTTCCAATAGGCAAATTTCCGAACGGAGAAGAAATAACTTAACAGAGGTACGTTACCTTGTAGAAAATATCACGTTTGCCATTACTGGACACGACAAATCGGGCCATTCAAGCTTCGACTCGTGCTTAAAAATAGACGAAATAACCAGCCTGGGTACTTGCTCGTCGAATGGTTGACTCAGGTCATGGTTATTCTCCTATACATTCACCATGTACACACTCGAGACTCCACGCTCTCCTTGTGCCCTGCCCAGTCGAGAAGAGTTGAGAAAGGTTTAGTGTTTCTTTGAGACCTAATGCTTCTGTGTCATTGACCTTTACACTCCTTGGGGAGTTTTAGACTCCCACTTGTCTTCCTGTAAATAAAAACAATCTTTTTGTAATTTTTCGTAACGGCTTTTTGAAATGCGATTAACGAGGAGGATCGAATCTCCTTGGGTCGTTATGGAATTCATGAAAATATTATTAAGACCCCATAACGTGCTTCCCATTTTCCAAGAAGGTAATGACAATGTCGCAGATTGTGCAACCCGCCTACAGTTTAATGAGCGGCGGTCAAAAATAAGGCATAAAGGGATCGCGCGAGAGAGAGAGAGATGAAAATATATATATACATATATACTTAGTTGACTATCGTCCCACTCGGGTAAATTTAACCTTGTGTACTCAGCGATGCGTGCCTACGCCTTTTCTCACGGGACGGAATTAGATTGCTATTATTTTACAATTAAATTTAGATTAGTACCTATCGGGACTTGCGATATCGACTAATACTATTCGAGTACGATTTGAATCGGGATTGCCAACGATTCATCTGTTAATAGAATAGAGCTGGTAAAGTGAAACCCCACGGGGTAATGCGGACAATTTTTACCAATTCCTTTCTACGCACAACAACATAAAAAAAAGTAAGTTTTTTTTAACAGCTAACTTGTTTTTTAACTACTAGCTAACTATAAGCTAACTTGTTTTTCAACTATAGCGTTTTTAACTACTAATCATTTGCCGTAAGTGAATTTACGAAAAAGTATAAAAGCAAGTGGGAGCGTCGATATCGCATAGAGACGAAAGATTGAATTTTGGTTCGCATGTTTTGACTCCCACACAGCTTGCATACTAAACCTTCCGCGCATTTTTTATTCTTTCCGGTATGTATGGTTCGAAATATTTTTAGGTCCAGGTCGATTTTTCATGTCCTCTGCGGTGCGAGGCATTTTCTCCGTTACGATTCCTATGCTGACGTATACGTCTTGGAGAACAAGGAATTCCAAGGTCACTATAGAGAGGAATCCACGTAGTGAAATAGAAATTAATAATTGCCTCTGCCACGCCCGTTTAATATTTTTTCATTGCCCTGCAACGACTCCCAAACGGTGTTTCTGTGACTCCGCCAAGTACCCTGTCTCGTATTTTTTTTCTGTGAAACGTGCCACTTATTCTTCTCCAAGCCAAGCATTCGATACGGAAACCGGCGCCAGGAGCGAAAAAATAAAAGAAAATCTTGTCGATCTTGGCTCTCTGACTCGCTCGCGCTTCCCAAAATGATCGGTCATATATACTTAATACAATTTTGTCAAAAGACACTCAAGACATTACGTAACTCCTCACCACGAATGACCCGAGCTATCGAAACCGGTAGCTTAAACCAGGCATGAAGTGTTGGCAAATCAGAGGTAAAGAATAAAATTGATGTCGAAGAAATTTTTCAAAAATTGCGTTACTCGAACGAAGAAACGAAAACGCACAAGAGGAGTCTCTTCCAATAATGTAAAAACATGCTACCGGGAAATGGAGCATCTCGAGTAATCGAGGAGGCGACCTCCGGGGGTTTTCTCGAGATCCGCGCGGTGGAGGAGTCTCACCGTGGCGAGATGCGGTTACTCTCGTTTTGCTTTCAGGGAATTGGAGCACCGCTCGAGCGGTTGAGCCCTCGTTACTGTGTCGCGGTCGCATATCACACAGCGCGCTGGCAATTGCCTCATCGTATTATTTATTATGCTTTAACGTCTAATGTCCCGGTGGCTACGCGAGCTATATAGACGACCTTGCACCATCTTCCTCTCGTCGTACGGAATAGGCCCGCAGATTATTATAAAGTGGATCTCGACAATTCATCAGAAAAGCTTCAAAAATATTTGCTCCCAATAATAAAAATTCTTTAAATCAAATCTAATCGATGAAATGAATATTAATGAATATTTTGGATCTCGAAAAAAAACCGCAACGGCAAAGGCGAAAATAAAACCCCCGGCGATGTACAGGGGTTCATTTTTCTGCCTACCCAATATTTTATATACAAATATATATGTAAACGTGAGACATATTTCGTTATGGATACTCTGCATGAAATTCCCCGTAAAATTTCCAATTATTCTGAAAGCAAATAAAAAAAAGGGAATCATAATGATCCATAAAAAAGAAATTGAATTGTACAAGGTGCCTTGACCCGATAACCCGACCAAGATAAGACGAGCCTCTTGAACTGCTTTGGGTCGTTCTGTGCGCGATGCCGTGTGTTAAGATCGTTGCTCCGATTTCTCTGCGTGTAAAATGGAGCGTAACGAGGCACCCCAGTTCCGCGGTCAACCCTGTCGGTCGCGGGTATATTATACCGAAGCAACGACAGTGTGCTCGTGTTGGCGTGTAGCTATGCCGTTCGCGTAGCCATCACAGAGAGTTTCGAGTTCACGCGTACTCGTCGCTGAGTTCTACCTCCCTCGCTCTCTGTCTCGAGAATCGAAGAGTTTCACAGGCAGCGAGAGAGTCTCGTCGGGAGCCCGCGAGTTTCGGGCACCATCGAGCAACACAGCAGCATAGAAGTACTGGCCGAGTGGGCGACTATACTAGCGCAAGTATATGGAACGCCTGATTCTAAAATTAAACGTTGGACCGCGCTGGAAATAGATGTTATGAGTGCGCGAGGACAGGACGAGAGACACCGGCCCATTATGCTCGCCCCGCATGCTGCGAGGTTTTCTTCTCTCGAACGATCGTTCCGATCCCTCCGATCTGATAATACTACCAGTTACGCCAGATGGACGAATCTCGTGCCCTCACGACAGATGATCCAAATTCGAAATTTCGTTACGAGTGGAGGCCTCTTTCGCTGTGTGACCTGAAAAACATATTCGTAAACCGATCAGAAAATCTGAAAGAGAATTTTGTTTTGTAACTGAGCATTCGAGGTGCTCGGTGGCACGCATGTGCGCGCAGTCCCATCGTTTCCTCACCGGCATCCAAAGAGTTGTCGAACGGGGCAAGCGCGCAATGCGCGGGTGTATGCATTCGAGAAACATGCTCGGATGCTTCTCGAGAAGCATGGAAACAATCCGTAACGATCACCCGTGATCCAACTCTCTCACTTCCTCTTATCTCTCGTCGCTCTCGTACAAACTTCGGGGGCAAACGGCGGCTTGAAGTGCAGCCACTTGCGGCAAGAGCTCGTCCGTTATATCATCGGTTGGTTCGATGCTCTCTCGCTCACGGATGAATGAAATTGCTCTGCGAACTGCTACGATGGACGTTGAACAAAATATTCCGAGTAACCCGTCCTTTCTGTAGGAAAAAATTACACAGTTATACAGTTGCAGTCTGGCCATACGGACCTCTCATCGATATTCGATATTTTGCACAATCTTTTTTCTGCTAACTTGGATAGTCGCAGGCAGTCGAGTTTAAATCTTCTCGGTGATCGATGAAGGGTCAAATTATCACAGCCTAAAATCAGCTTTGGTCGCCGCAACGGCCAACAGCTGTGTACCGAGAAAAAAAATGAAAAAAAGAACGGTACAATGACCGACAAAGTCGTACGAACCCTGCCATGTCCGGCGGCGTTAAGAGGGCAATCCATCTCTCAGGCGACATCCGCCAAAGCGGAAGTGTCCGCGCCAGAGGTACCGAATGAAGAATCGATTCTCGGAGCGGTGAGTGCAGCAAAATCGCATCAACGGAGCGCACAGAGATAGAGAGACCGGGTTCGATGATCGTTCCGTTGTAAGCAGTTTCGAAGGAAGAGAACGTGTAGAATTGGCACGGCGGAGTGACCGAGGAAATGCGGATGCTTTTGCTCTCTCTCCGTCTTGTCTGCCTACCGGTGCCGATGGCCGACATTGGCATGAAAACCGTAAGGTTGCGAAGATCCAACGCGATGGACTCTCGTCACTGAAAAAAAAGCATATCTGGAGTTAAAATCATCGATAAGAACGTAATCTATCTTCAGGTTTGAAATCTCTCTTGTTTCCTCTCACGACGTACGTGGACGAGAGGCTCATGAAAAATATACGTACCCATTATATACCTATGGAGCTTCGAAGTTAGATCTCCTTTGCTCGTGCCGGGTGCTCGGCCAATTTCGATAAATAAACGATTCAGCGTTGCACGCGCCCGGACACTGTTCGCCCACCTCGCTCCTCGCTGGTTCACGAGTTACATCCCGACGGTTTCAGAATTCGCCGACCTGGGAACATAACAGTTTTGAAAAATTATCGTCGAGCAGCTGCATGGACTTGGAACATAATAAATTCACGAAATTTTCTTCATATTTCGAATATCACAACTATGGAAAAAACCAATATTGATGGTTTTCGCAACATAATTTTTTAAATAAATTCTCTGACTTATCATTTGGGTAATGATAAATTGCTTGATCATCACCTAGAACCTGTCTCGACTTTTTTCCCCCTGGAAATCTTTGCAGGTATTTTATATTTTTTTAAGCGAGTCCTCACGTTTTTTCACATCTTCGTCTTCCTCTCTCTCTCGCGGTCGTGGATCGGCACAATTCCAGAAAGCAGGCAATCCCCGATAATCTCGAAATAACGAGACCCCGCCCTCTTCTCTGCCCCTTCCCTCATCGCCATTATCCGCTCTGTAGCGATCTCTTTCTATCCCTCCTTTCTCCCACTCCTCAGAGGCATCGCGCCGATGGCTGATATTTTGGGTACCGAACGGTAGCGACTGGATGGCTCGTCGCTGAAGAAGCCAGAGGCAATCCGAGTCGGCGGGTAATACGGGTCGGATTTATATCATTAAAGAAATGAGCTGGAATTTAACGTGACACGTAAAGCCGCTCTGTAGCTCGCTCAATTAATAAATAAACTCATGTCCCTTATTAACTCAAATCATATAACTGTGTCACAAATATTCAACGGTTTTCATAAACTGTATAAAATTTGTTGCAGCGAACGCACGGAGGTGAATCGGCCATTTATTTATTTAACCCCTCAACAATTCCCACTGAATTTCAATTTTTAGCCATTTCGAGTCTGATATAGAAGCTGGTTTAGTCCAACAATCCATTTGTTTTAAGTCCTTCGATTGCATGGACATCTCGAATATTCTATGTTTCAATTATAAAATTTGAGTTTAATAAATTTAAACGCCACCTGAAAAAAAAATGGCTTTCTCCCTACCGACTGTTAAAGGGTAAAAAAAATCGAGTTGAAAATAAAATCGCCTTGGATATTTGAGTGACCCTTATTGGCCGGAGCTCTCGCAGGCCTCGGGGTGAGAGAACGAACGTTCGATCGGAGGGACTGTACAAAGAGAGACGAAAGGCGAAGTGAGCGAAAAAAGGCGGGGAGGTGACGAGGTGTGAGGCGAGGAAAAGTTTGGGTGGGGGAAGGGGGGAGGAATCGGCGCGCGGGAGAAGTTCGGTAGCAGTGGGACGGCAACATCATCGTGAAACGGTTAGCGCCGCACGAACGTAACCTGAGCTCTTCTCGGACCCCCGACCATATATGTCCGCCTCACTCGCTCGTTCTCCCTCGCACTCCCGTTCCCTTTCTCTGTGGCTGTCTCGCTCGTACTGAAGCGCCTCGTACACAGAGTCTCGCTTATGATGTTCTCGGCAACTCGGCGAACCTCCATCGTCGCCTATCGTCGTCTTCGATGCGTCTTCCTCAACGTTGCTATCCTGAAAACTAACGGTAATTCCTTCACGTCGACCACCGTCGAGTCCGCTCTCGAGACTGTACGACTCTATGCTACTTACGATCTCTCCGACGCGACGCTTTCTCTCCTTTATCCTCACCTCATTGACCTGTCGGTCTAGCGATGACACGAGAGACGACGCTAATAACTCTACGAGCGATGCTGGCTTGAGGCAACTTTTATTTGATGCGAAATTCTTATCCGATTCACCGATCGATTGCCTGGGAAGTATTGATTATTTTAGTTTATGATTTTGTAATACAAGTATGGATGGACCTGTTGGATTGGAAACTTATGGTATAATGTTGGCGAGGCAAGTACCAATTTTTTTGTGGCAGACCATCGGTCTTTTCTTTACAGAGATATTTGAGGAATTGTCTGGATCGTGGAAAGAAAGTGGCGGGTATGGACGGAACTTTGTGTTCGCAGATAGGGCCATGAGCATTCGCGCTCGCGGGTAGATTGGAAGAATGTTTTTTGGATGCTTTCGAATTTCCACAGATGACGCCACGATCCGAGTGATAGCTGAGAATGGGCTTTACCAACGGGGAGAAAGGACCGACGTAAATTGGCTTTTCGGCGCAATTTTGAATCCACTGCGATCGCAGGGTTCGTCAACGCATCGATTCGATTGTCTTTTCCAAACGAGTCGTAATCGATCGAGGCAACAAATTGTGCCACTGGGACGCATAAGTCAAGGTCACGAGTTGCAACCAGCGGAAATGTTGCAAAAGTTTCGAGAGTGAATCATCGCGAGCGGTTAGCAATTTTGACCGTCGCAATTGAACCCGACATATAATCGACGGGCCAATGAATCGACAACGAAGAATGTAAGAGCTTTCGTCGCGGTATTTATAATACAAACGAGAATAACAACTCGACGGACGCCGAATAATAGAATTCCCGTGTTGCCGATGAGAATAACTCGGTGTTGCCAATAAATTTTATTTAGCGAGCGAATTACGCATTGTATGTGATAAATCTTGGCGAACGGGTTGACAATGGTCGAAACTCTACTCAACCGTCTCGTCGTGATCTACGGAATGGGCTTTCGGATATTCGTATCGCGTCGAGTGACCGTTTGATCTTCGGCGGATACTTTGTACTGAACTGGCAATCTGTCGTGCGGCTCTCGACACGCGCATAATTCGCGACTCTGTTACATGCACCGGCGGGAACTCGTGGTCGGGCCACTAATTACTCGATGTTTCTCGCATATTTTGTACTATATTCGCGCGAGTTTAGAACGTCCAGCACGTACCGGACTCGGGCACGTTCTAGTAATTTCTAACGGTGCATTGCCCTGACGAAGATACTCTTTGTTTACAACGGAGGTTATGGGAGACTCGCAACGTAGTTTCGTTGACTTGCTAAATTTCGTAAATTACGTTAGAAATGTCGAACACAAAGTGTCCTGAAGTTTCATTCAATATCACGGATTACGCGGAGGACGTTGAAACCGAGAGACAACGAATTTTTCAGTGAAAATTGTTTCATTACTTACGCGAAAACTCGAGGTCCAGACACTGCGACGCGGCTTTTTCGCCCGGAGCCGCTCAAACGGACGAGAACACGCACGCGCACTGCGCACCCGACCCGCGCACGCCTTCTCCGCCTATCATTTACATGCAGAAATTGTAACGGTTGGGCTTGAGAATAACTAAAACGTTAGAAATGACTGATGACTAAAGCTTCGATGAGATAGAAATTGATAATGCGAAATTAGTGAAGCGCTTATCACTTCTACGATGCTTCTCGGGATGAGAAGAGTGCGAGTGAAGTACACTGAAAGAAAACCAGCAACCCGGTCGTCGATCCTCTTTCCTTCCTTTCAATCGATCGAGAATGCCATGCTCTTTACACAGCTACAGTTGCGAGATTCTATCTCGCGACGATAATATAATTTTTATTTAGTTTCTAAATTTTTGTTTTTTTTTTCTGAAGATATTCTATAACTAGACTTTATGGAGTTGTTGAATTTCATTGTTAGCTGTAAGTTGCACCAGTGGATCCGGAGGCTTCTAAAGATTTTTGGAAACCGATATCAAAACTGCTACAATAATATGAATAATCCATCTCATGATTGTTTTTAACAATATATTTTCGTTCCTCTCTCTCAACATAGGTATCTCGGACAAGATAGATTTTTGTGTTTCTCATGTCTTTTTTTTCTTTCGTATATACAAAATTAATATCGATCATTTACACTTTCACGATTACAGCTAATTAGCAGTATTATTTTTCGAATGGTAAAATTTTTCTGAATAAAGATATCGAGTTATGACCGTACAAGTAGAAGACAGACGTGAGGAAGAGAAGAGAAGAAAAGGAGAAAAAAAATTAAATCAATGTGAAATTACTTAACAGAAAGGTAACGGAAGATAAGAAACTGATGAAAGTTCCAGGGTGAGCGCACGGGACAGACGAGGAGATCGAGAAATCTCGAAGCCTCGAAACTTCTATTGGCAGTGTGCAAATATCCAAGTTTTAAAACTTTCGCAATGCTAATTATTGTTAGTATCATTTGATCTAACGTATCGAATACGTTTTCCATTACGATTACAAACGAACGATCCAAGGATCGTGCGACAAAGAAAAAAGTCAATTGATCGGGAAGCTTATAGCTCCTCGCCTATGGAAGAATCGCGATATGGATTCCGTCGAAGCTGCGATAAACTCAAGCATCGCAATCTACCTATCCACGATATTTACGGTAAAATTCGAAACAAAAAAAATAATAGGACAGAAAACAAGAATTTACGATCGAGGAATGGGAGTGAAAAGTCTTTGACAAACTTTTTTTTTAGAGAATTGAGTCTGCCAAAAGCCACCTCAAGTGGATGAGCCGATTTTTTATCAGTTCATTTCTTTTTCTTCTTTTTCAGTCACGGCTACTGAGTCGCCATTAATTAAATATAAATACGGACACGCTGGCCAAAGATAAATACTGTACACAGACAATAATGAATCTCTCTCACTTAAAAACGATTGAAAAATTATTTACCCTCGAAAAAAAAGGAAAAAAAAAAAAATCGGCAAAAAATGCATAATTTAAATAATGCTCATGGAGCGTCTATATCGTTTCCTCGTGTTGGTACTTGATACGAGAGCAACGGATAGCGGAGTGGGCGGTGTTACGGGCGTTACCGGTGTAACGGCAAGATTAACCGGTGACGTGCCCGTATAATAGCCGGTACTTGTCGTCGGTGTTTCAGCTCCCTGCCGAGCCGAATACGGGGGCCTGAGCTACCAAATATAGTTCTCAGTCTGCGGTGCTCTCATCACTCCGACACCGCCGCCCAATCGTCTATAATTCATGCAACCGCACAGGCGCCACTGATTTTGTTCAGGATCGTATACCTCGATGGTTTTCAGATACGCCGCTCCGTCGAAACCACCAACCGCGTATAGTTGGCCGTTAACCACTGCCAGACCTACCTGAAATTGCATTAGAGACGATAAGTTAGTTTGATAGCCAGTAAAGACAGTTGCTATAAAACAAAAAACCAGAGCTGAGCTGTGGGTGAAGTACACAAAAATTTATAATACCTCAACGATTTTTTTACTACTTAAACGCGGGTTTTTTTGTTAGTATTTTCGATTCAAGAATCTGTCAAAAATTTCCAATAATTATAATTTCAGCGGAAATGTATTTAAAAAAATACTATTTAGAATAAACGAGAAGGAACCCTTTCCGTTTTTTAAATTAAATTACTCATGATATTTTAACGACGCAATGTTCGTCGACAAAAATATCGGCGATAATAAGTTCGAATAGACGAATTTCAAAGTTTGTTATACCCCGCTTCGTCTCGAGGTCATAGCGACGATCGGACTCCATGAATTCGTGTGCGGATTGTATCTCTCCGCGCTGGACAATTCCATGCAATCGTCCCGTCCACCGACCGCGTAAATGAGATTGTTGAAGACCGCACAACCAAGATGTTTCCGCCTGGTGGACATTGGCGACACTTGGGACCACTTGTTTTGTCGGGGATCGTATCTCTCCACGGTGTTAAGAGGCGCCTGGCCATCGGACCCGCCGATCGCGTACAAATATCCTCCGAGCACCGCAACCGCAACCCCCAATCTTCGTGTCGTCATCGGCGATACTTTCGACCATTTGTTTTCCTTTGGATCATACCTGGATAAAACGATCGTATTGAGAATAATAACTCTACGGATAGACATAATTACAGAGCCAGAGAAAAATTGTATTGCGACTAATTATTCAATGAAGCAAGATAACGGTAATGAAACAGCAATAGTGAATCGAAACTAGCATCGACGACAAAGCGTACCTCTCGACGTGGTTGAGACACTGGACCCCATCCTGTCCCCCAACGGCATAAAGAAATCCATCGAGCACAGCAACCCCGACACTGGTCCTGCAGGACGTGGTAGGCGCGACGTCGCACGACCACTGGTTGGTCTGCGGATCGTATCTCTCGATACTGTTCAGATAGCTTTGACCGTCGTGTCCGCCGACAGCGTAAAGCAAATCGTTTAGAACCGTTACACCGACGCCGCAGCGTCTCTTGCTCATCGGCGCGACCATTTTCCAGTCGGCCGTATTTGGATCGAAGCGTTCAACACTCGCGATCGCGTCACCCGAACACCATCCACCAACGGCGAACAGGACCTCGCCGCGCCTCGTCGGTTTGCGTGGCCGGGTGCGCGGTCCCTGCATCAACGGTCGTTCCTGCGGCAGTAGCAAATAATTCTTCGCCTCGTCGACGAGATCGCGGCAAGCGTCGTCCGATCGAACCAGCAGATCGGAACCGACTGTGCCGACGAGGAATTTCGGGCTCAAGAGCGGCAACCGAACATGTTGCAACACGTGCGCTAAATGCTGTCGGCGTTCTGTCACGTTGTACTTCACCCAATTCATCACAGCGCTGAAAACTTGCTCCTCAGTACGGACGTTCAATTCGTCCGAGGATATTATATCGACCAGTTGGCTCACAGGAAGCAAAAGAAACTCCTCGCTCTCCATCACCTGGTCGGAGAAACGGAACAATTCGTCAATTACAGAGCAATTTTTTTCTTTCGCAGATGGAAATTGACTGGCTGGATGACCGAGCTCAAAAGTATGTGAACCTGAAGACATCTGCATGATATTTCGTGTCCTGCTAATATCTTCAGGATGATGAAATTATACCTCTTGAAAATTGTGCTGTGTAAATTTGTCCGCGATCCTCAGCAGCTCCCGACACGAGTGAGTATCGGCAAAGGCTCGGATACCAAGACAATTGGACGGATCCAATTGTCGCTTGAGAAACTCGCAACAAATATCCTGTATCTCGGCGAGCTGGAGAAGACAAGCAGCAGGCAGTAGTGTCTGGACGTTGGATTCCTCGACGATTATGTGCGATGTATAGCAAAAATCTATCAGCAACTCCATAGCGACTTCGTCGATATCCCTTATCGTCACCTCCGTCTGACGGGACTCGGCGAGTTCACCGGTAAACATCGCCCTGTTTTTCGAACAATCATAAATTACATCGGTTAAAATGAAAAATACGAATATTAGGAAAGTATCGATGACTTCCTATCTACACTGTCAAATAATACTGTAAATTTCATATACCTGTCTGAAAGTTTTTATGAAGAAACTGGCACATTAAATTTAATGTACATTTCTAATGAAAAATAAATATACTTTTTCATTGGAACTAAAGTAAATGATGAAAAATAATTTTTTTTCAATGCCTTTAACATACTAAACATTAATTTTTCATTGCAATTGTATATGAAACTTAATACACCGCTTGGAGATAAAATTTCGGACATTAAATTTCATAGAATTTTTTTTCCAGTGTACAGAAGAATCGATATTCTTTGACGATTAAAAGGTGAACAAATTACCTAAAGTAAGGGCTACAAGCAGACAGTATTACACGATGAGCGAAGATCTTTCTCGTTCCGACGTTGAGTACAACGTCACATAATTCTCGATGTCTTCGGAGTACGTTTAATTCGGTGAGGGTCGCCCGTGGATGTTTTTCCGAGGTGTGACTTAGCCTCGCGGGTGATGGCGCCCGCTCGATGACCATCTCGCCCATCCTCTGGCCAGAGGATTGGGCGCAGTTCACGGACGATGAGGATGATGATGCCGTAGACGAGGACGAGCCTCCAGGTCCACCGGGAGCCGCAGCTAGTGCAGCGGGCGACGATGTCGCCGCACCCGCCGCCGCTGTCGCTGCTGCTCCGGCACCCGTGCCACCCGAGGCCGGGCCTCGGCTACCCCCGGCTAGCTGTAGTCGCAGCGGGGGTGACGCCCAACCCCACACCGAGTCTATCTGGAACACCATTCACCAACGACCGAGCTGGGAGTCAACTCTTTTAGTTCCCTTATATTCTGGATCGCTGACCAATCGAATCGGCCCAGCGGCGAAAAAAACGATGGATATCGTCTCTCCGATTCACACAATCTCGAATACATACAGGCCCTCAAGCTAAAATCATTCGGAATCTTAGAATTAGAATCTGACGACACGGAATGAGAAAAGTCCCATGGGGGAACTTGCGAAGGCTTCAGAAAGATATAAAAAGTGATCAGACAGGGTTGGATAATTTTGCAATGAAGGCGCAAAGGAACAGAGCGGAAAGAAGTTAAAGTAGAAAAATTGCGCCGTTTGCGAAAAGTAAGCAGATGGTTGTTGTTCATGTGGCGCTTGCGTAAGGTGCTTGAAATTGAAAATTCAACGGAGTCACCGTCTATTCGAAGACATATTTTTTTTATTAAAAAAAAAAAGTAAAATAACTTTTGACTCTAAAATTGCGGGAGAGCTCGAGAAAGGATGTGGGACCGAATAATTTTGAAATATGTAATGGAGAATGTGTTACGAGAACACCTCACCTTTGATGCTTTGAGAAACCAGGAGGCAAGAAATAATGAAATTCTACTCTTCTCCGCTGACTCCCGTTCGTTCCTAGTGCGATCCACCTTCGTTAATCATTCTAAAAGTTTTTTGTTTCTTTATGAAGGAATTTCGAGCAGCGCTTGTCTATCCCAGAGCTGTCTGATCTTATACCTAGAAAAAAATGAAACATTGTTATCGAATTTATTGGGTCCAAGAACAAGAGTAGATGCTTTGGCATTTGCGTTTAGACTTTGAATAGCGAGACGAAAAATTCTGGTATTTTCAGTTGAGAATTTACTGAATGAGAACTTTCCAATTTATCAACAGATTTTGGCAATGGGCATTGGGTTGTCTAAAAATCATGTGATCTAAGTCGAATGGCATATTACAATCAGTTGGAATGCTTTTCACAACCTATCGGTAAGCATTTTTTTCAAATAAAAAAACTTTACGAACGGAAAAATAATTCTGTAAAACATTTCATTTGAGAACATGTACTCCCATTTCCTTTTTTAAAATTATAGTTGCATAAAAATTACATCGCTCAACCACAGTGACGATGGACAAGTTCCGCCTGTATTCACACTGTTTATAGGTGTCTTAACCGAGTTGGAAATTCTTGCGCAGCATACTTTCGTTACACGTACGACAAGAATAAATTGGGACTAAATTTCACAAACCGGAATCATATTTAGGTCTTCAGCAGGCCAATGCTTCAAACAATTAAGCAAGCAATCAAAAATGTTTAAAACACGAATTTTAAGAACCTAAAAAAATCATAGATTGTAATTTGCTGTCGAAAATTAAAGATTCACAATTATTCATTTTTCACACAAATGCAAATGCAATATTTAAACAGTAAAGAAGCTTACCCCAAATATCCAAGGGGCTAAATGTCGATAATAGAAATGGGGTCCCTAAATTATGCCCGTGCAAAATCACACACTCCAACGTCTTCCAACGAAGAATCCTATTCAACTTTGATAGCAAGTCCAATTTTTTTTTTCACAAACTTATCACAGAGCACACTCCCAAAAAATTGGTATATTCTAGTGTTGTTTTTTTTTCTGTTTGTTTTTTATTTGGCAAATTTCTTTACGGAGACGAACTAATTGGTGCGTCTATTTGGCCGATTGGAATTCGTACACCGTGTTTATCGCGTCAACCCGATTATTCATCGGTGAACGATCATTTCGTTTTTTTTAAATTAATTGTATGTATTACGCGAACGGTATGCGATCGTGTACAGCGGGTCGTAAAACCCAGATGCGACACACGATCATGGAGAACTGGGAGACCGAACGAGAACGACTCGCCACAAGAGGAATTCGTATGCAGCGCCACCTGTAGCCGTAGTCGACTGTCGAGCGTGCGTTCGAGCCTGACCGGTCGCGCTTCTCCTTCCCAAATATTGTCCTATTTGATTCTCGTCGAATCGCGCTGAATTAGCGATCTGTCAATCGCCGTAAAGAAAAAAGATATTTATTCGTCGTTACGCTTTCCAGATGCTCGTGACGCGACTGAATGTTTAAGGGCAACTAGAGTTAGCGACCAGCATCGACGTACGATAGAAGTGTGTCAGGCGGTATGATTAATGTAGAAACTATAACAATTTCCGCCTGAATAATCGATTAATTAAGCGCTCGTCCAAGTTTATAACCTGATCAAGACAATCTCAAAAAAAAAGTTTACCAAAGCTTTGTGCGCTGAGTATTTTATCCGATAAACCGTGAAACTCGCTATGCGATGAGTATGAACAATGGAACCGAAAAGCGTGCAATGTCTCGTCAGGGACTTGGACCTGACGCTTCAGCCGCGAATTGCTCCGCGGTACAAAACTTGGCTTCCTCTGGCTACGCAGCAGGTAATTTTTTGTTCGCTGCACAATGGTAGAATTGATGGGGGTTTTGAAAATAATTTTTGAAAATTTTTTTCAGCTACGCCTGAGGAGTCTCGTACGAGTCATAGGATACAATTTGGAGGTGGATAGGAAACATGAGACTTGCTGGTTCTACTACACTCTTCACAGATCCAGCATGTCATCACCTTTGTACACCAGCAAAGCTGTAGATAACGCGAGCGCCAGATGGGCCAGTCTAGAAGTGCCTACTCTTCATGCTACAGGACTTTCCGCTGCCAGCGGTAAGATTAAATTTTTATAGCTATTATCAAGTCATAATTTAAATGGATTGATTTTTGTTCTGGTTTTGTCTAGTAATTGGTCCAGTTAACAACTAAGATTATCCATACGTGTTGATTATGTACAGATCATAGCATGAGTAATCAGTTCAGATGTTCGTAGTAGATCTAGAGAACACTGTTGCATATACAATGTTCCCTTGTACGTGATTGGTGCAAATTTTACGGTTTGGATCTGTTGGTAAAACAGTCATGATTTTTTTTAGATACAATTTTGATAGTAGTTGGTAATAGGTTGCAGGGATTACTTTTCATTGTTTTCATTCTATGTGATTTTTTTTCTTACACTAGAAATCGTCTTACGACTATGGAGAAGAACAGTATCGAAAGATCCAACGACGGACGTGACGGTGTTCACCTGGGGAATATCGTTTACCGGCCTGGCTTACATGGGACCGAAATTGCCGACCAATCTCGAAACGATTTTGCGCGACAATTCACTGATATTTCATTTACACGGCGGTTACTTCGCACCGTCATACTGCCTCATAAGTCCGCCGGACTTGAAGCGATATCTTTACATGAATATAACGCCGAGCGAGATACGGGAAAGTTACACGGTCGTCAAGCTAACGAGTCTGCGAAGCAAGATGCAAGCGCTGAAGCAACAAACCGAATCCGTTCAGACGCTCCGGGAACGCATCGCCTCGGGGGACGAGGTGCGATCTCCCAAGTACAAACAAAATTCGCTTAACAGGCTTTTGCAACCGAAGAAAATAAGCAGAGAGAAGAAGGCTGAGATCTTGAGGATACGCAAGGAACTCGAGATCGCAAAATTTCGAACAAAATTGTTGGAACAAGAGAGAGTGAGAAAGATGGGAGAATTGAGAACGCTCAATCAGCTACGCACGTCAATAATGGAAGAAAATCAGGATCACGGTAAACATCAATTTTAAAACACAATTAAGAACACGTATGCAGGTAAAATCCCGCTTTCCGTTCCTCTGAAGCACCTTGTGTTCAGCCGTGGACAAAATTTCTTCATAAACAAGCAGGTCTCAGTTTCCGCACGCTATGCGGAAAAGTGACTTTTTGGGTTTACTTCACAGGAAGGGAAAGCGAGATTGTACCGGGATACGTTAAGAGCAAGCTCAATTGCCTATATGCGTAGGTATTGAATTAAACTCTGAAACTAACGTTCTCATTTTTCCGTATAATCGGCGACAAAGGTTTGAATCTGATGGACAGGTATCGCGAGTTGAACAAAGATATCGAAAGGCTACGTGAGTGGCGTCAGAGTCACTTAGAATCCCGCGAAGGCTACATACAGACAACATCCAATTTGGCGCATCGCCGTCGTCAGTTGATATCGGAACTCTGCCTCATCTATCCTATAAGCCAGGAGAACGAGAAAAAATTTACTATAAATAATGTACATTTGCCGGACAGCGAGGACCTGGATGCATCGAACGACACCCAAGTGGCCGTGGCTTTGGGCTTCGTGGCTCACACCACCCAGATGATAGCAAATTTTCTGAACGTTCCAACGAGATATCCTATTTTGCATTACGGATCGCGAAGCAGAATCGTCGATCACATAACCGACAGTCTTCCCGATAACGAGAGGCAGTGAGTACATTATCAGACCGAGCATTATCTATACGCACAGTAAGTACAAAACTGACTCGAATATTCGTTTACAGATTTCCTCTCTTTGCGAGAAGCAAGGATAAGCTACAATTTCACTATGCTGTTTATCTCTTAAACAAAAATATTGCTCAGCTTCGATGGTACTGCGGACTTCCTACTTTCGATCTGCGAACTACGTTACCGAATCTGGCGTCTCTTATGATCAATATAAAACCCAATCAACCGTAAGTCGTAAAAAAAATCGAAACTCACAACTTAATTGGGTCCGTTGCTGAATGCAGTTCTGCCCTTTTCGCTGAACTATTGCCAGTATTGTTAGCATGTATAAATATCTATGTAGATCAAACGTTTGAATTTTTTTTCCTTTTTTACATTTACTTGTAGTTTGGATGGTTCGAAACGTACCTTTTCTGGTTCCTCCTTGGACACCGACATGGGCAACGGGAAGCAGGCACCCCTCACGCCTCCGATCCACAAGGTGATGTTCGAGAAGTGCCCGAGAACGCCTCGTTCGATGAGTCAATTGAGGAGCGTCAAATCGGGCCTGTGCTCGTCATTGGACCAAGGCCTCGACAAGCCACCGCAGTCTCAGATACTCAGCAATAAATCCAAGCGTATATACAAATCGGAGGAGAGTGCAATAGACGAGAAGCATCTGTCGTTGCCGCGAGAAAAGGGCAGCGATGAGACTCTCAACGACACGGTTTTCGACAACAGCGATCCGCGCGTCGGCAAGCGAGCTTACCAATTGCTGGCAGAACTACACGACATGGCTATTGAAATCCTGACGCCAGTCTCAATATCCAAGCCCAAGAATGTCTCGGACACTACGGACGATTCGGACAGCGCAAAACAGAGAAGTTCCAATTCCGTGAGCAGCTGCGAAATGGCACTGAGCGGAAGTCAGAACGACATAATCGGGAGTCCGAACGACAGCGGTGCTTCCGGTGTAAATTTTACTAACGGAGATTGCGTCTCGTTGGGAGATGACGTGAAGGCAGCTGAACATCGTGTCGCTTCCGTCGTCAACGAGCCAGACAGTAAAAGCGTATCGTCGAATGGAAGTTCGGCTAATCCGTGCGGATCTTATGAGAGGGACAAGAGTCAAGAGACACTTACCGAAGTGGGCCAAAAGGATAGTAGCGTAGTATCGAAGAATTCTGTTCACAGCGAGGACACGCTATCGAACTCGTGTGCATCGCTGGACGACAAGCCGAGTTCCAATTACGAAAGGAAAGATGAAAAAACGATGATCGGGTCCGCCTCCAGTTATCCGGACAATTACAATTCGGGGATGGCAGGTTTGATGCTGAGAGGATACGAATCCGACGGGAGGTAAGCTGAAATCAAATTCTAAAACGATAAAATATAAGTTAAAAACTTTAAAACGATGAAATAATTAATTTAAAAATCTCAAAGATACATTTGTTCTGTAAAATTGTAACGCACACGTGTATATAATTTCAGAATCAGTTTACGTAAAAAAGTTTCCCACCTAGTCAATTTATTTTCGATCAAATATTTTTTCAACGTGTACTTAATAAACTTGCGTTTCACGATCTATTTGATTTAATCGATAAAAATGCTTTTAGATCGGACAAGCAAGGAGCGAGGAATCGTTTGGACGCCAATTGTAGAGCAGAGTCGAGTACGAATTCGGAAGGGCCTTCGGAGTACAGCCAGTTGGTAAGACAAAATTAAGTTTCGCTCGTACTCCGAAGTAAAAACGCGGGACCGACGATAAATCCCATAAATAATCAATGAGAAACGACGCGATACGTTTGTATCAATCGCGTACATTTACCATTGGCTCTTAATTAAATCAACTGATTTTGTATTCACGCAGCTCGACGAGAAGCCGCAAACGTCTAAATCATTGTCTAACGCGCAAGCGAACAAAGATCAAGAAGCTACGAGTGAGTTTCGCGCATCGAGCGACTACATTGATTCCATACGTCGAAGTTCCGAAAACGTATTTGCGAGAACCGAAGCACTGGCCAGTAAAAAGACTAGCTTTAAAGTAATGAAACCTCGAATGTAATATATACATAAATATATCTCAATGTTGAAGTTCTTGCTTCATCCACGGATCACGTAGTGAGAACATTTCTACGGGAAAAAAAAATATAAAGTAATAAAGTTAAAGCAACAAAACGAATTTATCAGATTCTATCGCGAGACTGCAATTCGATTATATCGAACAGTCTTTGTCCTAATGAAACTATATTCTAAAAGAAAAGATTAGTCCCGGCGACCGAAAGAATCTGATTCTATACCGCGTCCTCCTCGAAAGATCGGGCATTTGATATTTCAATTAATTTGTAAACGCAGCTCCACAGTACTAGAACGTGCATATTGTTTTATCTCGTACCGTGACTACCTTGATTTAGCCATAACCGAGAATCCTATTCTGCATTAATAATAAAGTGTTGAATTTACAAACAGAACAACAAATAAAAAAATAAAACTTGTTGACAAAATGTGATTTACTTGTATAGAAACCATCTAGGTCATATCTATCAAAATAATCTATTGTAATGATTATCACACGATTAATAATAATGTACAGAAACAAACAGAATCTTCTTCAAGTGTTATCCCTTTGTTGAGTCGAGGAGCAATGATTGTACAAAATTCGTTATAGACTAAAAAAAAAGCAATTATTTTATTCAAAGGACTGTCTTCCTCGCGCAACTCTTAAATCTCTAATCTTATCGGTAGGTGTTTGACACAAAATGATAAAATTTCAATGAGGTTCTGTCGTCGATCGATAGCTTTTTTTACACTTAGATGCAGCTACCGTTGTTAATTGTACGCTTGGATAATGAACCGCTGATTTTTTTTTCTTGATTATTTACAAACAAAAAAAAATGATTCTGGCACGAGTTGGGCATGAGTTCCCCTTGGGACGAAAAGAAGAAACATCTAAGGAAGATTGACGTTACGCGAAACTGCTCCACTCTCGTTCGAGACTTTCTGAAGACCCACGAGCTTGGCACTTGTTTCCCAAAGTCTGAGACCGATCTCGGGACTGAACTCTTTCTTCGATTTGTAAATCTTGCAGTCGCGATAGAGAAGACCATTTTCGTCGGACAGCGATGCATCCGTCGCGCAGTGCAATACCGTCTGTGCGCCCTGTCGTGAAAGAAACATACATAATCAAAAAAATTTAATCCAATAAGTTGAGCCAACGAAACAGAACTATGGGCAGTACTCGAAGTACTGTAGATTTGGTTGGGATTTGAAGTGTATCCATACTCGTTTTTCAATCGGATGTGCTGTTATCTAAAAGTAACGTCACTTTCGGTTTTAAAATGACATTAGATAACGCTTAACGCGAACCTAACTGCGAAAAGTTTTAGAAAAAATATTCGAGAAATACTTCAAATATAAAAAATACTTGATCCTTCAAGTACCCGCGATACTTTCTACGTGGAATATTTTTTGTACTTTGCGTAGCTTTGCAATGAAATGACAACGACAAGTGTACGGACGTACCTGATAGGCAGTTCGCAAGAACAGAAGCGCTACCGGTGAAAATACGATGTAGTGAAACCAGCTCCGTTTTACGTTTCTGAACAAACCAGTGTACGTGAATCCAGGACAGACCATGTAGACGTTAACGCCAGTGTTTTCGGTTTTTCTTGCTAGTTCGGTGGCGAAGTAAGCGTTCGCCAACTTCGAATTGCAGTATCCCGGATTCATGCGTCCCTTGGCTGGAAGTCCAAGCTCGCCATTCAAATTGTCGAAATCGATCGTACCAGAATCCAGAAGCTTCGAAGTCACGATGATAATTCTGCAATGATTAAAATAATCGTTTACTTTGATAGACCAGTAAGATCTTCATTGGAATGAGAATGAAACTTGCCTGCTCGGAGCGCTCTCCTTAAGACGATCGAGAAGCAAATTCGTCAGGAGAAAATGACCGAGATGATTCACTCCGAAATGAATCTCAAAGCCATCCTCGGTGAGAGCACGATCTTTCAGCGGCACGTAGACGCCTGCGTTGTTGATGAGTCCATGAATCTCTGGAAAGTCCTGGAGTACCGATTCAGCGAATTTCCTGACAGAGGCCAGAGAAGCAAGATCCAACACCATCGGTATCTAAAAAACCAGAGCAAAGGAATTATAAAAAAAATTGTTTTCAAAGTTATGCATAAAATTTCTCCCAGAATTAAAAATACCTTAATCTACTTTGACTAGCCAGGTGCTTAGAGCATTGAATGAAAGGCTCTGCAGTAGTATTGTCTATGTTCACAAAAATCTATGGATACATTGGATCTCCCATTGGCCATTGAATGATTGTTTGATAGCTATTGGCACAAACTCATGAAAAATTTAATACCTCATTATCTTTGGGATAACAGTTGAATAAGTTTGCAGAATTATCAAATAAATAATGAATGGTCATTTAAATTTATGATTTGGTAAAATCATTTATGCACTTGCAAAAAAAAATTATGTGGATCGCTCATAAATTCGATCGAAAGTAAATTTCCATCAAATTGTCGAAGTTAAATATTTATAATTATAGAAATTCAGCCTGAGCAATTTTATTGGCCCTATAGGGATATTGAAGAAATTAATCTCTTTAAAAACCAATTTTTCTAGGACAAAAAATTCTCATAAATGAATCTTGTCATCTTTCGAGTAAGAACGTCGGGAGTTTGCAGAATTATCAAATAAAAAATGAATAAATTTCAGTGAAGCCTTCCTTACATTGGTTCCCAAAACCATACAGATTTATAATTTCATAAAATAATCTATATTACTGCATAAAATTTAGTAAATCCCTCATCAATCTGATGGAAAGTGGATTTTCATGAAAGTCGTTACGTTCAATCTCTAAGCCTAAGACGCGACATTTGGGCAGACAAAAAAATGTAAGGTGCATAATAATAATAAAGGCCGGGAGTAAAAGTGATGATTTTGGACGGATCGTGTATCAGGGGTGGGTCGTCCCTCACCATCTCGCCGGCAGCAGTTTCCCTGCGTATTTCGGCAGCAACGTTTTTCGCACCGTCGATATCTCTGCAGGCCATTATAACGCGAGCTTTGCGCTTAACGAGCTCGCGAACGGTTTCCTTTCCGATGCCGGAATTCGCACCGGTAACGAGGTAAACTCGTCCCTGTAGGCTGCTCGTATCCTTGCATCTCCCCCAGGTGCATTCGCGACACTTTCGGAGAAGTCCAATTATCGCGATAATCGGCACGAGTATGTAAACGAAACTCATTATTTTACGATAATATATTCACTCACGAGGTGCAATTTAACATACGACACAACGACCAAAATTGTTAATCATTTCGTAAAACCGCCATTCGGAATGATGCGATGCAGGATGCAGCTATTGCAGATCTGATGCAAGATCACGATTCGTGTTGTGTCTTGTAGATGGGAAATCGGAACGAATTTTCTGCCGGTACAATCGATAATGTCGACGCGATGCGGCGGATTTCTATCGACTTGGAAAACTAAAAGAAAGTGTTTAACATTGGTCAATATATTTTCGAATTATAAACAATTCAGTAATCGAGATAAACGACATAATTGACAACATTATTTAATTTAAGGTGCTGTCGATGTAGTGTTTACGTTGTAATGCGATGGCGCAATCGCACGGTAAATTTTTGGTAAAGATTGCTGCACGAAATTGTGCGCCTGCGCAGTCATTTTGCAATAACTATGGATGAAGAAGACCAAACTATGATAGAGGAACGCTGTGAAAGCGGACCTTAAATTGCGGAGACTGTATTTTTTAGTAAAATCAAAATTATCTTCTATTGCAGTGAAATATATAGAACTGTATACATTTATCTTTTGCAGGGCCCCCATGCGACATTATCGGAAAGGTCTACTCCCTAAAGATTTTGTCCCATTTTTCGTACACGGAAGCAACTCTGGGCAATGTGGAAGTTGTCATGTTTCCAATTCGCGTCGTAGATAGCGCTAGCATTTTAGTGAGTTGTTTGCTAATCTTTCGAGGATCGACTTGTTCATCTCTGTTGTCATCCATGTCTCCGTGGTTCGCATAGTGTCATCTTGACGTCTCGTCAGCTGCCAGGCCATCTGCTGAAAATTGGCGTCCCGCAAACTTGCCTACATATACGCATACACATACGCACACATACACATACGCGAAACACGATCAAACGAAATGCCGGAGTATTTTTTTACTTGCGCCTTTTCGTCACCGCCCGAACGCACGATCGAAGAGTGTCTCGTGTAATCTCTCAGCAACCGAAATTCCGCACGAGTGTGACAAAAGTGAAAAGTCGCTGAGTTGCGACGATAAAAAAAAAAGAAGAAAGTGAATAAAATCAACAATTCGTGGAGAACAATGGTCGAGCACGAGACGAGTTCCTGTTTCGTCTCGCCTTATTTAACATGAAACTTCGTGAGCAAAGAGATTTGAATAGAAAAAACAACAAGAAAGTTTGCAATTCTGTGATGCGTCAGCTGGCGAACGACAGGAAAGCTGGGTTCATCGTCGATGACGATGGCTTCGTCTGAGCTTGACGCTCAATCTGTGAAAGATTGATGATGCATTTTCGCCGTCGCGCGACCTATCGCAAGACTGATTGTTCCCATTAAAAATAATCTTAATCCGTAATCTTAATGATTGGATCTGAAGATTGCCATTTTTCAGTATTAGATTCGTCAAACGTCGTGCAACGCAAAAATCCACTGTTCTGAATTTATAAGTTTTATTCAGCACATAATTATTTTAACTTTTTAAGCACTGAGTTAATTATAAGCAACGACAATGTCAGGAGGAGAGAGAAAGAAACGTGGAGGTGACAGAGGACAGGGATGGGAGGAGGCTGGAGCGGAGTTCTATCAGGAAAGCTACCCTGCGGCTATAGAAGCCGACTTGCAGCAAGCGTTGCAGCGTGATCCTTCTCATATCGCTACGCTTCTGCCTAGCAAGAAGTCACGAGTTGGTGAGTTGAAAACAATGACTTGATGAATAACGGAGCCAAAGTTCAAATACAATTGGATGTCTGTTTAAAAAAATCATTGGAGCAAAGGCAATTCAAAATCTATTGTATTGAAACATTATCGTATGTATTATTTGTGTTATATCGTACACATTTTTTGATTTCTTCTTTTATTTAATAAATTTATTTGTTTTTATATTTATACACCTGTATGTTTCATTTTCAGAATTTATATGAATTTTACAAAATAAATTAAAAATCCGAAAAAGAGACTTATGTGCAATAAAAAATAAAATTGCGATAAAAGGGTATTGCTTGTTGAGTAATTTCGATCATAATGTTAAATTACTAATGTGATTTTAACACGAGAATAATTCAATTGATTGGTTTTTGTACTCCCTTAAGATTATTTTTCTGATAACCAGAAAGACCACTTGTTTACAACCGATTTAATCGTACGATTTTAATCTACCAAAGTGTCGATAACATTCCTTATCTACAACACGATCGCCTCGTCGGAAATATGACTCAAAGATAATAGTCGACAATGAAACCCTTTAATTTTTTTTTATTATTATTTTATTTTCTATCTAGCCACAGCCAAGAGAATTCGCAACGAGCCTCGCACAACTCTTCGAAGAAGAACTAGTACTCGTTCCCGCGGCGCAAGCACGGCCCGAAGAATGTCGACTAACGTTCCCGATTCCACGGTCGCGATGCTGCCTGATCTATCGGAAAATTTATCGAACGAGGAGAGAACGTGGGAGGAGATAATGCAAATAAAGGCAATGCCTGTTTGCATGGCTCAGAAAATACAATTGAAGAATCAATTACAGGTATGCCAACCAATATCTGTTTATCTGCATTCAAAATTATTTCAATATTCAATTTGTATTTGGGAACATACGGGACCAGCCCTTTTTAGAATAGTTTTGACAGCGAACAGAATCAATCATTTTGTTAATCGTTTCAATTTTAGTTACAAATTTGTTTTTGTTTTTCATTGACAGAACGCAACGAAGCTGAGGCTGCAAGGCTTCGAGCAACTGAAATGGCAACGCAGAAAAGCCTGGCAACAATTTCGCAACAGAATGAAAGAGGCTTACGCGAAGATGGAACTGTGGAACAACAGCCTGAAGAAAATCGGCGGTAACTTCGGTATGGGAATAGTCGCGTATTTTCTGTTCATCAAGTGGCTGATGTTCCTCAACGTGATGCTGTTCGGTATAATATTTCTGTTCATCGTACTGCCGACGATAACGCTAATCGACGAGAAGGAAGCGTGCACCGGTAATGTGACGAACAGTGTGCCGTGCTGTTCGGAGGCGTACTGGAACTCGTCTGCGGAATCTAACAGCATAGTCGACATTGTGCAGGGCAGTGGTTTGCTCGAGCGTACGCTGCTGTTTTACGGTCTGTACACCGATAAGCCTTACGGAAGAAACGGTGAGGGCCTTTACTACGATCTGCCGCTCGCGTACATCGGCGCGACGATTGCCTTCTTTCTCTTCAGCCTCTTTGCTATCGTCAGATCGGCGGCAAAAGGTTTCAAGGAGCGCGTGGTCGAGGGTGAGGGACAATTCTATCAGTACTGCAACCTTGTGTTCGGAGGATGGGACTACTGCATTCAGAACGAAAAATCCGCTGCTATAAAGCACAAGGCGCTGTACAACGAGATGAAGGCGTTTCTGGAGGCCGAGAGAATGGAGGAGGAGAGACAGAATCGCACACGGGAGGAGAAAATGAAACTGTTTCTTATAAGATTCTTCGTTAATCTTCTCGTGATTATGGTTCTCGCCGGATGCGGCATGTTCATCTATTACATAATCGATATTTCCTTCGACCAAGTCAGCGCGCCAACGGTCGTGGTTCGGAGCTACGATATGGACATATCCTTCAACAAGATAACCCAGTTGGTCTTCGAATTTCTACCGTACATCTGCATAGTCGGTCTCAACGTAATCGTGCCATTCTTCTTTCGGTACCTCGTCGCCCTCGAGCACTACAGTCCGCTCTTCGTCGTTAGACTGACGCTCTTCAGAATTGTGTTTCTGCGTCTCGCGTCTCTCATCGTTCTGCTGACGACTTTCTATGGAATCGTCACCGGCGAGGTCGCCGAGGACAGCTGCACGAGGGTGTCAAGTAGACGCTCGACACGCGAGACTTTCTGCTGGGAAACTTTCGTCGGTCAGCAATTCTTTAAGCTCTATCTCACGGATTTCTTTACCCAATTTTTCGTAACGTTTTTCGTCAATTTTCCACGATCCCTGCTTGCTCGTCACACCGACAACAAAGTATTGCGCTTCATTGGTGCGCAGGAATTCGATCTGCCACATCATGTTCTCGATATCGTTTATTCACAAACGATATGCTGGCTCGGAGCTTTCTTTGTTCCTCTGCTGCCACTCATGGCAACCATAGGCTCGTTTCTTCTCTTCTACGTGAAGAAATTCGCTTGCTTGGTCAACAGCACACCATCGAGCCAGGTCTATCGGGCCAGTCGTTCGAATTCGCTTTTCATGTTCGTTCTACTCGTCTCTTATATACTGGCGATTATTCCCGTTGGATATTCAATCGCCGAGATCGAACCGTCGAAATCCTGCGGTCCTTTTCGGGGATTGGCCACTGTCTGGACACTCGTTATCGATACATTCTCACGATTTCCACAGTGGATGCAATCCATTCTCTTCTTTCTGGGAACCGCGGGTTTTGGTATCCCCGCTTTTGTCACACTCTCGCTGCTCTTGTATTACTATTACGCCGTATCAATCGCCAACAAGCACATGGTAACGGTTTTGAAAAATCAATTGGTGTTGGAAGGGCACGACAAGCAATTTTTGCTGAACAGGCTGAGCGCTTTTATAAAACAGCAGCAAGATCAGTCCAAGTATCATCAAGAGCAGTCCATCGAATTGGGCACTTTTACATAAATCAATATAGTTCCTTTCTTATAATTTTTATCGATCGTACTAGTCACACGTGTTTTCATTGAAGATGAATTTATCCAATGCTCATGCAAAGACATGCACGTTGAGCCGTGAAAAACCCACCATGCATTTAGACTGGGCCAAAGCATTTTTCTTGTGAAATAGACATTTAAAGAGAAAAAACAAAAATTATACGTACAACGTTTTTTAATTTAATTGTTATATTATACACTACGTAACTGATAGTTGTCTGAAAGACATATCGAGGTCAGTGACAGTCGAATACTGCTTTTTATAAAAAAAAAAAAATTCGGCCTGTGTACCTGGCTCGTTGTTTAGATAAATACACTATTGTTTTTCTAAATATCGCAAGGTATTATAAATCCAATTTCCATATTTGTAACGCAAAAAAGTAAAGACCAACGATTCGGTAAATCGATAAAGTGATCGAGTTTTGTACTAGCGGTACGTTGCCATCTATTGTGATAAATAATTTGCGTGGATGATATTATTTATAGAAAAAGAAAAAAATATTTCGGTCGGAAATTGCAATTCCCGAATTTTTTTTTATTACGCCTAGTGGACTATGCAGAATTATAGTGTTTCTGTTCGATTTTTATATTAGAGACAGGTGTATGTAGATATCGTCTGTGTCTCTAAGCCTGTAGGATACTGAAATTATTTTGGACTTTGCGCGAGAGTTTGTAATCTCGTTACTGACCTGCAAATTAATCAGTAAAAAAAACATAAAGAAATAAATGCTAACTAGACGGAGATTATGAGGCAACGCAACTCCAAAAAAAAAAACCAATAGAAGATTATTCATTCTACGAGCGCTACTTTTGTACAAATTTTATAACACTATTAGAGACAGGATAGCAGCTGTAGCACTAGATTTTTTTTTAATAGATGACATGTCGACATTTTGTTTTGTGATCTTGTAACGCAATAGATGAAGAGTTTCGTAGGTCTTCCACTATATCTACCTCCCAGTTACTGCGAGATTTTTTGTCCCGTAAAATTGTACTGTTATTCGTAGAGTTAATTTATTTGCGATGAAATCCCCGATTTGTCTTGTAACCACTATAACCGGGTATCGTATTATCTTCGTCAAACTTACCGATAAGCAAACACACGGATTCACGTATAAAATAAATCCGCAACGACTGCCCCACCATCCCCTTCAGCATGATCAGTATTTATACTTTAATCGCATTTATCGTAGCGAATCACCGACTTACAGTGTAAATATAGTGTAAGTTTTCTCAAAACACGATACCACGGAATTATGGACGAACTTTAACGGCTACGATGTACGAGCTACCTACGAAAAATCGCCGCGAATGTGCCGACTTGACCGAACGACACCACCGAGAGTCCGAGAATTATCGGCAGCTGTGACGCCCGAAATTTATAATATTTAAATAACGGTCTAATCGATCATGTAACTCACGAGTACGCTGAAAGAAAAATGATTATTAATAAAAAGAAAATAAAAAAAAACATACCATAACCTTTACAACCAAATAATCAAAGATATAGTTGTTTATTAATGAAAAGTTAGTGCAGCATAGTTTTAACTAATGAAACTTGTATTTTTACTTCAGTTTGAGTATAAAAAATATTCATAGCTTTAGTGCAGAAAATTCGTAGACAGCGTCAGCTGGCCGTGTCGTCTGTCGAAGGGGAGTGGAGCTGAAAAAACGAATGCGTATTTCACGCTCGTTAGTTTTGCTTCACCCGGATTTAGTGTCGTAATGATAACAAATCTTACAGCCTCAGCTATGTCTATCCAGTCCAGCACAGCCACTAAAGCATCGTTCTTGGAAGGAATTTTATCATAATTCCAATATGTGAACTGAGTAAAAATTCCTGTCGAATGTAGATTCCGTTCGACGTCTTCGGCATCAGGTTTTTTGTACTCAAAGAAAGTTATACCTTTGTAACCTTCCGGCACTACCAAAGTCGTGCCTTCGAGCGGATAACCTCGGAAGGACGACTGCAATTCTGTGTAAGGGTAGTAAAAAGAGAGTTAAAAATATTACTCGATTGACTTACAAAATCTTAGGGCAAAAAAAAAAACGTTCGAAAAGCTCGGAACAAATGTACTTAACCTAACATACTTACGTTTGTCGCCTGTTTTTCGTATGTATGGAGTGAAATATGTCGAAACGTTCGCAGGCTTGTCGCCGTGTATCTTGCAGGGGATCGAGTGTATTACTGGCTCCTTCGTACTCTCAAGATGTTCTTTCTTTATATGCAAATGTATTGCTGCCATCCTCTCGTGTGTGTTTACACTGTGCCAAACTGGCGCCAAATTGCTGGATCACCCGGAAGACATCTGCATGAGACGATATTTCATGCACGTTATAACGACTAGCCAGTTTACCTAGTGCCGGGAAGCTCTGACGATGTCAAAGGTTGACGAAGTGTAGATTTTATATACCTTAAATAAGAGGATGTGTTTTGTTTATAAACAGCTTACGAGAAGTCGTTTGTTTTGTTATTGAATTTGTTACTTTGGAGAAGCAGGAGCACTTGGATCGATCGAGATGATGTCAAAGATTTTAAGACGTTTTGGACCGAGAGTTGGAAGATATTCACGTGGAATCCACGATGACAGACCTGTCGATCGTTGCGGCGGCCCGGAGCCTCACGAAGTGAGATTTAGTTTTACCATTCATTTGAAAAAAAAAATCCTTAATTCGAACTGTGTGATAAATACTTTTAGGTTGTACCCTTCGACATACGCAATACCACGCGATTCAACATCGTGTTTACTCTCTTCGTATCGTCCGGCTTTATGACACCGATAGCGATTCTCTTCTATCAAATGATAAAGCAAGGCTGAACGAAGAAAAATTAAACAATAATTTCCCGAAGATTTTTCAAAGACTAAGAATGTTTAAACTACTAAATTGCAAGAAACGATGTTATGAAAAAAAGAAGATGCTTGACTACATGCGCGAGTGTACAAACGCAGTTGACTACGATCGAGTGGCTGAACCGGCTGAACTGAGCACGAAGTTTTTCAAATCTTGGATGTGCAACACGGAAATCTAAAGCAGTAAAGAACAAACAGCTTCAACCTCATCACAGTTACAAAGAGCGCAGAGTTCCGACTTGACGAAATGTCTTAAAACGATCAAATTTTCCGAAGCTACCAAATCGCCCAAATTCTTCACAACTTTCGATTGCAACAGGAACCGTAACAACGCTTACGAATCTATGTACAGATCTCATACGCTTTAAAGTATAATAATCACTCAATTAAAAGTCGATATTTAAAATATATATTACTCGGTCGCGAAAAAGTACCTCGTTCGATAAAAACGGTTCAACGAGGAAAGAATTATCTAAAACTGAGTGATAGTTCGTCCAGAAAACATTGACTTGGTTCTGCTCCCCCTTCCTCCCCAATGAAGTCCATCGGACAAAATGATACAACACCACGTGTTTCTGTTGCGTATTCCAACCTGATTCAGTGGAAGGTCGTTCCAAAAGTGCGAACGCATGTGTCGCGTTAATAGTTAATCATCGACACGAGTAGCATGACGGTTTACCACGACGAGGTGGAAATCGAGGATTTCGAGTACGACGAGGACGAAGACATTTATTACTACCCGTGTCCCTGCGGCGATCAGTTTCAAATATCACGAGCCGATCTGATAGCCGGCGAGGAGGACGCAACTTGTCCCTCGTGCTCCCTCGTCGTAAGGGTTATCTACGACAAGGAGGCCTTCGTCGCCAAACAAGAGGAGCTGCAGAAACGCGGCAATCGCGAAACCGCTAAGGAAAAAGCGTGAAGAAAAAAACAATAAAAACATTTTTTTTCTTCATCTCGCAGACACACTGCGCGAGGGATAACAACAGAGACATCGTTTTGTTTTCTTGTCAAAGTAATCGCGAATTAGAAAAATGGGGAGCCGTGGCAGAGGAAGAGGCAAAGCCTCCATGTCGATAAGCAGCGAGCAGCTAGGTTTTGGCAAAGGCGAGGCTCTGCCGCCACCGGTTTTGCAACCTCCGGCAAAATATCCTCTGCTTGACTACAAGCCGATTCCCTTCGAGCTTACCACAGAGATTTCCTATCTGCTGGAGGTCAAGAGAGACTTTGCCGAGTATGTAAGAGAATCACCTTACAGCGTACAATCGATTGTGGTAAGGAAGGACATAGAGCGATATTCGGACCGCTACCAAGACATGGTCAGCGCTAAGATAGGTTACGAGGACATGTACGACTGGAGCAGATTACCGAAGGAACTCAAACCTGTAGCGAGAAAACGGAAAACCGGCAAAAACGCTGGTACAGACAGTACAAAGAAAAAGAAGGAGGTGGACATAGACAAGAAATTGCAGGAACTCGAGCAAAAGGAGAGCACCCAGCAGAGCGACGTTGAGGAGGACGGAGAGGAGAAGGAGGCGGATGGTGAGGAGAAGGAAACCGACGAAGTACCCGAAGAGGAGGAGGAAGTCGACGAGGAAATGGATGACGGCACAGACTACGTCAACAATTACTTTGACAATGGCGAGGGGTATGATGACGAGGAGGATAATCTGGATGACGGACCTGTGTACTGATGATGGTCAGAGACACATTTTCTCCTTTTTTTTACGTTCAAAGCAATCTGAATGCATATGAAGAAAGGAACTCAGGAGATTATGCAATATGTTGGGCTGGTGTTTTGAATACAAATAAATATCACATGTCAAGTCACAGGAAGCGTCGGCGTGTCTTTATTACGAGTAGTATTTCAATTTCTAGTAATATACAATATATATTTATATAATATATATATATATATATAGCCGTAATGAATCTTCAATATCTCTAGATCATTCTCCCCCTTCCCTGTTGTAATCCTTGGAGTTCACTTTGGTTTTTTTTGGAGTTAACGTGGAATTGACCTGAAATTCGAACGAGACACACCCCCTTTTTTTTCTTTCATGTTTAATCCATTTTTTTGAATGTGGCAACACGTTTTTTTGTTTACTTCATTGTTAAATCTCTCGTGCCCGGACACTGTTTTGCAAAATATGAGAAGAACTCTTATCATCTCAAACCCCCCTCACCTCCCACCAAAATGAGTTTTCTCAGAGACACGAATTAACAAATTTATCCCAATAGCCGGCCTACACGCAATCCTAATCGCTTCCTACGCTCCATCATGAGCACAATAGATAAATCAACGTATACCGAATCAATATAATCGTACTCAGGAACGAGCCCGGGAGACACCAATTCTCTACTCTCTTCCGTCCAGCAGCCCAACACGCACTAATTATAACCTTGCATTACACTCATTATAAGTACATTTAAGAATTAACGCATCATATCAACTTTACATACAAATAGCGTTTCGCTATCAGCAAGCAAAATACATCATCACCGTCGGCATAACGCAAAACGCAAAATGCAACTCTCATCCGAACGGTGAAAATAAGATCGTTTGGCGCTTCGCACAGATTCGTTGTCGTTGATGATTTTTTTTCATTATTTTTTTTAATATAAAAAAACGCTGCATCTTTTTATCTCACTCTCTCGCGTTTCATCGATCTTAGACTCTGACAACATCATATATATATAAACATTAAATCAACAATACCCGCTCACCTCGTCATAAGTATTCTCCGAATCGTCGATTTACAATAGTAGCGTATTATACGCGTCCATCCGCAATCTCCTTCGATTCTCGTATTTTGGCAAAACAGTTCGGACCATTCAGTTTTTTTTCTTGCCATACACATCAAACCCGCAAATCACATAAATATCCTCTACAGCCCATCATGAAATTCAATCGTAATTGTATATATTATTTATATAAATATATATAATGTATATACAGTGTGTCCCAGAATCAACGCTAGATCGTCGTTCGAGATTCTCGCGATGCTGTGGGATAAGATCTTTTTTTTTTGGTTTCGTTAATTTTCAGCACGTCGAATGATCTGCGTTGTCGAAGAATTCTGGGACACCCTGGGACACCCCATTTCTATTTTTTTTGTTATTTTTTTTTTTTACGTACGCACGATTATATCAACGCGATATACATACAATCGTATATCGTATATAATCGTCGTATCGTATTATAATATGAATCTATCTATATACTTTTTTGTAATAGGCGTACAGACTAAGGCGGGAATGCAAACGAAATCCCGGATGGCCCTTGTCTCGTAGGCTCCGTATATACGCGGACAATTACAGCGTGTCGTTCGTTCGATGATGTTTTTTTTAATCGGTTCTTCCTTCATATTACGTTCTCTTTTTTTTAATTTATTTTAATACGATAGCCCGAAACCAACGAACGACAAATTGTCCCGTGTTTCAGACCGGGTGACTCACTAAAAAAGTTACAACCCTCTCTCTCTGTTGATCGACGCAACGTTTTTTTTTCTTCCAGTTTGTAATTCTCCATTTCTTTTAGCCATCGCGATATTTTGCAAACGCGACATCTCGCGTCTGTAATGATAAAACGTGGCCAGCACGTCTGTCTAACCGCCCGTTCGTGCGGCTTGTATTAGCTCCAAGGTTGCAGGCTTCCTCGTATTCAGACAGTAAAAAGAAAAGCGTCGCAATACAATAACAAACATCTCGGCGCGCGTGCACAGGCTTGAGCACGAAATTCGTTCGCATGGCGATAACGAAAAAAATTCTTCGAGCCTCCATTGACATTAATTTCCTTAGTTTTTCTTTTAACTTTTATAAATACGAACGACAACGTACTTCTACGATTAAACGAAATCATGGGTGAATAATGTCGATACCAGCGCTCGAGCAATCGGCTCTCTTTGTTTTTTCTCGCAATTGGACTCGAGAAATCCGGTACCTAAAAAATTCGGACGGGCAGTGTAAGCTCGCGAGGTGCTTTCCAACGGGTGCTTTCTGTTTTTTCATCGACGATTCATCTTTTTTTTTTAAATTCGTCTCTCACATCGACAGCAAACTCATTGGCAGAATAAAGAAAAACATTAAAAAATTAATAATCGGGCTATCATATCGTAATCTCTCGGTTATTCCCGTGGTTTTCGGCTTCTCATCCTGGCGTCTAAGCTATGTAAGTATCGAACGCTCCCGGCGAGGGAGAGACAAAGAGAAAGAGAGAGAGAGAGAGAGAGAGAGGCCAGGGTGTAAATGTTATAAAAAACGAAGAAAGCTCAGGGTGCAGCCAGTCCTCCCATTGTCGGTCTTCGTGAACGACGTTCCTTCTTCTTTTTCTTCTTCACAAACTTCTCGGTTTACATTTTCTTTGCGTTAAAATTTTTTTCTTCATTCGTTCACTTTATCTTCATTTTTATTTTCCAACGCGCATGTCCCCTTTAATTCCTTTTCGCCAAGTCTCGGGCATCCTGAATTCTGCTACGTTCGCCAACTATAACCCAACTTTAGTCGATTTTTTTTTCTTTAATTTTTAGTAGGTTCTCTTTAATCATTTTTTTTTTCGTAATTGTTTATGGTGGGTTTTTTTGTCTTCTTAACTTTGATTCTTCATCTTCGTATTCCTCCAGTTTGCTACGGTTGGTTGGTTTTTTTTTTTATGGACGTTGGACGTGGATCTGGATGGAGTGTGGTGTACTGGTGTGTTACGCGCGCGCGTGAGTCAGGGCGAGAGAATAAGCTCTTTCTTCGTCGGTCAAAACTTCGTCCATCCGTCATAGTTCATCATAGTTATTCTTCATTGTTCTCTTGGTTTTTTTCTGTTTTTTTTTTGAAGATATTTTTCATCATCTTTCAGCTTTTTCTCACGCTTCGAAAGCATCGAACGAACTATGAAAAGTTCATTATTAATATTATTTTTTTTTGTGTTTTTTTTTTGTATTTTTTGTTTTTGTAAAAGCAAACAACTTTATAAACAATATGTTGTTAACAAGCGAACGATTGTAGGAATTTTAGACGGAATGTGCGACGATATTGGACTCCTCGTTTTATTATTCTCGTGTTTAAGATTTTATTCTTTTTTTTTTATTCATTGATTCTCGAATTGAGATATCGAGGTTTTTACTAGTAAAAAAGCGTCTTCCTTCTCGTCTTATCGAAACGTGACGGCGATTTTTTGTATTTTTTTTCATTATTCTTTTTCTTTTTTGTATTATTATGTCTTCAAAAAAATGAATGCGCTTTATCGACAAAAATTATCAGACGGAATGTGGTACTAACGCAGTACGCAAGAGCAGCAGCAACAGCAGCGTGTCAGCATTACAACAGCCATCATCATTATCAGCGTTTAGGGAATGGCTTTCTTCCCTCTTTTTTGTTTTAACTCGCAACGTCCTCTTTATGCCTTTCCTCGACATTAACTTTTCGCCAGTTCGTTATTTTATTCCTCTCATCCTTATTCTGTGTGGTCGCTTCAATTATTATGTTTCACTCCAATTTCTCATAGTGCAACGCTATCTAGTTTAATCTCAATTATTTTATCTTCGCAGCTGACCGTAACTTGTCCAAGACGAATTCCCCTCTTGAGTCCTGATGAAGCGTCTCAAATTAAAAAAAAATAATATACCAGATATTCAACATTTATATTAGTTTAAAAAAAATCAAACCACGCATAATTTCTTTAGGTCTTCTCACTCTAAGGAAAAATAAATAAATAAAGATACAGCTTTTACCTAAAAATCCGTGAATAAAATTAGTAAATCTTATTTTTTCCACGCTCTATCAGGACGAAGGTTGAGTTTCTTGGGTTTCCATTTCTTCGTCTTCCTTCTCGACTACTCTTTCTTTCTCATCTCATGTTCTTTTTTTTAATTATCATTATTCATTATAATTATTATTATTTTCTTCTTTTTTTTTGCAGCGTCGTTCCTTGCGCAGCCCATCGACGGCTCGAGGACGAACAGCGTGTGTCTCTCATCTTCATTCTAGCCTAACCGTGAGTTTCTTTTTTTTTTGCATTTTTTTTAACGATCTAAGCTTGGTTTTCAGGACCGCCTTTGCCCCAGAATTTGTCGAAGCGATTGCGAGCCTTTTCGAGAACGTCGCTGGCGACGGAGCGCTGAGCCGAACCTGGACTAAGGGCTGGCGCCTCGAGGACGTGATAACCGGACGAGCTGCAAGCACCGATTGCCGACGTTGCAGACGCCGCTGGAGGACTCTCTGCCTCGAGGACTCTGTAACCACCGGCTTGGACCGGAATCCCCGGCACCGGTGGAGCAACCGTGGACGACAAGGTCGTCGTCGTCGGCGCCGGCGCCGTCGGAACCGTCGAGGTCTCGTCGCTCTTTCCTCGCTCGAACTCGAAGACCGGATCGTCGAGGCATCGAAGATTCGTTCCAGCAACCGGCTTTATCGCCACCGGCTCCGAAGCAGCTCGGGGCTCCTCTTTCACAACCTCCTCGACGCCTGCTATTATCGAACTCTGTTCGTCCAGGACAGAAATTGTTCTTTAGTAATCTAGAGATTTTCAGGGTATGAAGCATTTTTTTGCCTAAGGTAAAAGGCACAGTTTTCAAAATCGAGGGTACATTTCTATCTGGAGCAAACAAAGCTTTCGGTAATTATAGAAAAAAAAAATTTCACAAGCTTTTATGAGCGGATAAAAAGATATTTTGAAAGTGTTTTAAAATTGAAATTTTTTTTCAATAGTGATAACAAATATGATTACAAACTTTCGAATATATATTTTCATCCTATCTGGAAACGCGTTTTTAAATATAAAAAAACGCGGTCGCGGATCTAAAGACTTCAGAAACTGGGCAGTTTACTTTAGATATTTTTTTAAGATTTATGAAGGGACAGAATTAGGGTTCAATGAACCGCGCACCTTATCACTCTGAGTAGGCGTTGGTGTGCTGTGTACGTTCGACGGCAACGGGCTGTCCCTCTCCGAGTCGAGATCCTTGTGGCCGTTCAGACCGGTGAAACTCCCGAGGGAGACACTCTCGCTTTCCGGTGACTTGTATCCTGAGTACTGGGAGTGCTGCTGAGACTTGTGCGCGAGCTCCGGCGGCGCTGACTGTGGGGCTGACGGTAGCGACGACACCCCCCAAGTCTTTGCCTCGCTGTGTGGTCTTGTCAGAGGTTCCCCTTCGATTAAAATGACAATCGTTAAGTAAAAGCGATTACTCCTTTGTCAGAGTCCACCGTCGGTTCTTCGTTTCTTCGAGGCCTTTTTTTTTACCATTTCGCAAAGCGAATACTTTAAATATCTGTTTCTCTTCGTCAAATAGTTAAAGCTCCACTCTACCTTGGATTTCATTTGCCCATCTAACAGCTAACAAACAGCTTGAATAATAATTTTTTAATCCATGTAGGAAATGGAATTAATGTTTCTTATGTTTGATTGAAATTTACATAATTGAACGGCCAAAACAAAAAAATTCAATTCAATTAAAATTTCGACTCATTAAGCACAGCTACTTGTTTCCTCAGAAAGTGCTTATTATTTCGCAAGGAATTGAGATTAAAAGAAATGGGATTAAAAAAAAATTGTATTCTACTTACCTTCTCTCACGTTTTGGGTTACAGTGAATGTTTTCCCTGTGTCTAACGGCACGGTCCAGTTTACCGGTTCCGGTGAGCGCATTATCATCTGCTCCGGTGACTTTACTCGAGTGGGTTCCGGCGGACTCTTGACCACCGGCTCGTCGTCGATCCAGGGTGCTACGTGGGACGCGGCGATCGGCGCCGAGACGACACTCCCTGCGCTTTGGGACGGCGGCGTCGAGGCGATGCTCGATCCTCCTCCGCCCGTTGCATCTCCGTTCACCTGGGGCTCCGCGGTCACTGGAATTGCGAATGCCCGAGACTTATTCGAGGTGTCACACGAGTCTCCGCGCAGTTCTCTCTCATCTGGCCGCGCACCCGCTCGTCCTCGACGTCTCGCACACAACGAGACTCTCCAATTTAATGAAATCAATTTTTTTTTTCTCGTGTTCGACATAATGAATTATTTTTTTTACTCCAATACGACACGTAGAATCTTTCACTCTAATGCTGGGCATGCATCAAGCCATGCGGCGATATCGTTAATAACGTTCTTTTTTTTTATTATTTTTTTTTTAAACGGGACCGTCGAGTTCGAGCAACAGGATTATCAAGCTCGGCCAAGATACACAGCGAATCACGTGGATGCCTAAGAACAATCATATATGTACATATATATAGGATAGATAATTCTACGAACATTGTCTACAACAGTGATACTGTATCCGTGGGTCAATCACATAATTGGTCAATTAATTGATCATTAGGAAAATTGGATTACCGAAAAAATCATAGAGTTCTAACAGCATATTTTTTTTCGTATCGGGAATGCTTTGCTGTAGAAGAAAAAATTAATAAAAATTTCACGATATTTTACCCGATTGACTGATGGTCACCAATTTAATTGACACATCGCACGATCGATTAATTTTAGTCGTCGATTAAAATTTCACAATTATTTTACTTGATCGACTCACGATGATTTTTTATGTCACAAATTCAATTAATTTATCAATGCATCGATTAATTTTAGTCGTTGATTAAAATTTCACGATATTTTACTCGATCGACGGATACAGTGCATGACTGTTCTACGATAAACATACAATACAGAGCTAGATAGATGAACGGTCATCCGAATTACATAGAGTCAGAAAGAGCGAAGAGTTACAAACGAGCACAGATAATACATATATGTTGGTACATCGATTTTTTTTGACACGACGATTATTGATCGTCGTGTCTGCAGGTACAAAAATCATCATACATCCCCTTCTAAATTTATACTTAGAGCGGTGGGATGGCGGTGGTGTCGACAACAAAAATTACACGTCCGGTTATTTGCAACACAGTGAAAAAAAGTAACACGACAGCCAATGACCTCACGAACGTTTCTTTTATATATATAAAAATATATGTATATTTTTTTACACGTAGGGAGAGAGAATCGAGAAGGATTTCAGGGATTGAAAAAGACTGGTTGGGGACAAGATTCTCACAGGCGGACGTACCCAATCCCCGGCAAGTTAGTAAAAGCGACAACAGCCATACGCACATCGACGATAGAGAGCGACAGTTTCATTTTTTTACGACAGAAGAGAAACAGGTAAACATTATAAACAAAAAAACAGCAAGATAACACATCAGCCAAATTCAACAGTTATTGCAATTGCACAAAAACTCGATCATAGAGAAGGAACAAGATATCGAAGAGTGCGAGAAGTTCGAGATGGAGAAAACAGATAGAGAGATTGAGATACTGAGAAGGTTGAGTGTACAAGAGAAAGACTTTTTTTCCACCCCTAACGAGAAAAGCTCTATTTTATACCAGAGAAAAAAAAAGTTCTTCAGGTGTACTGAAAAAAAAATTTTCATAATTTATTTTTCTTCAATGATTATCTTTTGTTTTCTGATGTATGTATTTTTTTTGTTTCAGTCAACAAGACAAGGGTACGTGTGGAAAAGTAATAGTGAGAACGAGAGACGGTGGGCGGCTTCGGACGAGAGCTCTCTGCGAACGACGATGCGTGCTGGTTCACAAGCCTATTATGCTACTTACTAGCTTGCAGGCCGGCGGTAGCAGAAGAAGGAGGAACGGCAGCGGCAGCGGCTCGATACGCGTTTCGATTGTCGGCGAAGGATGATGATTTGGATGGGTGTTGGTCAACAACAGCGGATCGAGGAGTTGTCGCTGACGACGGTGTCAAAGAAGTAGTAGCGGCAGCAGCCGCAGCGGCAGCGGCTCTTATCCGATGCTGGCCTGACTTGACGGCGATACTTGCAGGTGCAGCTGGAACGACGCTGCTGCCGCTGCTGCTGCCGATGATGGTACCCGCTTGGCTGTACGCGTTATGAGGCGCGCTTTGTGGATGAACCGATTGCTTTGACGAAGATTTTGCGAAACTCGTCGCTGTCGTACTTGTCGTAGTTGTCGTCGTATTCGGTACGGTTGACGAGGTAGTTACACTTATTGTTACACTGGGTTTAACGTGATGATGAAGAAGAGGGCGATGGGGGGGAGCGCTTGTCGCGAGGAAGGCTAGAACACATATCGTACACAGTTCAGAAGTGATGACTTATGATCGATGAATTATGAGATTATTTAAATGACCAAGAACGGAAAAAACTAAAAATGAAATATACCCGTCAATTCGACCACACGCTCCGTCGTAACCGATAATCTCTTTGTTTTTTCAATTCTATTTATCTTTGTTTGTCTTTTTTTTTTGGAGGGACGAATTCGAGGGTTTTTTAAGCTAGGTTTCTTTATGTCTGCCTACTCCGGGAACGAAAGGTGCTAACTATGCGGCTCAATTAGGGTATAACTAAGACAAATAATACACTACTTTTGAGGCCCAGGGTTTTGGATATTTAGACGTCGGGCAATGATTTTTGTTTTTTTTTATAACTCGGAAATGTCTTATCGGGTCAAGATGAATTTTTGTGTAAAATAAATTGTTCGTGATCACACGCTTTGTTGATTCTTATGATAGCTGTAACATTCACGTCAGAGCAAATAGGTAAAAAATCGGCAAACTTTAGTTTTATTTATTTTTATCTCAATCTTTGAACGAGCAAATACTTTGTTTACTTTTCACCCTGAAAATTTTGATCTACAGGTATTTCCGGACGATTCGTGATGAAACTCAAAAGGCAAAAAAATTTTTTCCGAGTGATAAAAAAATAATCCTGCCCACGAGCCGCTCGCTTCAATCGACCAGAGTTCGAGTTACCGAAACGCAGCTCGACGGCAGCGCGGGGACCGGAAGTGTAGGGAACAGCAGTATCGCCGAAGACAGGGATGTCGATGGTCGTGAGAGAACCGTTTGTTAATTTTCTTTTATTATTTTTTTAAACTTGTTTTGTTCAAATTGGTTGTTTGCGATTGACGGTCTAAGAAAACGTACGTTTGCGATGAGCCCGCGGGGAGGGCCTTGTCTTGTGGAGCGGTGTCGGACCAGGGCCCGAAGGTGGCGGCGGTAACGGCGGTATAGGCGGCTCGCACGTCGACGAACAACTCGCCGCCGGATATTGTATCGAGGAGGGCTCTCTTATGCTCCACCGGACCCCACGGCCACTCGCGGCTGAAACACCCGCTCCCGCATCCAATCACACTCTAACTCTCTCCTAATCCTGCTTTTTTTCCAACCTTTCTCTCATCTCTTATTCGACTTTCGTTTGATTTTAGACTGAAGCAGTTAATTTTTTCTCAAAGATCATTCATTCATTTGCATTCTAACGGTACGGATGATGTTTCGATGAGGTTTTTTTTGTATTTTTTTTCTTGATGAGTGAATTATGAGAGTGGCGATGAGGAGGGCCTGATGTCGATGTGGAGGAGGGAAAAAAACGACGAAGAACGACGAACGAGAATCACTTTACGCCTTAATCGGATCCCTGGCTCGAGAAGTCTTCCATGCAGTTTTTTTTTTCTAATTGTTTTTTTTTGTTTAATTTTTTTATTTTATTTTTATCGACTTCGTTCAGTCTACGATTACAAACTGCCTAATTAGTACGTATTTTTTTTTTCTCTCCCTTCCGGTATCGTTGGCAATGAAATAATAGGCGTAATAGATAAGATAGATAGAGAGAAACAGATAGTTTAGACAGCTCTATCATGCATCTCCCTAAGACATTGATGGCAATGTGTAAATGACGGTCCCTAATACCCACCACCCGTTAAAGCTGTTATGTGGTGTGGCATTAGTTTATTACAACAAAAAAAAGAATCCGTTTGATTTCCACAAAAATGTTCGTCAAATTGAATTTTTTTTCTAGATACTTATTCGAACAAATTCGCTTGAATCGAACCGATCTTTTTTTTCCGGGTAAGATCTTTTTTTTACTAACGATAAGTTAAATAACTGTCTATTCTAAACGTCATTCGCCAATAATATTAACGTAATACACTATAGAATGAAAAAAATAAAATTAAATACGGGCAGTGGGTATCTCGCATTGTCAAATAAAACATAATTAATGTTTACCATACGAATACGACAATATTGATTAATAGATAAAATATACGCTGGCCACGAGGGTCGAACGAGCAGACAGCAGTCCAAATTCCAATATGTATATATATATATACATATATATATATATATACATACATCCATATATATTTATATATATATATCTATACAATATCCATAATAATGTTGAATAAACGCTAGTTTTTTCCTTCTTTTTTTCGTTGAAACTAATCTTATACATGAAGATGCAAAGAACGATGCGAATGTCGGTTTTTTTTTCTGGTGGACAGTGACATAGAGAAGGGGTGAAGGGGTCATGGTGTGTGGATCCCTAATTAATGAATCGATCGCAGATTTTTAATTGAAAAAAAAATAGTAAAAAAAAACAAGACGAAGGAATCGAACGCGATATCGTAGGGAATTCTATTTATTGTTTCTACTTACTCGGACGTGGATGCCTTTCGGGCTCGCCGCTTCTCTCCCTCGGCTCCTTTTCTTTCTGATCTTTCTCCTTCTCCTGCGAACAATTTTTGAAAATATTCTAATCCTCGGCCAATGACGGATATGAAAAATACGAACGGGTCGTCGCGCGACAAGAAGAAGCGTGCGTGAATTGTCGTACCGCAAAGCAGACACACACGTGTGAGAAAAAAAAAACAAGAAACAAATAAACGTAAATTAATATTTTTACATTAACGATTCGCCTAGGTTTTCGCGTGGTCCGGTAGTTATCGGAGCTCTTGCGGGTCGATGACGACGATGATGATACCTTGGAGTCTTTGCTGACCGACGGTGCTCGGGGTAGCGGCTGCCGCTTCGGTGATCTTCGCTCGGTCGCCATAGGTCCGAGACTCTGAGAACGTCCCGTGCGAGGACTGTTCTTCGGACTCGATTTCGTTTTCGGCTGAATCTCCTCGCGTGCCTCCTTGGAATCGTCGCGACGACGCGGCACCACCGGCTCCAGTTTTTCGCGAGTCGGCGATGGCAGCAGCGCTCCGTCACCTATCGCGTATCCGAGGTATTAAATATCAATTAAAAAAATATTTTTTAAATTCGGCCTTTTGATTTCGAACTTTTATTCATGATCGAAAAAATTGAGGCCTCGATTCAGACTTACCGACTCCTGTGGTACGGTCGAGATGATGACGGATCAAAAAGTCCTTCCTCGCTCGAGCTATTGCCTTCTCGTTGTCCTGGATTATATCGATAAATTCCGGTAACTTGACGTATAATTAACAAATTATGCAACATATTTTAATCTCGATACACATGAAGTCTATATTTATTCAATGGTTATAGTAATGATATTTTTGATACCATTAATATATACACAGCATTTTTTATTTTCCATTTTTTATCATTTCCAACAATATCTTCTCGGAAGATCCCATTACGATATGTGAAAATTCCGTTTTATGAAAAATTGACTCGAACGTTTGGTTTCTTTGTAGGAATTGATCGTCCGGCATCTTCAGCGGAGATCGGTCGATAATTGATTTTCGTGGATAAACTTACCGCTTTGATGTCGTCCAGAAGAATGCCATGCACGGGTCTGGCTTGTACCGAGGATGGTCTGCCAGCGGGTGGCATGACAGGCGCGACCTTTCTCGTGTTCTCCTTGTCCTTCTCTTCCTTCGTGGCGGACCTGCGGGCGAACGGCACGATGAAAAAGTTAATACGATCGACTTTCTCCGATATTTGGAATTTTCCACTTGAATAAGGTATTTACAAAAACAACGACGAACGACTACGACAAATTCCCGTGTATGCAAAACGACATAGTGCCACTATACAAAAAGAAAAAATCAATTCGTCGATTCACCAGGACGTGTACGATTATCAACAGACACACTACATAATCCCATCTCTCGAAAAAACATTCTGCAAATCTTTTATGAAAAACATAATTTCTAAAATTCATAAAAGATTTCATCCTGCATCATTGAAATTATTAGTTTCATCCGGATATTATATATAATATTTTATATATTATCACGTGGCTCTGTTCTTTCGAGGGTGGGTAATAGGTTTTTCTTTTTCATTTTTTTTTGATATTTTACTGGCCTGGCTAAGGAAAGAGCGTTGAGCGCGTGGTTGTTGGACACGTGTCGCCATAGCGAGGATTCCTCGTCGGAGCCCAGTCCACAGCCCCAGTCGCGATGCTTGAGAAAAAATTTTGAAATAACAATGGAATGTCGAAGAATGATGAAAAGGGGGAGATAAAAACGAATTTTACACATGACACACAAACACGTGAGACATGCAATATATGATCCAGAGGGCTTTTTATGATGCTCTTATGATGAAAACTGAAAAAAAAAATCTACGACGGATCTACGTCGTTAGACATGCCGGAAACATTTTACTGGGATTGGTCACGCAAAATCGTGTCTCCTATTTTTTGATGAGCAGAAAAAGTTTTTTTTTAAAACCAGGCAATCACAGCTCGAGTTCTCGAGACGTCGAGGGAAACTTCGAACTTATAGCGAAGTGGCTCGATAAGTTCTCGCGGCATTGGAAAATCCCTTGGGATCGCCGCGAACGAATGAGTGAGTGAACAAAGGGATGAACAACGATGAGAATGAAGACGAGCGAGGGAGTATACTTGCTATACCTTGTACTCGTCGGCGAGACGCCTGAGTTCCGCAATCTCTGAGGTGGGAAAACTTTTTCCAAGCAATTTTCTGCGACTCTTGGCTGAATCTCCCGCCGCTATCGTCACGCCTTTAACAGCTTTTTTCTTTCTGTAAATAATATAACAAGATCGTTTCGCGTGGTGTCCGTTAATAATTTATGCGTTGGGAGTCGAGCCGAAAATCCGAGCCAACGGGCTTGTCGTAGTCGCCTTCGTTTTTGCAGGATTTATTGCATTTTATTTAATTTTATATTTTTTATTTGGGTCCAAATGTTTCTTTTATCCGAAACCTCTAAGGTCGTTGATTCTGACCTGAAAGTTATTTTGACCTCGGTGAGATCCTCCTCACGTTCGTCACCCTCGGGAACAACACCGTCCACAGCGTCCGTGTGACCGACGAGCGGCTCCAGTTCCGAAGCTTGAGCACCTATTTTTTATTCAACAAATCATCATTATAATCGAAAAGGGACCGCCCATTGTTTATCGTTCAGCATTTCTTTGTTACGTTATTATTAGATCTACAGATTTTCCTATCTTCAGTTCGATTACTAAATAGATACAGCTCCATATTTGAGTTTCTAGTGCTGGATCAATCCACGAGGTCCATTTTTACCTCAACTGTACTCTAAATTTCCCACCGCCCCAATTTTGCTCCGTTCTACTAGAAGCTATGTTATTTTTCTTTTCTAATCGTTATTACTTTGGCGATCTATCGATCCTCACTCTGTTCGACTTGGAACAAAGTTAATCGAGAATGTGACCAATATAAACCAAAAAATTGATAATCTTCGTTTCATGATAGAATTTGCATTGGCAAGATAGTTTTACCGTCACGCTTGTGATCGACGTCACCTGGTCTCTTCTTGTGAACGGGTGCCGGCCCCGACGGTGCGATACCCTGTTTCAAAGCCCCCATGCTGAGCGATTTCCGCGGAGGTCCGGCTGTGCCACCTGCGCCTCCTGCTGCTGCTACGGGCGGTACCGCATCGCCATTAGTCAGCTGGGATCGCCTCGGCCAAGCGAATTGCAATCGATACTCCGTGCTTATCCGCGAAATCGCTTTGCTCAGCTGACTCGGCGGTAACGCTGCGCTGGCTGCCACCTCCTATAAAAGAAAGTCATTGTTTTTAAATCTCCCTCAATATTTTATTCCCAGACCGTCTTATGTATCTATAAAAAAAAAAAAAAAACAAGAAATTTAAATCTGAAAAATTTCATTCCAAAATTGTCGCATCATAAAGAAAAAGGAAAGATTGAAACATTTAATTCCTCTAAGTCAGGTAAATCAAACACGGTTTCATCAATTATTCGACTTATCTTTAAAAAATAAGACTTGTACTAGGTCTGTTTCAAACATTTTTTTAATCGTGAATATTTTATGGAAAAAAGTAAAAACAAAAGAAATGTGACTCATTATTTAATCCGCCAAATTCTATTATCGTAAAGATTTTCTTTTTGTTTTTTTTTTTTTACATTTTTTTTCTCACTGAAACTGAGGTGCAATCGTACCCGAACTTTATCGGCAACGACGTTAGTGTCGACAGCATCGATTCCGCCTCCGTCGGCCGCGTTGATAAATTCGTGAGTCTTGTAGGCGAGCTCCGGGCATTTCTTTCGTCGCGGCAGCGGCGGCTCGAGGGTCGGTCCTGAAACGATAACGTAACGATCGTCATTGACGCGTCCCAAACGTCCCATTAAAACAATTAAAAAAAAAAAAAAAAACAAAAAAAAAAAAAAAACAAAAAACAAAAAAAAATTCATTACCGATTTTACACTCGTCATGGACGTACAATAATCGTTATCTCAATCCGCCCGATAGCACATCGGGCGTGTGTTTGTGTTTGTGAGATTTTGTATGTGTGTTTTCATTGATAAGCGGTACAGGTGTAACATAATAGAAAATCATTAGGCAGGTACGTGGCTCGAGTCTTTGCGGAGCGAAATTTTTCAAAAAGTCAGCGAGAAATTAAGTTTTAGCTTCGACGATCAACCCTTCGCGTTTATCGTAACTGAATAAAAAATCACGTGACTACTTTTACGATCGAGAGAAGAAAAATTGATTTAAAAAATCCATCTGATTACTTCACTTTAAAAAGTCCGGAAACTTTTTCTCCGCGAAAAGTTTGCTGCACGCGAAGGGTCAATAATTGTTATTCATGAGCCGCCGACAGAACGAACAATAATAACGACTATGCTAGACGCAGAGACACATGAGGTTGAAGAAAAGCGTGCGAATCAGGAGCATGCTTGAGGACTTTTAGATCACTTACTAAAAACGTATGATAGAGAAAAAAAATAATTAATTAATTAATTAAATTATTTTATTATTCATCACCGTTCCATTGCTCCGCTCAGACTGCGCTCTTCGTTATCGATACGAGTCACGATTATTTTTTTTTCTTTTGCCAGGGAATAAGCGCAGCGTTTCGAACTATAGCGCATGCAGCCAGATCGGGAGTTTGAGTCGTAAAACTACTGCTGGTACTAAACTAAAGTTAACGCGATGAATATGCATATATACATATAACGAATATATATATATATATAATATGATTGTAGTGTGATCGATATTCTGGATCGATCGGGGGTGTAAGCCGAGCAATCGGAGGGTGAGCGAATCGCACGCGAAAGTGGAAACGGACGTGCGCCACGGACACGGGGACGAGTAGGATCGTCGGACTGTACAGACAAGCCGACGCCAGAGAAGCTTCCCTACCAAGAGTCCGCTACTCCAATCCAAAGTGAAAACGAACGTGGCAGCTTGCCGGGGCTCATTAACGTAAGGCTCACTTCAATTAGCATCTCGACTTTTTTTATTGTCTTTTTTTATTGTACGGGTCCATGAGACGAAACGAGACGAAGGGTTTGTTCTTCGTTTTTTTTTTTCTTAATGGACGACGATAAAAGAATGAGCTTCTTCGAAGCGGTGCAAGCGAGGCTTTTTTCTGACTTTTTTTCAACCCTTCTGGAGCTCTCGAAAAATATTAAACTTCGCGACGCTATAAAATTAAAGTCGCTTAAGCTCAGTAATTGTTTTGGTATTTATCGATTTACCGTCACAGACACTTTATTTTAAGCTCGTCAGAGTATCATTCGTAGTATCGAAAAAATTAAATACATTTACTTTTTAATTACCTTATTTTTTTCTCAAACAATCTGAATTTTTTGAATGCATTTACCATTTCTGTTACTAAAAAATATTTTTAAAAAAGGCAAGGAATATGTATTGACAATTCGTTAATTTATAACAATAATTGAGATCGGTTCATTTCGAGGCTTCCAAATTATACTCGTAAAAAAAAAAAAACGTTGCAGGGAGAAAAAATTAGCGACGACGATTGGCCTCGCCCTACACCCTCGATCGTCCGTGCCGAGGCGAAATAACGGAGGAATAAATTGAGTATCTCAATGTGGGATGAAAGGTACGACATAACGGAATAAACCGTAATTTAACATAGGCATATTTTTAAAATCAGATTAAAACGATAAATAACAGATATTTCTATGGTACAATGGCAAGGTCTAATCAATGAACTTAACAAATGATTTGGCTTTTTTTGTATATTGCGTGGATAGCACCGCGTTCGTAACGTCTCTGCTGTTGGTTGGTCTTACCTTCGATGTTATCATCCTCGGTTGACTTGGCCGATTGTAGCTTCGCGCTCGCTTGCTTCGCTGCAATCAAAATTCGCAGCTGGCACGTTTCTCTAAGGACGGGCATGAGGTGCGTGTTTTCTTTATCCGGGGAAATGGATTTTCCGCGCTCTGCGGGGGAATTTGCGGACCCTAACAAGCCAGGGCCTCTCCGCCGTTTCGCGCGATACGTCAACATAATTGAAATGATTAATCACAGGACCGTTAGTTCTTTCATTCCCTTGCCACATTATTAGTCCTCATGTTTCGTCAGCTTCTCCTCAAACGATGAGATTTTTTTTGCTCGCTCGTTCGTTCTGAATTACCGATTTTTACAAATTTATAAAATCACAAAAATCTGTTCATTTTTTCTTTCGGTTTATTTTTCATTTTACGATTAAACGATGGGAAAATGCTCGGACTTGGTGAAATTTATTATCTAACGCATTCTCTAGACTAATAGTAATCGTGAGCTATATATATGTATATTGCATAAAATTCACAATGTCCTTTGCACTTTTAACATTTATTTGCACGTGTTTTTTTTTTTTTATAACCTACGAACATTTTTTTTATTCCGTTTATTTGTCACGGAAGAGTGAAGAATGTATCTGAAAAAATTCGGTATGCTAGAAAAAATCAAATACTCGTCGTAGGCAACGATCGGGCGAGCACGAAAAAAATTGGTGAATTGTGTGTTATCTACACAAGCGTAGACAGAGAGACACAGAGATTGTACAACACCGATACTGGAGAGTGACAGAAAAAAAGTAAAAAAGAATTGTGAGTGATTAATCACGACGAACGAATGATAGTTGACGATGAAGGAGTATAAATATCGATTAAAATTTACGAGAGTGAGAAATTACGTGACACATTATGGTGCTGGTTGATGTTAAAAAAAATGTATAAAAAAAAAATTATGTGAGACACAAGGTGTGTATTAAGGCACGATCAAGATCCACTATAGCACGTCTATATGTCGACTTAAAGATAATAAAAAACAAAATTAAAAATGGAAAATAAAAAAAAACGCTCACGTAATCGTTCAATGAATAAAAGTCGCGAATAAAAATATGAAGACAATTTAACCACGGAGCTATTGTACTAGGATGAAGGGCATTATTGAAAAAAAAAGAGTGGAGCATTATAATAGACAGTTTGTATAGAACAAAATGAAAAAAGAACGAAAAAAAAATTGAGGAAAAATACGCAAGGTTGCATAATAACTAAAAGGGTAAAAAGAAATGTCGTTTTTTTTCTCCCCTCTATTTTTGTTTCATACCAACTGTTCTTTTTCCATCGTTCCATCTCGTCGTTGAATTTATCTCTACTAATGAGACATATTCAAAGTATTCTATGTATATAGTATAGTAATAACGATAATGATAGTATATGATATAGAGATAGAGAAGATAGTAGTAGATTCTGTTATTAAACGTGGTTTTCGTATATGTTCAATAATTCTACTATAATTTTCGGACGTAATTGAGTAACGGTTGTGATTATGATTATTAAAACTTACTGGAATTCGGCGGCGCCTGGGGTGCTCGGCGAACGACCGTGTGCTCCTGGTGCGGCCCCGTGTACTCGTGCCATGTGTAAGTGCTCCTGTACTCTGAGTGGAGCTGCTGAAACACATGGGTTTAAGACAATTTACCTCGACACCAAAAATTACAAAAAAAAAACAGTAATAATGAATAACAGAGATTTTTGTTCAATTGGTTATTCCATATTTTATCATTACATGGAGCTGAGACTCTTCGCGATTTTTCCATCTTATATGCTTATTTACATTAAATAAAGCTTAACAAAAGCTCGACTCCGATAACGCCGACTTTAGACTCCGTCATCCGGAACGTTTAATTAAGTGCCTGTAATTTTTATACCCTTGGGAAAATCGATAGCAAACCTCGGTAGGTTCTTCGCAAAGATCCTATCGATTTCACTCCATACGAGCCAATAAGTATCAATTTTCCTCAAACTCACTCAACCACGAATATAGCCACGAAAATTATCTAAAAAAAATGTCTACGTCTCAAATTCCATTTATTCAATCTTACAACCTCCCCAGTCGACTTCCAACAAAAACCACTCGTAAAAAAAATTCCAAAAAAATAAGATCTTGAAAAACCTAGCCGGCTTCAATTGCGTGATTGAAAAAAAAAAATCTTACAGCCTCGCCGCTCGTTTTAGACGGAATAGTGCGATTCGCACGCGTCACAGTTCGCTGTGTATCGCTGGAGATAGACCGAGCTTAAAAAAAAAATCTTCTGCATTGTCGGTCGGTGAGGTCTCTGTGGGTGCACAATGCGGTGACACGTGTGCCTCCGCCCTCGCGTTATCCGTTAGTTCGCCGCGGAAGCTCTCCGGTAGCCGGGGCTCTTTGCAAGAGCTTCGCCACCGCACGGAGTGTACCACAGAGACCCTCGACACGCCGTTCGAGCTTTTACTTTCTCCACAATACTCCGGCCTCGTCGCTGGCTGGTCGGAGAACGGCGAAATCGATTCCCTTCTCGTCGCAGGCATCGAATTTTAACAATAGGCTCGACGCGCCACGAGCAGGTAAAAAAGCTCTCGTGCAAAGTGCACGCTGAGCCGGAGAACCGGAGTCACATCCGGAAAACGAAAGAGTCGGAGCGGCGACGCTAAACATATATTGAGGAGGAAAAAAAGAAAGAAAAGCTTCCTCTAAGAAAAGGCTCAGGAAGTAGGAAAAAAAAAGGGAAGAGAGAAAAGTTCCTTCTACAAAGAAGAGGAAAAACGAAGAATCGCGATTAATCTCGACGATGCAGACTGCAGTAGAAATCCCGAAGGCTGTAGTGGAATTCCGCGTCGATCGGAAAGTTCCTGCAGGAAAACACTTCCGATAAGGAATCGTGGGAGGCGAGGGAAGATCGAGAATTCCGCCAGGGGAGAAAAGCCGAAAGAACCGGAAGTCGCTCCGCCTCTCTCGACTTGACTGGCGACGCCCGAACTTCCGCGATCCTCGCCACCTAATCTTCAGTCCCACCCTCTGCTCCGAAACACGCGATCCGGAGTTTCTTCCGAATGCCGCTTTTAAAATAACGAGAATAAAAAATATAGATTTATGGATAATAAAAAAAAATTATCCACGTGCCGTGATTAAATGGTTAAAAATTGCGAGGGCACCGGAAATTTCTACCCGTCCTTCTTCTTGACAATTCTTATATATATATATATATCTCGGTAGAAGAGATTAAATAGCCGATATTCAATAGAGCGTTGGAGACTTGAGATAGCAATTTATTTAATTTGTTTTTTTTGTTCCCAGGTATGAAATAAGTGGTAAAGGATGTCGACTTTTGCGCTTCGGGGAAACTTCCCGTTGGGGAAATTTGATTGCGATCGAGGGATGAAGGACGCCTTCCGCCTTGGAGCACCTCCGAGTGCGCCTCCATCAGGAGCACTCCCGGCTGTGCGCGTCTCCTCTCTTATCCATCGTGGTGCCCGCGCTAATCGCGTTACCTTTTCGCTCCCGCCTTGCCCCGCGCAGGAGGAGCGGGCATAGCCGAGTCGAGCTAACCCGCGGGCGTTCGTATAGGTGAGTCGTAAATGCATGACGTAAATTTCGCCTAACAGCCAACTGCAGCTGCACCCGAGACTGTTTACTGGCCCATTCCGTGAATGTATTTAGCACGTGTAGGCCTGGAAAAAATAACGGGAGCCAAAATGCGAATGACTATTTGATGAGTATCTTCTTTACTTTGGTGATAAGCGTCAACGCGATTTCGGTAGTTCGGGCGATAAATTTTCGTTCCTTAAAGTTTGGGTTGATTTTTTCTTGGGTATCGGTCATTCATTTTTTTTGCGGTTGTCGATCATTGACTCGATGAATATTTGGGTCGGTATTACTAAGGAGTCGGTGGATGGAAATAATTTTTTTCCGATTATCAATTAAAGAAAAAATTGGCCAGATAGACTTTTAGTATTTTTTGACATCACGAAACTGGAGAAATATGACTTTTAAAAAATCGCAAAGAAATCATTATTTGTTTTTCAAATGAATGAGACATTAAATTCACTTTCTTTTTTTTTAAAGTTACATCCGACTTATTTTTCCCCTGCCACGGATATTAATTTCACAACATTCGATACCAAAAAATCGCTCTAAAAGCGAAAACCAAGGATTGTTTAATCAATTTTTGCTACACATATATATATACAGAAAAGCATATATTCAGCTCAAAAATCATCACCGACGGACGTTTTTTTTCATAACACCTCTGACATAACAGGCCGAACCGTTTGGCGGGCATTTAATTCACTCTCGCTCCTGACGTTGACGCTTTGCGACGTGAATTACATCGCGTGAAATGGTATATCGCACGTGGTTTGTAAGTTGTCATCGTAAGTAGTGTAGCAGTAGGCTTAGCTGTCGGAAGAATCGATTGAAAAAAAAAAAAAAAAAAAAAGAACGCATCGTTCGCTCTCTGCCCCCGAGGGTTTCGATAAATGGGCGAGGCTATAGCGAGTTAGGAGGAGCAGCCGCGTGTATCAGCGAAAGAAAGAAGCCGATGCCTTCGGGGCTTCCATAATCCATCGACGAAACAGAAGCTCATATAGACTAAAAGTACTCGGCTAGCCTCGTTTTTCCCTACAAAAAAAAAATAGATAAAAAAAATAAGTAAAAAAAAATTTACAAATAAAAAGATAAAAATCCAACTCATCGATTCCAATTCGACACAGAAGGTATTTTTGTCCCTCGATAAATGGTCTGTCGGAATGATATGACTATTTTACCGATATACCAGTTATTATCGGCGACCCGGTAGGGGTCGAACAAAAAAAAAATTCCGATTGCAATTAACGAGAGAGTCCTCACCCTATCTCTGTGCACTTTCGAAATTTGTCGACCGACTAATTGGAGCTTCCGTTCGGAGGGCAGGTTCGCAATTAATGACGATTTACGTGCATGTGTGTGCGCATGTGTGCACGTGTGAAAAAAAAAATTAGGCGAGGTGGAAACGGAAGCTGAACGTGTCGACGTATCGATGCGAAATGGCAAGCAATAAGGGTGAAACGGTGAGCCAACGAACCCCCTTGTGCTCTCGTGCTATCCCTCGTGGTCAAGGCGAAAACATAGAAATATCGCATACACACACACACACACACATAAGTCTATATATATCCATATACATTTATACGATTATTGCACGTACAGTCACATCTTCATTTATATATACATACATAATATATATGCATATATGTGTGTGTGTGTGTCTTTTGACCGAACGAGGGCAGAACCTGCAAATATTTGCCAGGCTTTGGGAAAAGCAAATTTCTGCCGGGCAGAGAAAGCTCAACCGAAAGCTCTCATATCGTCATATACGGTAATACATATTTCTCTGTCATATGAATGTGTGTGTATGTATATATATATATATATATATATATATATATATATATATATATATATATATATATATATATATATAGTGTATGGATAAATATGTATTTCACCGCGGCGTATAATACGGAAAAGGGGGAACAGATATCGGAAAATCCCTCGCTCGAATATTTATTCGACTTTATGTCTGGAACATACATTTTACGGGATATAAAGATTCATTGAGTAGTATCGGAAAAGTCAGTAAGACGTAAATCGAGTCGATGTATCTTAGAAGAGTCGGCGTACATTTAGGTGATACGTGCGTTGACTATAGATTCAAATAGAGCGGCGGAAGCTCTAAATTATTAAGCAAAGTTTCGTGATATTGATCGCGACTGACCTTCCGGTTTGTAGCTTTGTTGTCGGCGTGAATCGACCATCGAGAATAATCGGACTATTGCCGAGCGCAAAATAGGAGCTTTATTTTCGGGTCGAAACGGAAATAAACATTTTATCGTTGTAATCACCGTTCCGCGAATTTCCAGAAATTCCGGAACGGTTCACACAAAAATGAAAAGTGTTCAAGTGCAATTAAAAAAAAAAATTCTCACGGGTCATCCAAATCGCAGTCTCTTCGATAGAGAGCAAAAAAAATTGGTTGAAAAATTCGTATAGTTTATGTGACATAGTGTGATGTAATATTACAATTAAAAATATTGTATGACACGTGTAATATTTAATATTACACAGAAAAAAAATTTTGTTTCGTTTGGATGCACGAACAATTTAATAAAAATAAAATAACGTGAAATCGTTTCGCATCCCGGCGCAGTTTTCCGCATGTTCATGCGAGGGGATTAAATATGTCAACAGATTGGGGAGAAACCGCTTGAAATTTCCGTGCCATTGTTCGGGGCTGGTATGAAATTTATAGTGAAACGACGGTAACATTATTCCCAGTGAAAAGCTGTGGTCAGTGGCGAAATAATAGTAAATAAGATAGCAGGAGGTCGCAGCGATCTGAAATAATGCGCCATTTAATATATAATATAATATATTATCTAAAAAATAAAAAAAATAAAAATTTAACAAATAAATTATACGATATTGCTGAGATAACGTAGACGTCTCCCAACGGCACAAAAGTTGCTTCGCTCTCGGTGCAGATTTCTGGGAGTTCGGGCTAAGGGGTTAACAATTTTCACGCAGTGGTCAGAGCTTGAAATTTCGAGCCATTGTCGGGTTCTGATATGAAATTTATAGCGAAACAATGGTAATGTTATTTGCACAGGGAAAAGCTGTGATTCGAGTTGAAACAATGGTAAATAAGATAACAGAAGTCACGGCTGTCCACACTGATGCAAGACTGTAATACTTTGCGCGATCTCCGACTCTTCCACTCGAGCGGGCTATCGAAAAGGTACTCGAATGGAGCTGGGAAAGTCTGGATAGCAGTGTCGCGCCTCGGGGAGAAAGGCAAGTGGTTCTTCCTTCAAAGCTCGAAACTTTCCGAGTCGCGAACACCTACGACAGGCCAAGTGCGCGAAAACTTTGTGTAAGCTCTCTCCAGCATGCACTCGTGCAGAGTTGCAATGGCAGAGAAGCTCCGTTGCAACCTGGCAAAACAATGTACATCCCCTTGTGTACCGAGCGGCTCACGGTGAAGTTTCACACGGTGAGACTAGCGAGAACGCTCAATAATATTCCACGATAAACGTATCGGACAATGGGAGGAACCGATGCGTGTGGGTGGACTCGCTTAGCGCGGAGAAGTTAAATTGCGCGGCTGTGAATATGCTGCGTTCAGTGAATGGACCATGCATGGACAATGATTTTTTTTTTAGAGCTCAAATCGGTCTTGAGCGGGCTCGCGGATCTCCGGCACGTATAGTTTGTCCTTTATCGGGGGGGAAAAAAAAAATATTACGACTGAAATCCCGATCCATTATTAATAACATCGTTTTGATAATTTCAAAAAATCTAAATCGTCGTAGAGTTCCATTAAAAAAAAAAATACAAATCCTAGAATTTTTTAAAATATTCGAGTCCAGTGATTTTTTGACATGCAGTAATATTGACGGAACTACAAATCAGAACATCCAATAATAAAAAAATATGTGACGAATTTTTTTGTTTCTTCACAGTCGTTATATTTTGAATTGTAAATAATAGATAAAATAGGAACACTATAATTATTTATATTCGCAGCTACTCATTCTTCTTTGTGCAGCATTCTCGAAAAAACAAATCGCCAACCTAAACAGCGAGTGCGTCGCGTGAAAACTACCATTAAAAAAAAAAACAATAAAAAAATGTTCCTTAACTGGGAAACAAAGGGTCTTTTAATTGAGTTGAAATCGAGGACTCGGGTATGATCGCTCGAGTCACGACCGATAGCCCGGATGCGACTAGTCGACGAGTCTCAAGAGTTAAACGATAACGAGAGAAATTAGTGGAAACTTCCATACGCGATCAGACGCCTCCTCCGCGTTCGTCGAAACGATAATTGCTACTCAATTTCGCTTCGTCCTATTCCATTGTTGCCTGAGCGAAGGGGGGGAGAGGTTCACCTGGCGTGTGTAGATTCGATTTATCGCCGCGCTAGCGAATGCAGAATTCGACGAGAAGATATTCCGAGCGAGGGAGAGGGAACGGACGGACGCGCCGAAGTCCCTCGATTGTCATGCTTTCTATAACGCCAGTGCGGAGAATATTCCCAGGCACTTAGCTCGAGTGCAAACAGACTCGAGTGGAATAATAATGGTGTCTGGGCTCGTGCATACATCGACTACACAGCCACCTATATGAGTGGCCTAATGCCTGTGTATCTATCGATTGTGAGCGAGAGGATCGAAGTGCCCGGGCACGTCACACAGTCGCGGTTTACTCGAGGCTCGAGCCTCGTGAATTTTAATTTGGCTCGAAGCGTATCACATCGGGGACACTATTAAATAAAATTGCAGTGAAATAAAATTAGCTAGAAAAAATACTGATGTGTATGAATTAAATGGCCGAGATTGTAATTGCGACTCCAAGCTTTTTTCCATTATCACTTGTCACCTATCATCACTTTTAATTATCACCACTTCGGTCGGTCGATCAGAAAATTGAAAAAAAAAAAAAAATGTTGAAGCAAGCAATTTTTTTTTATTTATAGAGTAGAGTACGCGCTGGGCTGATCATCCCAATTCCAGTTTTTTCCCCTTATCACAACTTTTCGCCCACGATTATCGTTACTTCAGTCGGTCAAACGACAATTAAAAAAAAGTTATGCAAATAATTTTTTAAATACATCAAACATCAGACCAAGCTCAAGCTTGGTGAATTTGAAACTCAGCTGGGAGCAAATTCCATCCACTCGCTCAACAAAACAAAGTCACTCGGTTAAGAAAAAAATGCTATCAATTAATTAAAAGGCCAAAGTTGTCATTCTAATTCCAGGTATTGTCTCGTTATCACTTATCCCGATTCTCGCCCGTCGACTCCGGTGCTTGAGTCGGTCAACGTAGCGACTAATAATAATAGTAATTGAACGAAAAAAAAAAAAAAAAAAAAAAAAAAAAAAAAAAATAATAATTCTGGCAATCACAATTTTTAATATATTCGTCGGAGATTGATGGAGCGGTTTAAGAGCGATCAAGCGATTAAAACCTGTTGGCAGTAGTCGCTCCCTGGCATAACCGTCCGGCGCAGCGATGCACACACGGGGTCGTAGGGAGGACGAAGAGGGGGAGCTTATAAGCGATAGTTTAACCCCGTGCTCCGGAGCGTATTTCGTCCGCGATGATTCACGTCCCTGCGGGCAAATCGGCGACACCTGGATGACGCTCCGAGATTTTCCCCGATCGAATTTCGACTGCCTGGTTACACGAAATTCCCGTTTCACGCCCGATCGAATCTTGCGTCGGGAGGAAATCGCAGTCCCCGAAGAGACGCGTTCGGGGCGGGCCACGTCGAACCAACGCGCAAATTCCGATCGAATCCGAGCGGGGGGAATATGAAATTTTCCTTCGCTCGGTTGGTCACGGTAAAAAAAAAAGAAAAACGAGGGACAAACGAACACGAGCGGACTGTACGACTCGGCACTTTTAAGACTACTGGCGAGACTGGCGCTGCTGTTAAAGCCATTCAATGTTCGTAGACTTTCGGAGCGTGGAAGTACGATATAGCCGGGAAAGTTGAAGCGCAGGGGGAATCGAGAATTATTATTACAGCGTGGAGTGCTCCGCTATGACGGCCAGCAGTGGCCAGCGTAGTTCCGATAGTGCTCGACCGTCGTGCCAATGAACCAGGCGCGCGGCTGAGCGAAACGGATATTTCCACTTCCCAGTGGTAGCGGCAGTCGAGAACCGCCGTCGTCACGTTCCACTTGCGTCCCGACTCCGAGGCTCGGAGCTTCGTCATCTTACGACGTTCTGCTCTCCTCTTCGTCCTCCCGTGGCTAACGCTCGACCAATCTCCCGGGACTCGAGGACAGGTACGTGTGCCGATGAATGAAGTCGTCCGACGCTCCGACGATCTTCGACTCGGTCTGGCTGGGAGAAAGAGCCGATCGTACGAAAAAAAAATTGCAATGTTTTTTTTTATCGACTGGACAGACGAAAAAATTGGACTTTGGAAGAAAAACACGAAAAGTACCATTTAGTGACATTTTTTTTTGTCACTCGGTTTGTTCCATGTCACGTTCTATTTCCCTTTCGCCTCCTCGCTTCAATGCTTGGCTGTTTTTCGGGACGAGGAGACAGTTACCTTTTTTTTTTTACAAGTCGGGCTTCGTCGATTTTGGGCGAAAAACAATTTTTACTTATTTCTTTGGGAATAGAGAATTCGATCGACAATTTCTCTCCACAGATCGTTAGTAGCGAAATGTGCATTGTGTTAAATAATCTCCGGATTCGATATTAAATCGTAGGAATTTTTTTTTTTTTTAATAAGGTACACGAGAAGAACGTTGATCGAATTTTTTTTGAGTTTGAACACTGCATCATTGAAAAGCTTCTTTCGTGATGTTTCCTTAACGTCGAAGTACGTTAGATAACTCGTGTCGATAAGACGGACGAGTCGTCAACGAAACAAATATTACAGCGGCGTCGAAGCCCTGTATCGATTCTAGCTGTCTTGCCACGATACTGTTTTAGCATAAAAAAAAGATAAAAAATTTAAAAAATGCTAAAATATTCCAGGTACTTAGCAGGCCCGGTAAACCGAGAATAAGAAAAATATTGATCGGATCTTTTTATAAATCCCAGTACGACATTATCGGACATCGCTCTCCGAAAGCTTGATTGATGATGTCCATTTTTAACGTCAGACCACTCGTTCCCGTCAGGGTTTTCATCGATAAGACAGACAAATCGTTGTCGCAAAAAAAAAAAACAAAAAAAAAAGAAAATGCACAGCGAAAAGCTCTGCATCGATGCAGGCTTTTTAGCCACGCATTCGGATGTGAAATACATAAATATACATTTTTTTTTCAAATCAAGCGTTACGTCCAGATAACTTCCGACTGAGATTTTATCGACAAGACAGATAAATCCTTGGCGTAAAAAAAAAAAAATTTATAAATATCTATTTAAAAAAACCTGCCTCGATGCGTCGTTTTTTTTTTTTTTTTTTTTTTTTTTACAATCGGATGTAAAATACATAAATACAGCAGGCACAAACAAAGTACACTGGTAGCATCAAAATCTAATCTTGGGTACAATCTGCGCGTTCCAAATGACGTAATGAGCCCTACCGTTCGCACGCTATGTACCCACTTACATACGTATGCACAGCTGTGTACACATGCACATAGGAAGCACAGTGAAGCTGATTATCGTGCAGTTTCCGGTGCGGAGTCCCCGGCCGGTGTTGCGGCAAGTCGATCAGCTTCACCGAGTGCTCACCGTATAATGGTCCTATAGTTAGCCGATCGTAAAGGGAATTCAGCAGTCGAATAGTGGAGGTTAACCGTTCGCGGAGTCAACGTACCGAGGCCCCTTGCGCTCGGTTACTGCTGCATACCCGTTACAGTAAACTAAACCGAGCACCACAGTTATTGGCAACTTTACACTGCGAGCCATTACTGCATACGACAGACGGCAAAAAAAAAAAAAAATCAGAGCCAGGAAACCATTTTTATTTTATTTCAAGAGGGCCGATAGCGATTGGACGGATGGCAATAAAAGGCATAAAACGGCGAACACAGAACGAGAGCACCGGAAATAAACTCCCGAAATAACGCAGTGCGCTCAATATCGGTCCAGGCATTTTTTTATTCCGAGTACAAAAAATAATATTATATTTTTCACGTAGCTTTCGTCGCACTTTTCGGCGTAATAGGGAATGTACTTTACGGATGCCAAAATTCATGAAAGGATTAGAAATTAAAAAAAATACTCCGACTCAGAAAATAATGCACATCACTGGTAAAAAAAATAAAAATTCTTTAAAAAATGTGCAACTTCGTGGCACAAGAATATTTTGAGATACGTGTATGGAAAGTTGGCGCTATTCCAACGAATTACCAAACACACAGCAGTATGAATTTCGAGAGGAAAAATAAAAATAAATAAATTGGTGCAAGGAGTTCGACTGCCAATGACTGTACGCCGGACGACGGTGTGGTTGCGCAGTGCCTGCAGTGGTATTCCGTCATGCTACATATTGCCGGGACCTTATCCGTCGAGCGTGCGGGGACGCGACGTTTCTGAGGCCGTCCGAGTGTTGAAACATCAGCGGCCAGTTTTTTTTACTACTACTTTTAAGTAGAAACAGTCGCATGGTACACCGGCACAACTTTTCGCCTGTACACGCGACGACCGAGTGCACACACGAGTAACTCCAGCGCTACTCGGCGATGGTTTGTGGATCTGCGGTGGGCAAAAGTTGTAGTGGCGTTGCGGGAAGTCGTGGTTCGAGACGAACGGACGGGGAGGGAAAAAAAGCGGAGCCCAGGGGGTTTATGCGGCACGAGCCTCGACCCAACGCGGCCTGGCAACCGATGGGACGGGTCACCATCCTGCCAATTTCTACGCCGGGACGTTCGCGAAATTTACGAGCCGCGTCGAAAATTAACCGCAGTTGAAGTATCAAGTTCGAGCCCAGTACAAACCTTCTCCTATATTTTTTGTTAAACTCCTTCCTTTGACTCCCGAACCGTGACTCTTCCAGTCTCGCGAGTCGGATTGCTAATGGTCAAAGACATTACGCGACAAATTTTATTACATAGTAAAAAAAATAACTGCTGGGTCGACTTGGTAATTTGACGGACAGTTCGGCGATAATTTGACACAGGAAATAAAAAATTTTATATGTCGGTAAAAATATGGTTTCAGGTGGGTCGGTTCGGATATAAAAAGAATTAAATTTCATGTGCACCGAGAAGCGATCTCCATGCCTCGTTTCTCATTTTAATTCTCAACTTGATTTTCAAGATATTTTCTCAAAAAAAAAAAAAAAACCCGTCGTCAATTCTTTCTCATAATTATGCAGACAATGAGACAAAAACTCATTCTCCTCACGGACCATCCGATGGACACGATGCAACCCCGAACCACAACCATAAACAAAAAATTGTTGCTCGCAACTTGAATTTTATGAATTATTTTTTTTTCCTCCACAATGCGACGTCTCGCGCTGAATAAATTTTATTCGCTCGAGAGGTTTACGACTGACTCGGCTGGTCGCCGCTAAAGCGAGATTCCCGATTGAAGGTGCTCGAGCCGTGGGGGTGAGTGACAAGAAGAGGTGGCTTTCTCCCTCATTGAACTTTTGACGTTCCAGGGAATTCCCTCTCGCGGTTATAAAGTCGTTTGATCTTCGATTCCTCGCCACGAGGCTTTCCGCCTCTGACGCAATGACCCGTTACCCTTAACTCAGCAGCGGGGGTGGAAGTAGCAAAAGCGGGGGGTCGGTTATTCGCGAAATTGCCTTACCCGACACAGTGGTTTCGGAACAGCGAAGAGAGGGGAAACGAAATGGCAGAGGGGTGATATTGGGAGCAAGGGATGATTCGATGGCGATGACGCAATATGACGAGAGAAATTCCGGCCGGAGTTCGACGAGGGACGAAAAAAAAAAAAAAAAAATTGGGAAATAAAAGAAACCAAGAAAAGAACGAGAGATCGAAGAGGGTTGAGAACGGAGAATCGAGAAAGGGCCTCGCACTCGCGAAGGTGTATTCTCTTCACCCTCCGAACCGAGCCTGGCGGAGTCGCCAAGGTACGCGAGATGAAAAAGAAAAAAAAAATGGTCGCTCGGATAAGAAATACCTCGTTCGTAGACCGGCGCGCCCCGGGTCAACAAAAAGTACGGCTGGAGAGAAAGGATGAGCCGGCGAGGAGCTTCGACTGAGTAATCGTATCGTGAAGTGGTTTAATCTTATCGGAGAAAATTGAGCCCTCAGATTCGAGACGGAGGAATTGTCGTTTGTCAAAACGATTTTTCGTGCGTACTTTCCGCCCCACCGTCTCCTTATCTCTCGCTGGAATATATAATATAGGTCATCTCGTAGAGAGAATAGCTTCGTCGAAGCTCTAGTCCGCAACGATTAACCCACTTTGAGTTTCGCTGTGAATCCCGTCGCGGATTATACACGCGTACATAGGCGTTCCTCTCATTTCGAAGGTGCTAAAAAAAAATTTAATGCCTCGCCGGACGATCTTTGGACTCGGTTATCGCGGTCCGAGCTTCTCGCACGGGGCTTAAAAAAAATACCTGGACATTCGGGTCGTTTGAAAAAAAAAGTATTCATCAATACTTTCCCGTCTTGTTTTTCGATCGAGACATTAAAAAAAATAAGAAAAAAAAATAAAAAAAATAAATCCCAAATCCTCATTCATCTTAATTGATTTCCCATCGGTTCGAGTCGTTTGGGAATCACGGAAGAAAAATAACATAAATTCGTGCTCAATATCCGAAGTATCGATGCGCAAACTACTGAAAAATGTTATCTTCCACGTTTCACCATCTCCTCATCGTACCAATTTTTTTTTCAACCCCATTATCGAAGTTCACGAGCTGCGTGGCTGAAGAGAGCAAAAAAAAAAAAAAAACGAAAACCTCCCGAGTCTCGCGTATGACTCGACGCGTAGTCGTCCGCTCCGTTTGTTTCTCGGTCAGTTCCCTTGGCTGCTCTTAGGGATGCTCCGCCGGCCGGCGGAGACAACCGCTCTCGAACAACGCGACGATCATGCGTACGAAACGCGACTAATCGGGCGTCGTCGGGAGAAAAGTTGATTTCCTCCTCTGCGTGGATGCACAGACCGAGCGGGGGCAAGATGAGCTCAAATCTGATGCTCCACTGTGTGTCTATGCACGGCCCAACATCCCGATAGTACGAAAACATGTATATAGACACACACACACATACCTATGTATACACCTATGCATAAATGTGTGTATATGTGTGTATGTGTGTGTGTGTGTGTGTGTATATATATATATATACATATAGTGGGAAGTGCGGGTCGCTGAGAGTCGGGTTGCGAGTGCAGGGGTGCGCGACGATCTGTCCAACGACCTTTCGCACCCCCCCCCCCCCCTTTTTTTCCCCCACCCTCCCAACCGTGTCTCATCTCCTCGACTGTTCGACGAAAAAAAAAAACGGAATTTCCTTTTTTTTTTTCTTTCGTTCTCAATTTTAATGTCCCTTTCGCTATTTGTCGACTTGCCACCTCGACCGGGCATTTTCAACCCCCTATCTCGATTACTTTTTTTTTTTTTTTTCCTTTTCCTCACTCTCTCTCTCTCTCTCTCTCTCTCTCTCTCTCTCTCTCTCTCTTCTATATTTTTCCTGGTTTTCCCTTTCGTTATCGCTCACCTTATCTATCGGCATTGAAGGGCACGCACGGCACAGGTTCCAGAATGAACCAATCATGAGGCCGCGGTGTTTGGGGCAGTGGAACAGTAGTTTTGATCCGGCCGTGAAGACCAACGACGACGACGACGACGTTTAACGCCGACGACGCAGAGCGTAGATTCTCTACGAGGGAGAGCTTTTTTCCGGCTGCGGGGCCAGGCCAGGCGGCACTGTCGGCCACTTCCTAGTCGCACCCGTTGTTGATTGTATTAACCACTCGCGCTTATTGACCCTCGTTATTTTAACGGTGAGTACGGCTCGACGTATCAACCTCGCGCCAGCACCGAACGACGACGACGACGTATATATATGTTTTTATTTAATATGTGTATATATATATATATTTATATGGATATTTTATATATATATATATATATATATGTATGTATGTATGTATATGAAGTTTGGACAGTAACGCCCGTGTCTTGTCTCACGGCGAGATCTCCTCTCTCAATCCCCTTCGCGATCGAACTTCTCGCTGTGATAATTATTTTTAGTTTTATTTTTGTTTTTTTGTTTTTTTGTTTTTTTTTTTTCAAATTTTTAATTTTTCTTTTTTTTTTTTCTTCATGTACTATTTTGTCTCGGAGTCATTGTCGGGTTTTGTTTTTTTTTTTTTTTTTTCGTTCCCGAACACCCGATGGAGTCAACGCGATGATTCGCTCGACGCGACTGGCAGTGCGTGCATGAGCGACGAGAAATTATTCATTTATTTATTTATTTTATTATTATTTTTTTAAATATTACTATTATTACTTTATTTATTTTCGTGTGCCGGTTAGATTTTGGATCGTGTGCGCGCGCGCGAAAGGTCGAATATCCTAACACTTCATCGCGCTCTTCCACGTACGTTTTTTTTTTTTTTTAAAAGATTTGTGATTTTCTGTTTTTTTTTGTTTTTCTTTTTGTTTGTATATATATGTATATACGTGTATATAGAACGAGTCCTTGGACCGTCTTCCTGTAAAAAGTTTTTATTTATACCTATTTGTTCCACCCACTGTTGACCCGTACCGTGTTACATTGACCGGCGAGAGTTCACTATCGTCGCGTCGATCACGCTATACCGCAGTATAGTTCTCATCGGGATTACGTTTGCGGCCGTGATTATCGTCAAGAATCTCCGTTACCCCCTTTCCTTTCCGGAGTTTCCTCGCCACGAATTATTTCTTCACCGTCGCCGCAGCAGTCGGCCGGGCCGCGAGTAGTCACGGACGCGATGTGGTCAGACAGCGATCCCAGACGTTGAACACCCTCGACTCTTTTATCAACAAATTATTATTCTCACACGTCGATTCGGCTCCGTTCTTCTTTACAATTTTTCCAATTATCTCGTGATTTTTTTTTTTTCTCTACCGCGGTAAAATTTTTTTTTTTTCTCTCTCTCTCTGTGTCTCCAGTCGGTATTTAACTCGGTCTCGGGGTGACTCGTGACGTGTCGGCGTCGGCGTCGACGTCGTTTACGGTACGACGTGAGCCGAGTGTACGTTCCTTACCCGTCTTTCCGTCTGTATGCGAGAGCACGGGATTATTCGACCGACGGGTTTTCCTCGCCGGAGTTGATGGATCTAGGCGGAGGAGAAGAGAGGCGCAGATACCGTGTACGTATCGTGGCAGGCACTGTGTCCCGTGCCGAACGGACGTCGTCGCGACGTGTCGCCGGTAAGGCTGTTCCGGGGGTGGCAGGCGGGTTTCGTCGCCGTTGCGCAGGCGTCGCGCAACGCCCGGTCGATAGTCCGCAATGTACTCGGCAAAAGCGAATCCTCCGCTCGGTCCCCCCCTATCGCAACCCCCGCCCGAGCAACCCCCGACGCCCATCATGCCCCGCCACGATGCTGTTGCCTCGCTTTTCTCTCGCTCGCGCCCACCCTTCGCCAACTTTCTTCTCCCTCGCACCTCGGGCCGTTCTCTCGAAACCACCCGAACCAAGCCCCCCCTTCCGCGGCGCGAACTAAACCACCCCTTCTGCCACCCAATTCGAACATACCGTGGTACACCTTTAATCCATGGGGGTTTTTTTTTTTTTTTCTACGCACCCTTCAGCCATGCGAGTAGGTATACAGATGTCTCTGAGAACAGTCCGATCAACCCCTTCCGACCCTCGAGGACCCCCCCCTGGTGAGGAAGGGGGGGGGGGCGGGGAAGGGTGGACGTTTATTGGAATTGAAATTGAAAGTCGAGACGTTACGTAATGTAACGCGTCGACGGAAATGCCCGTGAATCGATGCTGGAACGAAGGGGGGAACATTTTGTTGGTTTGTTGTTTGTTGTTGTTGTTTTTTTTTTTTTACATGGGTCTTGATTGAGACGATTGATAGATGTTTTGGGATGGTCGAGGGGGAGTGAGATTTAATTGGGGCACGGGCGATGCAGTTTCGTTCGCAACCGAAACGCCGTAATTGTGACTTAATGGGGAAATATTAATTGCGTGCGATTGTTCGCTGACGAGCGTTGTTGTTGTTGTTTTTTGTTTTTTCGGGATCCATGGATATCTTATTTTAGATGACGAAATCGAGATGGAAGATTTTTTTAGAACAGGGGAAAACCTTTTTTTGTTATTTATTTGGGTAAACGTTTTCGATTATCGACGGAAAGAAATAAAATTTTTTGTTGCTCTCGTTTATTCGCCACGGACTGTTGTTGCGGTTACCAAAAATATATGATTTCCGGTTGCTTCAATGAGGGAGTAATAAAATGTACCGACTTTTTTTTATCGCTGGACAGAAATCTTCGTTTAAATAATTTGCGGTGCGAGTTCGTAGTGCGGTTCTCGTGCTAAATTTCTCGTCGCTCGCGGTTCGGTCTTGCCGCTCCAATCCACGGGACACAGCTTTGTCCGGGTTTGTTCCATACGTTCCTTTTTTTTCTTTTTTTTTTTTTTTTTTTCATGCTCCCAGTGTCTCCGTTCCACGGTTTTCGCAGCCAGCGAGCCGGAGGGCACGTGTGCCGGTCCGCCCTTTATACAATTTCCGGCTTCGTAATTAACACGAAAAGTCGTTACAGTTGAAACATCTTTATTGTTCAAGTTCCGATAAAAATCTTCCCTTAAATAACTATCGGCAGGCGTCGATTCCTCATCGCGGTTTCCCGTCCCGAATTTCCCCGTCTCTTCCGATTCGCTCTTGTCTCCCTCATCCGCAGAACACTGCATTGTCCGTATTATCTTTTCCCTCTTTTTTTTTTCCTCCTCACAGTTTCTCCATTTCACGGTTTTCACAGCTCGCGAGAAGGCACGTATGCCAGTCTCTAGTTTATATTTTATTGTGAACGAAAAATGCGCCAGGTAGAGAACAGCCTGGAGCAAAAGAAATAGAAAGGTTCCAGAAGTCGCGTGGGGGTGCGGGCGGGCGGGCGGGCGGGCGGGGGGGGGGGGGGTGAAGTTTTCCCTCGACTCAGAGAAAGAAAGAGCTCGTTTCCCGAACGCGACGCCCAAAGGAGAGGCGAAAGAGGGGTCGGTAGACGGAGAAAGAAAAACGGGCTTGCTTCATCCCTGCTTCGTCCTACCCCTGGCTCGCGCCCGGCGCCGCGACGTCGGGCCAGACCCGCGGTAACCTTCTCGCTCTCCGCAACCTCCCCCCCCCCCCCTTTTTCCACCACTTCTGTCCCGAGTCTGCCGACGAGTGCGAGGAAGTCCTATCGTCGTTGTCGGGAAAACCACTTTTCTCCTTTCTACCCCAACAACCCCCTTCGAACCCCCCGCTCGTCAGCTCCGAGGCGAGGGCGGACTCGTTGCGTTCTGCCGGACTAACACATCGGCGCCGGAAGTAGCCACGGGCTCGAAATACGCACGCGAGAATCGCTCCACCCGTGTCTCACGGTCGAGGACGTTCGTTAAGGGAGTCGAGTCATGCCGAAAATTCGTAAATTTCTCCGCCGTTGGTTTCAAACATCCTCGAGGATAATTGAGTCCGAACAAACGGACCATTTCTCCACATCGAAACACCTTTGCTTTCACGATTTGTGGAGTTTTTAATACTGTTTTTTATTTTATTTAATTTAAAAAAAAATTTTTTAGACGGTTATCCGTCGAATGTACTCTCGAAAGTTGGTTGCGGTGCTGCAATATTTTATTCAGATTTTTTTTTTTTTTGTTTTTTTTTCGTGATTCACGGATTTTCGGTTTTTTTTTTTCGTAACCGGTAGAGTTGCTAATGGAGTCGAGTGTGGCGTTGGCATTTATGCGGAAAATTTTATCACCCGAATCGACCCTCTGCTGCGCAGCTAAGCTCCGACAGTCGTTTATGGATTTTTCAAAATTTTCGGCACAAGGATTGCACACTTGGATATTTGTTTTGGGATATCGATGGAGTTTTCACGCACGTTAGTGAACATTTTTTTAAATTAATTTCTTTTCGTGGTCGTTAAATATCAACGTGGAAAAATTGCTCCGGCCGTGTTTGCCTGTTGAGGCGTCAAAATAGTCGAGTTATGCTGGAAATTAGTTCATTTCCCAATTCCTCGAGTCCGTTCGGACTGAGAAACTTTTTCTTCCATAATTTGTTGTGTTTCGAATGTTTTTATTTTTTTTTATTTTTTTTTTATTGTTTATCACTTATAATACCACAAGAGCTTCAAAATTATCGGGTATTTCCCGATAGGTTCGTTGCAAACAAATGAAGGAGTCAAGTTTTTCAGGTTAAAAAATCACGAGCGCGAAGCGCGAGTGATTTTTGCTGAAAAACTTGACGACTTTATTTGTTTGCAGGGAACCTTGAGGGAAATGCCAGATAATTTTGAAGCTCGTGTGGTATTCGGGGGATTATTTTTCCGTCCCAAATGTCGGCCAATAGAATTGCACCATGAGATGAAATGAACAGTTAACAAATAAGAATTTCATAATGAATAAAACAACATTTAATTAAGATTCAGGTTAGTGCAATTAAAAATCACAATTGAATTCAACCTGTCAGTTTGACGTGTGGTTAATTTGACTGGATCATGTTTTGTTTTTTATATATAGCAACTACCAGAGAAAATAATCAAAAAATTATCAGTATAATACCATGTAGGTTGTACCACGTGACGTCGAATGGTGCAATTCTATTGGTCGATATTTGGGTCGGAAAAATAATCTCTTTAATATAATCCGGAAGAACGACGAAGCCACGGAATTTCGTTATAGTGCCGAGTATTTATTTATGATTTTAACAATTCATGGATTTTATATTTTCAATAATTAACAAAGTTGGAGAGGAATTTTACTATGTTGGTAACGAGCGCAATTTTATCCCCCGAATCGACTGTTTGGAGCACAATGGAACTCCGGCGATTCATTGTGAATTTTTTATTTTTAACGCATCGATTAAACCCACGATTATTTGTGTGGTATGCCGAGAACTTTGACACGCATATCGGAGAACGTTCTCCAATTAATTCCTGCCCAAGTTCGTTGAATAATAATATTTTGTTTTTCAAAATTTGACGAAACAATGGAAATTTTATTGTTTCACGTGAAATTTTTTTAATAAGTTTTTCATTCGTACCGCATCGATCGAACCCTCGAATATTTTTCACTCAATTTTTTACAGTAAATTCCCGCTCGAGCTTATTAAATAAAAATAACGTGTTTTCTGAAAACAATAAAATATCCATAAATATAATTGTTCTCGAGTCAGGAGTGCAGAAATTGTTACGATTTTTTAAATCAAGCCATCAGTCATCGATGAAACAAATGTTTCCTGTTATCGTTTGAAAAACCATACAGGGCAAAATAGATTGTCCCAAAAATCGCCCTATTTCCATTTTGCCCCGCTCCCCCATGTAAAACAAGGTTAATAATCTCCTCGAGAACACATATCCAAAGTTCGTCTTTAATTATTCAAGTCTCTTTAAATAATCATGTCGAATGAGTTATTTTTATCTCGCACGACGATCCTAGAGTAACGAAGAGACGGTCGAGTACTCTGTTAATGAAAAAAAAAAAAAAAAAAAAAAGGACCCAGAGAAAAAAAGTTACGGGCGAATAAAGAAGTGGAAAAAGTCAGAGAGCACTCTCGAAATATAGCCGCAAATCCATACGCGAGAAAACTCGAGGGAAATTCAATTTACACGTATAAAACAGTAAAGTTCCCGGCACGAAAAAGTCGTCCCGATTATTCGTGTGTTTCGAGTAGATTTAAAAAAAAAAAAAAAAAAAAAAAAATCGAATCCTTTTCTTTTAGTGCACCAAACAAGTTACAGCGATGAAACGAACGACCTGGCGAAGTATTCTTTGCTTACAAGGCACAGATATCCGCTGATACAACAGTAAACAAGTGCACACGAACCGAACTCACGAGAGTGTGTAATCCCTGAAAAAATTTCATTTCCATGCAAATTCTCGTGAAACCCTGAGAATCGACTTTCGTTCGCACTAACGGCAAAGCATCCACACGTCCAGCAAACGAATAACTCCAACACGAGAAACGAGTAACTGCAAAAGTATATTTGAAACATATTTTAAATATCGGACTTTACTCGAAATATTTTTCAATTTATTTTATCTCAAATTCTTATTTTACTTTTATTTCAACTATTTTGACTTTAGACTCGATTTTTATTTTGACTTTTATTTTAAATATCGAACTGTGTGTAAATTACGTACTTGTAATTTGCTCGGAATGATTTTGCCGTATCATGAATCGTAAAAATTTCTTTTCCGCCTTAATATTTTTTCTATTTTTTTTTACGCAAATAACATTGGCACAATTTCGTCAAAAATCGTACCGACAGTATTGGAGCACGCAACAGATTTATCGTCGTATTTTTATTACCACTATCATTATGTCACCCCTCGTATTTATCGCGACCTTTTGTCGACATTGGCTCAGGGTATTTTTTTTTTTTTTCGAGGTTTCAAAAAATGGGGAATTGGGATGGCATCGTTTTTTTTTTTTTTTTTTTTTTTTTTTCGTAACACGAGAAGCGTGACGAATATAACGCGCCGGAGTATGAAAGGCGCAGGACCACCATTTCCCCTCATTCATGCGGCTAGGATTGCCTTGGCTGTAATACGAAAAATTGCTCGGAGCGTGTCGTTCCAGATTTTCATCACCCACCGGCTAGAGAGAGGGAGCGCAATATACGAGCAGTGGAGGAAGGCTGAGAAGCATATTCGCGAATGAATGCAAGGATGTAGCGGAGAGTCCTGGATCAGAAGCACTCTTTCATTCGCCACCTCTCAGCAACGATTTTACGAATTTAACATTTTACCAGCCGGAAAAATATTATGAAGGACTGCGTTGATTCTATTAGGGAAATGCGGGAGATTAAAAAAGAAGGAAAAAAAGTGTGCGCAGACGGACTGGAATTTAATTAATATTAGCCTGGATGTGTATTCGTTGTTTTTCATTTATTTTTTATTAGTAAAAATAAAGAGAAAAAGCGCGTATCGTCCGCGGCGCTTTGCTTCGAAGCGCCACGCGCGGTTCGGCCAATTAAAACCGTATAACGCGGAACTGTGGCAAAGGGGGTGAGAAACGCTCCCACTCGTACCGACCAGATTACAGCGCGAACGAAAATAAACGAACGAAAATTTCCACTGAATGTGCGAGTGACGGAAGAGAGATTGCCGTGACGGTTTTTCTAGCGATAAAGTCGTAACGTCGACCTTTTAATATTGTATAGAAAAAAAAAATTTCTATTATTTACGGGACGTTTGAAGCAACCTCGAAAAAAAAAAAAAAAAAAAAATTGTGTCACGCAATTTATCGGCTCTTCATATGTGCTCGAGGCTTCAATTTTCACGCCCAAAAAATCGCAAGGTTTCCCTTCTTCGTCACGATTTTTTTTTTTTGGCGTTTTCCATCGCTCCAAAAACCGATGGAAAAAAACCATTCCCGAACTCTGTCGAGTACTCATCTGTGTGCTTTTCCCCTTGGAACGCGAGGAGCACTTTGGTTGCTATTCAGTCGGTCAACAAAAATATCGGGGTATTAAGAGCGACGAAAAAAAAAAAAACTACCTCGCCGTTTTAAGGTCATGTCCGGTCCATTTTTTAAAATCACGACCGTGCAGAAAAACAGAATTTTTTTTTGACCATCGCAACTTCAAAACTAGTTCACGGAACCAAAAAAAAACTGAGCAACCATAAAAGGGTGAATTAAAAAAAATTATTTCCCACACTCATAAAAAACCACGTGCCGAAGCAAAATTCGTTTAGCCCAAGAAAATTGTAATTTCGTTCAGAAATCTAAATGAAATAATTATTATAGCGTTTTCGTCACGGGAATAGTGGCTTTCGACTCAGCGATCATTGAAGGGTTAATCGATGCACGATAAATGTCGTCGACATGTGCAAATCGAAGAATAGCCAAACCCTCGTGGCCGGAATTTAACGGGCCGTGAGGTTCGATACCTTTTACATAATGTACATCGAATTTATACGACACGTGGACCACTTATGTACGTGCATCGTCTGAAGACGTATATATATATACAACCGTGTACGTATAATAGATTGAAGAGCAGAGACTCGAGCGGACTCTCGCCCTCTGTGGCTCACCCATATATTGCATAATCGCTCGGCCGTGTTTCACGCTCGCGGTCAGCCGGTTTCACCAGACTTCCGTTTCCGTTTTCATCCCCCCCCCCCACCCCCCCTCCCTCCTGCCGGTCTCCTCGAATCTATGGCGAGTCATTCGGCGAGTTTCGTTGCATCAATTTCGTTACCGATCGTCTTCCCAAAATAATTTATTTCCCTCCTTTCATACATATCGAAATTCACGTGATTCTATATATGGAATTCCCGTGTTCCCATCGTCGGAGAATAAAATTTTTATGGGTTTATCGAATTTTTTTTTTTTTTTTTTTTTTGTCTGGAGAATTTTTCTGGATGGCTTCGAGCTGACGCAGTAGAGCAGGCAGAGAGTTGTCAGACCGATGGGAATGGTTGTCTGTACAGTACTTTCGCGATGGAGAAATGTCGTTGCACCCCCCCCCCCCGCCCCCCTCATCTACGCCCCACTCCTATTTCCGGTTCAGTTCCCCGTTCGGTTTGCCGTCTACGACGATTTACGTCGTTGCAACGTGATGCGAATGCGGAAGTTGCCAATGTTGGAATCACGCCAGAACCGTCGAAGCTACGGTCGGGCCCGGAACGGGACACCGAAGAGTTTCGCGTTTCTCCCGACTTCGGGCGCTGCTTTCCGACTGAGCAGGGAGAATTTACCGACATCGTTGCTCCGTCGATAACGCAGGCCCGGAAAGCCGGAAACTCGACTGGCGATGGACGGTGGATAAAAACGGGACCGAGGAAAAATGTTTTCGGACCAATTATTAATCGTGTACCGAGGAATATCGAATGGTAATATGGTTGCGAAAAAAATGGAGGAAAATAAATTGAAAGATCAATGAAAATTGCGGAGGTTCCTCGAGTCGATTCACGAAAGCTCGAAGCTATTTTTCGCGTAACAAGAGGCTCATCGATGGTAATAATTTTTTTTAGTGAGCAGTTTTTTTAAATAAAGTATCGAGGGACGTTGAATAAGAAAATTTAATAACGAAAAACGTCGGTGAAAATTAATTGAAGGTCAGAATTATTTTTTTTTAAATAATTCTCCTATCAATTAATCGACCAGTTCTTCGGATAAGCGTTATCGAATCCTTCAGAAAAACATCAGACCGAGGAAGATAAATAATTTTTTTTAAGCCACCCCAAATTTTTTAGCGGGATGTTACGTAATGAGAGGAGAGAGGGGATGAAGAGGAAGAGATGTTCGGGCTCGCAGCCATATCCACTTCGTTTCCGGCCTCTTTTAATGAAAAGTGGTTTAGGAGGGCGCGAGAAGTGGAGAATCGCTAGTCGGCTTTTGTTTTTCGCCGTATCAGCGCCAACCTCCTTTCTTCCTTATTTTTTTTTCTTTTTTGTGATTTTTTTTTTTTTTTTCTTTCTTCTCTCCCGGCCGGCATTCGCGGAAATCAATAACGTTGGTTTGATAGTGACCCCCGTTGAGAATCGGATGGTCGTCTCGAGGCCGGCCCTTCGTTGACGACGTCGTCGGGTATAATTGCGCGAAGGAAGAGAAAGAATAAAAAAATACATATATAGTGCCAAGTATATACATATACACACAATCCTCCTACAGTGTCGGAGAAACTCGCTGGGTCTTGGGGTGGCAGTGCTGGATTGGTAGCAAAAAATAATAAACTCTTTTTTTTTTTTTTCAACACACGCTTTATAATAATAATGGTAATAATGAGAGAACAATAAATAGTGCTACTTAAATTTTTTTTTTACATAAAAACGCTTCGCCTATCCGTGCATGCTAAATTAATTTTCGTAAACTCCTCGACGGTCAGCGTGAATGGAAATGAATTTTAAATGAAAATATTTGATTTTTAGATTTTCAGAAACTCGAAAGAAATATTGTGTACAAATATTTTAGACCCGGTGACTGTCGAGGGGTTACAAAACGACTTCTTGTTCAAGTACCGTCAGCTTTGTGCTCCAAACGAGCATTAATTAATTCACACTTTCCTACAAAGATCCATAAGATTCTCTGAACAGACTCAACCACAGATGTGAATGATAAAATTGCCAGATAAATTTTTCTCAACCCTTCGATGGTGAACGTAAATTTCAAAAATTCAATTTTCAATATTAACACAAGAAAAAAAAAGAACAAAAATAATTTACGAATATTTTTGTCTCGAGTGACAATCAAAGGGTTACAAGAACTGATTTTCCTGGCAGAGCACCTGCAACTTTGTGCTCCAAACGAGCATTAATTAATTCACACTTTCCTACAAAGATCCATAAGATTCTCTGAACAGACTCAACCACAGATATGACTGATAAAATTGCCAGATAAATTATCCTCAACCCTTCGATGGTGAACGTAAATTTCAAAAGTTCAATTTTCGATATTAACACAAGAAAAAAAAGAACAAAAATAATTTACGAATATTTTCGTCTCGAGTGACAATCAAAGGGTTACAAAAACTGATTTTCCTGGCAGAGCACCTGCAACTTTGTCCTCCAAACGAGCATCAATTAATTCACACTTCCCTCCAAAGATCCACAAAAATTCTTTCAACCGACTCAACCACAGACTAATAGAATCACCAGATAAATTGTTCTCAACCCTTCGATGGTCAAATAAAATTGCTTTACAAAAATTGCTCGATCAAACTGCTTTACAAAAATTGCTCGATCAAACTGCTTTACAAAAATTGCTCGATCAAACTGCTTTACAAAAATTGCTTTTCCTGGCAGAGCACCTGCAACTTTGTGCTCCAAACGAGCATCAATTAATTCACACTTCCCTCCGAAGATCCACAAAAATTCTTTCAACCGACTCAACCACAGACTAATAGAATCACCAGATAAATTGTTCTCAACCCTTCGATGGTCAAATAAAATTGCTTTACAAAAATTGCTCGATCAAACTGCTTTACAAAAATTGCTCGATCAAACTGCTTTACAAAAATTGCTTTTCCTGGCAGAGCACCTGCAACTTTGTGCTCTAAACGAGCCTCAATTAATTTATACTCCCCTACAAAGGTCCATAGAAATTCTTTGAATAGAGTCAGCCACTCTTTGTCTCTCGTGGGACGTAGATATGACTAATAACATGGCAATTAAACATGCTGTGCCGATCGATCGTCGACACTCGTGCTCTCCGTCTATTCGGCATATAACTATTCCCGTTCATGCACACTGTCGAAGGGTTAACAAACCCTATCCGCGCACACCATCTCGACAAGTTCCTTCCTCGACCATCTTCCCGATCAGTCTACTCACATCAAAGTACAAATAATTCTAACGTCGAATAAATTCGAAAAAAAAAAAAAAAAAAAAAAAAAAAAAAATGACAATTAATTTTTCACCCCTGTGGGAAAATGGAATAATCGATTGGTCGGCAGAACGGAGTCTCGCTTAATTCCGATGCAAAAATAAATAATATATAGTCTACCACGAAAGGGATTCGTTATCCTTTCATCCTCAGACACACACACACACACACATACACACACACACACGCACAGACAAACATCCAAATATTAGCGAATTTTTTTTCTCAATAATTTTAAAACAATTTATTCGAGTAACACATATAAAATTCGTTGTTGTATTTACGAATTTTGTATTGGTCGGTTGAATCTGTTGGATTTTTGTCGTTGTTGTTGTTCTATCGACTCACCAGATATTGCTTGCAATGTTTTTTACTTTTAGCACAGGTGCGTTTCTTCTTTTTCGACGTTAGGGCCGCGAACCCGTTGCCCGATTTCTCTTTGTACGGCAGAGACGCCAGGTTGGATTTATTCGCCGGCATTTTACTCCGAAAAATACGATATGTTTTTTTTTTTTTTTGTTAATTATTTTTTTTTTGATATATACTTAATTATTTTTAATTATTTTCTCGTTCGATGGAAAGAACAAAAAAAAATAAACAATAAAAAAAAAACAATGGATCCGGTACGAGGCTTGGGCGCGATACGAATTAATCTCGATTTTGAGAATGCACGAGACACGATCTTTGTTTGTTTTTTTTTTTTTTTTTTTTAGTCGCTTCGCTAACCGGTACGAGAACGTTTGCTGTTCGATTGGTGTGTCGTTGACGAATGAAAGTTTCGAGCGGAAAGCCTTATTCAGTGTTAGAAATTGAGGTGGACAGACGGTGAGCGAGCGAGCGAGACAGAGATGAGGCGGATAAAGAAGCGGTTGGATGTTGGGAAGAACAGAGGGGTGAGTTTACGCGCACGCGGCCAGTGCACCTGTCGCTCGTCTCTACGAGACACACCAATCATCGGTCGAGCCCCACCAGCGCCACCGACTCTCACTCAGGGTCGAAAGCCTCGGACGGAGCGCCCTCCGACTATTTTGCCGAAGCATAATCGCCCGTAGACACGTAAGATACGTACGAAGCCCGCTATACCATTTGCCATTGGCCGCACTGCACAAAAAACCGATAATCGCTCGACAACCGTGGACTAAAATTATCGTCCACCTCGTCTGGCTCTCCCGTAGCGACGCGAAACGCGATTGCGAGACACCGAGCTGTGAGTGAAGTATCCACGGAAAAAAAGCGAAATAATTCATTCGCTATCGTCGACACCGTAACTCGGATTCACGAGGATTCGTTAATTGTTTGAGGAAGGAAAGCGTTGTCGAATTTTGAGAATATATTTTCATTGGTTTCGATGTAATTGTTGAGATTGAAAATGGGGAATGTATAGCTTGTAATCTGTACTAGAAGCGAAACTTGTTTGTCGTCTGCTGTACTGGCCTACTCGTTTTCTAATGTATCGACCGAGAGCGTAGAATTCCTCTCCGAAGATTTCTTTTGTGAAGAAGAAGACAGTCGTCTTTTTTAGGAGATGAATTTGGTATTGACTTACCGACTGAGTGCGTCGAATTCCCTCCTCACTGGTTCCGCCTCTCGGCCGTCGGAGCTCCGCGCCCCTCCGACTTACCGACCGTGGTGGCTCGTCGACACAGTGGCGAACCTGTCGGCGACTTTGTAACTCGCTACTCGCATAAAAGATAGTTGACCCGTGTCTCCGCGGTCGAGTGGGTCCGTCGTTCCGCTCGCCGAGACGCCAGAGGAGCTGCTAGACGTTACGAGCACGGTTACGTGTCGGGTCGCTCGTTCGGATTCTCCTGATCGCGTTTCCGCGCCGTGACCGTGCCCCGTACGAGTAAATACTACACTTTAAAAAAAAAGAAAAAAAAAACCTCCGCCCGTCAGGAAGCTACACACACCGAGTTAACATACTTCATTTTTCGATTAATCCACAAATCGAGTTAACCCGTTACTCGTGCCGCAGTCGTTCGGCGCGCGGGGTGTGTTGTTTCGTTTGCCAAGCCAGTCAACGAGTTAATATTTTCGTTCGTCCTGTGCGCTGCCGAGCCTACGGCTTCGTCTCTCCCTCCGTTCCTTATTCGTCTTCATCTCGCGCGTTTAGTCACCTATGTGCGTGCACGTCCCGTAGCAGTGCGCCGAGAAAGAAGGTGCGGTGTGCACGGCAAAGAGGAATTAAGAATAAGAAAGAGTCGAAGAGCGAGTGGCAGCAGCGGCGGCATCGAGGGAGCGAGAGGAGAGAAAAAAAAAAGAGAGGCCAGTAACGCGGCGAAACGGAACGCGAATACTATACGATGGTCTGATCGCGGCTCATCATGACCGTGGACTTTGCCGACTATTTCTGGGTGAGTTTCCTTTCCACCGGGAGAGAAAGTTTTCCAAAATATATTTATTACAATCGCGGACAGCCAAGACTGATCTGAAAAACGAAAATTCCACTGAACGAAATCTGGCTTCGAGTAGGGGTTGTCATTTTTTTTTTCGTTCGTCAAAGTCAGGTTAAACGGTGAATAAATTAGTTCCAGAGTTTACACGGAGGGCGATACTCGTAACAGTCCAAGAGCCGCAGTCGACCATCTCGTTTATTTTTTTCCGTGCTCGACTCAACGAAGGGTTTTTTTTGCCGTGTTCTAGTTTATTCAGCGGTTGCCGACTTCGGCCGAGAGAGACGGACGAGCGTTTCTGTCATTCTTTTGTTTATTTTCAATATTTGTTCGCGGAATCGTTGTTTGAAGATGCGCTTTCAGTTAACGGTAAACTCGTTCAGTAAACCCTTCGTTAAATTTGTAGAGTTTACTCGGGTGTCTGTCAGAGAAATATAATTTATTTCCCAACCATTTTGCCTTCAGTCACGTGAATTCTCGTTCTTTTTTTTTTTTTGTAATTCGAGTACCGATTAGTTTACTATAGTGCACGTTTTATCATTAAAAAAAAATCTAAAAGAATTAAATCAACTTGGAAATAATTTTAATTAATTTAAACAGTTAATCCTTTCGTTATTGTTATCAAACATACGATACGGTGTCGATAAATTTACGACGGTGTTTATTTACTCGTGACGCTTCTCCCCTCCCCTCCTCTCTCTGTCCCGATAATTTACCGTATAAGATTGACGATGAAAAAGGCTATGCTAAATCGTGTCTAAATTTTCTAACCTCCAAACTTTTATTATATCGATATTCACATTTAATATCAATATTTCATATCCGTTATAAATATTGAAGTCCGGTTAAGGAACGAACGACACCGTAATAAACCTCCAAAGTTGCGAAACTCGGACAGCGACATTTTTTCGAAGCATGTTTCTTTCAAATACGGAATTGTGACTCGAGATTGTTTCCCACCTGCCTGACCAGCGTAGTGCGAAGCAGCAAGGCGTAGATTTTTCACGGGTGCGGATCGGAGAGGCGTAAGAATAATAAAAGGTCTCTTTCTTCCGCGCCCTATCGGCCGTTCTGTCGTCATGTAGTCGCCACTGTATACAGTTATACCGCCGATTATAAAAGCAGGCACGGGGGCCAGACTGGCAGCGACGAACACTTGCCGCGTTGCTCGGAGAGAATGTACGTTAGGAAAGGACGCGAGGCGGTTAGCGTACCGGATCACCTCACTGCCACACTAAACCCGCGCATTCCTACACGACTGCAGCGACACCGTGTGTCTCAGCTCAGTTGTCATACGCTCGGAATGAGAATTGGCCACTGTACGAACTAAGAGACTCGAGAGCGGGAGCGCCCCCCCCCCCCCTCCCTCCCATTCCTTCATCTGTGCCTAACCGACGTCGTTTCGTTCATTCTTCTCTGCCCGTCGAATCCAATGAGTGCAGAGTCTACCAACGTCAGAGACTCGTTACACTCGACGATCTTTCGTTGATCGAGTTAATCGTAGCTGATTGATTCCGCTGCCCCTCCCCTCCCCGCCGCGGGTCAGAACGCGGCGCAACGAGACGTCGGTTCGAGTCTCGATGAGGTTTCTTTTTTTTTTTTTTTTTTCCCCGTTATCATGGTTTGGGCTTTACGGAAAGTGGAGATAAGGAGCCTACTCCCTTTCTGTAGTCTTATTTCCTGTTATTTATCTGTCTCTCTACCGGACTAACTGTCACGCGGCTTCTGCGTTATCGATAAACTACCGACCGACGCAGCATGGGCGGAGCATCGTTCATGGCGACGAGTCTTCCGGTGACCTTGGTGCAGATGTGATAACAGAGCGGAGATGAATAACCCATCATTTTCACATTACGACTTAATTATCGGTCGTGAAGTCATTGGAATTCGATGCAAAAAATATATGCATGGAGATTCAAGTTGATGAGATAATTTTCAGAATATCTTAACGTCCTGAAAAAATGGAATATCGGAAAAGTGCCAGATTTCTTTTTACCCACCGATGAATGTAATACGACAAAATGGAAGATAAAAATCCGGACCAAATGTCAAAGTTGAACCGAGTGTTATTACGGAATGTTACTACACTTCTGCGAGTCATTCTACTGAACGTCTTGCAGAAGTATCCGTTGCTCACTAATAAATGTAATTGCAATAAAAAAAAATCATCCGAAAAAAATGGCAGGCTAAATTACCGAGAGTTACTGCGGCGTGTAATGAGCGGTCTCTCAGCGTCCTACGCGAGAGCTCCCGCCGCCATCGGCCCGTTAAACCGTACAATAATCGATTGTAATTTTTTCGTCTCGAGAGCGACGGTAATTACTTGCACGGGATAATACTTGCCGGGCGCGCAGACAGCAGCGCGCTAACGCAACGTCAGTATTTCGTTGATATATACGATATTCGACAACCGTCGACAAAAAAGGACCAATCGTCGAGAAAAATAAATATTACCGGCAGCGCCGAGAGTCGGTGAGCTCCGTGGCGTCGGACAGAGGGCGACGATGCGTAGAAACTCGCGCCATTGCTCTGATGGAAGAAATAGAATCTAATAGAAGCCCATTGCCGTAACGTCATCGCTCCTCAGCCGTTCCACAGAGCTTATTTTTCACCGCTCGTGTACATGTGTACGCGCGAGAACGAAACGTAAGGACTAGCACTGTTCCCTGTACGAGTTTATTGTTGTGACCCGATCCAGGGTTACAGTGTTAAATAGCTAAGTGGCTCCCCGCTACATTCTCGTCAGACCTTTTTATACACAACGAGAGTTCCATGCGAGTTTCTCGTTCCCGCATAAATTACACGGAGGGACCTCAAAGATCACGTAAACTTACAGCACTTAATTTTTTACAGAGAGGAGATGTCAAAAAAAGAGAGAAGAAAAAATTAAAGCGAAACTTTTTGAGGTTATTCGAGCCAACATGGATTTCGATTCGATCGTTATGAAAGTTTGCTACTGCGCAGACAAAGGACACGCTGAGTCGCTGAATTTTGTTAGCACATTAATGAACGGTATTGGAAGCCGTTTCTACGTAACCATTTTTTTGAAATTGCAGCACCGTGCTTTGCAGTTTTTAAGTAAAATCATTACTTTGACATTGAAGTTTTTTTTAATGTCAGCAACAAAATTTGTAACTTTGATATTTGGTATTTATATTGCACAAGTAAATTACATTAATTTTTAACTGACATAAGTAATATTAATTTCAAGTAACTTGAATTCACTTTTACGCCAAAAAGAAGTTGAATATCGACCTTTTTTTCGTCCAAGTATTTTATGGATAAAATCTGAAATATTAGTCGGAAGTACATCGACGGAAAAAAAGAATGTTAACCAAGAAGATTTCCCATCTACGGATGTATAAAAGTTCGTTGAATTTTTTATTGCTTTTTTTTTCTCATTATGTATTTTTTTTTTTTTTTTTTTTGTATCCGTGAGAATTATTTTTCCGGAGTCGCGAGCCTGTCGCAATTACCGGGAAAACTCGGTGAAAACCGGTTAGACGAGCGAGGTAGGAAGAACGTCGGATAGGTGCTTACGGGGGTAACAATTTGCCATTTTTCCGAAACTAGATCGTGTCTTGCTCGTAAAAACGATCTGGAAATTAATTGATCTCTTATTTTTTATTTTACTTTATTTTTAAATATTTTATTAAATATATATATTTTTTTTCAATGCAAATTGTAACTGGGAACGAACAGGTTAATAGAAATCGCCCGGGCTTAATTATTGCTATCGCCTAATAGTGTGGGCGTTAAAGGGTTCAACAGCGCATGGCGAACCGCGTACGAGCTCGTCGACAATATCCGCGTCGGGTCTCGCAACGACAACAGAGAATCACTGTAGCACCGAACGCCTGACAGATTACCTCTGCGTGTATATATTACCGTACTATCGCCACTGAGCTATCAGCCGGAGGACCGACAACCGGCCGCTCGACGAAGCCTCGCTCTTCGCTCTTCAAACAATTTATCATTAAATTTCAGTTGAGCGAAGATAAAAGCTCGGAGAGAACAGCCCACGGACTATACACTTCTGACCTTCTGAATCGAGCGTAAATGCACTGCTCAGATCGTTAAAAAAAATAGCAACAACTCGCGATAACTCGAAAAAATTAGCCTATCGAAAATCCTCGGTGCGGAATTTTACATATTGAGAAATATTGAAATACAGCAAATTTACAAACATTTTTTTGAAGAATAAAAATTTTACTGAAATTGCAGAAACGGTTTATGTAAAAAAAAAATCTTCCAATAGCGTTCATTTATGTTCACACGATTTCTAACAATTATATATATCATTTAATCTGTAGGAAATGTTTATTAATTATATTTATACGAAGATTCGACACAGTTGGAAAAGTACAATTATTTTACTCCAAACCGTCGATACGATGAGAACTCTTGTTTCAATGAATAATCGACCATGCGAATTTATTGTCAACAGGGTGAAAAGAATAATGGATTCGACGTGTTGTACCATAACATGAAGCATGGCGTGGTCGCGAGCAAGGAGTTGGCCGATTTTCTTCGGGAGCGGTCAGCCATCGAGGAGAACAATTACAAGCTTCTCAGCAAAGTTGCCAAGCAGGCGAGCAACAGCAGCAGTACACAGGGTACATTTGCACCTGTATGGGCGGCCTTGCGCGGTGCCGCAGAGAAACTTGCCACGCTTCATCTGCAGATGGCACAGAGAGTATCCGAGCTCATAAAGGATGTGTCCAAGTACGCTGACGAGTTACACAAGAAACACAAGGCTGTGAGTACAATAGAACAAGCTGCATGAAGCTTTGTTTTTTCATTTTCATTATTCCAAAATAATGAGCACGGAAGAGATCCGCACATGTTCCTCACAAACAGCATTTTCGAGCTATCCAGGTATCTTCTCTCTTCTTTTTATTATTATTATTATTATTATTTTAATTCATTCTCTCTACACTTGCATCGTGTCCCGTTGGCTTTCATTATCAGACAGTGTCCGCCCACTCGAGCTCGCACATTCTGTATGCCGACGCACAGGCGCCGAGAATAAAGTTATTCGATATTACGACAAAAGCGGACAAGAAATGAGTCTATTAAAATGATGAGCTCCACTTCCGAACACCTCAGTATACTTGGGATAAAATAGTAATGATATCATAAAATTAAATATTCGTATGCGAGAGATTTTCTTTCCCTCTGGGTTTTTTAAAAATCTCGAGTGGATGGCACAGGATTCTTTTGATTATAACGACGATAAGAGTAAATTTCTTTTTTAAATTAAATTAATGTTTTATAAGAAAAATGAAGTGAGAAACTGAGTTATTTATGAAAAATTTATTCGTCTTTGAGTTTCAGGTGAAAGAGGAAGAATCATCGACGCTGGAGGTGGTGCAAAATATCCAGAGCATCACCGTGACTCTCCAGAAGGCGAAGGACATGTGTCTACAGAAGGGTCTGGAGCTCGAGAAACTTCGCAAGGATAACGCGAGCCAGCGAGAGCTCGAGAAATCCGAGGTGAAGTTCAAGAAAGCTCAGGACGACTACAAAGCCCTCGTCGACAAGTACACGGTCGTTCGCAACGATTTCGAAAGCAAAATGACTCAGGCTTGCAGGGTTAATATTCTCTATTGGCAGACTCTCTCAATGCCTAATTTTCCTTCGCTACTTATCTGTATTCTTTACGTAGAGATTCCAAGATGTCGAGGAGACACATTTAAAACATATGAAGGAATTTCTGAACACTTACGCTGACGTGCTTCAGACTAATCACGAGCAAGTCGGCCAAGTTCACATAGATTTCAAGCGACAGTGTCTCGACATGACGGTCGATAAATTATTGGAGCAGTTTGTACAGAGTAAATACACGGGTTTCGAGAAGCCGGGTAAGCAAAAATCAGTAATTGCTCTTCTATTTGAGTTACGATGAAACCATTAACGAAACTGGTGAAGAATTAAGGGAATACGTCACAGGTCACCGTTTCTCGACTGCGGGAGAAGGGAGGGGTGGGCATGTCGCTCGTAGAAGTTGTGGCCCAGATATCTATTCATATAGAACTTCGAAGCTCCTTTAACTAGTGCTATCTTCGAAAATCTATAAGCATAGTTTGGTTTTATTTTTCAATGCATGCGTAACAGTGTTGTAATGTTATTTCAAAATCTTTTGTTTGTTAAGTAGTCTGTAAATAGGTATTGTTTAGAAAAAATGTTGTCTTTCACGTGGCAGTATATTGAGCTTGTTAATTAACAGAACTTCAAGCTCGCGTGTTTCGAAATCCATGCGGAGTAGAAAGGTAGAACAGTCGTTTGATGTATTCCCTTAAGAGCCGAGAATCTCCGTTGAACTCTGTTGTTTGTCCCGTGATCGCAGGAGTGATCGAGTACGAAGAGGTAATCACGAGTCTCGCTGAAATCACGAGTCAGACGCAAGTGGAGGGTAGCGTCGAGGTGGCTAAGGAATCGACGCCGAAGAGCGCAAACGGAGAGACAGGCGTTGCCGGTAACAAACATAACTCAAAGAGAGCAAATCACAGTACGAAGGGGGTGGGTATCGCGGTTACCGGGGTTGAGAGAGACGAGAGGGCTCACGAAAAGGATAAAACTAGGGAAAAGGAAAGAGAAAAGGAAAGAGAGACGACGGGTCAAACAACCAAGGCTTCCCGTCGTACCACCTCTCTACTCAACCTGTTCATGTCCAACTCCCAGGGTAGGTCAAACGATAGAAAAATCAAACACGAAAAAAAACAAGACTACTAAAAGTAAAAAAAAATTATTTAAAAAAAACGTACTAGCGTTATAAATTCCCGTTCCAAATTGTGCTATCGACATGGATCGATGGCCTCGATACGCTCAAAGTTGGGCCTAACGATTTTTTTAACCCTATAGATATACAGATAGATACAGACTTTTGTGTAAATCCACGTGTTTACTCTTCTACACTCGCTACTTTTTCGGTACGTAATGTTTAATTGTATGTGTTTGCCTTTGTGTATGTGTCTCACACGCTCGAACAGAAACCCACGAGAAAAAAAAATCTGGAAATATGTTTTCTTTAACGCGCGCTAAATGATTTTATTTGGCAGTCGACTTGTACGTCAGGTGCATACGACATAAATTTTTTCTGTTTCTTTTTTTCGTGGGTACATCACTCCGATCGTATTGAGGCTGAACTATCCTGTCGATCGGACATCACTAGGGAGAAAAAAATCACTTCACCATTATTTTTTCTATCTCGTACATACATCGATTTTGTTTCAGCACAACCATATCGTTTGTTTATGCCGTTCGTATTTTCATTATCATAAAAAAGAATAACCGCAGCGATAACTTATCGAACCACGGATCGTTTTCATTGCGCTTTACTTTTGTTTGGTTTTTGCATCGCGCTTTATTAAAATCTAACAACGATGTAGGTGGAGGAATCCAAACTGAAATACAGATTTAACGCGCGCGCGCGATGAACGAAAACAAAAATTACGAAAGAAGACAAAACAAACGAGTATCGGAATTTTAATAGAGAGAAACGAAAGGGCAAGAGTTCGGACAAGTGAGCGTTGAGTATATTTTTTCAGAGAGGCAGAGGCAAGCGGGGTCTGGTTCGGCACCTGTAACTCCTCAGGGAAACAACCCGCCTTCTGCCGTTCCACCTCCCAGCATCTCCAGGAACCCTCTCAGAGGATCTAAATGTAAAAGCTTTAATCGTGGATCTACCTGAAAAAAAAGAAAAAAATAGAGGAAAAAAGTCTCTGTCCATTCTCTTCTGCTGTCTATGTATGGTTCTCGGTTACTTGCCTCCTCTACGAGTTCAGTCGAATAATTTGTTGCGCGTCTTGAATTAAGAAAAAGAAGAATGTCTTTCCATCTCTCAGACTCTCAATCGGCTTTCGGTATTACACGGAATGGCCCGGAAGATATCTGTCTGACATCAAATTTCGTCCATGGCATGTCTATGTAAATGCACTGCTTTAGGAAGAAAAAATATTATCACTTGCAGAATTTAATTGTTAAGGTGAACTTCCTCAAGCGAATTTTGTGCGATGCAAAACACAGCTGTTATAACACGACGAAATTTAATCTTGTTCAGGTATCTTCAGGGTGATCACACATATTATGTATTCCTCCACTATCTTTCGCACTTTATCAGATCGTTGACTTAGGGTAATTTTTACTAACAGCCGCAGCCACTTTTCTATACATATATATAACTCCCTCTACCTCTCTCTCTCACCACTCAACTTTCTGAGGTTTCTCTAGCACATATCGCGTGCAAGTACAGCTTATACGAAGCTTTTATTTCTCACAAAATTGTGCCTAGCTAACACGAAGCTTTCGCTTCAACATTTTTTCTAGCTGCTAATCATTCTCACGGGTGACCGATGTGAAACTTATAAATTGTTTTTCTAACAATCGTTGTTTGGGGGTGACATGTTATACACACATAAAACAAAAATCAGCGAATCTATTTGTCATCGTACACAACATATTTCCCTCGTGCGAGACGAACAAGAAAAAACTCATTCACCCCCACAGACACGTACGAGATTCTCACAATTTTTCGATATTTTTTTTACTGTCATGTATACAGTCCGTCGTCCCGTCCACCGTGTTTATTTCAACAATTCTTTTTCCACATACGTGAAAGTGTTGTTCCAACTTTGTTATTTTTTTAGTTCTTGGAAGAGAATAGTTTCTGAAACATATTTATTTTTGATCGATTCATATCGATAGCGAAGCGATAGTGCTCACAATATATCTTTCTATATCTTTGTAATTCGATGGGAGATTTATGGACTTGAATAACGTTGAGCACAGGTGGCGGCTACTGACGGGATGCCTCAGGTGAGCCGATTTTTACAGATCTTAAGTAATGCATGGCTCACAGGTGTTGTGTTGTTTTTTTTTTTTAAGAAATAAAGAATTATTATTATTATTCATGTAATTCATTCTCGCTCCGAGTCATTCGTACTCCTTCGCACATACCGAATTATATGCGTGAAGAAATATCTGTGACGGAATTTTAAAAGACTAACGATAGCATACATTTTCTTGGCAAAAAGTTAGAAAAACAATTTAATCAGAGGATTTCGCGTTTCATATTCAGTTTACATTTTTGGTGGTATGGTGGTGGTTCTACGCAAAATATATGCAGTGCAATAGTGAAAAAAAATATTGAGCAAAAAATAAACGCGTTTAGTTAGCTGCTCTGATCTATCGCTGAATTATATTTATTTCACGTTTCCGTTGCATCCCACAATCTGCACCTACCTCGGATCATTGTAGAAAATTTTATCATACATATATGTAATTATCGATACATCTTTCGTAAAAAAAAAAAAAATCGTTTAAACTTTTTATCTGTGAAGTTCTGAGAATTTTTATTGGCAATTTCTTAAGTCCATATCGATTTTATCAACAGGGTTTCTGCGCAGCAGGCGAGAGAAGAGAAAGGAGAAAAAAGCAAAGAAGAAAAAGGACTCGGCCGACACGAACAGCAACAAGGAAGAAAAGTCTGACCTGTCAGTATGTGCATGCTCAGCAGACCTAGTGCTCTACAAAAATATACTATCAGACTCACGATAAATCATTTTCGAATTTGCAAAGATAAAAATAAAAAATCTGATAAAGCACTGGGCTTGCTGAAAGGTTTTGATAAAGCGACATTCTGAAATATGACCTGAACTGCTTCTAGGGAGGAGAAGGACGAGAGCCAAAAGTCCGAGACCCCGACACCGGAAGTCGACGAGGATGGTTTTTGCATCAGACCCAAGCCCGATCCGTGGGAAAACGAGAAAGGCTTTTATTCGAGCTCGGATACAGAATCCGAGGACGAACGTGAGAGAAAAATTCGTGTTGAAATCAAACCGCTGAGCAACGGCGGAGCACCGATGAGCGCCAGCGTCGATGAGCTTCGAGCCACCGTCGAAAATCTCTCGCTGTCGCCCGCTCCGACAGTGAGTATATCGTCATTACACCTTTCTTTTCTAGCGAGAATTTTTTCCACGCAGTTGACTTTTTTTTTCTAAATGTACAGTGAAGGTTTCACTTTTATTAAAAACTTTTTGCTTTGATAATAAAGGGTCGCCGAGGTTCGAACACGGATTCGGACCATCACATGAAGAGATCTCAGTCGGTATCGCAACAGCTGGGAGGAAAACCAAGCTCCGACCTACTCGGTTTGAACTTGTTCAATCCAAGTAGCACACCCTCGAGTGCCTCGACACCGACCGGAAGTCATCCATATGCTCCACTGCAGAGTCCTCCAGCCCTGTCGACCTCGCCGATACCCCAATCGGCCCCCCCGATGTCAGCTCCGGCTACTACTCATACACGATTCCCCGGTGAGTTTGCCTCGATGTATCACAAAAATTGTCTTTCACATAGAAAAATTTAAATTGCTTTTTTTCCGTAGAAGGAGATTTGTTTTCCGAAGTCGGTGACATCACGCCTGCCTTACCGCCGAAACAATCAGTTTCCTCGACACCCACAGGCTCAATAGCGATTCCTCGACCTCCCTCGCGTCGCGGCGAGGGAACCGCGCGAGGACGAATGTCTCCGGCGACGATTTCGCGAGCGGACAGCGTTGCGAGCCTGGAATTTCGCACAGCCGGCGTCGGTGTTGGCTCCTCGAGAGGGCCATCGCCGCTTACCATAGGCCTGGCCGACACAATTCCTCTCGCTGTAGCTTTCCACGAAATCGTTCACTCGTACTTCCGTGGAACGGACGAGACCCGATGCCAGGTCAAACTTAGCGGCGACATGATGCTGTCGTTTCCCGCAGGAATCGTCGCAGTACTCGCGAATAATCCGAATCCTGCGAAGCTCTCGTTTCGGGTCAGAAACAGTAACAGGCTCGAGAGACTTCTGCCCAATAATCAACTCGTCAGCATGTGAGTTCTTTCGGCGACGTTAAATTGTACGAAAAAAAAAAAAAAAATTTGTAACACGTATTTTTTTATTTATAGAGATGCGACGCAGACTACTGTGGATAGTACAATATTCGATTTTAACATGAGTGCCTTAACCACGTTACTACGACGTCAAGCCGAGCAGAATCCTTCGGCTTCATACTTCAACGTGGACATTCTCAAATACCAAATTAAGAATAAGGAGGGTGCTGGATCGTGTCCCTTTCAGATCGTCGCCTACTGGAAGTGCGAGTCTACTCACACGGATCTGAAGGTAAGCCCGTCCGTTGTTCAGTGCAGAGTGATCGTTCGAACAAATAAACCTCTTCGATTTGTTCTTTCAACAGATCGATTACAAGTACAACAGTCGCGCAATGGCCTCGCCGAGTCCTCTGCTAAATTTGCACGTGGCAGCGCCGATCGACGGTGGCTTCAAGGGCCTTCACAGCAAACCTTCGGCTCAATGGTTGCCTGATACCAATCGTTTGCTATGGAAATTCACCGAATTGTCGCAGCACAGCGAGGGCAACGGAGTGGGATCGCTGAAGGCGAGGGTTGAGCTCGAGCGAGGACCCGGAACTCAGGGAACTATATTTACACAGTTCAATTGCGAGGGTACAACGCTTTCCGGTGTAGAGTTCGAGCTCGTCGGGCCGGGGTACAGACTCAGCCTCGTTAAACGACGATTCGTGTCAGGTCAGAATTTTATTGTTGATTAAGAGAATTGTTAAAACATTAAAGAGTTAGACTCAGACTCGAAATAGTAGGGCATCCCCTCATATATGATTAGTTGTCGAAATCCAAAAGCTTACTTATCTTTATCCAAGCGTATAAAAAAATATATTTGACGATGCGATTTAAAATTTTAGGAAAGTACATTTGCGATGGGGATGCAGATCCACGAACACGATACGCCGCACCACCGTCCAGCATGGATTGACATCTACCCGAGTGGGCGCCCAAGTGGGAAAGTTTGCCCACTTGATAGAGCTGTAAACGCTACTTCGTACTACAAGCCCGTTTGCTCACTGCCGACACCACTGTGACGATCCAATCGTTTTTCACCGATCGATAATAATTCGACGGATGGGAGGAATAAGTGAAGGCTGCCCCGCGCTTTTCGACTACCAAAGAGAACGCTACCGCGTTCCTCCCGGTATTTACGGCCCTCCCGGCGTGTCGCGAGTCGAGAATAACACTTTTATACGGTACCGTCTCACACCCAAACAGTACAACAACTTCGAGAATTATCGTTAATATTATGATTCAGTTACTTTAATCCATAGTTTCTTGTTCTTGTTTTCCTTTTTTTTTAACTACACACACATATATATATATGCATATCGTCATTGTTCGACGATTATGCCGGACTCGAATCGAATTATCGAATTATCGAATGCCGAAAGTATAAAAAAAACGCTCGCGGTACATACTATAATCAAACTCTGGGATGTTGCTTTAGTCGAGCACCTTGCCATCTAGAAACGTTTGTAGTTGTGAAAAAGGGATTAAAAAAACTTACGCATTATTTCACATTCCCTTAATTAGCGACGCGGCGCATAAAAAATCGGGTACATATCTACTCTCTCAATCTCCCTTCTATCTGTCTTTGACGACGAAATTTTATTCCGAATTTAGAACTTCCGATGACAAACGCGTTATTCTCATTGCCGAGGTTCATTGTATCGGTTCGTAAGAAACGCCGAGGAAAAAGTATACTTTTCCGTTTAGCGTTTTGGAAAAATCCTATGCTGCAGCAAGTACCCCGCGAAAATAAAAGAAGAAACTTAGTCCATTCCCTCTTTAACCGTAAGATAAATTAACAAATAAATAATCTCTCGCGACTCAATTGAGTCTCGAAAGGTTACTTCGAACTGTCTGCCGTACAGTTTTTATGTAATTATCCGTTGGATATTCGTTCACGTGTCAGGCTCGAGCAGTTTGTACACAATAATTAAACGAAGAAAAAAGAATAAAAGCGCGGCCATTTCATGTCTAATTATGTTTAGAGGAACGCGTGCGAGCTTTATGCACCTGAGCGCGATAGATGTATATAATTTTAACGATATCAAAAGAATGAAAAAAGCAACTAAACAAAAAAAAGAAACGAAAGGCTACATAACGATTATGATATTTTTAACCATAAGGCTGAAAAAAAACATCTCGATTCCTACGGTCCAGCACACACGATATGTTTTTTTCTCTTCCAATTTTTGAACGATCGGTTTACCAATTCACCATACGAAAACGAAGAAATCTATTGTCCGAAAATTCGACTGAGCTCTCTCTCTTGCATTGTGTTCACGTTCGTCGACCGGGAGGTCGACTGCGAAGACCTATAGCTTATAATTTTGCTATCCGACGAAACTCTCGGTACGAAGTAGGCATAAAAAAAAAAATTATTATAAAATAAACAAAAAGGGGAGGGGGCAATCGTGTGTACGGAGCTCAAACATCTTCCGGTATCACGTACAGTCAACAGAAAACGGCTGCGCGTGCATATCGCGTATAGTATACGTGTATAAAATCAAGTTATACATAACATCTATACAGATAATTATAGTGCCGAGATTAAATAACAGGAACAAGATTTAAAAAAAATGAAAATAACAATAAAAAAAAAGATAAAACTGAGAAGCGGAGTGATAATTATTACGATACACGCATGTTAATTATGTATTATAGGATGGTTATGTAAAACGATCCGGTTGGCATGTAATGTCTGTGCTAATAAAGATCTAGAATATTTTATATAAACAGCGCTAGTCTTTTGTCGATAGACCGAAATATATCTCTGATGGGTTAGGCAAAAATTGAAATAATTAAAAATAGAAGAATAGAAAAAATCATCAGCGCAAAGATAAATAAAATACGACAATTTATTTTGCGACACACAAGTTAGTCCCTGAGACAGCGCGTCGTATATTGGCGGATAAGGAACTCTAACCATATCGTGCATATCGAATATTTAGGAATACTGATCGAACTTTGTTTCTTTTGTTTTGTTCCAGTAACAAAAAATTTGCTTCACGAGGATCGAAGACTCTTGAAGAGATCTTTGAGCTTCTCGTCCTGCTCGAATCGTCTGGCGAGCGTGTCCTCGTATCTTCTCGAAGTTGCGGACTCGTTTTCATCGGGGCTCACCGGACCATCGGCTCGGACCCTCTTGATGACCGCCCTTGCGAGAATCCTCTCGACCTCGAGGCGCTCCTTGTCGAAGGTGAACCACAGCGCCAGGGCGCATCTCTTGCCCCGGCGAACGCCTCGCACACCGTGAAGATTGTCTCCAGCAGCCGAGAACGCAACCATCCTACCGCAACGTGGTCCAATCGTGCTCTGGATAACGCGAGCTTTCTTGTCACCGGCGAAGACGAATTCGCCACCTTCGACATCATCGTTCAGATAAATTATCGCCGAATAGTCGCGGAAGGTGTAAGCTGGCCACTCTGCAGCGCATGAACCATCATCGGCGACTATGCAATTGTCCGCGTGGATTGCATGACTCAGATCTCGACGGTGCGACGGAGCGTCTAAAAATTAATAAGGTGACGTCAATGATTAAGCGAGGATGCTGGTAGCAAAGACTCTGGATTACTGATAATAGTATCGATGGTTGCAATTTTTTTTTTTTTTTTTTAGTAAATCTACTGAGAATCGATGTGAGCACTGACGACAGGTAAATTTACCGGGCAGAGGTGATCGGCAGGCCAAATGTGTGTAGGTGAAATACAGGTGTCGATCAAGGTTGAAATACCTTTCGACGTGATCCCTTGCCGCGTCGGTGCTTCGCATTGCCAGATCCAGAGTCTCCCAATCCATAAGTCCAAAGTACACCATCTGAGAAATTATGCGAAGATAACATTTAATTGAATTGTCTGGACTGGTAAAACGATCCGTATCTTAGGAGAAAAAAAATGTTAAGCGGCGATACGCAAGTTTTCACAGATTGTCGTTTATTACAATGCTGAATATTTTTGAAAAATGAAATAACATTTTTTTTACGTTTCTGCTACAAAGAAATTGCCGACTTACCAGAGCAGCCCGTCCAATGGTCAGTCCTTCAAAGCGTTCGTAACTCGAGTGGGGACTGGCGTTACCCTCGTAGCCATCGCCTTCTACAGCTCCGATCTACGCAAATACTAAAATCACATCTTCATTTCCAATCCGACTCTGACAAATCGCTCCAACAAAAAAGAGAGATCTAAGCCAGAAAATTGTTTCGAACCTGAGCCAGATTGATCAGAGTTTTGCACTCCGTGTCGCTGAGAAACCCCTCAGCCAGGTATCTCTTCTTTCCACCGAGCTCGTCCTCGTCAGCAACGAGACGAATCTTCATCTCCTCGTCCACCACCGATTCTTCAACGGGCGAGGAATTCTCTTCATCGACGGATTTCTTCTCTTCCCTCCACTCGTCGCTTTCGTTACTGGATAATCGAAGCTGAAACGCTGGCGAGTGACCTGGTGGCGGATGATTAGTTAACTGTAAACAAAATTAAATAAATGCTGCACTACTCTTCCACGTGTTAATTTACTTTCAGCTGAAAATATAAATATCGTTCTGCAAATTTTCACAAAACTGGGAGCAGAAGATTAGTTAACTGTAAATGGCATAAAATAAATCCTGCAATATCTTCTTAAGTGCTATTTTACTTTTAGTTGAAAATATAAATATCGTTCTGCCTATTCCCACAAAACTACCAGCAGAAGATTAGTTAACTGCAAATGGCATAAAATAAATCCTGCAATATCTTCTTAAGTGCTATTTTACTTTCAGCTGAAAATATAAATATCGTTCTACAAATTCCCACAATACTGGGAGCCCATTCTTATCTCGCATGGTACGAGCTTTCTTTTCACAGATGCGAATTCATTGAGGAGCTACACGTTGATGCACATTGCATAGAGGAAGAACGGGTTGCCTATCGATAGGCGCGCGACATCAATCGTTCCGTCGCTTCTTCCAGGTTTCCATCAAAGATCCAACTTTCACGCCACCTCATGAAGATGAAATTTTTTACGGAAGAAGGTTGCTTACAGCGGGACAAGGATATTTATTTGTGAGTTACAAAAAGAAGCGTATTACAAAATAAAAATCTTGCACGAGGGTGCATATCAAAGGAAGAAACGAACGAAATTTAATCGAAGATATATTTATCGCTGGCGATTTACCTGCCCCTTCTCGACCTCGATTTCTTCCTTCTCGAGTCGTTTCTTCGCCTCGTTGAGACGATCGCTGATCGCAGTGAATTCCTCCGTAATTGACACCATCAGACGAACCTCGTACTCCTGTCGTTTTACGTACTGCAGAGCTTCCTGCAATAAAAATCAATTGTGATAATAAAAATCAATGATAATTGGAAAGTCACGAGATTGAATAATCGTACCTGACGAGGCGTGAAATAAAACTCCTCCACTTTGGGCAAAGTGCTGTAATAGTCCTTGTTCTTCAGCATCGTCTCATCGGTTGGGAAGAAGAGAAGGTAACTCGCGACCGCTGCGCACGCGCTCTTCAAATCGCCGACTAATAAAAAAAAAAACATTAAATTTTCTCCTACCTTTTAGTGATTTTTCCATTTAACTATGCAATGATTAACGAAACTTTTATTTGTTATTTCAATACGATATTCGTTTTCTGTATGAAAAAAAAATTAAGGTAAAATCTTCGATATCTTCTTTCCAAAAAATAATTTTCCAAAAGTAGCTCCGAAACTATTATTTTTAATATCGTCGTTCAGATCGATTGTGAACGTAGAACAGAATTCGTTGATTGAAAGCGACCGGTTGTAAATGGAGCACGAAAGCGATTAGCATTAATCAGATACGAAGCTTGATGGAATTGTGCCGTTTTCCATTCCGCGCTCGAACGGAAGATGCGCTCAAGCTCCGGCAGAAAACTCATCAGCATTGCCGTCTCGGAGCGAAGCTGGACTGTTAATTCGGTCGGTGGGAACGAGGTCGTAGGGATTAATCAGATAAACCGACCACTGGTCCGTCAAGGCTCCGAGATAGCCGGAGAGGACACCCGTACAATGATTCACATATCTTACACAGTCGAAGCTATTCACTCACGCTTGTAATAGGCGAACTGCAAATAGTGATAGTGACTGGGCAGCAGGTCCGCTTGATACTCGCCGTTGATGTTGTCCAACTGCTCGGAACAGCCGCGTTTGCATTTCATGCAATACGCGAAATGATCTGGAAAGAAAAATATTTTTTAATCACGGAAGACGATAAGTGCGGCCTTCGGAAGATATTTCTATCGGAGCAACCATGACAACTTTTCTGACCTATGCTTAGCCGACCTCTAACGGTAGAAAAGAGTTTAAATAACATTTTTTCGATAATTGTAAAAAAAAAAAAAAAATTCGGGCTCCCGGCTGGAGTCTAAAAAACTCTGAATCGCGAAGGTGTGTTTCCATCGATACCGGATGTAGTCTTACTAGCGACGGAAGGTGTAAATTCCGGAAGCCATCCTTGATCGAAATATCCCTCGCAGTAGAATCTGCAGTCTTCCTCGGACTTCAGATAAGAGACCAATGAATTTTCAAGTTCGCGAACGACGGTGCGATACTTCTCGTCGTCGTAGGCTGTAACTCCCTCGATGTACATCCTGACGAAAGGCTCGGCCTCCAAGTTGGTTACTTCGCTCTCGGAAACATCCGGAAGCGATATGTAGTATCGAAGATTCTTCAGGCTCATCTCATGCTTCGGGTGAAGAACCAGATACGTGTAAACGGCGTTCGCTGACTCTTGAAAACGATTTCTCTGAGGGGAGAAAAAGAAATATTATAAAAAATAAATTTAACGAATAGAAAATTTTATTTAAAAAAAACTAAGAAAAAAATATTTAATTTATGTATCTTCTATTGCAACGTTAGTCGCTTCGGGCATTGACCCGAAGGTCCGACTGGGTCAACGACACCGATAGCAGTCGAAAAAAAAAAAAAAAAAAAAAAAATTATGCAATGACATAATTTTTTTGTCTCAATGTGACGCAGCTGATGAAAATCGGAGTTCGACACGCCCGTAGCGAGGCGACGGATGTAAATTCTATTCCTGGTTTCCCTGCATGTGCCCTGTGAAATAATAAACATCCCATCGCAGAAATAGAAAACACCACGAGTCAGCGTTACTCTATGCAAATTTGTTCCCGTTTCGGACAAATGGGTGACTCTCATTGGAGAAGCAATGCGATCACCCGAGAGAATAACTCACGTAGCGGGGAAGATAAAGTGCTCGGCGAACCGAGACGATTAGCCGCGAGAACACCGCTCGTATCTGTCCTGTCTATTTTTCTCGCTGACGATCGTCGCGCGAATCTAATTATCTTACGACTCGGAACGAAGTTTACTGTAACTCGCCGGGACTCCGAAGTGTTCGGTCACGTTCGCTCGATTAGGAACGGAGTCGACTCAATGAGACGGTAAAACTCAAAGTAGCGCTCGGTTTATTTGCTTCGCTAATTTAAGCACGAGACGTCCCATTTTTGCGATCCCCGTTGAGAAGGAATTAAAATTGTTGATAAACAGTAATTTAATCCCACACCATACATTTGCGAAAAGTATTTTTTTTTAGTATTTATGTTAATTATAAATAACATTAATATTATTGATGCAATAAATCGTATTAAAATACGAATAATTGATATATTATTTTGTACTCCAATCGGAAAGGTTTCTAATTTCTTAAACTATTTTTATTCATTTTTAAATTAGGTATTTTTTTTTTATTGGGCTCAGAAAAAAATTGAAATTGTGCGAAGTTGTCGGGAAGAAACATTTGAGAAATTTTCCATGCGAATGATACGGAGATTCGCGACTCAGAAAATTAATCCCCGTAGTCCGTCTGCATCGACTATTAAAACGATGGTGTAGGACGCTGTTAGCTTTATCACGGCTTTATAAAATCGTGTGTTAAACTCGTTATTTACCGAGTGTTGCCAGCTCTGCCGACGATTGAACGCGAACGCGTGGGCTTCGACTCGACGTTTGGGGGAGTATCTTACCCAATCGGGTCCCGGTCGTGTCGGGTTTTTCGATAACGCCAATTTCTCCGAAAGTGGAACTCGGAAAAAAACGGGCTAGTGTTGAAACTCAACTACGCCGGACTGAAGAAGCTATCGCATCGCTGACTATAGGCGATACGGTGATTGTATTTTTGTTTTCCTTAAAAATCAAATATTACTCCAATTCATCCTTTTTCAGAAAATAATTTTTTGGCACATATTTACTAACTCTTCCGGAAAATATTATTAATATTATTTAAATATGCTGATTATCAGAATGAAGAGAAAATTGAAGAGAATTCATGAAATAAAGAAAGAGTTGGAGTAAAATAATTTCTATTGCTCCGAAATGATGAAAATTGATGAACATTTTTGTGAATCCATTGGGAAAATGTGTCAAATTTTTCTGTAGAGTTTGAGAATTTTGGCGATGGAAATCTCACCTGATAGCATTAATAAATCCATGAAAAATAAAGAATTCACGAAGCGCACAAATTGTTGAAATTGTTTACCAAAACGGGGGAAACTTATTGAAATTTTTTTGATTCAATTAAGAAACCTCATCTTAGGTCTTCCCACGGAATTTAGAAGTTGTGCCAATCGAATCTCACCTGATAGTAGCATATGTGAAGGTACTCGTAGGGAGTGCGTTGAACGAGATTAATTTCGTTCTCTCTCGACAGTCTCTTCAGTGACTTCGATCCGGCTATGTCCCGATAATCCTGATTGCAATTCAACAGGCACAAAGTCTCGCGAACTTTCTTCTCGTAGTAATGAAGATCCTCGATATTTTCCGAAAATAATGGCTCGTTACCGGCTGCTTTATCACGGCACTCCCTTCTGCACGTTATCACCGTTTTTTTGTACTTCTTGTACCTGTTTAAAAAAACCAACAGAAAAAATCAGTTCTCAAAAAAGAAAAAAATCTTACAAAATTGAACCTCTCGAAGCGATTTAATATTCAAAAAAAAAAAAGTACTTTAAAAATAATTATCATAAATACCTCTTGATAGCTCGATCAAATCCCTCGATGCAGCCATCCCAATCTTCGTCGAGATAAGCTTGAACCGAATTCTGGTAAATTTCGTCGAGACTCAAATTTCCATCGTCCTCGATGACCTCATCGCCGTCGAACTCGATCTCGATATCATTTTTCTCCAACGACTCCTGCAGCTCCTCGTTGACCGGTATTTCATTGCCGGTTGTATCTTCATCGGACGCGCTTAGGATTAATGGAGCGCACAGTAGTAATACGAGAACGAAACGCATTATCATTCAGCATGCGACTTGCCCGACGGTTTGGGGGAGACTGCCTGGCAGTCTCGCCTCGTGTGGAGGAAGAAAAAGGCCTGCTGTGTGTGTTCCCGCTTGCGGAGGACCGCCGGTTCTCGCACACGCGTTTCACAGTGCGTGGGCTACGAGCGTGACACGGTCCTCGCCACAGCATCCGAGGGCTGGGCAATCGCCGAGGAGCTTTTTTTTTCTTCTCTCTTCACTGACTTCGCCGTCTCTCGAGAGCGAGAGGGAAGAGAAGCTTCGGTCTCGGTTTCTCAGTGCCGTGTTGTAAACCCGCACGAGCCTGGAAACAAATATTTAATTATTATCTCGTTTATTTATTATGTTAAAAAAATAGCAATAAATATCGAAATAATATTCTTATTCAATTCTTTTGTTATTATGCAAAAACATTGTGAAGTAATTATGTTATTTATTATTTTTTGAATTGTATCACTAAAAAAGAAATTATTCTATTGTCAATGTCTATATTATGTTATATTATAAATAAATATTAAATTATATAATATTCTTGTTTCTATCGATATTTATTACACGATAATTATTTTAATATTTGTTTCAGTAAATTGAAAACTTTATTATTGCTTACCGGTAATATCCTTTTATTTAGGAAGCTCCATTTTAAAGGTCGTTCCCTCGTTTCTTCTCGTACACAATACCATTCCAGAGTCTCCCCACAGCCGGTGTTTACTGTCAGTATTCTGCGACAAGTCCCATCGAATAGTCCTGTTACTTCACAATCGTAGATAAATCCTCGAGACAAAATTCCGTACGATATGAAATCCAGCGACTTTGTATACGAGAAAAAATTGGGTGCTGGCACCTACGGGTTAGACCAATTTTTAAAATCATTTCCACTTTTAGCCACTTTATAAACAATCGATATTTCATATTGAGACATTCTTTATATTTTATTTTATTTGATTGAAGGGCCGTTTATCGCGTGCGATCGAAATCGGACAATGCTGTCTACGTGATAAAGGAACAAATCGGCAACTCGACCAGCTCCGTGAGTTTTAATACTTTCTAATATTTATTTTCATTAATTATTACCTTCTTCATTTCTTTGAATTTTCTCCTTCATGGAATTTATCAGATGGTGGAGAACGAGGTAGAACTACTGAAGAAGATGCGCCATCCGAATATCGTTGCTTATCATGGATCCTGGCACGAGGACAGAAAGGGTTACATCCTCATGGAATACGCCACCAAAGGGACTCTGAAAGAAATGCTAGCACGATTCAACAAACCCATGCCGGAAGAGGTAATTTTTTTGAATATCATATTTCTTTTTTTTTTTTCTGCACAGATAATGCTAAAATGGTATGTGAAAAATGTCTACGAACCGGCAGGATGCCCTTTATCTCTTCGCTCAGATTGTCCTGGGTGTTCACCACATTCACAAGCAATCGGTGCTGCATCGAGATTTGAAGCCGGGCAATATTATGCTTCACGGATATCGTGGAGATATCGTCAAGATCGGCGACTTTGGCGTCTCGAAGAACGTGGAACTGCAAGTAGCTTCACACTTTTTATTGCTGCATGAGTCAAAGTAGTCTTCGTAATTAAAAGTCCATAGCAAGGACGTGATATATCGGAACCTTGAAAACCTGCTGGTAATTAATAATTAAAGAAAGGGAGTTCAAGATTTAACTACAATTTTTTTAAAGAAAAAACGTTTGGTACTACGATATTCGTCTTTTGCAGAGAACTGGCAAAAACCAGGGTTGGAACGAGATTCTACATGGCCCCGGAAATTCTGGAGGGAAGTACGTACGATTACAAGTGTGATGTCTGGAGTTCCGGTATAATCCTCTACGAGCTGCTGACCAATCAATTTCCCTTTAACACGAAGGTAAATTACCTAGAAAAATTGTTCTCTCATTAGTTATAACATAGAGAAAAATTGCTCGAATTTAAGATGTATATTAAGAAGTATGAGGTAATTTTTTAAGGTCTCTCCAATCCAAGACTGATATTAATTAATATTGTCATCCCTCGCGCAGAATCACTTGGAGATGATGGAGCAGATCAGTCAGGGACGTGTGAGACGACTTCCCAGCAATGCGATTACTTCCGGTACGATAAATATGATCCACAAAATGATGAGAAGAGATCCGAAGAAGCGGCCGAGCTCGAGCGAGCTCGTTCTCTGCCCGGTGCTGATATCTTCGATCGCGAAAGTTTATCTGAACGTTGGTAGAATAGAAAAGTCCATGATGCTGGGTCTCGACGTCTTCAACAACATCATGGCCAGCTAAATACGGTAATATATATTTTGTTAATGCGTTATAATGAAGAAGAAAAAATTGCGAACTGAGTCATAAAATTATTCTTCTTCATCGAACTTTCTTTATTACTCACTCGCGGCTGTTCTTTCATCCGTTTCTCCAATTTACAATTTCTCTCACTATCCTATGAACATCGAGACGATACCACGATTATATATTTATATCCGATGATACTTCTAATAATAAATTATCAATTTTATCGCATCTCTCGGCACATTGAATAAAAAAGAAATAAAAAACGAGAAAACGAAAGTCGTCGTGTTTCTTATTTCTGTAGTTTGGAACAAACTCTCATTAACTCGTCGACGATCGAACATACAAAATTGACCTGTTTTGATCAATTATGTATAAACGAATAATCCGAGAGTTTGTGCAACGCTATTTTTTTTTTATAGTTTTTTTTTTAACAACGTCCTGATATCAGCTAACGATATAACAAACATGATTCGAGACACAATATTAAACATACTGAATAAAAAGTGGATCGGGGATGTAATTTTTTTTCCTGAAACACTATAAATTCGTAAACTTATTGCCTGCATATAATTGCGTAACGAAGAGACTTCTTAACAATCACAACCCATTGTACACTTGAGAGATATGTCGCTGGTGTAATTTATCCATTTATTATTAATTTTTTTCTTTAATGTTAACAATTCGGCAGAGTATTAATTCGAATCCTTCGCAGTTCGAGGCATCGAGATTGAGAAAGCGAGATACAATTATCGTTGGTTTAAAAGTAATATTCTAACAATGACAGAGAACGGGTCTGAAGCAATTCGAGAGAGAAAAGAAAACAAATAAGAACAACTACTTTTAATTATTTCTAAATACTATTCGACGATTAATCTTACGACGAGAACACTTGAAAAGGATTTACTTTTTTTACGTGGGGAGGATGCGAACAGGGGAAACATCCAGCGTTTCCAAAGAGAAGGAGACTCGATTTTCGCGTAAGCGTAACAGCACTCTATTTTATGATTTAATTTTTTTGTTGCGTTACACTGACGATACGTGCGAAATCATTTAGAATTATTGATGAATGCGAATGTACAAATATTTTAGTTTTTTGTTGTTATTTTGATTTTGCTATTTACGAATGATGTGAAGACGAGAGACGAGAAGAAAAAAATGTGTAAAATGCAACTGTCGCGTGATCGGGAGGGGAATGCGAACTCCGAATACATTTACGATAACTAGTAAAGCCCCCTTCGATGAGAAATCGAACGTCAACGTTAATTATCAACCATTTATCACCATATTTCACATTTACAAACGGAACAATTAAACATAACAACTAAGCATACGAGACGAGCCCATTCATTGACGAAGGACTCCAACAAACGATTTTTTTTTCGTGCCACAAAAGAGAAAGAGGAACAAGCTAATCGAACACGATTGATTCTGAGTCTTTGCTTTTTCTTCTCCTACTCACGCCTACTTTTAAGACAAGGGAACAATGATTTTCTTTTTTCTCGAGCCTAACATCGATCGGCCTGTCCTACTTTTTACGCGCGATTTTACGATTCTGCGTTCTCGCATTGTTCTCAAGCTTTCGAGACTTGTCACAGCAACAGCCTAAACTATCATTTTGTTTATCTTAGAGCGACTAAATTGTAAGTAAAATAAATAAATGACAATCGTTAATACTAAAATTCTCGGTTTCTTCGAGCTCAAGTTGTGGATTATGCGATCAAGCGGAACAAAGCAGTGTCGTGCAAAGAAAAAAAAAAACAAACAAATCTTTTCTCCGGTTCGTCAAATTGTGGCTTTGATCGCCAACGACCTCGCAATTACTCTCAAAGTTACGTGGTGAATGTCTAGAACGGAAATAAATTTTTTTTAATGTTGCTGGAACTTTGATTTTTTCCGAATCGAGTATAAGGAGACTACACATACGGACCGCTCTCCTCAATGATGGACCCAAAAAAACGCCGTACACGGAGAATTTCTAGGAAAAAAATTAAAAAAGTAACTGCATGAGATCGATCCAATACTGCGTAGCACACACAAAGAAGTAACTAGAAACGATGCTTCAGTCGTTATTTGCCGTAAGAGCAGTGTTTTTCACAATTCTCTTTACGTTGGAAAAGAATAATAAAAAAAATCATGCTTTTTGTTTTATCGTGGCGAACGTCGGCCGAAACGTCCCATATATATATATATATACAGATCTTCGCGGAAAGCGCGGTAGAGCCTCGGAGCTCCGGATAAAAATTATTTACACATCGACATTACAGGGACAAGTAGGTGGGAGGACGAAACAAATAAAATAAAAGCACGAAGGGCAACACCGACCGAGCTGCAGCTCATCATATCTAGTGTGCTTTTGATACTTATTTACCTTTCGAGAAGCCACGATTATAATAGAGTGTGTGTACAACGACAAACAAGAGCGACGATTTGAGCTCCGGAGCTTCACTTATTTTTCTTATCCTCAACATTTGACGAAATTTTTTCAAAATTCCCCGCACGTCCCGAGCACCCTGTCTCCATGTTCTCGACCTTATATCTCTTGAGCACCTTTCTCGCCTCAGGGCTCGCATCCGTTTTACTCTTCGTCACTGGTTTGGCATCGTACACGCTCAATTTGGCGAGCTGATGAGCCGCGGCAGTCTCGATTTCGTTGTTCGTTCGCCAGGGAACGTTGGCGAACGAGATCGACGACCCTGTGCTCTTCGGACGCTGGTCCGTCGTCGTTGATCTCGATGAATTTTGTGTATTGCTATCGAAAGACGAACCACTCGTCGTGAGTCTCGCGGACACTGAATTACCGTCCGCTCTGCGAGAGCCAAGGCTCGAGTCCAGGCTCATTTGACGCTCGAAGTGCGACGAGTGACTAGCGTTCGGCAATGGACTCGTCTCCTTGTCACCCTCGCCCTTCGTTCCCGTCGGTGAATCTTTCTCCTCGGCTATTCGCGGCAATTGCGTGCTGCCACAGGAATTCGAAAGACCTACCGAAGCTATGTTTATCGATATCACATGCGAGTGCTTCGTGTATTCGCTTGCCTGCTTCGACGACTCGAGGCAGCATTTTTTATCAGCGCTTTTCGTCTCCTGCGAGTCTTTCGGATCGGAAGTTTCCTCACCGCTGTCGTTGAGTGATGTCTGAGTCTTGATAGCCCGAGGTGTGACTCTCACTACCGTGTTCGCCAAGGGCGATATCGATGTTTTGTTCTCCGCAGAACGTGGATGAAGTCTGTCGGGACTGAGCGCTCGACGAAGAAGAGGCGAACCTGGCTCGGCGGACTTTGGACGACCATAGGTCTTCTTCTGGCTGTTTGGAGTTGACAAAGACACACCTGCAAACACACATACAGATCGTTAATCGTACAACGTTAGTAGATCAGTTAGCGGAGAGTTCTCGTATTTATGAGCTGGACAAAGATCTAAAAAATACTTCAAGTACAAAGTTGGCAGTGTATTTCGCGTTTACCTGGACTGTAGGATTGCGTTGTGTTGGAGCTTCCTGGCTGATGCCCGGTGGGAAAAGCGAGAGGGCTCGGACTTCGCGTAGGACTCGCCGGAATTGGCGAAGGGCTCGGAGTTCTAGCGAGTGGTGACAGAGGTATGTGTCCCACGGATTTTCGTCGATTCGGTGAGTGTATGTTTTTCGCCGCTGTGTGCAACTTGTGCTTCAAACCGTGAAGCGTGCTTGGTCGCTGATAGTGCGATTGATTAGGAATGTTCGCAATACTGCTGACGGAAGTACTTGAGCCGGGCGACGATGAGTTCGGACTCGAGCATGGACTCGAATTGCCGGTCGAGTGATAAGTATCCAAACTCGGACGGTTTGTCGGTGGCGATGGGCTACCCACGGATTTTGGCAGACCAGTGAAATACGGCGACGATTCCTGCTGCGGTGGCAGTGACCGAGAAAACGATTGGAATGAACGACTCGGCGTTACCATGGACGGAGAACATATTCCAGCGGCCATCTAAAATCAAATTTGTCAGTTTAAAAAAAGGAATAAAGAAATGAACGTTCGAAAATTAATTTTCGTTACACGTATAAGACTTCCCAAGGAAAAAAAAATCGTGATCGCGAAAAGGAGAAAGGGACATCGCCGAGATGCATTACGGAGGTTGGAGCGCTAAACACTAGTTCAATGGGCCATACATTTTTAAAGTCGATTATACCAACTTTCACCTTGTTAAGTAAAATTTGATACGACACTCGTGCGCAATTGTTTTCTTAACTCGAACTGCAAACGCATATTCATCAAAAAAATTTTATCGCACTAGTATCATAAATTACTAGGATAAATTTCTTAAAAAATGTAGTATTCATTTGACCACTGCAAGGCGCTCCAGTGTCCTTAATGTACGAACACGAAATCCGCAAAAGTAATCGATGTGTGATGAGTGATAAGCATTTCGGTACGTCAAATAATACAATGAATCAATGATTAAACGATACAAGATCCGACGTGCGAATATGGAAGGAATATGTTTTTTTTACGAGAAATCATACCATAAGTGGAGGTTTGCTGTCGCTGGGTAGAATGGGTGCCGACAAGGGGCAACTGATACTTAACGGCTGTAATGAAAAAAATAAATAAATCCATATCATAGCTGAATCGTGTTTTTGTGTCCGTCGCTCACGAGTGTATTTCTCGATACCGACGCTTTCGGTGCGATAATTGAAAAAGTGTAGGTAGTTTTTTTTTCATTGAAAATTAATGTGTGCACCAGACGACAATTAGTGATATCTTTTCTTCTAGCCAAGTGGTGTATTTTTGCACAAGCGCTGCGAATGGATAAAATACCTGTTGCATTTCGACACTCGCTCGTTTCGAGCTTATACGCCTGAATAGCGAAGACTTGCGCTTCTTGTCGGACTGATCGCGTTTCTGTTTGCGCTGTCGATGCAGCGTGCGTCGTGCCATTCTGCTTTGCGCCAGTTCGCGCTTTCTTCCTCCCGTTTTGATGCTCGTGTTTTCCAAAGGCGTGCTGCGCAACGTCACGTGATCGCCGCAGCCGAGCATCAATCGTAAAACCTGAGTGTGGAAAAGACCTTGAACTGTTTCACCGTTTATGTGAGTAATCAGATCGCCGGGCCTCAATCCGGCCTCGAATGCGGGACTCGACTGATCGACCGCCTAGAAAAAAACAAATGTTATTTGTAAGGCAATATAAATAAATGAAATTATTATTTTTTAATCCTTCACGAACGAGAGGCTCTCGCCGTGTGTTCTCAGTCTTATAAATTTCCAGTAAAAATAACACACAATATATTAAAGATCTAAAAAAAAGATATAGCGATTTATATCGAATCGACCGCAACCAAAATCCTCACAGCGAGGACCCCGTACGTAAAGTAACTTCGAAAGCGTTAAATTAATTTTTTCCAACCATGACCAAGTGATGCATTGTGTAGAAGTCGCTATCCCCGTAGTAAACCCTGATCGTGTGAACGGTAAATCCGAAACCGCACGGTCCACGTCGAATGATAATTGGAGGCTTAAGACTCGTGACCAGAGGACTGAGCTCCCGACAGGGCGAAGTGTCCCGAGAGGATGCCGTAGAGGAACCTCCCGGAGATTCGATCGACTGACCGCTTATCGGTGGCTCATCTGCGAAAATTAAATTAGACACTTAAATCTCGTCACTACAAGCAGGCAATTCGCTAAACACGCAAAAATATTGTGTGAACTTACAGGAGAATTCGCTAGCCGGTATAACGAGAGAGAGTCCGCTGGTGGAAGCAGACTTTATCACGGAGCGCGATCTCTGTTTTGCCGTGGGCGGGAGCGGCATAGCGTTGAACGACTCGAATGAATCGGTGCTGGAGTTGTGTTTGTCCTCGGCCGCGTCTCTCCTCGCAGCCGCCAAGTCGAGCCTTCGCGGAAATAAAAGAAAAAATCCACACATTATTTGTCAGTCTTCCGGATGAAACATTTAGCGTTTGTAAGTGATGACTTGCGAGTACGAATAAAGATAATTCTTTCGATACACGTAATAAGAATCGATTGCAGAATCAAAGTAAAAAAATATAAAGAATCCCCGCAGATTTGCCCAAAAGCACATTGATAAAAAAACAAAATTAAACGAATGAAAAAATAGGGTCATAAATTAATGTATAAATAAGTAAATAAAAAATAAAATATAAACATAATTTTTCGCCAATTTCGGCGTTAATGACTCACGTGTGATCACCGTCAATCGAAATACTGAACCTGGGAAGCTTGTCCCGGGACGAGTGGGTGTGACGTTTTCTCTGTATCTGCGGACTGATGTCGTCCGACTCTGTTTGCGACGAATCGGGTGTGCTGAAGTTAATAGCTGTCCCGTCGGGCAGAATGGTGTTCTTGACGATGGTCGCGCGGGATTCCCCGCTGCTGTTGATGGACACGGGACTCGCGGTCGAAGCATCCGAGCTCTTGTCGGTTTTGTTGAGATTTTCGACCGGCGTGTTACTTTTGGCAGTGGGAATCGCTCGATTCTTGTCCGTAGGAAAATTTTTCTCCAGGGCACGAAGCGGAGGCGAGAAAGTAACGGATGAGCTCGGCGACAATTGCGAGAGCGGACGCTCGAATTCGTTGCGGAAAAGTTGCTTCTTCAAGAAGCAATCGAGCTCCGTCTCGCCGGTCAACACAGGTGCACGAGTCTGCGATATTTTGCGCGATTGGGGCGAGTACGAGGAGAAAGAGCCGAACAGTGGTGAGTCGTCAGTGTCATCGGTGTCCTCACCAAGATCGTGATTGTAACGATCCATTCGCGTGTCGAAGTAACTCGTGTCCTCCTCGTTCGTCAACTGAGGCACAAATTCGGCCTTTTGTCGCAGAAGTGTGTGCCAGTTCACACCGAAGAAGTAAGGATGCTCCTTGACCTCGTGCGAGCCGCCCGTGCCCAGGCGTTCCCTCGGGCTTTGATGGAGAAGTGCCGTTATTATGTCCCTGGCTTCATGTTGAACCGGCCAGTCCTCCTCGTCGGGCCACTCGATGTCGTCATTCACCGTGTGGGCGAAAAGCTCCTCGGGCGTGTCGCCGAAAAACGGTACACACCCTATGAGAAATTCATAAAGAATTATTCCCATCGACCACCAATCAACGGGCTTTCCGTAACCCTGGCGTAATATTACTTCCGGCGCTATGTACTCCGGCGTTCCGAAGACCTGCTTGTCGGAAAATTGACGAGTGTCACGATCTATGTAACCCTCGTAGAGATTCGTAGCCAGCGACATCAAACCCATCTTGCTGAGACCGAAGTCCGTAAGTTTGATGTGACCCAGAGCTGTTATCAGAAGATTGTCGGGTTTCAAGTCACGGTGAACTATTCCGTAACTGTGAAGATACTCGACTGCTAGGACCGTCTCGGCGAAATAGAATCTCGCCATGTCAGGCGGCAAGGGTCCGATATTCTTTAAAAGATTCGCGCAATCTCCTCCCTCCACGTACTCCATCACCAAGCACAAGTGTTTCTGCAAGGATTAAGTCTTTAATTATTTTACACCAGAACTGGGCAGTACGTGGAGTAACCAATACGTGTATGGTACTTGAAATAAAGAAAGAACTTTCTAGTACTCAGTAAGACTCACCTTAGTCTCGAAACTGCAATACATGGAGACAACGAAAGGATTGTCCGTAAAACTCATTATATCCCTCTCGGCGAAGACTTGTTCAACTTGATTTCGTAGCATTAGATTATTCTTGTTAATCTTCTTCATGGCGAATCGTTGCCTCGTTGTTTTTTCCTTCACCAAATAAACAGCTCCGTAGGCACCGTTGCTAATGAGTTTAAGCACTTCGTAATCGCTCTCGCACGGAACTCGCTGCGACTTCCCGTCGTCGTCTTTATTCGGACTCGACGTCGCCAATTCCGTGTTGCTGCAATTTGAACTCGCTGAGTCCTCGAGTTTGTTTATATCGTCCTGAAGGTCTGTAACTCGTTAAAAATCGATTTGCTAAAGATAGTCGACAAATTATAAACTTTGTTGAATTGAGATGAAACGAAAAGAATCGTTAACTACCTGAGATGGGATCTCTGTTCAGGGACAGCTTGTTAATTATGTACTGCGGTATATCGGCTTTTATCCCAATAGATATTTTTGCTTGACCTTCAGCCTGCTCGAGCAGGTGATAAAATTCTTCGGGATCGAATTCGAGACACTCCAAGAGGCGAGCCGGTCGAGAAATTATCAATAAGAGCTTCTTTATCAAACCGGTCAGCCGCGTTGCCGCCTCCAACGATTTGTCCTTGGTCTATGAACGAAAAATAGAATTTCGGAAGGTCACGGCAACGTCATCGTGGCTCGGAGGTTTAGCTCGAACTATTTATTATGCTATCGTGCGTGCGCGCGCGTGTGTGCGTGCTAGTCTCACCTCAATCAACAGATGTTCCAAATTTTCACTCATTTCATAAAAGTACCTCGACGTTATAAGCTTCTCCTGTGACTTCTGTAAGCAGTCGCGTGCCATCTCGATTATCTGATGATGCACGAAGCGGATTATGGGCAACGAATCTTGGGCCTGGTGGGAAACCACCTCGTATTCGTCGACTTCCTTGTTTTCGTTTATAAAATTCGTCAATCGTTCCTCCATTTGTTGCGTCGCCTGAAATGTATATTCGTAAATATTTGGTTTTTTTTGTCTCACATGATGAGATGACAGAAAATATTCTGTCAAATTTTCATTGTTCACGAAACCATGATGTTTGAGAATTCCAGGCCGAACTCGTGTGCCCCCGTGAATCAACAAGGAAAGTAACTTGGGCGGAACACCGAGAGGTTCGGGAATACCCCTGCGAGATTTAGCAACATGTGGCCGTGTGTATTTTCGCATGAATATTTTTCCGCTCGGAACCGGTCGCAAAGCCGGGCAGCGAGCCAAAATATTACGTGTCTCTCATTGCCCGAGACTCACGGGATCATCGAGGCGGGCATTTACGCGGGAACAATGTTGTTTACTCGATTACCTTGGGAAAGCGTTCCTTGTACAGGGTGTTCATCATGACTATCTCGTTGTCCAGAACTGGCGAGCGACTCGGACTACTGCAAAAATCAACGGTAAAAAACAAATTTTAACTCGCTCATTCTTTTTCCTCTAAAAAAAAAAAACAATATCGAACCTTGGTCTTAAAATTGGGTGTAATGAAGTTAATATAATGAATGTAATGTTTCAATATACAAATGCAGAGTGTCACACGAGTTTTATCAGGAATCGATTTAGTAATTAATAATGGGAATTACCAACCCATTATTATTCTTATTATTATTATTATTATTTGGTGCGAGTCATTTTCAAATTCTTTAATTGCATTGTTTTTTATTCGTCGGGTTTCTCCCGTTCCGCCTGTAAATACGTGTAAAAACAGGTGTTGCCCGTCTATGTACACAAATAAATGAAATAAATCATTTAGCGCACCTCAAGCTTCGAGATCTTGGACGGTGCAAAGGTGATCTTCGGCCCTCTTCCTCGAGGCTGAAGGGTATGCTGCCAGGAATACTGGATATACTAGACCCGGGAAATCCCGGATGCGATGAGCACGGTGTACCGGGTTTTGAGAAGTGGCAAGACAACATTCTCAGCTCGTCTTTCGTCGGTATATTCGGCAGTTGATGAAGGCGTTCTTGGCTCGAGCACTGCGACTGTAAGAGGCGTAAGAAAATTAAAAAATAATTAAAAATAAAAACAAACATAGTTGAAGCTCGGTAAGCGATAGATTTAGACTTATCCGACGAGTCTGTTCATATTACCGAAACGTTGCTGGAGCCAGGAGTGGTGCCGTAACCACTGGAAGGCAAGCTCGCGACAGACCATCGCCTGCCGTCAGCCGTGCTCGACGCACCACCGCCAATCCTTTTCCGGGAAACATTGCCAAATAATTATACAACCGTATATACTTACGAATGAATGGGACCTCAAAGTCTAGGGTTTTGTATAATTGTTTCTGGATGGATATCCCTCTGGATGTTGTTCGAAAAGAACCAAAAAATGACTTTTACAAACAATTTTCGAGTATTCATGAGGTATAATTTTAATGTTCAGGAAGATATTAAAAAAAATCCTTTTACCGACAATTTTTTGAATAATCAAAGAACCAAAATTTTATTGTCAATCAATGGGGACATCCATCGAATAGTCTAAGTGAAATAATTAATAGCACAGAAATAGATACCTTTTAATTGGAGCAAAAGCAAAATGCGGACTGGATGACATCCTAGGACTCTCTAGGGGACTGCCTACGATCGGGACGAACGCTATAATTGGGAAAACACCAAAAGAATTCGAAATTATTATCTATGCCTACAACAAACTTTGAGCCTCCAATGATAAATAAGTTAACGGAAATAAATTAAAATAGTCTTCGGAAGCTCGCGTCAAGCTTGTGCGACGCTTGTCAACGTTCTAAATCTAACGTAACGAAATGTTCGAAAGATTGATACAGAGAGTGAGAGAGAGATGCGATATATGCACGGAACGAAAGATCGGACATAGAGAGACGGACATCGACAGCAGCACTTCTTCTCTCGGCACTCTCGTTATTGGCCTACATCATATTCTTAAATAAAGTATCCTCTGCCAACGAATTCATTTGCGCAACTTCAGTCACAACAACACTATGTATCTATCGTCTCTCGCACCATCCTTCCTTCGTCGGCGGTTATACCGTCCATTGCCAAATACAATCGTTCGACGATCTAAATTCGATCCGTTTTTATCCGTGTAATACGATTATCGTAGAACGAAACCGGGCAAGTGGGGGAGGACTAGGTGCGGCGAGGTTGCAGCCAGAGAAACCCACCTGATAGGGGCGAGTGACATCTCGGCAACGTCGGCGAGGTCGTTGCTATAAATGATTTACGATGAGCTGCCTTTGCCGCCCGTCGAGGAATGTTGAATTCACGCTAAAAAAATATATTGATCGAACGTTTCGTTAATTCTTATTTTTATCGACATTGAATTTTTTCTTTCATGTTTGAAATTTAATCATGTGATTTAATTTCAAATTACTTTGGATTCTTGTTCAATGGTTTTTTCCGATTTCAGCCATACTATTCACGATACAATAGCCACTGAACACAAAGTAACAGTTACATTGCTGTTTTGTCACAACTTCCTAATCCCTAATGTAACATTACAAAGGTATTATCTAACAGTTCTGTCACCGAGTAGGAAATTGCAGAATTGCAGCAATGTTCTCGTAACTTGTGTTTCTGGATGTGAATACTTTTAGTATTAATTTTCATTGGCAATTGGCTTACCATGTGAACCGATAAAGAGGGTGCAGACTTTCCAATAGCTGAATTTCGCATGCGTACTAGATTCGAAAGTTCGCCTCCGACTGCAAAAGTAAAAATCATATCTTTAATTATTTTGCAAAAAAAATGTATGCTAGTTCTTATTCATTTTTTTTTTCTGTGAAACTATTTCAATGAAAGACCTACCAGGACGAACGGGAGCTTCCTTGCTGACAACTTTGAGTGGTTGAGATTGACGAGCAGCAGAATCTGCCTCAGCGTTATTCGTACTATCATCCGCCTCAGCCTGGTCAAAGACCAGAACCCTGGCGGAGTTTCCATGAGATCTTAGGCGAGGTCTGCTCGGTCTGTTCCTTACGGGATCCATGCTTCTACAGTTCCTTATACAAGATATATCACAGAGAGGCTGAAACGTGATAAACCAGCCTATTTTACTTTAAATAGGCAATAACAGAAATGATCTAAAAAAAATTAAGTAAACAAAATTTAAATTACCTTAAATAAAAAAAATTAAAGTGCAAAAGTTATGACAAATACCAATTAAAGCAACGAACAAGGTTCAATCGAGTAAACTGTCCAAAACTGCAGCTTTAATAAGCGAATAAAAAAGAATAATAAAAAAATGAAGCTGCCGACAGTTCGATAAAGTGAAAACAAACTCAATCGCGAAAAATTCGACGTCGGCGCGAAGCTTCGAACCGACGAGTGAGCGATGTAAAGGAAAAAAAAACAATACAAAGCTTTTATGTACACATCGATAGGATTGCTATCGTCGCGAAATAGGATCTGTACACAAAAAGGTTGTATGGAAGACTATTGATAGTGGGAATGCAAGTTATCGAGAAACATATAGCGAATCGTCTGACACGACAGTTTATTCCGGCGATTGTAAAGTGCTCGATTAATGTTACCTTCGAAATCCTTGAGGGAGTGACCCGCGCGAAAGAGTCGAACTCTCAGGATTCTGGGGAGCTACAAGTACGAGGGAGATATACACACAACACGAAACGCACGGCGACTAAGGCGACGTTCGCGAAGTACGAAGTTTTCGAGAATTTTTTCACGCGAAAGGTACATCACAGCCATTCTCGTTTATCGTTCCGCCTCGTGCACGAGAGTGACACGATATTTCGTTTTATGGATCGCATCGCGCGAACTCATAAACGTCCCGGGGGAGACGGGCGAAAAATTAATTACGAAACTCGACGCGACCATGGGTTCTGACTCATGACGGAGTGAGGGAGAGAGAAAGAGAGAAGGAGACTAACGCACCAACACATAGGCACATCAACAGCGGCTCATTCGCAAACCCATACTGGCCTATGCAACTCTGATCGAGTTCTCTTCTTGGCTATAGTTTTCGTTATTGTGTACGCGACGCGCGCACCGGCGACCCTCTCTCCGACGAGTCGCTCCCTACACAGGGCCGTACGATTCGTGGGAGGTTCGATGGCCATATCTCCATATCAGCTGCAAGCTGCCAGCTTATTGTAGTGGACTTCCGGTTACTACCGATCAGTCATCTTTGGCGCCAAATTCATTTTAGTCGAAAATCATTGACGTCACTTCCGTGCCGGAGAATTAATTTCTCGACTCACAATATTTAATGGAAACGTCACTTCCGCTTTGAAGATTTTAGTGTTCGGAAATGGGAAGTGACTTTTTTGTAAATGTCATCACTTCCGATCGATAGCTGAAATTTTTTAATCGGAATTGACGTTTTCTTTATGAGAAGTCAATTCCATATACTTTAATTATAAAAATCACGTGCCGTGCACAATTCGACCATTTATTGGTATAATAATTACTAATTACATCAGTTACACACCTAATAATGAGTCGCCGCTGGTTCTTCTGCAGTCTGGTAACTGTTTGACGAAAGTATCTTCGCCGAAATGCTTTTGACGTGAGTGATGCAAATTTATATTCGAGTGAAATTATGGTTCGAATCAGCAACGCAAAGATTGTTAAATATTTTTATGATCATTTCATATTCGGTGCTGGATGACATTCACACAATTTTTTACAGATTTTTTTTTCTACGAAAAAAAGAGATTCACGTGTTTTCATAAATACGAACGCACAAAGATAGAGTTACAAATTCACAAGTTTGACACATACTGGCACGTTAAAAATAATTTTACGGGTATAGAAGTTTGGCTTGTTCTTCTGAAGTTTTGTTTGACAGAGAATCGAGATCGCGCACCAATCTCATTGGCACGTTAACATACGTGTACATACGATCAGTGATTAGTCGAGAATTGTGCATTGGTTTGCTTTTTTCTTCTTTTTTCTTTTGGCCCGTTGAATTGAGCTGGCGGAAATTGGTTTATTCAGAAAATGAATAAACATCGAGTTTTACCGCATGTCGGTGCGCTCCGAGACTCTGCTAGATTCATTGCATACATAAAAATTTCATACTATTATTATACTCCTATACATTTACGGCAAGTCCTTCATAGACTTCGAATTTCCTGCGCCTGTGCAACGAATTTTCTGTGAACAAACAAAATTATATTAATAACGTCTGCACGGTTGATATAAAAATAAGAAATAAAATAGAAATATCATGTACCCTTGCACTTTAACAATTCAGTACTCACTCTATTATTCCTGGCAATTCTTGATAACGACATATCCACTTGTGACCGAGCTGGAGGTCCGACGATATTCGCGTCATGTGAATTTTGTTCGTTTCGTTTCCTCGAAACTTCAACGCTGCCTTGTAAAGCTGAAACGTAATCGTTTCGCAGGTTAATCAAAACAGCAGTAACATAAGCGATACACGTATTATTATGGATGGAAATTGTTTGATTTACATACCTTCTCGCCAAGAGCAATGGGTACAACGTTGTCGTCCTCCGCGTGCAGTATCATAATGGGACATTGAATTTTTTCCACGTGTTTGTCCGACTCAAATCTCAAATTGTTGCCGTAAAAGGGCTCAACAATTATCCAATCGAACCACGGCAGATGCCTGAATATCTGGGCGAACGGATGCTCCCTTAGCTCGTCAGCTATGTTGTTAAACGGCGATTCGAGGAACAAACCGGCGGGCTGAGATCCTTCCGCAGCCAATTGAGCCAGGGCATGAGACGACACCCTGCAAGATCAAAACGCTCATGTTAATTCGGTTTAGATTTCATGTGTCTCGATTGTAAATAGAGTGTAACTAAAAACGAAGAAACCGTACCCCGTTCCCAGAGAATGACCCCAAACGAATACCGGAGCTGTGCCGTTTACTTTCTTCATGAGCCATTGCAAAACGTATTTACTATCAGCGACGACGCCGGCTTCCGATAAATCGACTGCATCACTGTCGCCGTAACCTGGTTTAACATATTCATCGTTTTGTTTCGTATTACTTCCAAGCCCGTACGACTTAAAGTCTTCGTACAAAATTATATAAGTCAATTCGCCTCACTTCGATAATCGAAACACACTAAGTGATAGTCGAGCTGTTGGAACAGCTTGTAAAGCTCGACCCGATGTCTGCTCGCTCTGTTACCGCTGTTCCCGTGCATGTACAAAAATATTGGCCTCTTCGCATCGCTCAATGCCCTCTCGTACCTCTCGTTGCTCCACGTCGCCGAGCCGTTCACCAGAGACTGCGGCAAAATTTGCCTGCAACGTTAAACCAATGGATAACAATGGTGACTAAATTTTAGTGAAAACCTCAGTTTTGCAAACAACAATGTTACACACATTTACTGTGTAATATGTATTATTTATAAGTAACTCACCATGTACCGATTCTCACACTTTCATCAGTAGTGAGATAAAAATTTCTTGCGCCTTCGAGTCCTACCGATTCCGGTTTGGTGAAATCCACACTAGGTGGCCAATGGACTGCAAACGAAAATCGCATTATCATCGTCGTCGCATCGCATTGCATCGCATAAATAATGATTTATGAGAGTCATAAGTGCAAACAGAGCAGTGACTTACCAAAATTTAAGAAGAGTATTTTTCTCTGTATCGTGTAAGAGTAGTGAAAAACAAGCGGCAGTATTCCGAAGATGATGACATATCCGATGATGGACACCTTCATGGCCCATAGTAGGAATCTGCGAATCAGAGAATAACATTAAAAAATATGGATGAAGGATTTTTTAATCCGTGCATCAAAATGCTGACATTGAGATAAATTATGTTATGCGCTAAAATAAAACAAAAATCCATTTGATTCTGGCTTTCGCAAGCGTCTGAAAAATGATCGAATTAAATACATTAAAAAAATATACAATTAAAAAATGATAATTGTGCTGTCTAAGCTACAAGCCTATCGGTCTTAATTTTTGTAAATATTGTTCGTACCCTTCGTACCGTTTAGTCACCACAAAAGCACCATTCCGTTACTCATGTAAAAAAAAGAACACAGTACAGACGTAGATCAGTGAACATGTAGAAGAGGCGATCGCCCGACTGACCGATCAACAACCAACCCGAGCGGCAGAAATTGACGGTCTGTTTATCCAGCGATTAGTGACCAATTTCGTAATATCAAATTTGCATGCAGAAGCGAGTGAATACGTAATAGATTGAACGTGATCGATTCCATTGTTAATGAGCTAGGTGAATTATCGTCTAAGATCATTGTGTCGTCTTTTTTTTTTCTCACAACAGTCGACATACTCTTTATATTTTTTTCTGCGATTTTTATTATAAACTCCAACAATATTTATCCACAATAAGCGTGTTTATGAATAAGATAGGAATAAACTTACATTCCCGCATACCAAATATCAAGGACGAAGAACGGTACCAGCGCCGCCAAGAGTAGATAAGACGACCGCATTGTTTTGTTTGTTAAAAAAAAAAAAAAAAATTGCTTTACTTTTTGTTAGTCAGAGTCGAACTTGTCTGTTGGATTAGTTCCCTTCCAGCGGTAGATACGTGCTCGATGCAGCGGCAAGAGAAAACTGTTTTATGTCACAATTTTTGTTAGTCCCACTTAATTGATCGTTGGCTTTTCGATATTTTCTGTTAAAAACGTTGAAAGTCAAGGAGACGACTCGGCGACGGGAGGGAAAGTTCTCGCAGCTCTGCAACGCGGCGCAACGACAACTGAGAACAATTTTTAACAGGATTAGGTGTTTTTGCAGCTGGTACGTGAATCAACCTTTGTGTACGGATTACTCGTAGGAAACTCTCCCAATGAATCATTGCACTCCAAAGGCCAGTATTATATTCTCTTATCTTATGTTTTTCAATTATCTCGTTACGAATACAACTAACAAGCGACGAATATTATTATATTCAAACCTTCGCATCGCATAGCTGAATGGAACACCATACGACGCAATCAACTGTCAAGGCCAAACAAGAAAACTAGCGAGATCGTAAATATGGCCCGTTAACGACGAAAGTGCGGAAATTACTGACGATTATATTATCTAAATGTGAGAGTAGGCCAGGAAGTCAAGGTCAGTCAGATACGTTCGTAGTTCACGGTTCACGAGACAACAAACTACGTTTGAAGGATCGCAAGTTGTTGACACCAAAACTCGCCAAACACCCTGAGTACTTGCATTACGTATTGTAGCTTAAACCAATGAGAGACATAAGTTGAGATAAGACAAATGTAAAGAATGTTTGTACACATATGCCTGCATAAGTACTTCTTTTTACCGATGTTCTATGAATTGATATGAGAATTTTGTTACGGCGCAGTTAGTGACAGACTTATTAATGTAGAGTCGGAAGAAAAAAAAAATTATCTGAATTATGTGGTGACATATTTAATGGAATAAATTATGATAAAGTAAAACCTTTGGGAAAAAAGAATGTGGAGATTGTTTGTACACAAACGCTCACGCAAGTACGGAATGGATGGGTAAGAGGGACCGTAGAACAAAATCCTATTTCCTAATAATTTTTGGATTTGACTACAGGGCAAAGCAGGACAGAAAATATATATTCATTAGAACAAAGCAGAGTATCTAAAAACCATTAGGAGATTGTGTTTCGCCCCACCGTCCTATTTTTCCCAGCTCTCACCTACTTCCGGCTACCAATGTTCCACAAGGTGATATGAGAATGTTGCTCTGATTCAATTAGTAAGCCTTATTGAATGATAACCCAAAGAAGATATTTTATGGCCGGAGTGCCACCAAAAAGAAATAAATGAAAGTGTGCGTACTAAATTCTCACCTCTATTCGAGAGTGCCACTCCTGAGGCTCAACGACACAGAAATTATTCGAAAGATCGAGCATGACCACTAAAAGCACGCTTGCACTATAAATGATATTTGATTGCGAGCCTATATAAGTATTAAGTTAATTTTAGTTTATAGGCCAAGTAGAGCGGTCTATTAGTGTTCAGGATCTGAAGCTTCGTCCAATCTAATCTATCTCTCCGCAGTTAACAGCTAGAACATGAGGCTAGTTTGCTGTTCTTGCATCTGTACTATTTTCTATAGCAATGCCAAATAAAGTGATTGATATTACCATGCATTGCAGACAAAAAGCTATGTAATACCTTTTAAAGAAACGCTTCTTAGGTAGCCAGTATACCATAATAAAAATAATTTTTTTATAACAACTTGCAGCTACTTTTTTTTTTTGTTATGTTACGTATTTAAACAAAAACTATTTCTTGATCTGTTAACTGCTTCAACGGTGAAAGTCCGCGATTAATTGAATTTTATGTAATATATGGCGCTATACAACTGTGCATGACTTGTACATGGACATTGAAGCGGTGCAAGAGGTTTTTACTGTCTAGTATATTTATACATATATATGATCGTACGTGAAGTACGCCGGTGCGTGAAAATTGTATTTCTACACTCTATGTAATATATTTATATGTATGTATATTGTAAATCGATCGCCGACTATACCCGACGACGTTTATAATGACTTTTTTAGTATTGTATCGCGACGACGGAAAACAGTGGAAAACAGACGGTTAGGCATAATAGAACGTTTCGGTAGTAGGGTAACAAAGAAAGTATAAAACAATTAGTCAACTGACGGACGCTGTGTCTCGAAGAAAACTGACAGACGATCGAACTCCGCTTGTCGGAGGTGGCGCAGCTGTTCTTTCTCACTTCGTTTTTTTTGTTCTGTTTTGTTGTAAACTTGAACTTGCTGAGCTACAATCGGGGCAAGTGTGTCTTCAGAGGGGGCGGCCGGGGAAAAAAGATAATCAGAGATAAGTCCAGGCACAGGTTAGGTAAAGTGATAGTTCGGCCGAAGGGAGGAAAAATCGTCTTGACCGACGTTGGATAGAGACGGGCCGAGCGTAGTCTCAATATAGTATTCAGTACACTTTTTGTTACCAATTTGTTGCGGAGCAAGTCAGCATGGAATTTATGGTAGACCACCTTAAGGGGAAGTGACAGTGAAGCGAAACAGCTGTGAATGCGAGAGTGATACCTGTAATTTTCAAATGAAGTTTTCTCAACGGTCCTAATTTTTCTACAATTTTGTTACCATCTGCGATATTTCACTTTCCCTTAAGGCGAGTCCACACTGCAACAACGGTTGCTTGAGTATGTGGAGAAAGCTCCATGGAGATTCTGTGAGAGCGACAGAGAGACATTTACAGTTCAAACTCACCTTTAAACTTTCAGGTCTCTGTTGTCCATCTAGCGCTTATCCGGCTAGGCACGTATCGACCACTGTCGGTAAAAACAGCCAGACATCAAACTCCGTCCATTCGGGACGACGATCGGGGTAGCTCAAAATCGCGTGAACTCGGTCCGTTCAGCGTTATACAGCAAAATACGGGAAAAATGGCGGCGACCGTCGATTCTGTTAGAGAAAAGGCTCTTCAAGATTACAGAAAGAAACTACTCGAGCATAAGGAGGTTGAGTCTCGTCTCAAGGAAGGTGAGCCGTTCGTTCAGAGAAATGGGATGCGAAAAAAAATATCGAACACGAGAGATTTGAAGTTCATAACCTACTCCGGCTTAACTCTGTCAAAAAGTCTTCGCCGTCATTGAAAGCTGTCGATCCTCGGTATTGAGTAGGGAATTATTGAGAACTTACGGAATAACATTCGATCTTTTATTTCTCCAGTGCGAGAACATCTGAAGGATCTTACGAAGCAGTATGACAAATCGGAGAATGACCTTAAAGCTCTGCAGAGTGTCGGACAGGTGAGCAATTTTTACATGCTATTTTTTGGACCTTCGCAATAAAGGATTCAAAGCGATATGAAACATGCTCGTCTCGGGCCCAGTTCATGTAAAAAAATTTTATTACAAATTTTAATGCTGACTGACTTGGGTTAGGCGGCAGGGACAATTCACATTACATCAATGAATTTTTATCCTTTAAATTAATGTTTTAGATTGTCGGTGAGGTGCTTAAACAACTGACAGAAGAAAAGTGTAAGTTTGCAACTTGTCAAATTGCATGTTAGAAAGACTCATAACTTTTTGAAAAAATTCTACAAAAGTTTGTGACGAATAGATATAGACATGATGGCATCAGTTTTTGTAGAAGGTTTTTGTTAAGTAATAACTTATTCTGCAAAAATGTATGATAGTTGATCGCTGATCAGTAATAATTTTCTGCAGTTATCGTCAAAGCTACAAATGGCCCGCGTTATGTTGTGGGATGTCGGCGTCAGTTGGACAAGAATAAATTAAAATCTGGCACGAGAGTAGCCCTGGATATGACTACTCTTACGATAATGCGGTATCTTCCTCGCGAGGTAGGTCGACTAAATTTTAGCATTGATTTTTGTTTTCATTTTTGTAACGACACTGTATCTACAAAATTTTCTTACATCGCAGGTCGATCCTTTGGTTTACAACATGTCTCACGAGGACCCCGGCGACGTCAGGTACTCGGCGATCGGCGGTCTGGGCGAGCAGATTCGGGAGCTGCGCGAGGTGATTGAGCTTCCTCTTCTGAACCCCGAGCTCTTCCAGAGGGTCGGGATAACTCCGCCGAAGGGTTGTCTGTTGTACGGCCCACCGGGAACCGGCAAGACGTTGCTGGCACGTGCGGTGGCGAGTCAGTTGGACGCCAATTTCCTGAAGGTCGTTTCGAGCGCCATTGTTGACAAATACATCGGCGAATCGGCCCGATTGATTCGCGAGATGTTCAACTACGCTCGTGATCATCAGCCCTGCATAATATTCATGGACGAGATCGACGCTATCGGAGGACGAAGATTTTCGGAGGGTACGAGTGCCGATCGCGAGATTCAACGAACTCTCATGGAATTGCTCAATCAGATGGACGGGTTCGATTCGCTGGGACAAGTAAAAATGATTATGGCGACCAACAGACCAGATACTCTCGATCCGGCGCTACTCCGCCCTGGAAGGTTGGACAGAAAGATCGAGATTCCTTTGCCGAACGAACAGGCTCGCTTGGAGATATTGAAAATTCACGCAGCTCCTATAGCAAAACACGGCGAGATCGACTACGAGGCCGTCGTAAAACTATCGGACGGATTCAACGGCGCTGATCTCAGAAACGTCTGTACTGAGGCTGGTGTATTCGCGATACGTCTCGAACGTGAATACGTCATTCAGGAGGATTTCATGAAGGCCGTCAGAAAAGTTTCGGACAACAAGAAACTGGAGTCTAAGCTAGACTATAAACCAATTTAATTATTCTTTTTATTTCCCTCTCCCCTAAGCTTATATAAAAACGACCGTTAATAATCACTTCGTGTCGCCGATCGTGAGAGCGCGCGAATTTCGGATGTGTAAGGTTTAACAATGAATTGCGATACAATTTGTATTTATCTATAAACGAAAAAAAAAAACAATGAAACATGCATTATATATACATAGATACAAATAAATACAAGCCGGTTCACGAGTTTCCTAAACGAGATTTTTTTCTCTCCTGGTACTCCTGTACATTATCATACTTTCGTTTGTATAGAATCGGGAAAAGGCTCTGCTTGTTTGCATTGTTTCTCAAGTCTGACCAGGTTCGGTTGAGGGACTCTAATTTTTTATTGGCTGCGTCATCAACTTCAAACCTCGACTCTGTACGTCTGTAAACTTTGACTCCGTTATCCTGCAGGATCCACAGTTCATTATCTCTTAGCAGGCACTCCAGCGGTTCCTCCTCGACGATGACTGTCTCGAGATACTCAACCTCCAGATCTTTGCTGACGGCGTAGACTAAAAGTCTTCTACTGCTGTAGAGAGTAACGGCAAGCAGGGCTCTACGCTCATCGAGCTGAGTGATTCGCAGATGCTTGACAGGTAAAGTCTGGACAGTTTCCGTTAGTTCAAAGCATTTCAGACTTTCATTGAGTTTGTCAAGTTCGTCGACGGGGATCTTGTCGCCAAAAGGGACGATCGTGAGTTCCTTGCCGTTCTTGTAGTCCCAAAATCTGAGCGTCCCGTCCCCACCTGCAGACACGAGGACGCTCTCGTCGCGTGGAAGCTGCGCTATGGCGGTGACGAATTTTTTGTGCCCTAAGCAGTAGGACACGATATTGTAGGCGTTTGGAAAGGCACTGACGCGAATTTTCTCGTCCCTGTCGGTGGTTATGACGTGTCTGTTGTCCTCTGTGACGAGAACATCGAGCAGCATCGACAAGTGACCGAGAATCAACTTGCCGTTCTCATCTGGTTTGATCGAGGAGAAGACATAAGCGTCGCCCGACTTGTCCGCAACGACGATGTCGTTCGAGGAAGTGAAACGTGCCCTGCTCGCCGCTCTCACCAGTGTCCTATTGGATATCAAAGCGCGGTCCGATCTCCCGTAGAGACACAGTTGCTTGCGATTCGTGCATACGCAAAAAAATTCACCGTCCTTCGAGACGAAGACGGCGGTTATGCCGTGATAAGAATCTATGTCGACGTTGTTGTGAACCTTGCTGTCGTTGTCCGAAGATAATTTCGGCAACGATATCGTCGCCTCCTCGCCGGTGACTATGTCGTAAGTCAGAACAGTTTCTCCCGTACACATTATCATGTCTCGGTCGTAAATCGCGAAACTCATTGTCAATCCGATAGTTTTAACGATATTGTTTTTGAACGTTTTCGCAGGATAAACAACAAACGTAAAAACGTGCTCACTACCGGCTGCCCCCTCCAATCTTTTGACGAACTTTTTTCCATCCCCACCCCATCTGTTCTGCATTCATGAAAAAGCGCGGCAAAACAGGTACTTACGATTTGACGTATTTATTGCATCGTAAACGCGCATGCGGAGCGGTGTTTTCTTAGAGTGCAATCATAGACAGCAATTTTTTTCAACAAAAAATGTTGACTGTTACAAAACGCATTATTTTATTTCATTGGGAAAAAAAAATCGTTTTTTTAGACCGAACATACCTTGATAAAAATCTGCGTCGACGGTTTTCTGAATCTTGCTGTCGCCTCGTTGCCGGTCGCTGCGTCGCGAGTTAGCAGAATTTCTCCCGTTCACATTGTCATGTTTTGATCGTCAATCGCGAAATTCATTGTCAATCGAATAACATTGATGATTTTTTCTAGCTCCAGAGGAAAAACACAACAAGCAAAATACGCTCTCTACCGGCGGTCCCCTCCAACCTTTCGACTCTTTTCTATCCCCACCACCTCCTTTGTTCTGTATTCATGGAAAACGCGCGCCAAAACATGTCTCACGTTGGCAGCTAACCCGGTCCGCACTTACGACGTTTGTCTTCCATTATTTTATGATTTTTATATTTATGACACACCGATTGGAATTTTTTCATTGCAAAACATGCCCATAACCATAAAACCAACGCGCTACGCGCATCCCGAAGGCCACACCGGCGTTTGTTACTACAGTGGTGAGAAGTAAGATCGCAATGTTTTCTTTCGTTTATTGTTTACAGTGTTCGCAACGTTTTTGATTTAATTTTCATTTCATTTTTGTTTAGGGGTGGAATCGTAACATGCGGCGCCGACGGGGATGTAAGGTACTGGTTGAATTTGATGGACGATGATCCCTCTGCCACTTGCATTGCCGAACAGGCTACAGCAGTTGTTTCCAAGGTTTTTTCCCTCACTTTTCTGTACTTTCCAACATGCTTCACAATATATACCATTTTTGTCACATTGATCTTGAATTACAGAATGGTAAGCTGTACGTTGGAAACGACAACAACACTGTACAAATTCTAGCATTCCCAGATCTGGAGAAGGAGGGCGTAGTCACTAGGTTCTCAGCAGCAGTTTCTGCTTTAGCTACTGCAAAAAACAGTAACTTCATAGTCTCCGGAGCTTGGTAAGAGAGTGAAGATTAAGTCACAAATTTGAGAGCAAACTGAAACTACAAATTTCTATTCTGAAGATGATTTTCTGTCTCTATAGTTCTTATGTATAAAAAAAAATTTCAGTGATATGAGGATTCAGGTCACTGACATAGAGACCTCGAAAAACATTGAACTGAATGGCCATGAGGCTCCTATACTGGGTTTGTCTCTGGACCCCAAGGAGGAGTATGTGGCAAGTATCTGAAGTATAGAAAAACCATCATGGACCACTATGTTATACAACCTTTTTTTTAGATTCTAGGAATTTCTGGATTTATGCACAATTTCTAATTTCCCAATATTACATTCAGGCTTCCTCGAGCGCCGACGGTTCAATCCGTATCTGGAGGATATCCGAAAAAAAATCGGTTCACACATGGAACAACGTGGTACCGAAGTGTAATTCATTTTTCACGGCTAAAAGTTACTCCACACCGTCGTTCAATTGCAACGACGGTAGTACTCTGGCTTATCCGCACGGTAAAGAGATCGTTATTGTTGAGCGATCCACGTGGAAGGAAAAAAATCGACTCAAGTGTTCGGATTTGAGAACGGTCGGTTGTGATTGATGGATCGATAGTAATTAACGATTCGAGAGTACTCGTCAATGAATCTATTCTTTACTCTTTACTACTTCATTTTCAGGAACTCAGCATATGTAAATATTCCGAGTGTGGAACTCGAATAGCTGCCAGTTCGGTTCACGGCGAGATCGTAGTTTGGGACTTGGAGAGCGGTGAAACTATCGGATACGTCGAACATCATCAGAATCCCAAGATTACGACTCTCGCTTGGAATTTGGACAAACCGAACGAGTTGGCCTTTTGCGACAGTCTCGGACAATTGGGCTGCGTCGACATTGCAAGTTTTCTATTCACACCCCGCATGAATATCAGTTCGTATTTCGATTATTTACCAACATTTTCGTTTGCAGATTACCAGCGACAAATCCGTGGATGAGTTGATTTCTGAATTCCCAACCGGCAACAACGTCGATGACGATCTCGAGATTGGCGGCGACAATTATCTGAACGGAGTCGAAGACGACGACAACGACGACGAGAACGCGATATCATTGAACAAAATAAAAACGTCGGTTGCGAGATTAAGTGATGACGATGCAAAGAGTCATTCGGATATGAACTCGGAGGTCGTTCGCACGGAGACGAAAGGCGCGATACCCGAGGTCAATCTGCAAGAGCCTTTTCAGCCGGGAAGCTCACCGGTGCACCTCCTCTCGCGCTTCATGGTGTGGAACGACACGGGAATAGTCAGATGTTACACCTCCGAGGACGACGAGGATTCCAGTATTGAGGTCGAGTTTCACGACGCAACGATTCACCATACCATGCACATTAATAATTATTTGAGGCACACGATGGCTGCGTTATCGCCGCAAGCCCTGGCGCTCAGTTGCCCTGCTATTGATGGCGCGCTGAGCAAACTCGTCGTCGTAGTATTGCAAGGTACGATTTTCGTTAATAACAAAAAATACTTCACTGTTTGTAATTTATTTTTCAAATCCTAATTTCTGTTTGCTTTCATTTTTGTCAAAGGCTGGGGTTCTGGGAATAAAGAATGGTCGATAGAACTTCCGGAAGGCGAAGAGTCTCAATGCTTGGCGGTTGGTGATACGTTCGTGGCTGTTGCGACATCCCGAAGAAATTTGAGACTGTTTATGATCGGTGGTATTCAGAGAGAAGTCATAGCGTTGCCAGGATCGCCGGTAACGATGAATGGCTACGGAAGTCACCTCGTCGTGGCTTATCACACGGGTGTTGGAGTATCGAATGATCAACACATGAACCTCATGTGGATAAGAATTCGAGGTCCGGATTTGCGGAGTCAAACTCTCAGCGTGCCACTCGCACCGTCTTGTGAATTAATGTGGCTCGGTCTTTCGGATCTCGCATCTCCAACAGTTATGGACGAAGAGGGACTCGTAAAAATTTACGACAAAAAGTCTTCCCTGTGGAGGGTCGCAGTCGATACCGATAAACAGGTAAATTTTCTGGCAAGAGATTTGAAATTTTTATAACTGATACTTTAATTTGTCAAATTTGAGTTGTACACTCATTTTCTATCATCTAATTTCTACAGTGTATTTATAAACGCTTCAGACTTGATTTTTAGTGCAAGGGAAAAATGGACCACTTCTTTGTAATCGGTGTGAGCGAGAAGGAAAGAAATATTCGATGTGTACTGTGCAAGGGAAGTCGCTATCCGGCCACGACTCCACGACCGACGGTGAACGAGATACCGATGATTATTCCGCTCTGCGAGCCCGAATCCGAAAAAACTGCCAAGGAGGCTCAACTGTGGCAAATCGGTAGTCATCCGCTGGACGAAAATGAAGCCGTGCTTTCTCTCATCGCTGTAATTATATTTTCTCTACGATCCAGATAACATTTAGATCGAAGGTTTATTTTTTTCAATTTCCTGAAATTCATTCGCAGTTTGCATGTCGAGGTAACGTCGAATTTCGTGCGGTAGAGCTGTGCGAGCAAATAGCCTCGGAAAAGGTAATAGAGCTGGCAATAAAGTATGCCGGTCGAATAAATCGTATGGCATTAGCCAACAAATTCGACTCTATTTCCGACAAAAGGGACCAAGAAAAAAACTGTAACAGAGAGCTGGAGACGGTTGAAATCGACAGTCACAGCGACGACGTGGAACTCGTAGACACGCAGGAGGACATGATGCTCACGCCTCCTACGAGAAAGAAATCCGATATCGAGATAAAACCATTAGTTCTCAGCGGTAAACGGCACAATCCTTTTGCTAAGACAGGACCGTCGCCTACGTCGAGAGGTGAGCATTTTCGCTTTTTCACCACAATAAAAAAACAATACATTGCGAACCGTTCGCTCGAACATTAATAATTCATTGTCAGTTACCGCAGACTTTTTCATCGTTTACAAAACGATCCTTTTGCCGATTTTTCTTCCGTTCACTATTGCGGTTTTTTTAACGACCTGGAAAATTTCCAACAGGACTCTCAAGTCTGAACACGATGCCGGAGAAACCGCAGAAAATAAAAACATGCAGTTTTCCGCTCGCATCGAAGTCGCAACAGCAGCATAAAAATAATGCGAACAAAAAGGACTCCTTTGTCGTTTGGCTGGCCAAGAACAAGGCGGATCTGCAGGAGGAATTTCCAGATCTCAGCACCATGGAATTCTCAAAAGCGGCGCTGAAGAGATACAAGGAAGACATCGATGTCGATGAGGGAAAAAAACGAAAGCTATCCAGTCCTGACTCGCAGGAGAGTCAAGTCAAGCGATCGGCTCCGAACAAACTGGCCGCATTTCTTTGCGACAAATAACTCCCTCATTTTACCTATGAAGTATAACAGTATAAGTCAAAATGACCCTGAAGATATCTGCTCATCAAATGTCGGTCTCATGCGAGTCCCAATCGACGCGCTGCTTCGAGAAAGAAAAAAATTATCCATTCGTAGAATTTTATTCTTCAACTGAACTTTTCCAAGCAAAGTTATTGCGATAAAAAAAACAGCCGCTGTTACTTGATGTAATTTAATATCTTGCTGATATCTTCTGGCTCATAACTGAAGCTTATATTTTAATATTTTATTGTGATATTCCATTATTTCTTTTATATAAATGATCTGAGTATAGTTCGTGACCGGACCCAGAATTTTTTGTAAGGCCCTTGCTAGAACTCCAGTGCACCCCGTCGGGACTTGTCTGGCCTTGGGCGTGGGATTAGGAACGGCGAATTGGGTGGGGCGCGGCAGACAGAATATTTGCAGCGGCATCGCATCGCTTTGATTCGCTCCGGCTCACAGCGAGGAGCAATTTTTTTTATATACACTTTGGATTCCTCCACGGCGTTGGTATTGCGTTGTGTGTGTATTGACAAACGCCTCGTTGTAATTTAAGGTGCCGGGAGAACTCGACTCTCGTACGTTACATCGATACCGTAGAAAACCTTCTTGCCTTCCCGATAACATCAAGAACCGCGGTTTTATTTCAGTTCGCCGTTAGTTGGTTCGGGAGCTTCGAGCAAAGCGCACTTTGGGCAGTGGGCGATGCGAGCGTGAGACAGGTGCTGCGTGAGTGAAGAATCGATCGCAGGGAACATTTTTTTGTGAAGGAACTTCGTTGGAGAAAGAAATATGAAGCACGGTGAGGAAATAAAAGATTATTTTTCTTTTATTATTTTATTCTTTTCAATACACTTTATATGATTTTTTTTTACCGGAAGTAAATTTCTGTGTTTGTAAGCGATGCACGTGCTGCTCGTTGCATCATACACGCTATTCGATGCCGACTTGTGCCAAATATAAACGAGCAAGGGGACGTCCCGGTCATTGACCGATATTTTATGAGATATAAAACTTCAAATTTCACGCGGTCATGAAAATAATTAGAATTCGGATCGTGCAAATTGGCAAATTAAGAATTCCGCAGTGCAGCTGACAAGTCGAACTGTTAACACGTTAACAGTTTAATTGCGCGTAGGTTTTAATCGTTTGAAGCGGTTTTTAATACTTGTATTCTTCAGTCTCATATACTTTTTGCACCAATCGGCCCGTTACATCTTATTCGCAATAACGACAACGGGACCGATATTTGTCGTATTGTGAATAGGAATAAAATGCCGGGAAGTTTCATACTAACTTCTGATTCATCAAATCAGTTTATTGTCGTAAAAAAAAACATGGTATTGGATTATTTTTAGACAAACAGCTGCTAATTTACGCAACTTTACAGTTTGATAAAAATAATAGAATACCATTTTTTTAACTGTTTTTAATTATTCTAATCTGTACGGCATGCTTTCCATGCCGGCCGATCAACGTATAATATTTACAATAACGATTTGAAAAATCGTTTGATTCTTGCCAAATAAAAAAGTGGAATCTTATTATTTTTAATGGACCATAAATAGTCGCGTATATTATAAAAATAATACAATACCATTTTTTTTCGTCTTTTTTCTGGAATTTTCGAAGTAGCTATTGCTTTTGGAAAAAATGTTATTTTTTATTTTTCGAGGAGTATCTTAGTATATATGCATTCTCTTCCACGTGCTTTCTCGCACGCGCAGTTAACGACAGCAGTCTCGTGGAATGGTAAGCCGATCTACGTGACCGCGTAACATGAGACTACTGGCTTTTATTTTAAAACTATATTATCCTGACACTCGTACTTTATTGTGCCGGGGACATGGCCTGGTCCATCGGACCTCGGATTAAAAAGACTATGCGAAAGCAATCGTTAGTGATGGAAAATAATTTTGCTAAAATCGGAGTACAATGTTTAGTAAAAATTATTTTGTTAAACGAGTGACTAAATTGTTTGTTCAGGATTTAATGTAGAATACTATGTTTTAGCTTTTCGTACAATTAGCAATTTCGGTTTGTACTTTTCTTTACAAATCTACAGTGGGCGATCGAAAAATTGTGGACGTCTGTAGACAATGAGTTATTTTGGAAAGTGGACGTTTTATTTATTGCATGTATTAAGAGTAAACCATTTTTTTCATTTATTTTTTATTTTGCAGATTACGAGACGATCGATGCGGTCCAAGATGCGATGGGAGTTATGGGACTATGGCACATAATTATTGCTGTCTCCATTTCCTTGGTAAACTTTCCAGTGGCCTGGCATCAATTGTCGATCGGGTTCCTGGCACCACCCGCAAATTTCACCTGTGTCTCACCTCCGTCAGCCAAGAATGAAACAATGTCGATGAGGTGCAACGTTCACGTGACCAACGGCGACGTAGAAAAGTGCCATGAATTCGAATACGACAAAAGTATCTTCTCGGAAACTATCGTCACTCAGGTTCGACCGAGAAGCTAAATATCAACCGCAAATATCATTTTACCAATCACTCATTAATATTACTTCTATTACCGATTTATCATCAAATGTTTATGTCGACTAACTTGTGGATGTGACTTTTTTATTCCATTGATGTCGTTTATGCATATACTTAAAAGAAAAAAACTTTAATATCCAATACTTTCTTCAGTGGAATTTGGTCTGCGATCGGGATCAATTGGCTAATTTGGCACAATCGTGTACGATGTTCGGAATTCTCATTGGCAACATGGTCTTCAGTATGATGGCAGACAGGTACTTGGAATATTCAATACGATTAATTCTTCACTCCCCGCAGAGATAGTCATATATCATTATTACGTATTCGTAATCTCTGCCGATTAATCAATATCGGTTTGATTGATATTTTGTTTGTTTGCAGAATCGGTCGGAAAATTCCCTTAATGATAGCTGTGATAGTACAGTCATTGACAGGACTCTTCAGTACGTTCGTGCCTTGGTATGAATTATTTTTGGCATTGAAATTCATCTCGGCGGTCGCTACTGGCGGCACGATGCTCGTGAGCTTTGTTCTACGTGAGTAAGCGAGAGATCGTCGCATCGATTAACAAAGTTCCGCATGATCTTCGATTTGTTCGGATCCCCGCTAATTAACTTGATAATTTAATTGCAGTAATGGAGATCGTCGGGATCGAGTGGCGGTCCACTTTGTCAGTTTTGTTTCACATACCATTCCTCCTCGGACACTTGATGATCCCTGTGATATCTTATCTCACACGATCCTGGAAAGGATTTCAATTAGCCGTATCTCTGCCACCAATAGTGCTGCTTTCATACTATTGGTGAGTCGAAAATTAAACTCTGATGCTGCCGAGATATCATTTTTTTCGTGACTGTGAGGTAAGAGTTTATAAAAAAAATATTTTCTTTATTTTTTTCAGGATTATTCCCGAATCACCGAGATGGTTGCTGGCTGTAGGAAAAATCGATGAAGCCCGCAAGATCCTAACTTGCGCTGCAAGAAGAAACAAAATTCCCATAGAAAAAGTATCGACGGCAATTGAATCTCACGAAAGCCAGGCCAAATCGGAGGACAGAATCAAAGAAAAATACAACATCACCCATTTATTCAAGACCCCGAATATGCGAATCAAAACCGTCTGCATAGCTACGAATTGGTTCGTCTGTGGAATATGTTACTTCGGATTGGCTCAATATATTGGTCAATTGGACGGTGACATATTCATCAATGTCGGCGTGTCGGGTAAGATATTTTTAATCTTTTTTTTTTTTTTTCGTGGTCGAAAAGTCGATCGAACACTTGATGAATATGAGCCGGTCCATTTTACGCAGCTCTTATACAACTGCCCGGAACGGTGGTCGTCCTCAGTCTGATATCTCGAGTGTCCCGACTAAAGATCCTTATTGGCGGGAATTTATTATCGAGCTTTAGTCTGCTCCTGATAACGGTGGTAACGAATCCGACCGCTCAGGTGAGCCTGGCCAGTCTCGGATTGGCGGGAATGGCCATTAGCTTTCCGACGATTTACCTCTACACCGGCGAAGTCTTTCCGACCGTCGTGAGAAATAACGGAATCGGACTGTGCAGCGTATCGGCAAGAGTCGGTAGCATGATTGCACCCTTCATTGCAACAATGGTAATTAAAATGACTAAAGTTTCCTCGATTAATCCAGTTTTAAATATCGCAATCACAATTACTCAAAGGTCAAAGCCGAATAATTAAACATACATTTTGTACGCTCAAAACAAACCGATAACTTATCGTTATTGATGTTGGTCTTCTTCACAGGGAAGTCTCGGAATGTGGCTGCCTCCACTGTTCTTCGGCATTGGTCCCATGTTCGGCGCAGTCCTCTGTTTTTTCTTACCCGAAACTATGAACTGCGAATTACCCGAGACGATTGAGGATGGCGAGAATTTTACAAAGTAAGCTTCGTGTACGACGTTGAAGTTGTTGCTGAGTTTTCTCTGTTCGTTTCCGCTCTACCTCAATTCCTTTTACACTTTAACAATCGTTTTAGGTTTCGACCTTTAATTGTACATCTGACTTTTTTGGATCGATCTGTTCACAAAAATTATTTCACGCTTCGTTGATCCTTTCTCTGTATCGTCTTCACCCACATTGTCTGTCTCCGTTATGATTATTGCATTTTTTTTGTAGGAAAAAGGAATCGACATCAAAAGCTGCGGTTCTAGCTTAGACAGAAAAGAAATACCGATTTTAGCAAGACTGATAACTCAAAGGTTATCAATCGGTTGTTATGCACGGTCGGTGAGTCTTTACGAGAAGCTGCGTCAACGAGTAACTTTACACTGTCCTTTGCGATGAAATTACACCCACGTGTCATTGTTTCACGCGAAACTCATTTACTTTTATATTAACTTCACGTTCACCAAGTAAGTTTTTTTTAGAAAAAACAACATATATATATATATATAAGTATATATATTCTTTACTTAACCGATAAACATATTTTTACGATGTATTTAACATAAACAAGACAAAATATACTCGAATATCTATATATATTAAACAAAAATTGCAGTTCAGAATTATTAACGTGCCCCGTCTATAACAAGTCATTCGTGTAACAATTCATACGTTAGGACAAAACTGATTAGAGAGTAGTATTTCTTTCGGAAAAAAATATATCTGATGGGCCGCATTACCTCGTTGTCTGTAGTTGAATCTTTTAGTAGATATATTTTTTCGTAGAAAAATGTATATAATATAGTAAAAGAAATTGATAAATCAGCCTTAGTATTATCTCGCAAGGGCCGGACGATCGGCGAAACGGTCGTAAGACGTCCGAGAGCGATAATAAGGAACTTCGTATACACCTTAATTCGTTTAATTCTTGAGGCTTCTTACAGCTGTCGCCGTCGTCTCTCCACGGAGATGAGTAATTGTCCGCTCGTCTATTCCGGACTGTGACCTAAATAAAGCACTTTGTTCGGCAAACCGGTGACAACGCCGTTCGTTCGCTTCTGCACGGCGTCGAACATTTGATTGCCATATTTTACTGTATTGCTGAGCGAACCGAGCCACGAAGACACTATGCTCTTCGGTGGTGTCTTTTCAATATTCATGTGTGTGGAACCTGAAGAAATCAATTTTTTTTCTTAAAGATATTCTAAAACTAAAAAAAAGACAGTGTCGAAATGAGGGAAGAAGATCATGGGTGGTTCTCTCACCTATGAGAAACTTGAGAATAACTGTATTGACCTCATCTCGTTGTTCTTGGTGTGGAAAATGCTGACTGCCCGTTATCACTTTGATACTGAATCTCGACAGATATTCCGTGCTCTGGACGATGTTCTCCAGCGAGACGCAGGGATCCAGATTGCCGACTATGAGCAACGTCTGGTTACATATTGTTTCGCTTCCAGTCATGTCCAGGCGCGTGAAAGGCAAGTTTCGATAGTAATTTATCGGCCCAGTCCAATCCTCTGAAAAAAAGATGTGAGTTAAATCATTGCTTTTTTGGCCGTGTAAATATCCGCACGATAATAAATTTGATCAAGTAGAAGGGGTGCACTCTGCACCGTGGAAACTTAACTCGGGGAAGTTTGCTTAGAGACTAAAATTCTACGAGAGAACAATTTTTTTCTGTAAGGCTTGCTGAATCATTTTTTTTTTAGTATACATATTTTAGTCACAAAGTTACCTTTCCGACTGAAGGCGTATTTGTACGCCTCGACGTAATTTTTTTCGGTCGACTCATTGAGATGGAGATGTTTAAAGGTGTCGTTGATGATCGATAGATCTTCCTTGAGGGCGTCGATCTCCGGTAGATAGGGTAGTCTACTGAAATGCATCCATCTAAGATAAAATAACAAAATTGGACAAGAAGAAATTCGAATGATCTTCACATATTGACGGTACTTCTGGTTGTTAATCATTTTTTAAAAACTTACTTCAGATCCAAAGCAGCATCTCTAGACAAACCGCGCCAATAGTAATTCGGGTGAGGACTCGATATAGCGACGAATTTGTTAACGAGCTCGCCGTGAAGCGACAGCATGTACCAGCCAAGAAGACCACCGAGATCGTGGCCGACGATACTACAATTTTTAACTCCAAAAGCGAGTATAAATTGTCTCAGTTCATCCAATAAAATCTCAATCTTGTAGGATCTTCTCGTCGAGGGCTTGTCACTGTCGCCGAATCCCTTTAAATCCAGAGCCACCACTCTATGGCAAAGTCACTTAAAGATCAGATTTCCGTCAATTTTCTTCATTCAATTACTAAAAAAAAAAACATAACTGTTCAGTTCCTTACCTAAAGTGCTCCGATAGAGTTGGGATTTGTTCTCTCCACGTGAGCCAACAGTCCGGAAATCCGTGCAACAACAGCAGAAGAGGCTTCGCTCGATCACCTGCTTCGACGTAATGAAATTTAACACCCTAGAAAAAAAAAAAACAATTAATCCGTTACATTCACATTTAAACTATTAAAAACGTTCACCACATTGCAGCATTACACAGCTTAATCAAATCTTGAAGAGTCATATAAACAAAAATTTTTTAAAATATAAACTTCTTCACTTCTTTAATTCTTTTCGCAATCATGTACTATCCGTATATTTTGTTATCAACATAAAAACCCGAGAACCGTACACAAGGACGAGAACGAGAGGAAAAAATTCGTTCTCCGATAATTAAAGAATAACATATTTTCTCTTTAAATCGCGAATAATTAAAATTTCCTTCTCCGTGGAAAATTGTGTGGATTTATTTTTATAAAAGATATGCAATCACGAGCAAGTGACAAGTTATATTGCCAAACATTGACTACCGACCGTTTAACCCGACGTCAATGTTTTGAAATTACTTTAAACTGCAGGTCGACGCATCACGTCATTGCTTTTCACGAATACGCACGAGGGAGCGCAAATTATCGATAAAAAACATATTCGTCGCCGAACTTGCGTTATCGGTGAGGGTCGACTACCCTCCAGCGACTGAAGCGTTTTGATCGCTCCGCCACAAACATCATCTTCACTCGCAATCTAAAAATTGCTCGACTAAAGAATTTTTTTTCTGCAGCGAGACTCACCATGAGCTTCACGTAGGAATGTTTTCCAATGCTGTTGTCGACCAGGCACGAGGGTGGATTGTCCCTCTGTCGCAGAACGAAGAATTTCTTCGGATCCCACGCCCACTTGACGATACGCTTTACTATGAGATAAAGTCCGTAGACGAAGGATAAAAAATGCAGCCTCGCAATCTCCCAAAAGGACACCCGAACGATTTTCGCCTCCATCTCTTCAGATTTTTTCTTCTCCGACTGGTCGTCTCTTATTGGCTTTCCTTGAAGATTTAATAAATTTAATGAAGCGTTCCACGGCCAAGGAAATCTCGCAGCTACGTAAAAAGAAGACTCGATGCGCTCAACGTTTATACCTGATGCGCCCGAAATACACACTGCGGTCGCTTTGTATCTCCAGGAGTCCCGACCTGCCCTCTGAAGACTCCGGACTATCTGCCACGTACGCCGAGACCTTCACCTCGATCCCGTAGATTTTTACCGGCCGAGCGGATCTCCGAGTCGCTGGAAAAATGAATCGACACTTTTATTCCACGAAGCGTCGTGTTGTCGCTAAAAAAAAAAAAAATTATCACTCGAATTACCGCGATAATTTTAACTTTGTTCCCACACGACGTACTCGCCATATTTTAGTTCTCGGTAAAAAAAAAAAAAAAAATCATCCGAATTACTTCGATAATTTTAACGTTGTTTTCACTCGACGAAGTCGCAATATTTTTATCCCCCTGTTTTTGTTATCGTTATTATTATTATTATCAATATTGTTTTTGAAATTAATTTATTACATTTTTTTTTTTCAAATAGTCACGAAGTTTGGCGACTTTGAGATTTTTATTAAGATATTTTGGGATTTTTTTTTTTCTTCTATTTACAGCGCTTCGTCGATTAAAATTCACGCAGATCCACGTGTTCGGGAGCGAGGATAGCGAAATTCTCACTCCGACCGATCAGTCGAGAGAATCGACACTGGACTGTGACCTTTACTTCATACTTGCGTTAGTCTTCGATTATACGTATTCTCTCGTCTTATCTGGATAGTGCGAGCTCCGTCGGACGATAAAGATCCGCGCGAGGAGGAAACGATTAGATTGAAAGTAGAAATCTGTGGTGGAAGAGTTTTTGCTATTTTTTATTTCTCTATGTAATTTTCTATTTTATTGTTATTATTATCATTAGCTTTATTATGGCGTGCAGCGGGTAAAAATATTGTGTAACGTTCGTAGAGTGCTTGGCGAGATTTGAGTTTGGCTCTGTCGATGAAAAACTACTAAACATGCTTGTGAAAGTGTTTACAAAATTGTTACGACCAGTCCGGAGAATCGCGGGTTCGTTCGATAGAATAAATGAATGTTTTTATTTTCGGGTCAAGGTGTCCTCTAGCCGGGGACGGTCGAATTCGACGTACAGCCGTGGATTTATTTACAAAGAATGAGCGTAGAGAAGTAACGAGTGTCTGAGAAATTATCGGATTGCTGGAACTGCACGATAATGTCAAAAGTTTTTGGGTTAAAACTTACTCGGTGTTTTAACGATGAACGATGTAGAAACAGTTACAGAGTTTTTACTGACGGAGTGCAGCGAGGGAACTTGGTCGTTGTACTTCAATTTGCGTCGGGCTTTGCCTCGGAGGGCTGAAGATGTCGCAGCAGAGCCGCGCTCGCTCTGAGTATATTTCGACGACATGGCGGTGTCGTTCGTTGATAACTGATTTAGTCCGGAATATCTTGGTTTTTTTTTTATCCTCGGTCTACTTTTATGCTTACTAATGTTTGAAAAGGCTGGCAATGTACGGTAGGACAGAAGATAGAATCGAGATATGCGGCAGAAAGAATAAACGTTTTCATTGGAATGGTTTGCTTGGATGACGATGAAAATGATATTCGGAATTGGGGGAATAAAAATTGACAGCAGAGTAGAATCTTAGATAGATGAAAATAAATATGACTTTGACGTTATAAAGTAGATCAATGGGAAAAGGTAAATCCTCGGTGTGGCAGATTGTACGGCGAAGTTAATTAGTGCGTAGGAAACTCGGGCGAAAGTGCGAGGTAAAAAAAATGAGTGTTTAGGCTCGAGTCGAAGAAAATATATTTGGGTGAAGTTATCTCCTTTTGGGGCGAAGTGCGAGTGATTTATGACCATGAAAGAATCTGCATCTGCAAGAATCAACTTTGGCAACGTGTAGCGCCTAAATTACTGGTTTAAGACAAAAAAAAGTGTAAAGACTTTTTTTTTTGTTTTTTGGTTCTTTACCAACGCATTTTCTCAGATTTATTATTTTTCAGTTTTTGAGCTACTTTTTACGAATTTTCTATTTTGCCACGTTACCACGAGCTAAATGATAAACGAAGAGAACACATCTTTGTCATTTTTATTTTCTACTTTCAATTCCACACCAACGCATTCGATCAAACATTTTTCGAATGTTTTTGGGAAAACCAGCCGAAAAAAATAAACATAATCTGGGCTAGTTTTCATCAATAAAATTGAACATTACATTAGTTTTCATGAATTTTTAATTCATGAAAACCAAACATTTCATGAATTTTTAATTCATGAAAAGTAGCCAAAAAAAATTTGACATTGTTTGGGCCAGTTTTCATGAATTAAACATTCATGAAAACTAGCCCAAATAATGTTTAAGAGTGATTTTATGTGAGAGTGGTGAAAGAAAAGTGGGAAACCTGACGCGGATGAAGTAAATTTTTTAAAACAAGGGTCGGCAAGGTAGAGCGCAGGAAAGAAAAGGAAGGATCGATACATGGTTCATTGGCGTATGCTTACAACGCTGATCGGTAAGGTTGAAATCAGTTCAATTGAATTAAAAATATTTTTAATAATTGTACTGAAAACATAGTGAAAATGTATTTGTTTACGGTGATTTGGTCTAATTTTAGACTCTGTACCGAGTATATATTTTATCTGTCGATTTCAGTATCTGTCGGCGTCTGATTACACGTTAATTAACTATCTATTGGCATCATTGAGCTTGAATTATTATTTCCGTCACGTTGTCGTTAATTTTGCGAGGCTGTTTTGAAAGGATATCGACGGACGTGGATTGACGAATATTCTTGACAAGGGAAAGTAAAATCTCCGACAAATAACTTCTCAAAATTAATAAATGGAGGTACTTTTTAAAAAATATTGATTTCGCATCATCGCAGAATGCTTCTTTACAGCAGGTTTTATTTCGACTGTAGGCAGGTTGTCGATGTTCGATGCAACAGAAAATCTTGGCAGCGTTCGACGCTTCTCGTATCGGCGCGCAGTCGATAAGCTCGCTATCTGTCGAAATGAACATCCTTCGATATAAATTCGGCAACTGATTAGTTGTCGATTTATCGATTTTCCACGCGCCAATAAAATTGTTATCTCGAGGAATGATTACTATTGATAATGGAAGAAAGAGATCGACGGGAAAAAAAAAAAAAAAAAATTGGCAGCGGTGGGATTCGAACCCACGTCTCCGAAGAGACTGGTGCCTTAAACCAGCGCCTTAGACCGCTCGGCCACACTACCTGATATACAAGGTCCCTCTCCCATCCTTTTCTCCTCCCATATTCCCCACTCCTTAACACTAGCCCATGAGGCCCGATATGGATGCATTGGTTTTTATATAATTTTTATTTTTTTTACCAAAGCTTTAAATATTAAGATACAAAAGTCATGTTTAGTGTTTAAGTTCTATAAGGGTGTTTATTGCTTATATATGTACACTGATAATAATCAAAATAAACTCGCCTTTTTCAAACCAAACCAAAACCTGATATACAAGGTCCCTCTCCCATCCTTTTCTCCTCCCATATTCCCCACTCCTTAACACTAGCCCATGAGGCCCGATATGGATGCATTGGTTTTTATATAATTTTTATTTTTTTTACCAAAGCTTTAAATATTAAGATACAGCATTTATATTGCAGTTAACTATTGAAAATGTTTACGAAAGTTGTTGTTTAGTTCCTTTACTATTTCAGTTATTGTATTTTGGTAAGACATGCCTCAGGGCGACATCCCAAAAGTCATGTTTAGTGTTTAAGTTCTATAAGGGTGTTTATTGCTTATATATGTACACTGATAATAATCAAAATAAACTCGCCTTTTTCAAACCAAACCAACCTGATATACAAGGTCAATCGTCTACCTATAGAAGACAGACCCATAGAAGAAAGGCCAAAAGCAATTATTTTCCCGCTGGGATATTCACGAACTTGGACCGGATGCGATACATCGAGGATCAGAACAATGTCTCCATGTTATATCACTTACGTCGTTACTGTACGAAAAAAAAAAAAAAAAAACAATTTTTTCTTGGTCCGAATAAAATTCTGAGAGTCAATTCGGTCCACTCCACGGCATTACCCAGAAGCGACTTCGAGAGCCTGGATAGGCTGGCGCCCAAATTGTGGTGGCTCCAAGGAGAGGCCAAACACATGGACAAGCTTAGGCGAATAGCCAGAAAAAAAATGCAGCTTCGCCAACAACAACAAAGTGAGATGAGAAGCGCTCACCACGACCAGCTTTAATAGTGATATTATCTTGAAATGCAATCCTTACATCGTTGCCTCCGCGCCTCATATAGAGAAAAAAAAAAGAGAAAAATGTACTTAGTGTAAATAAGATCCCATAATTTCCCACCCCGCCTTTTTCCTTGCTCCCCCCCTTATATCCCTCCCTTCACAATCGTCCCTGAGCCCAGAGACACAGAGGCACTGGTTTTTTTATAAAACTTATATATTTTCACCAAAGCTACACTTAAACAGATGCTTATACATAGCAGTTCCTATTCTGATGTGACCAAAACATATTTCATAATGTTTAAGTTCTACAAGGGTGTTTATTACTTATGTATGTAAACTGAGATTATTCAAAATAAATTCGTCTTTTTTTAATTGAAAAAAACAAAAAACGTGATATATAACGAAGCGTCAATGAAGAATCTTTTGCGTATCCCCTTGTCTATAAATCCACAACGACTCGATCGCACAATCTCGTCATGCGTATCTTAACTTTCCCGTGAATCAGACTAAATCGGAAAAAAATGCCCGATAACATTTAACACCTGAATTTAAAAAATATAATACATGAAGAAATAATAAATCTTCACCGTTTCAGATCGGGACAGCTTATGTAGCTTTGATAATTGTTTTTTTTTTATTTCTTTTTTTTATTCAAAATTTTATTTCGCTTACCGTTCGAATACGTCTGTCCCGGGAGAAAATGCGACAGAATATTGTATTAATCGCAAGTAGGAAGCAGCGTAGATCAATATTTCCTCCTTACAGGAACTGAACTACCGCCGGAGGAATGGCTCGACTTTCCAGCCGTTCCTCGACTCGCACACGTGCGACAGTTTCTCTGTTGCTTCCTGTGCAGTGTAATACCAACATCCTATCCAACACGCAAGTGCTGCATATTTGCCTCTGATGCCCGGCTCCTCGCTCTCTATTTGCTATTTGCTACCGGTAAACGCGTGTTAGCTAAGTGGATTGGAACGACTAGTGTCTATATGTGTATCTACAGGCTGTTTCATAATCGATTGGAACTTCGTTACATAATAATAATAATTTCCGTTATTAATAATATTATTTGAAAAATGACTTCCGGCACCGGTCTGGCGCTGGAATCGGTCTCTCATTTCTTATCCTATTCTTATCATATTCACAAGGAACGGAAAAGGCTCTTTCAGAAAGGCTTTGAAAATTGGAAAATAATGTTTTACACAAAAAAAACTCTGCGCTCTAAAAATGACATACAAATGTTATAATTTATCGAAACTCTTCGATGATACGGCATTTTAATGATTTTCTAAAAATACGCGAGTCAAATGATAAACGGGTTACACCAACGCATTTTAATAAAAAAAAAAAATGTTAACATTTTTCTCGGCTGGTTTTCATGAATTTAATAAATATTAAATTCATGCAAGCGGGCCTAAAAAAATGTGTTGAATTTTAAAAAAAAATAAAATGCGTTGGTGTAGAATCGGAAGTAGAAAGAAATTCCTAAAGATTTTTTCTCTTCGTTTATTGTTCAACCGGTGGTAGCGTGCCAAAATATTGGATTCCTAAAGACTAGCTCAAAAATTGAAGAAAAAAAAATCCGAGAAAATGCGTTGGTGAAGAATCAAAAAACGAAAAAAAAAAAAAACAAAATTCGTACGCTTTTTTCTCTCAAACCGATAATTTTGGCGCTATAAGTTGCCAAAGTGAATTTTTGCCGATGCAGATATTTTCATGGTCGTTGAAAGAAACTCGGAACTCTCTATAATTGTTTTCCAACCGCTCTAACAATTTAACGAAGCATTTCGATGACCGCAAATCCGGTTCGATATTAATTCTGAACCGGTCTCTATGGTAAATATAGCCGAGGCTCGGATTGCTCTTCCACTATAAATAAACGGACTGCTATCCAGTCTCTGGCGGTCGTAAAACTTGGCCAATACCCGGAGCGAAGACAGCGAGGCGTCAGCGTCGTTTTCGCAGTCGTCGCGCGACTCTCAAACACTGAACAAGCAAAAGGAAGCTAAGAATTAAAAAAAAATGTTTTAATGGAGACGAGAGAAGATTAGAACTCCTGGACACATGTCGTGGGCGTATCGGCCAGCGTGGCTGTTGGCTTTCGTACATACACAGTGAGGAATCGTATAGCGAATCTGTGCCCGAGGTGGAGGGATTAAACAAAGGCCCACGGTGTCCCGGGCGGAGCTTTCGATCCGGGCGAAGGAGTAAGCCGAGTGCGCTTGCGCGTTCCAACTCCATCGACAACGACGCCGGAAAGTCGAGAAGCCCCGAGGGAGCCGGGAAGAAGAATATAATAGTGCATTTGGAGGCGAGTCACGTGAGGCTCGAACGTGCGGAACGTCCGCATGGAACGAAGAAACGGAATTCTTTACCCATTTTATATATTCTTCCTCATGCTTGTTTTTTTTTTTTTTTCCTATCGGTTCTCGCTCTCGGTGCGCTTCTTCCAACGTCGACGGCCATTTTGTTGAGACTCGGATATTCCTCGAGTTTTATCTCCGGCATCGGATACGATTATATTTTTCTGTTTTTTCTAAATACACATAATTTTTATTGAATTTTGAGCGCACACATTTTTCGAGCGGAAATCATTAAATGCTGTTATCGTATTCACGGATGAATTAATTAAAAATAGCGATTGATCGATAAACAAAACTTAATGGTGATCGTTGCTGTTCGGTAAAAAATTTGAAAAAATGGACACTGCAATTTTTGCACTTCGGGCAATTAACGAGTTTGGAAGATCGAGTCTCATAGTCGAAAATTTCTCGCATTTTATCTCCGGCTTCGTATCCCAGTAAACATATGTTCATAAATGCAAATTTTCAATAAAAATATTTGAGCCTCATGCTTTTCAGGCGAAAATCGTTAGAATTAATTATTCTATTCACAGATAAAATGCTAAAAAATTCCCATAGATCATTAAAACAAAATTAACAGTGTCTCCTGTCTTTAGATAAAAATTTAATAAAAAAAAAGGTCATTTGAATTTTTTTTCTGCCTGAGGCCAATGAGTTTGGAAGTTCGAGCTTGGCATGGAACATAATCGGGACACCCAGCTTGAGTGTCAATCGCTTTAGTTAGCCTCGTTACGCACAGCGTTGCCTTCGGCGCGATAATAAGTAGGAGAATGAGAGGAAGCTTGTAGTGGCAATTCTGGTCGTCGCAACTGTTGTCGGTGAGGCTGCTGGCGATGACAATGGAGGACTGCGCGATGGCCGGTATACAAAGGGGATTAGTCATCGATCGGCAATTGTCGCTGAGCATTTGCCGCACACGTCGCCCAGGCGCCCCGCCATATAACTCCCATATACTTTCTTCACTGTATAGAATGGCGCGACAGGTTGGAACGAGAGGAATCGAGAGATAATCCAATTTCACGAGATAAAAGAAAGCTCGGCGCGGTGAGAACGGAGGTACTCGAGAGAAAAGCTTGTTGATACATCGCCTAAGTTACCGATTCGGTGCGTTACTCTTCCGGAGAATAATCCAGTCTTTTGAAATTATTTTTCATTATTTTTTAAAATATATATATTTTTTTAAGATTAAAAACTTGGCACCAATAAAAATATATAATTTGAAATCTGTATAGTTGACTGAATGCGTTTAGCGATATATCGAGAAGATACATTGTAAAATACAAACTTTTTTTTTTATTATTCATAGCGATGCATCGATGAAGAAATTTTATTTTTTATCGCCGAGGTAAGAAATGAATTTTTAACGAAACGAAGTTTCCTTCGGTGACAAATTGGGTCAGATTGTGAATTGAATCAATGCCGGAATAATTTAGCGGTACTCGAGAGACTCGGATGCAGAATCGACCTGGCCTCCAAATTAATTTATATAACGACATTCATAGACGATATCTCGGTCCCGGTGTCGAGCTCACTGTTTTCCCGTTGTCCTTAATTAATGTCTGCAATTTCGTCACCGGTCGCAGAGCGATTTAATCCTCGGGCGCGGAACCATTCGTCCCAGGAGGTGCCAAAGTTGTAGATTTCACATTCGCTGTTACGCGCGTTGGCTCGTTGTAAATTAATCATTTCAACAGCTGCGCTGTCGCATTAGCGACAGACCCCGAGCGGATAAGACAAATGAATGTCGTGGAGCTTGTTAAGACGTAATCCGAGAGATATGTCCCTGTCTGCTCTTTCAAACCCCCCTCAGCCGCCCCATGCGCCAAAGCTCCTTCCGTCTTCGCTGACTATATAGATTCTTCGTGTTGCCTCTCTGCATCCTCTTTCCCTCTCGTCTATATTCTCTTCATCCGCGCCACTGTTGCTTCGTCTCCTTCGGCTTCCCCTATTCCTCATTCGGAGCTCTCATCCGGGATTAGATCTCGAGTCGACGCCATTTTGGAACTCCCGTGCGGTCCTCGCGTCTCTTGTCTTCTTACTCCTCAACTTTTCGACCTTTCTCCGTTTTTTTTTCTTCTTCCTCACTCTTCATGTTTCTCGTTTGTATTCTCCATCGGTTTCGTCTTCTTGTTTATTTTCTTCTTCCGTTTTTTTTATTCAACGGTGATGAAAAGAAATTAAGTGCGGCGTTTTAGAGGTGCGTTAAGGTCTTCGGTGTGAAAGTTCAGCAGGAAGTTGAGGTCTGCGATATTCGGATTTCTTTGGGCAGCGGCCAAAGATGGCGGCATCGTGGATTTTTCTTTTTGCAACGGAAAACTCTTCTCTCGAGCGAGTATTGCTCACCCGTTGCTAGCGAGAGATACGATCTTCCTCTTATTTCGCGGTCCCTAACAATCTCTACACTCGTCTTCACACTCGTGCTTCCTCGTCCTCGTCTAAGAACCGCAGCCCGAGTGTTGTCCTGACGCTTCGAAGGATCTTTGCTTCATCTCTCTTGGGTCCGGTTATACGGCCGATCGTCGAGATAGTGTCAATGCGGGCGCCACCGGTTGCTGTTACCACGAGACCAGACGGACCAGATGGATGAATCACTTTTAAAATGCTTTCTCAGAGTTACCATACATTTTTCGCTTCTCACACGCCTTCCGTTCATTCATTTGGTTCAAATATTCAAATATAAAAATTGTTTTTCATTTTTTTTTTTTTAAATTAAAGTTAGAACCAGTTTTTTGAGGGAGCACGGTCGCGAAAACGCTAAAAAAAATCTTTATAAATCAATTTTTCATTCAAAAAATTGGATATGTTCTCATTTTTTCGTCCTAAGAATCCGACAGCGATTTTTACCTAGAGTCAAGTGGAACATTTGCAATTAGCAAGAACATGCTTTAAATGTAATTCCTCATTGAAAAATTAACAAAACGATGACAATAAATTATGAGAATACTTCCGCAATTTTTATATATTTTTTTGTTGGCTTTTTGTTAAAAAAAAATATATTAGAATGAGAATAAGAGAGAAGGGCGCGGAGCTTCGTGTCCCGCACCATTTTGTCATCCCCTCGCTGCGAGCACAGAGTCTCACAGTCTCAATGTTGTAACCATGGTTACGTTCCCACTTCCGGTAGACGTAGGGGGGTGAAAACGCGTACGCGAGGGTTTGAGCACGCACGTTCACCGTGAAGTTTCGTATATTCATGGGCGTCGCTACACGATGGTCGAGCGGCCATTGTTATAATTCGGGATAAGCTGACACAGCGATGATTTTTTTTGTTTTGCATTTGACGTTTTTTTTTTTAATGAATTTTTTTTTATTAAAAAAATTAAATAAAAAATTCTCCACGATAGGAATTATTATATTCCAATTAAAATTTGTCGGATTATTCTTGAAAGCTGTCACTCTCCGCCATCCCTCTGTTAGGCCGGAGCTCCGAGGCCGATATTCATTGGGAAAACTTCATTGCCACTGGCCGGGGATGAAACCCTCGAGTTTCAATTGCCAATAAGGGCCTCGTCGCGATTAATCGTAATGAGTGCGAGGGATCGATGAGAGCGGTGCTGGAGAGAAGCCCGATGAGAAACCCATCATTATTGCATGATTAGGACAATGCCATCAGCGACTCTGCCGAGTGTCCGCGGATCGATTGTCTCGCGAATATTGAACCATCGACCCATATCTGCTTGAAATGAAAATTGGAGAAAAAACGGTTTCAATCGATTTTTGCTCCACGCGGGCGAACCGAAAAGTTACGACGGTTCACCTGCTTCGACTCTAAGTTCGATGGAACTTTTTCTCAAAAATGTTTTTTTTTGCCTGGACCACATTTAAAAATAAAAATTCTCGAAATAATCTCGATTATAGAGGAATGTATCTTTGAACTTTCGCGCTGAATAAAAAAATTTTACGATGAAATCGAGTCGCCAAATTTTTTTTTTCAACTACCACACATCACATTCTTCCAGGATTTTTTAAAAATTCAAACAAACAATACAGAAACATATTTTTTAAAATACCCACCTGAATCGTCGGACCGTCGACCCTCGGAAAAAAATCGGCACGACAATTTTGTCGAAGACACGTAAGAATTAGAAAAAAAAAAATGAACTCAGCTAAGCGATGAATTTAAATTCAATCCCGCAAAAAATTCAATCACCGCTCAGTACTCCTCGCATTAAAATGCAATCAACAAGGAATAAATAGAAAACTTCCTCAATCGTTAAAGTCCCATGCCTCGGTTTAAAAAAAAGTGCGCACGGTCCACGAAAGATTTGAGCATCGTTTGATTTTTCTTCGGCCGATATACCTAATAAAATCCGACGAATCCGGCTTGGCTCCGAAGGAGTTTCCGACGGTTGACAGTTCGGAGACATGTCACGAACGCAATTAGTGAGCGTTACGTCGAGTGCCAGCAGTCGGTGGGCTGCGACAAGTCCTTCACTTCGACTATCTCTCTGCGCTCTAGCACTCGAGGACCCTTATCGTGACGATTCGAGTGCCTCTTCTCAGCCGCTGGCTTATACAGCCTGCATTTTGATTTGCGTCCCACCGTTTCAATATGCTCTTCTATATATATATATATATATATATATATATATATATATATATATATATATATATATATATATATATATATATATGGATGTATACATGTATAGAGTGAATGGAGAACTCCGGTGGCGCAACGGTAGATTGCACACAGAAGTTCATCACTCCGAGTCAACTCGTAGAATTCCGGGATTCGTCCTTTCGCGTTGTTAACGAAGGTTTGGCAATTATAACGAGAGGACTCGTCGCTAGGATTGAAACTCCAGGCGGTTTCTCTCCGGCATGCTTCCCGATGTTTCCGACAAATTTTACCGACGGTTCTTCACGTTCGTCGCCCGACGGGAAAAGCACACGATCGAAATGTCTCCGTGCGAAGATACGTTTTCACCAGCCATGTCGTGTGGAGAATAAAATGTTTTTTCCTGTACAATCGTTCAAGTTAGCTTCGAAGACCGCGATTAAAAAAATTTGTTTGAATTATTTTGAGTGAAGAAACCACCTTACGTAATATCTTGTTCGGTCGATCGTTTGTAAAAGTGTTTGCTGTCGTCTGAAAAAATTCTCAACTCCCGGTGGAAAAAATTGTAGGATAGATTTTTTTTTTTTTTTTTTAATTGAAGGTACCTGAAATTATTGGAAAATGGAAGTCCTACAGGACTTTTGGAGTGTCGCTTTTTATGCGACACAGAAAATAATTTATTGAAAGAATCTCACGCAATGGTCGTAATTTTCAGGTGGTTAATAAATATTAATTTTTCCTCTCCAAAGTGTCGACGCGGGTTTGCTGCAGTTTTCTTCAAACTTGACTCCTCCAATTCCGATACACTCCACTTCGGGTCTTCGGGAAACCCGCAGCGATACGCCTTTTAAACGAATCGCATTGAGAATCCTCGAAGAATCCTGAAGAACGAAGCAAGCTTCCGCGGCCGTTGCGGTCGACCAGGAAGTCCCCGTTCAGGATCTCCCGTTTCCATCTGAGGTCTTCGGTATCGTTGGGAAATCTAGTGAGAGTTGTTGCACGGAATCGTCGCGCGCGTTCGTACGATGGTGTGAAATAGTTGAAATAGGGGCCTCTTTTGGGGGTCGATGTGTAACCGGACTCCTATTAAAGCAACACCCATTGTACACCGTCAACGAGCGGGAGCAAGCGAGCGAGCCATTGTCAAGATTTCCATCTCGCTTCGGTCATTCTTCCTTTTTCGCTTCCACGTACATGCCGATTTACACGACGCCGTTTCGACGTGTCCATTATAACTCTCATTGTGTTAATACCCGCAGAGGCGACAGAAACGTTTCATTCATTCGCGGAGCACGTTTCCACAACGATTCGGGTGCGAGCACCCTCTCGATGGCTGTCGGCGGATCGTGTGACGCACCTGGTAGGTGTAAAGTTCCCCGCCATTTTTCATTATGACGATAATTTGATACATATCGTGAAACGAGAGGGTCGTCTCGCTTTGTCGCCGCAGGATTCATCGAGCACGGTTTATCGCCTACCCAACACCGTTCCACCGAAAACGAAAAGAATCTTTTTTTCACACAAATATCGAAGATCGGCCGACACCCTCGAGCGACATTTTTCCGGAAGAAAATTAAGAAAAAAAATAGCCGAGTTTGAGGCTCCAATTTTGAGACCGGTATCTGTTTCGACATCCAACGACGATCCTTCCATCTTTGCAATGTTATTCGGTTAGGATTTTTTTTCCTTTCGGTCACATTACCGTGTCGTATTTTCTTATTTTTATTTTTAGGATTCTTCAAGCATAGAGAGAAGCGGAATGGGAGCATGAACTTTTTTGGGTGGTCGAAAGAGGAATTTGTATTCAGCAAATTATCGCCTACCCGACAAAGTTCAATAAAAAACACGGTAAATCATTTTTTTTTAACGTAAAAATATCGAAGATACTTTCACACGATTTTTCTCGCACGACGATCAGCCAGAATTTCAACAACAAAAATCGAAGAAAAAAACGTCAAGTCCCAAATTTTTATTTAGAGTTTTTCAGTCTTTCTCCACATTCAACTAGAATACTTGGCAACCTCACGAATTAATTCGGTGAATATTTTTACTTTACTCCCGATCCACCCTTTTGTGATGTAATTTTTTTTTTGCGTTCTCAAAACGTCTCGAGAAAAAGGGGATCGGAGACGCCGAGGCGCGAAGCATGAAGCAAGCTGATGTGTCCGAAGACTTTGCTGGGCAGTCGAGAGGAGAAACTTAGACTTAGCTTGTGGAGAGGCGGAGAAATTTTGGTCACGTAGAGGCTTCCGGGATAACGAAGTTACCCCGTGGAGGAGAGCCGTATAGAAGGTAGCTGGCTGGACATTCGCGCTCTTGATACAGTTATACCGTGCGCTATTCTGTATAACACGTCTCCCGTCCAACAAACCCCATGATTCGAGAGCCCATAGAACTAAATTCAATATGGCGGCGTCAATCGAAAGCGGGGCTCGTTCGCGTACTTAGAGGGGGAGTCCCTTAACTCTCCCCTGCCCTGTTAGCCTTTCTTCGTCGTTTCGCTTCCACGGCCGGGACGACAGTTTCGGCACGTCGCGAAAACTCGTAGCTTCAACGTATCGCGGATAGGAAGAACGATTTTTCACTCGATTTTTCGACGATTATTTCGATCTATCGACTGATTATTTCGTGCTTGGTAAACAAAAGATATTTCGAACCTTTCGAAGGTTTTTTTTATTTTTTTTGAAAATTTGATGTTTTGGCGCACCAAAAGATCATCCGTTGATTCTCCCTGAGTGATAATTATTTACCTCATTTTTTTACAATGTAGAACGCGTAACGATACGATTTTTAGGGTGCAATAAACGCCGTTTTTCCACCGCTTCTTCAGTTTTACCTAATTATACGAAAAAAATCAAACAATGAAAACACTTTAGTCACGAAGTTCTTTTTTTTTTTTTTTTATTTTCACTCGTTTAGTCATCGATCCTCAGAAACGCAGGCCGCCCGGAATGGTGTGGACTTCAATTTGTCAATAATTCGTTCACGGAATCAAAGTACGCGAATTGTTCGATCACAACGGGGGTGGAAAAAAAAAACACCCACAGACACATACACAGACCGACAGATTTTTCGCTCGTTGCTGTGTTGGACGGGTGCGAGTCAGATTGAACCGTGGGCATCCGGTAGCAGGAAACGAAATAAAAATGGCGGCCCAGAATCGGGATGAAAGCTCTCTGTGCGAATCTCTTCGTTTCTGTGTTCCGCTCCTTCACCCTCGTACTCCCCCGCGACCCGCGAGTCTCTAACAGCGAACAGTTAATCCCGGAATTTCACTTTTTTCCCCTGATAACAACGAGGCATTCCCATCAAGCTTTTCTCTCCCATCCGCGCTCTCCTGCTCTATCTCCGTCGCGACTCCGTCGAGATTGCTCGTTGTTTTCTTTTTTTTTTTCGCACCCTCCCCAGCTTTTTTTTTTTTTTTTGACCTCACTTCATACTTTTCAGCGCGGCTCTCGACACTCTGTTGGCGTTTTTGCCGTTTTTTTTTTTTTTTTTTTTTTTTCCCCGATCCTGCACCCTATTCTCCCGTTGACTTGCCCGTTAACTCTTTGTTTCGTCGAGGAAATGGCAAACAAACGAGTGGCGTCAATGGCGCTCGCGCCCATCGCGGCCATTTCACCCTGAAATTCGTTCTCGTCGTTTCGATGCCGCTCCCGTTGTCGTCGTCGCCTGCTCCGGTATAACAGGACGAAAAGAGCGACTCTTTAATCCCGCTCGACACACGTAACGAGAGAACGGAAACTTCCCGATTAAAAGAAACGATATTATCATTTTTTTTTTTTACCAAAAAATTCATTTTTTCTTGGTGCATTTGTGAGGTTTTTTTTTGTTTTTTTTATGCCGTGCGAAAGTCGTAATTCTTCGGTGTAGCCGTGGAGACTTCGTTTCAACGGCGAGGCGATGAGCACTTCGAGTATCCGTCGAACCACCTCGACTTCTTCGTTCTACCTCGTCCGTCTCGTTAGCGACGATGATTCTTCGACTTTTTCGAGGCCTCAAAGCCGGTAGCGCGGCAAGGACGGAATATAATAGTGGATACACTGAGTGGAGAACTCGCGCTCTCGCTCCCGTCCGTGGCTCCGACCTCGGACTTACCTGTGTCTACGTATCTACCTACCTACCGGAGCGATCGAGAGAAATAAGAAAAGGATCGGAGGAGGATCGAGCCGGTCGAAGAGTGCACGATGGCGCGTCGTTCACGAAGCCGGTAGCGAGCCAAGTGTCGGTTACACACCGAGCAAATAAACAAATCCGGGGATAATTATCCTGCCAAGTATATTCGCTGACCGGAAAATAATGAACGGGTATCCGAAGAGATTCCTCTCTCGTTCACTCGGCTCGATCGTCGATAGATGCGCCTCGACTCGATACCCGTGCGAAACATTCCGACATGATTTTGGAGTTATCTTGTTTTTTTTTGTTTTTTTTTCAAGATTCTTTTAAATAGTTTTTGTTAGGCTTTGTAGATTTATTTTCGATACAATTTTTTTCGTACCGAAAAAAAGAGAAAAGAAACATTGGTTTTAATTGGATTTTTAATAAATTGAAATTCGAACGATATTGCTTGATGAATCTTGGGAATCTTGACGTACAAGTTTCCGGAATGATTTATAAATGAAAGCAATCGCCTAACGGTGAAGAATATTCGAGCTTTGTCGACTAAAATTATCGAAAAATAAAAAATCATTCCCAATTTTTGTTTCATTCATTATTTCCGAATTTTTTCAAATAATTTTATCCCATCGTCTTTTCAATTTCGCAAAATAAGACTAAATAAGATCATTGTCGTCGTTGATGCATAAAAAAAAAATAATAATAAAAAAAATATACGCAACATCGCGTCCGCATTTTGCCAATCTCATCAAATTCGCGGACCTCAGCGCGAATGAAAACAATTTCCGATCCGCGAACAATGTTGCAACATCATTAACAATTTTTACCCAAAAAAGAAAAGAACAAAAAAAAAAACCAAAAAATAAAAATAAAAATAAAACGTGATTCCTCACGTTCGAGCCGGACGCTCGATACTCCATTACGCCATTACGAAGCCCGAGGTTGCAAGAGTACGTAACGGTAAAATCGAATAACGTTCGGAGCCCCCGCCCCGCGGTTCCAAAGCGAGTGCGTGTCAAGGACTAACGCACTCGAGCACCAACAGAAGCTACGTATCGTTCGAGAGGTGTCGGCCGAGCGAGAGGAAGCAAACTGCTTCTGAATAGTCGTACGCGCGTAGAGTCCGTTTCAGCGATATAAGGGTGGCGGCGCAAGGCCCATTGACTTCATTCATTGATTTTACGTCAATCTGCAGCACCCTTGTGGGTTCTCCATGATGCGTTTATCATAAGCGATAAGGGTCCGCTTCGGCTCCCTCTCCGCCTCTCCCGAAAGAGCGAAAGAGAGCCGAGGGGGTGAGAAAAGCGCGAAAGGGAGAATACAACGGCGTGGATGCGTTCAGCAGGGGTTGGCATACGTTGAATTAATCACGGGGAGATGGAGGTGGAGGAGGAGGAGACACCTCGTGGAAGCAATGCGCACACACACACACGCACTCAGGCACATGGCCCGTTAACCCTTGGCGAAGTGGAGAACGGCCATCCAGCCATCCAGCGGTGTCGCAACGGGAAATAGAATAGAAACGACCCCCCATGGGACAAGCATTAACGACACATGGCCGAGCGACAAAGCATATCAACGACGAGTCGCGCTGGGCCACGCATCCACCGGCTACGTCGGCGAACATGTATCACCCTTCTCAACACTTGCTCAAAGAAATCTCGTTCGTACAGAGTCGCGAGTGTTTGTGTGTGGAAAGCGCGGGGAACGAGAACCCTAGCGGGGATCTAAGGCGTGCTCTGTATACGATTACATAACGCGTTATACGTGAGAGCCAGCAACGAGACCCCGAGGGGTTGGCTCCACCATTGCTGGTAGAACGTGCGAGAGGGATTGGTTTTCCCCGATCGAAACTCCCGAGGTTTCTACCCTGGAATTCTATACCCCGGGCCATGGAGAGACGAGCCACCCCGTCGCGACTTTGGGAACACCCGAAACGCCATTTTGTAAGGGCTCCGAGCTGCGTTGCACAGTCATCGTATCGTTGACGGTGGATTCTTGACGGAAGCTTCCTCTTCTTTTTTTATGGATTATTAATGCGGGGATTATGTGACTGGATGGAGTCGCTCTGGAAGGAAGTTTCGATCGGGGTTGGGCAAAATTATCGACCGGAAGTGAGACTCGGGGATGTAGGAAAAAAGACGTTGATGGCCGATGGCGACTTTTTTTTTTAGAGGAAGTTAAATGAGTGGAACTATTGAAGTTAGAAATGATCTCTGTTTTTCCTTATTGTCTCGTTGAAGTTTCCTCTTGGCTTACGACTCAAATGAATAATTACCATTATTCCTATATTGTCTTTGCAACCTCTACGCTTTTGGAGCTGCCATTTTTTATTCAAACAAATAAAAGCGTTGCGTATTACGAAACGCAGCTCTGAAATAAAAATTGAGCACAGTCGATTCACGAAATTTCGGTGTAATAACTTATTGTCTCTTAGCCGCGAAAAAAAAGATGCGGCAAAAATTGTCAGTGTAATAATTTTTTTCAACCGTCGAAAAACCAAGGCGGATGGAACTTCGTCAGCTGTCTTCGGTTATCGTGACTTAGCGAGTCGAAACAAAAATCTAAAGACACATCTCAGGCATAAGTTTCGCGTTACGTTACCGAGTGAATATTCTTGTAAATCCTGGATCTCGTGACGCGTTTCGGATCGTGTTCCGAGCTCGCAGTCTGCCCGAAGTGGACACTTCGTCGACGTTATCTTGGGGATATCGTGGACAAGAGAGAATACAAAGGTTAATTTGGTACGCGTTGTAATCCGGACGCGAGATAGTTTCTCCCGTCGGAGAATCTCGTCTCTTCTTCTTCGCTCTCGCGCTGTTCCGATTTACTGGCCGTGTTCCTTTTCTTGGGTCATTATATCGTAAACTCTCCACCGGGCGTATCTACAACCCTCCACGTCAGCGCGTGACAGCCACCCGGATTAGTCCCTTGTTCCATCTTGGATTATATCGAGCGCGAAATATTATCATCGAACGCGTATAACTCACACTATTTTTATAGAGCAGTCGTTCCTCTTCCAAAAAATCTCGCATGTGAAGCAACCCATGTGTAAAAAAATCTGGTCTACCAACGATCCACGGAAGCTTCGTGCTCGTCTACGGAATCATTGCGCAGGAATAAAGACGACTCAGAAACATTTTTTTCTTCCAAAAAATCATTTTCTTTCAAATATTTTTCTTCTAAAAAATCGTGCACGTGAAGAAACTTATATGTGAAAAGAGCAATCTGGTCTATCAACGATCTATGGAAGATTCGTGCTCGTCTACTGGAATCATTGCGCAGGAATAAAGACGACTCAGAAACATTTTTTTCTTCTAAAAAATCATTTCCTTTCAAATATTTATCTTCCAAAAAATCGTGCACGTGAAGAATCTCATATGTGAAAAAAAGCAATCTGGTCTATCAACGATCTATGGAAGATTCGTGCTCGTCTACTGGAATCATTGCGCAGGAATAAAGACGACTTAGAAACATTTTTTCTTCCAAAAAATCATTTTCTTTCAAATATTTTTCTTCCAAAAAATCGTGCACGTGAAGAAACTCATACGTGAAAAAAGCAATCTGGTCTATCAACGATCTACGGAAGATTTCTGCCTGTCTACTGGAATCATTGCGCAGGAATGAAGAAGATTTAGAAAGAAATTTTATTTCTAACACAGGTCCAATATAGCGTTAAATCTTTATCGGGTATTCACACCGACCTCTTGGTCCTTCTCGTCAGTGGCAGCAACATGGATTAATCCCTTGCTTAATCTTGGATTATATCGACCGAAAAATATTGTAATAGAACGCGTGAAACTATCACAATTTTATTTTTGAAACTCGTCCCCAATCACGCAAATCCCGACTGTGACGAAATCGAGAAAATCGGGTAAACCATTAATACGCGATCTATTCCCGTTTACGAAAAGTCGGCTTAGTGGAAAAACTGCGGAAACGAAAGATTTAAAAAAATATATTTTTAGCCTAAATTCCACTCCACTTCATTAAAAAAAAAAATCAAACACGTCAAACGCATCAAGTATCGGCTCGGATAGTTTTTCTTCAATTTATTTCTACGATTTTTTTTTCAACGAGAAGTGCGATTAGCACTTTGTTTAATTCCAGTTACGCATCACGGAATCGGGGTAAGATGGCCCTGTGCGAATACCCGAGGCTTCACGTTCATCCGATCCTTAATACACTCGGGAAAAGTTAAGTTTTGAATTAGATGGCGCTGAAATTGGAGCGAGGAAACAACGCGGATTCACGGAGTTTACCGGAGTGAAGCTGATTGATTTTCCGAAATGTCTGTAAGGAATTTCCCTGATAGAAAGTGCAGTTTGGCCGGCAGTTTCATCGCAATGAATCAACGGGTGGGGAACGGGGAATTCTCTTTACTCCAACGTGCAATTGTCGCAACTGCCGTCTACGAGCTTCTCACTCTCTCTCTCTCTCGCTCTCTGTCTCTCGTTAATAATGGAGAAAACGGTGAAACGTTCCCGTTGTCACGTAAAGGTAATTCGGCACGCGTTACGCCTCGTTCCCGCGCCTCCCCCGCTCTTCTGTCAAATTGATTTTCACACCCTCTCTATTCGACTACCAATGTGTACACACCCGCAGCCCAACCGGAAAGCTTCCTTGTACCGAATAGATAATCACATTGGGCGCAATCGCCAAATAGCTAATGCAAATAGACTCGAAGAAAATAACAAAAACTCGATAGAAACAAATAAAAATGGAATAAAGTTTGGATATCCAAAAGCGATAAAAATAAATGCGTGCCCCGAGAAAAAAAATGATAGTATTTCCAATAAAATGAATAGTTCTTAGTTCCCGACAGAAGTCATTTGATAAATTAAATTATAATTGCAGTTGCAGCAAGAATTTTTCTCGTGACCAACAAAATAAAGACATTCTCCCGGTGAACTATTTTTTTTAAATGAAAAGTCACAATTGTCGCTCTTACTAATTTTTTTCTGTGTGAAGAATCAAAGTCGGAGGGGAAAAAGTAGACGCGAAAAATGACTCACCGAAATGTCACGAATTTTCGCGAATGAAAGGTGATTTTTGTTGTTGTTTTTCCTGAGTCTCCGCGGTAACCGGAAAGCGTTGCGGGGCTGTTGCGAAAGCGCGATGGCTGCTGCAGCGATCGGCGTGTAAAATAGTTAACTACTTAAGTATACACAGGCGGGCACCGAGCCAAGATACCGAAGTAATTCGGGAGGACCAACGGTGCAGCGTTTGGCCGCAGGGTTAGACCAGGAATTTTGCCGAAATACCGTGGAGGACGAAGGATGTGGAATTGTATGGAGCTGGAGAAAGAGCGCGATGGAAGCAACGAAGAGAACCGGAGCTGCAGGACGTGACGAGACAACTTTTTTTTTGGGTAAATGCCTGATAATGAAGGACTGCTGGGGTCCGAAGAGTCGAGTGACTCTAAATGCGGTCTCAGAGGTTGTTGCGAGAAAGAGCTTAACGCACAGTTCTTACGATCTGGCATCCAGCGACCGAGGCTCTGTCGTGGCTGCCTAATTGACTCGCGTCAGCAGCCAATCGCCCGCTAAATTATAGGTCTGGCTCGGACACGGCTTAACAGAACAGCCGGAGGGCGAGGAGCTCGAAAAAGCCTGAAGATAAGGGGACGAACGAAGCTCCGAGATCGTTATCCGTATTAAAAACACTGCATCAGGAAAACAAACAGACACTTTGGGACAGTCGAATGCCGATGACTAAAGCTCGACCCGAAACACCCATTACATGGTATAAGTAAAAAAAAGAAAAAGAAAACGTTGCGTTCGACTGGTGAAACTCCAAACTGTCATGGATGAGAAGGAAAAAATCTGGAATAATTTCTGGTCGAATCGATAACGATGTCTCACCGGAATCAAAGAGATCAAAACCTCTCCTCATTCAGCAATTCGGTCACAATTCGGCTCGTGTGTTCGACGCGCTATCAGAATTCATCTGAAAGTTGCCGTGGCTATTGGTCAGATTCCGCGTGACTATTAATATCCGTCCATGAACGTCATTATTGCGTCGATAGTTGGACAATAGAACTATTGGCGAGCGATGATCCCATAATACCAGTCATGTTTGTCACTCAGTCGAAACTTCCGTCTTCCATTCTCGTTCGACAAACTACCAGGGTAGGAAAAAAATGGGAGAAATTATGATCGGTATGAAAGATGCGGTAGGAACGGAGCAGCCTGCCTGGCTGGAAAAATGCAGAACGGAAGCGTCAACGGAGAAAAGGTTTAACGTATTCCGCATCGGAATAGGCGCGCATTGACGGAACGATTACAATGGCAGTCTGACAGTCTGTGCAAGACCATCGCCCATTGCGGCAACGTAAATATACGGGGGATGGAGAGGGGCCGTTTGGACACGTAGGGTCGTTTCGTACCACGAGATCGGTCGGAGATTAGAGCTCGTTATCGGTAGCATCCATCATTCGTACGTGATGCTGGCAGATAGTCAATGTTCTGCGGTGCGACAGGACAAGTATATACGGTTCGCTCGATTGAGAGCGATTGAGAGCCTCGCTCGATTGAGAGCGCAGGTCGCTCTAATTTGTCCCGAAACGAATCGACGATAATAACCAACGTCCTCCGTTCATGTACAAGCGCTCCCGCTCCATTCTCGCTCGTCCGCGCTATTTTGATAACAATAAAAATCCGGACCAACGGGAGGGGAAAGTCGGAGTTGGAAGTCGTGACACACGGACTGGCGAATGCCAGTCCCCTTGGTCGTCCTTCCAGCCATTTTTTTTCTCTACGCAGCGCTTACTCGATGGGGCAAAACGGAGTGAGAAGTCTCGGTCGCTCGGATGAATCCGGAATTCATTGAGTGTTCGATCGAAGAATGAAGAATAATTTTGTAATAATTTTTTTAACGGCATTTCGGAAATGAAAGGTCGAAGCAAAATGGAGTACCTGACTATCTGTTTTACATGTGCTATGTAATGGGAAATGTGAAAATTCCTGAAAGTTTGTCCAGAGCGTAATGATTTTCCGATGAAATTTTCGCTCCTTCGAAAATCCTGTTGGTTATTTTTTTGAGTGAATAAGCTTGGTGATGATTTTGAAAAATCCGTAGAAACTTCGGGATGGATTGCTAATTTGCTAATATTTCGAATTTTTTTTATTATTTCCCGAATACGCTGTTTTAACATTATAAAAAAAATGGTGAGTTTTATGTACAAAATTCGAATTCGACGAAATAAATCTACTTTTCCCTTGAAATCGACGTAAATTATTGAAAACGAAGAATTTCCAACTTTTTTAAAACTCAACATTCATATTTCACCTCATTCGTACACGAAATTTACTTCTCCACATTTCGCACAATAACTTTCCATCCCCCATAAAATAAATCCAATTTTTTTACAGACCACTTCCATCCGGTGAATTTTCCTGCCACATCTTTGCTCCATTTTGCCCCAACCCTCTCCACTATTAAAACTCCCACCAGCTCAGACTCTACGTTCGCCGACGGAGGCAGAGAATGAGATAGAGCGTGTGATATTTCAAAGGTCTACTTAGCATTCAGTGTCACGTAGCGCCCACGTTTTAATACATCAAAAACTCTGCTGCTCGATGAGAGTCTGGCGTTGTCGCCACCTTCCGCACCCTCCGGCCCCTCCGCGTTTCCTCCCGTTCACCGTGGCAACCGTTACGGGGATGATCGGGAGCGAGAGAAAAGCTTCTAGGCGAACATTCATTTGTTCTCTCCTCCTGGAGCGGCCGCAGCGGCAGCGCCAGGACGAGCGTCAGCGCCCTCTCGGAGCGCGTCAGTGGCAACACAGGCGAGTCGTCGGCCAGCGAGAGCAACAACCCTCTGTACGCGATATTGTGTATCGGGAGCGGAGCGGAGAAGCTGGGCGCAACCTGCGATGCCAAACGCTCTGTGTGCGTGTCTTTTGTTTCGGTGGTTCCACGGCGAATTTTGATTGGACCGTTCGGAACCCGATAGCGGCCATGACAGCCTTTTCCCGGAACTACTTTATCCGGCCAATAGAATACTCGAGGGCGTTCCGAGGGCGGGGATTCCCCCTCCGGACGCGTGCCGCACCGACGCCTACGCAATGTTGTTATTATCGTTGATGTTGTTATTATTTTTCCAGCTACGGTTGGGTCGAAACCGGATGGAAGGTGGTGGATGCTGCAGAGGGCTCTTCAGCAGACGAGACTGCAGTTCTTCGTCGACCGACGGTAACGTAGATTTACCCCGCGAATAAATCACGACGCGCGCTGAGCTCGAGGACGCCGGCTGCAGATGGCGCGGCCAAGTTCTTTTCCGAAGGGAACCCGAGGGACTTTCAGTTGAGACGGAAGAATTTCGCGGTAACGAAGAGCGTGTCCGAAGAACTTTGGAGATTGTCTGACTGTTATATGCGCATCTAATCGAGGAGAGGCGAAGTCGAGTTGGTAAGAGAAACTGTCACGACTGGCATTTGGCGATGTAAAACGGATAGCGAAAAAGCTGAGATCAAGCTGATGCAGAGAATTTTCTCTTCCAAATGTAAACCTCGTTTACGTGGCACCGATTCGAAAGATCTAAGTTTCAATTCACCGTAAAATGCGACGAGAAGTCACGAAATTCTCGTGACTTCCTGTGGAGGTTCATTGTTTCGTTTGAGAATTTTATGTCGTTTGGGTCTTTTTTTTCTTACTTTGAACAGAATTTTATTGGTAGATCGAATTTTCGTTTTTAATTTCGTTTCCGCGAAAGCGTTCCTCATCGAGAAAGTAGGCTTGCCGAACGCATAACTTAAATTATACTGTGAAACGAGGTCAGAGGTTCCAATATCCTCGAGACTCAGTGGGGGAGCTGAATGAAGTGGAGTCGCGGGGATGAGCCGCGCACCCACTTGGCAGCTCGATAATTCGAATTAATAAGGACAAATTGGCGGCCCTCGGATACTCTCCGCTATATCGGGAGACCTACCGCGAGAGTGCCGAATGTACGCTCGAGTTAACGTTCGAACAACGAAAGATCTTCCCGTCTATCTGCATATAAACCCGTCGCGATATTACGTGACTCACCGCGCTCTATCTTTGGCATCGATTCATTCACGAGTCGAGATTCGTACGCAGAAATCATTTGCGATTGTGGTGTGTGTCTTTTTTTTACAAACCACTTTTCAGGTTGCAATAAGAATACCTAAAAATACGAGTCATTAATCAACGCTGCCCTCGTAATATCCTGTGTACGTCTAACGATACCGGACACGCGAGCACGCACCGCTGGACATTCAATGCGCTCATTATCGTATCGATGCGAAATGTAGTTTCCTTCCCCGCTGCACGTTGAAACCGAACCTTCGAAAGGGTTTGAATATGTCAATTTTCGATAATCATTACAATACTTACTTTAATTGAAAACAAAGTATTTTATTGTAATTACAAAAAAAATTAATATTGCAGTAATTATGGTAACTTTTGAAAGACACGACAAACAAAGTATCTCAAACTATTTTGAAGAAGACTTCATTTTGCAGTCGTCGTCATTGTGTCTAGATGGCTAATTACCATTCATCCACGTAAATTAACTGATCAATCCTGATTACCGTGTACTTGTGTGAAAAGGTAGTAATTTTCCGATACAAATTTTCTCCGAGCTCGGTTAAAAAAAAAAAAAAAACATAAAAATAAAAGTCGGGTTTTTACCGTGAGTTCTAGCTATCTGCCGAGTATATTAAGTGCGTATCGGCTCTCACGCGTCTATCTGCATGATGATACTATATCCAGCGGGGCCTTCGCAAATGGCACTCATTTTTGCAGCCCCCTCCCCCCTCCCCCCTCCCCCGATAACCATCGCTGGTAGCGAAAAAGAGCAAAAAAAAATGAAAAAAAAAAAAAAAAAATACAAAGAGCCGCGAGGAGCCTAACGACCCGCGAGCCACAGCGATGCGATTCCACTATGCGATATATCCTGTCACAGATCCGTCAGTGATATCGAGCTCGCTCCGTTCTCTACGGCATGTGGAACAGAGCTCCGGTACCATTATATATAGATATAGATGTGTGTATCGCAACGACGAACGATGCGACGAATTAAAAATGTATTAAGCAAAAGGTGTCGGCCGACTATATTGCTATATTACAAACGTCCGTTTCACTATATATGCTGCGTCATTAATAGCTTCCGTGCGCAAAGTTTATCGCACGAGGACGTCCGTTGTTGTTGTTTTTTTTTTTTTTTTTTTTTTTTTTTTTTTTTTTCCCTATTGTTATTTTGCTGTAAACGATGGCTGCAGTAAAACTCCTCGTTATTCCAGGCCACGCTATTGACGAAAATTTAGCGGTAAACATTTTTCGCTCTCTCCGGAAGAAATCATAATTCGAGGTTCATAAAAATATGTTTCCAAAGAAATTCGAAAAATATGTATATTGAAACAGAATTTTTTACGCTGAACAGGATTGACGCGTTTAATTCGCTCTATAAAAAAAATCTCGCGTTCGAGCGACAAACATATTTTTCCTCGGCCGTCAAAAAAAATCCAAGTTCAAAGTCCCGGCAAGATTTTTGAAAAATTTATTCGCCACGTTTCATCGATACTGTGAATCGGAGTAGAAACGATTTACGGAACTGTATTGACGCACTTTATTAGCCGCTGTATCCGGTACGATTATTCATCGCAGCTCGGTGGGTTGATTCGTTGAAAATTTGTACGAACTGGGGCGAGTGTGTGTGCGAATATTTTTGGCGCGTGGTTGTGCGGAATGATTTTCACCGACACGTGCGAAAACGAGCTGCGAGAGAGCCGTCGAGCGACTCTTAATTGTCAGTCCATTGATACCCAACCCGAGGCAACGATGTGCACTTAATTTCTCGGCAATTTGTCGCATGTGCATCTGATGCACATGCGACTCATGCGTTCGAGCGAGCACGCGGGACACGCTGGGAGCGTCAGCGAACCTCGGTCGATTAAACTCTCGGTGTTCCACGTGGCTTTATTCTCCGGTCCGCGGTCATTTTACAATATGTATGAAGCTTCTATCTCCCCGAAAATTCGATACACTCTGCGCGGTTATAAACCGTGAAGGGGACGCGGACACACGTGCGCGATTCGTCCGGAGTATCGAGATCGATCATAAATTTTTCTTCCCTGCTTCATTCACACCCGTGAGCGGTTTCACTAGGAAAAAAAAAAAAAAAAAAAAAAAAAAAAAATGAGATCCGACGAATGCGAAAGGTGATGTAAAACGGTGTACGAGTATAGTTGGGTGAGGAAGGAGCCGACGGTCACGAGATGAGGAGATTGCTGGCACGGTGAACGAGGAACGGCGACCGCGAGCAAGGGTTGAAGTCGAAAAGTGTCGGACGGCAAATTGGAGAAGGCAAATTGGCAATGGAGAGTCGCTCGTCTTCGCGCACGGTGAAATTGACTGGTGCAGGTGTAGTCGAAACGAAGATTTCACCGATCGCGAATTAATTCCAACCAGTCGGTGTCTAGACATTTATCAAAAATATTCACGATATATTACATTGACACGATATTAATGTCATATTAATATTTTAACGCAATTAATATACATATTTACGAAGATAATTATTCCGAGTCGGAGAACACGTCGGTCAGTTTCACGCTGGGCGAATTTTGTCGTGTGTCTCTTCGGCGGTACCCGGTAACGTCGGCAGCGGCCGCAACGTCGAATAAACATGCCAGGACGAGCAATTTAGAATATTAGAAGGAGCGCGAGAGAGGGAGATGGAGAGGTCCCCGGTGAGCGTAGGAGCTTATTCGTCTGTCATCCACGGTTGAGCTACGGTGATGACGTCCGACCGCAGAATAGCGCGGTGCATCACGCGCGGACCCCAAACCCTCCCCCCCACGGATCTTATTGCTCAGCACGCCTCGCTCTCTCGCCACTTTGGAGCTCGGATGCGTCTATGCTCGTATTGTGCATACCACCAGCGGTCACCACGACTAAAATACACTTGCCGACCAACCGAGAGCGACCATGCATCCGTGCAATTGCACCGCGCACGAAGAGGGATCCCTCTCGGTCCGTCTATCTGGCGAACCGCAGATTCCCAATGGGCGAGAATCAAGAAACCGCTTCTTCAATTTCCATTCGTTTGGACATGGCTCGAGACACTTTATTACTCGTCGCACTATTTCGCGAATTCTTTTCTCGAAAGCAGAATCGAATTTGCAATCTTCGACAGACAATAATAATCAAAAATATTTTCCTTCGCATCAGGTTTGAGAATCCAAATTTTTTCGCGAGAAAATCCTGTTGCCGAGAAGGATTAAGCATGATTTCGTACAACACCACTTCCGGGTGAAAAACCGAGATTTTTAAACTGCACGTGACGTCATTTGAGGAAAGAGTCTGGGATAATCGAGCCGGAAGTGACGTCGTTGAAGAAATATTTTTGGCTCCCTCGCATTAACGCGACATACGCATTTTTTTTTTATTTTTTTTTTTTTTTTTTTTTAGTCGAAAGAAGAAACCAGGTATTTTTAGTTCATTGACTCTGGTAGACTGTTCGACGGTAAGCAGTTTATAAATGCTTCCACGACGTGAAAAATCTTTCGGTTCTACGTGCCATGCGGAATACGATTCGACGCGAGGTCTGACGGGGGTGTCGAATTTGAATAATCTTCCGCGCAACTTCGAGAATAAGGGTGCGCTCTGTATCGTTATAGCTGTGTAGTCTACTGCGTTACCAGTAACGGGCCGGTACGGTATTGTAGCTTCGTCTTCACCCTGTAATCTCGGACACGTGCAGTATTGCGAAACCGAAATAGGGGAAGGTCCCGGCATTGGCGGGACGCGATTCCACTGTACTATAAACCAAATCACTGATTCGCACCGACAAAACGTTCCGAAAAGAGCACGTTGCGTCTAACGGCAAATACTCACTGCGAAATATCGTCGCAAACGTCGCTCGACTCGAATTCAATAATCAATTCCTTTATCTCACGTGAGAAGCTCCGGACGTCTCAAAGAAATTCATATATATCAAAGTAATTCGATTTCTCACGTTAAAAAAAAATACTATTTTCCGAGTACAGTCTCTCCGGGGAACGGAACACAAATTGCATCGTTGGTGCGCATTTAATTTCTTCATTCACATTTTTATTCTTCTACATTTTTTTTTTACAGATTATCCAATTTTTCTTATTATCGTAGCATTCTAATAATTGAAGCACGCAAGAATTATCCGAACCTCGACATGTATCTTTTGCATGTGTATTAAATTCCGTTATTTTTATTTATTTATTTCCTAATTTTTTACGGGTGATCCAATTATTTTTTACGCAGTATTCTAATAACTAAAGCGCACAAGAATTATCCAAACTTCGATATGCATCTTACATGTGCATTTAATTTCATTATTTTAATTTTTTAATTTTCGAATTTTTTATCGTAGCATTCCAATAACTAAAGCACACAAGAATTATCCAATGCATCGTACATGTGCATTTAATTTCTTTATTACCATTTTAATTGAAAAAAAAAAAAAAAAAAACACAATTTTACGGGTGATCCAATTGTTTTTTAATCGTAGCATTCTAATAACCAAAGTACACGAGAATTATCCAAGGCTCGATATGGTCTCGATCGGTATAAATGCCCTATGACCTCACGCTGCGTTCCTCACGAATGATGACTCGTGTGTATCCTGCGTTCCTGACGATGAACGAGACACTGGAATTCAGTCATGTAGATGATCTTCCTACAGAGAAAGAGGGATCGTACCATATTATATTATCTATCCATACATATATATATATATATATATATATATATATATATATATATATATATATATATATATATATATATATATATATATACACACATAATATGTACAGTATAGATCGAGAGTAAGGATCCAAGTTGAGATTTTGTCGGTGCGATTTCGTGTCCGTAACTCTGACGATGGAGTCATCACGTTTTCTACCACGTTCCATTCCCTCGTACACACACCGGGGGATCGCGGTCGGCACATCGGCGATAATGTTTCATATTAAAATATCAAAGTGAGAGAGAACGAACGAGGAGAGAATGGGAGAGAGACGGATAGATAGGAAGAGATAAGGAGAAAGCAACAACGTTCTCGTAGTATGAGAAACATGGATTGTCCGGGTGTCCAGTATCTTCACAGCGGGGAATCACCTCGAGTCTCGCATATACCCTCGCTCCTTCTCACTCCGATGATCGATCTGACACGCACGAATTTGGTGCGTCATACCTATCGAACTCCGTACCCTGTTATATTATTTATCTTAACTTCAACGAGCCTCGTATAATATTTTTTTGTCAATAAATTTCAATGATTACCAACAGTGCACAATCAAAGATCTCCGATTAAGGCTAATTAAAAAAATTGAATAATTGCTCCGAACCTCAGAAACATAAACGCCACGTGTGACGATCCAGTACGCACGAATTTTATGCGTCATGCCGATCGAATCCGCAAGCCAATTATATTACTTACATACCTCAGCGTCAACGAGCTCCATAGAATTTTTTTTTCCCTTCAATCAACTCCAATGATCTCGTCCAGCAGGCACGAGGCTCTAAACGCACTCAGAAAAAATAAAAAATAAAAAAAATTAAAAAAAATGCTTGGAACCTCAGAAAATATAAACGGCGCTGTTAATTCCGCATCACTTTTCCTTCGCGGAGCTGTAAGTACGGGATCGCGTGTTTCAATTATTGCCATTGGGTATCCATGTGTATAAAACATAGCGACCCACACTAAAATGTATTATACGAGAAGCGAGCAGTGCGTATGTGCGATACGAATGGACGGACGGACGGACGTTGCCGCTCTCGCGAGAGAGATGATGATGATGATGGCCAATGCCTCGCACCAGTGGTTCACCGGATCGCCATATTGTTTTGTTAGCCCGTTACGACGACCATCCGACGAGTGCGAGGAATCGCTTCATCATAATCGGTCATCCCGAGAGATTCTCCTACGACGTTTTTTTTTTTTTTTCTCTTCATTTTTTGTATATTTTTTTTTCATCCTTCCTCGTCGCCTCGCTCGGGCCTCGTTCGGCTGCGTCTCTCTTCATCATCGTGGCTCGTGAAGCTTCCACCGTCCCGCAGGGCGCACGTCCACGCGCTCCGGCAACGGGGAGAGGTATATCTTCGCATCGGAATACCTCGCTGACGGCTCGAAAATTCGATAACGCGATTAGCCGTTCAACAACACCGGCCAGACTCGGCTACGATCGAATTTACATTTTTTTTTTTTCCCCCCTCATTCCGATGGGCGTGATTTTATGATCTGTATGGACATTTTTTTTTTTTTTTTTTTTTCGTCGCGAAAATGTAGCACGGCTTGATTTATTGCACGGAACTCGATTTGTTTCGGCAAATGTGGCGAATTTATTTGAGCCGAAAGTGGAAATCTCTTTGGGTTGCGCGGACGATCGCCGGGAGCGGAATTCTTTGCCGAGCGGTGAGCCAAAAGGTGTTGAGATAATTCACCTTTCCAGTACGCGAGAACTTCAGATTGGGTGCGAGTCTCCATACACATGTCATCGCATATACATATATGTATATGTACAAGTTTATGCTCGTTGCACTTTCCGTGTTTGCGCTTCGAATATTTCCACGGGAAAACCTTCGAATCCTTCCACGTAATCTTCTCGTCTCCGCCTCGCTCGTCTTTCTTCCTCGGGGTTTCGAGCGCGAGAGACGAAGACTCCGGTAATTCTCCCTTTCTTTTCCGTTAGCATCGAACATCACGAACGCATCCACTCGCTCTACCAGGCCGAACCATGCCAATGCTTCCGACTCTCCGCGCCTGGCCTCATTACCAAAGCAAATATTTTATAGTCCCCTGCTCCGAGGAGATTTCGCCGTGACGAGAGGAGATCGAGTGTGAGCGAGAGACGAACCAAAAGAAATGAAATAAAGTGGGACGAGGAGGAAAAAAAAAGTAAGGAAGAAGAGTAAGAGGCGAGGTGGGAGCTGGAGGGAAAAAAAATTGGAGGGAATGGCGGAGGAGCAAAGAAGTGGATGAAGAGGATGAAGAAGAAAAGAAGAGCTGCTGCAGCCTCTCGAGGCTGGCGAGGTAGCGATGTAAAAAGAACGCAAAATAAAGCTTCCGAGCTTCCCTCTTCCCGTCTCCAATCCTCACTCTTGCCTTCACCCCGAGGCTCGCAACCCTCCCGCGCCCGACCCTCCACCACAGTTTCGTTTCCTTCGCCCTTTGCGCCTCTCATCCCTGGCTCCTTGCCGCTCTTGCGCCCTCTACTTTTGTATCGGGATCCTCCAGTTTCGATTTTTCTCTTTAACTTAGCCGCCGTTGGGGGTGGCAAAGGGGGCAAAAATGAAAGGAACGCCTTTCCGCTGCCTCTCGTGTACGCGATTTACCTTTCAACTCGCTTGTTTTATATCCACTGGCTCCGCTCGCGCTCCTCCTGGGGCTCGGGAGTTTCTTCGATCGCGGGCGGCAATCGCGAGGGAAAGAGGGTTTCGGTCGCGGCCCGACACTCCGAGAACTCAGACACACCCCTCAGTTTCTTGGGGTACATCTTGTATATGTGTGTGTGTGTGTGTGTGTGTGTGTGTGTGTGTGTGTGTGTGTGTGTGTGTGTGTGTGTGTGTGTGTGTGTGTGTGTGTGTGTGTGTGTGTGTGTGTGTGTGTGTGTGTTTGTATGTATTCGTATATTTGGAGTGGTAGGGCAAGTGCAGAGAGAGGTGAGAGGAACGATCGGGCTGCTCACAAAATTAGATTGCCTGCTATACGCCCGAACTGCAACCCCCTTCGAGAATCCTTCTTTCATTCGCTTCCTCTCGGCACTCTTATTCGTTGCATCTTGCGAGACGCGGGCTTATTGATTGAGGGTTGCACTGTTGACTGGCTGATAATGACGTGGTAGCTTTAGCGATTTATTTTCGTACCAATATTTAATCGGTGCGACGAAACTTCAAGAATTCAAACGGAAGTCGGTCACGAAATCTGTGAGCCGGTTTTTTTAAGGATCTTCGATGTTCAGGGGTGAACTGACCGACCATAAGACGGTTGGATAAACGCGTAAGAATTATTCGTGGATAAACAATAATTCCACAGATAAAAAATGAAAGTTTCGTCGACCGAATGTTTTGACTTAGGTATACGTAAAAAAATCGATGGACTTTACAGTAAGAAGACCTTACACATTCGGTAGAATATCGTGGTAGTTCGCATCGACCCGATACGTCGTTCTTTACCAGATTTCTCGTAATTTCTGTCGGATCCTTCTTAGCACAAATTCGCCTCAAAATCGAATGACCCGTTGGAATTTCAATGACGACTTTCCTCTTACTCGCGTATCCTCCTTCCCGGTATCGGCATTGAGGGTCCCGAAAATCCGATTCTAATCGGCGAGCCGGCTCCCAAAATTATAACCTCGAGATAGAGACCGATAGATCCGGTGGGCGTTTCGTGGCGCGTGCAGTTTCGATCGTGAATTTCCATATCTCCCACAAATTGATCCGAGCGGACGGGGTCGTAGGGGGTTTATTCGATGGAGGAAGAGGTCTGAAAGGGATAAGGCAAGACTGGCCCATCCCAGTGTAGTCTCGCGGTGTACGCTGCTGGATCCCCGATTGAATCGTCAATTTGTCTAGCATTATCCGAAGACGCCCGGAGAGCGAAGGAGATGACCTGCGACGCTCCGCAGTCGGGTCGAGGAGGAGCGGCGCTCGGCTTCTCCAAAGGATTTCGTGTATTTAGGATAACAAGCCTGACGTTTCACCCTGCGACTGTTCCGTTTCTGGCTCTGGTCGAGGAAGGGAGACGGGAGGATGAGAGAAAGCTCTCCAATCCATAAATTCCAGAGTGGAAGAGAGCCGCGGCGACCATCGGCGCGTTCCGACGGTACCAAAGCAACCCCTCCGCAACAACGATTCTCCGCTCTTCTTCCGCGACTCCTCTCGTTCTCGGTTCACCAAAGAAATTTGTATTCAGGACTCCGAGGTAACTCCTTTATATTGACATATCGTCGTACGTGATCCAAATACATGGGACATTATACCGAAACGGTGAACAAAGGAGACCGAGAAGCTGCGCCGATGCCGCGGTGGCGGGACGCGATGGGGATGTAGGAAAAATCCTCAAATCGTCCGTGAATAAGAAAATACGTGGGCGGAGACGGTTGGAAATCGTTTGGAAAAGACAAACGTGGCCTCGTTCGTGTCTGCCCATGGAATTTCCTACTGTTTTATCGTACTTCCGGGAGAGATGAAACAAATAATAAAAGTACAAATGGAGAGACACAAACTCGGAGTAAAATTGGAGGAAAAATATGCCGGGAGAGGATTCCAGATAGGCGGTGGATGAAGCTTACCGTGATATCGGTAAGTATGTGATCTAACTTTGAGATCCGGAAGGTGCAGGGAAGATAGATATCCGTTTCAAATATTCACGCCCTTTTCGCACCGGGCAACTCGCAGAGCGGCTGCGGTCCGAGATCCACACCGTGTATGTATGTATCGAAGATGAAATTGATGCACGCTTAGGAACCCTTTTTACTGCTGAATGGGCGGACAGTTAACGCCCGGCGTATAAATATCATTGCGAAGGAATACCAAGAGAGAACACTCGGAGCCCTGCTGAACACATGGTACATGTGAGCGTTGAAAATTCGGCGAAATTTTTTTGTTTTTTTTTTGTTTTTACCACAAATTTAAATTTAATAAACATAAAGTAATAATATTTTTATTATATTTTTAAAATAAAATTTTAGTGATTCCGTTGGCAAAAATAAATGTCGATGGAACAATTCGTGTTCATTGAAAAAGTCAGCTTTCCATTTATTCTCGGTTGCCCTATTTTATCCACCACTATCCAAAAGTTATTGCGAAACTGCAATTTTTATCCCACTATCCCATCTCGTCCCGCGATACTCTGTCATATGATATCACAATATAGCATGCAATTACACCCGAAAGTAAATTATATTTTCCGACAACGAAACGCGATAGGGTTTTTTTTTTATTACCAGCGTCGTATCCGAGAGGTCGTTGCCAGGCCGGACAGATAGAGAATGCAAAAATCGTCACTCCAGGTGAAACATATTCCAATTGACATTCCGTTCCGTCTGAACGATGCCAGTCACCCGACAATGCAGCTACCGCAATGCCACTGCAGGTGCGATCGCATTTTGCACCGTCATTGGCAGGAAAAAAAACACACACAGAAAGAAAAAAAAAAAGGTGAAACGCAACTTGCGAAAGAAGGGAATGGAACAGTTTTTTTTCTTTTTTTTTTCTTCAATCTCGTTTTACGGAAGGAGCTCGAACTCCGCTGTGTCGCAATCATGAATAGTTATAGCATTAGGATTATATTCTTCGAAACAGCCGTGGCGTGAAGATATAATAACTCTAGCGACAGCGCTGCGGCAATGCCGTTGCTGTTTGTGTATCCAGCAGCTATGACAGCCACTTCCGTTTCCGCTCTTAGGCGCGCGCTTGCCAACTCGTTCTTTTATCCTCCTCTCTTCTCGCGTTCAACTGTTGTCTACCGTCGTGCGAGACTCAAAAAGTTTACACCTCTGCCTGTCACAATATAATTATCATTGCACGTTCGCTCGGATCCTTGAGAGTTTCGAAAAATTACTCGAGTTACGATAATGGATCGATTAATAATTTTTTGTTGTTGTTTTTGACGCTGAATCCGAGCGTAAGAGCGGCGAGGAAGAAACGGAGTGGACGTTTTCTTGAGAGAATCGTATGGAGGAGGGAAAGAAGGCGCGTGCGGTCTCGATCGTTTCACACGGCTGTTAATTGTTTCTCGCACGAAGGAAAAAAAAAAGATGGGGAAGGTGAACGGAAGAACCCCACAATCGGAGGGTTCAAAGCTCGAAGGGTCGCCAAGGTGTTTCGCCATCTGTCCACCTACGAAACTTGGGTTTTTCCATTCTTTTTCGTTTCCCCGCCCGACTCGCTCCTAATTGACGACCGAACGATCAATTAATTAACCGAGAGCTGTCGATGATCTGAAAATGATGTTCCGAGCCACCCAGAAGGTTTCACACGAAGGAATAAAATCAATCGAAAACCCTAAATAATGCACAAAATTTTCATATTTTTCTGTAATTTTAATATCGATATAAAAAACGACAAAAAAATAATTATCAAATTATTACATCATTGAATAAACAATGAACAATAAATATCAGTAAAAAATCATAAAAATTATCACGAAACAATGTATACCATTTATTCATAATAATTTTGATAATCCGTTCGAAAAGAACATACCGAGAGCGATAAGCCGGGAATTGAAAGAGAGACGAATGCATCGAAAAGTGCCGCGAAAGGAGCACCGGAGAGATAGCAGCGAGAGGGGATGATTGCGGGGAAACACCGCTAGGGGGCAATTTTTGGCGAGCGTATCGTGTCGGTCGTATCACTGTCAGATATCTGCCTCGAGTAGGCGGAATGTTGGGCGTACCTGTAAAATTTCATACCCGAGAGGCCGAGGCGATCGTGTAACGCACGTTGGTTGCGCTGTGTGGCGCCGGCAGCGATAGATACCGCTAATTATCGATCGTAAATAATCGCGGGAAGTCGCACGAATGCGTTCCTGCAATGCCGATAGATCGCGAGAAGGAGAGCGAGCGAAAGCCGAAGAGGTGGAAGCGGAATGAAAAGAGACGAGACGGGAACCGCGGCAGAAGTTCTGTCGGATGGTATCGGAACGAAGAGGAGGGGTGGGAGGAGACGAAGGAGGGTGGAAGAGACCAAAAGAGGAGCAATGATATAGGATCCGGCGAGCCGGATGAATCGCATGCAGGAACATCGGAGGAAAGGGGAAAAAGGCGAAGCGTTGAGTAAAGGCGAAACCGAAGGATACAGAGAAGGATAGTTGGTCTCGCGAACGGCTATGCCGGTCACTTCGGGGTGGCTGCTGGATATATTACACGCTCCCTGCTCGGTTATTACACAGGCGCAACAGTAATTGCAGACGCGAAGGTGGCGGCAGTGGCGAGCCGCTTGATTTGTGTACGGCACTGCGGAACGTTCGTTCGCAGGTTCTTCTTCGGTACGAATGCGCTGCTCCCGGTCGTGAACGCTCTCGTTGGATCGGCCGCGTGGAGAACGGCCAGGAGCAACATCGAGAGCGCGACGATGATATCGATTCCTGGTTTCGATAGCGCACAACCTCGATTCAACCAACCCCTCACACCGAGGCGCAGCATCGTAGTCGACTGGCATAGTTTGGAGCGGCGATGCACGAGAGGCGAAATGTCTTCTGCGGAACACTTTCCGATGTCGTCTACCGATGACTTCGGGCAAAGATTTTCTTGGGTTTTTTTGGGAATCAAAGGATGTCGACGTTTGATCTCATCGGAAACTCATTGGGAAGTTGGAAGTTGGAAACTGTTCGAGAGGAACTCGAGTGGCGCCGGAGACGGAGAACATTCGATTTTAGGGATCGGCAATCTTGATCTCGAATCTGGGCTGAAACTACCGATACCTTAGTTTGTACGAACCAAGTACTCCGTGGTACTGCGTCCGATTGAATCCTACATCCTCATTCGTGACTTCTTTAGGATTCCATGATCAGACTAACCAATCCAAATCCCTCGAGAAACAAAGTCAATGCATCAAAGACCAGTCGAATCAATACCTCTGGCGTCATCGTATTCAATCATCTCCAAGCGAATGCAATTCCACATAAACCCCATGAATCATAAACCGAATGAAATTCCGCGCGACTGTCGTAGCCTCGAGGAGTCTCACGCCGAGCGTCGAAGCGACTTTCGATACTCGAAAGCCGTAGTTTCCTTGTTAAGGATCGTGACTCCGTCAGGATCAGAAGTTGGGCCGGGTGTCGGTGCGGCTTGGTTGGTCCTCGCCTGCGCTTGACACCACCTCCTGCGAGGTGCGAGCTCCTTTGCCCCGTCGTCTTAAACGACCCGAAGATGAAGGAGTATGGAACTCGCGGGGATCGAGGAACCGGGCAGGAAGGACCGAGACGATAATGTACTTGCGCCGATCTCTTTGTCAGTGAAACGGTCGTTCTCTCTTCACCGGTTGAACGGGGAGAAACGCGAGTGAAAACGGAGTTGGAAAGCCACGAGGCCAGCAGCCACCCGATATCACGTTACTGGACCCACCCTTTGATCTCGCGACACTTACAATTTTCCCGGGCTGCGATACACCCTTATTTTCATCGGGGCGGTGTCCCAGATGGAGTAACGGAGACAGAAGCAAGGCCGACACGCCATGGACTCGCACGTCGTACTAATGAGAGACTATGGCTTCTACTACACTGCCGACGAGCGTAATGACAAGGCTATACGATGCTATTCTATATCCGTCTCTGTGCCAACCCATACTCGTTCGTCTCTCTTTACTCTCCGGCGCTCACTCGGCGCCTCTGTCTATCGGACCGTGTGTCCGCGACTATTAGCACCCCCGATAACCCCGACTGGTGTTCGCGACTACTCCTTCTTTCCGCCGATTAATCAATAGGCTTTGAGACCTCGAAACACGGCTCCACTGGAAAAAAAAAAACGTCGGAATTTTAATCCCGTTTCCCGGACGACACTGTGAATTTTTTTCCGCTCACGGTCGGTAAGCGAGACCGTGATCAATTTTTTTTTTTCGCGACTGCAGACGGGTTTCCGGTTGAGAAAAAATTCTCGAGCCAACCCGCCGTCAATGCGAGTTTGCGGGAAAATTTGGTTTCGAGAGTCGACGGTTGGGGTCGTTGAAAAAAATTGATTAATTCTCGTCATCGACAGCGGTAATTCGTACGATCTTCATTCGCGCTTCCCGGTGCCAAAGTCCGGCGGAAGAATTGGGTAGGTGGCCGAGGGCTCCGCCGAGGGCTTCGGAACAAATCTCTTCTCTAATATTCGCTCACAGCATCGGCACGGGAGTCGCGAGCCTGCAACCTTTCGTATAACCGAGACGTTCGGAGGCGTGCAAATACAATAACCCTTTATTTGTTTCCCCTTTGCCTCTTTCTCTCCTCGCCGCTCTCTCGCACCCGTCGTTTCGTGATTCAACAATCTCGACGCAACGGCAAACATCGCCGCGCACACACGCGGAGTCTCCTCTGCTTCGGGGGAAAACGAACGATACGAGGATTCTCGGCGGATCGGCGAGTCTCTTCATCGTCGTTTTTATCGCCCAGAATTTATCGATGGCCTCGAGGCATTTTTTCCTGTATGCGATATAAATCGCGAATTTCTCGCGAATCGCGATTGTGCGTATCCGACAAAGTTCCCCGGAGAGAAATAATCGAAGGGGAAAGAAAGAGGCGAGTGCTTGTTATACCTCGAGGTCCATGAGTGAGGTAGACGAGATTTCGCGCTGTCGGACCGCGCGAGGGCAAACACTCAGGGTGATTGGCGTGACTCGCACATTTACAAAACTCCCCTTTCCGGCTTTCCGGAAATCTTACTTCACCAACGGCGAGAAAGAAAGAGCGGGGGACCCGAAAGCTCCCGCGGCGCAACGAGTAATCTCTGGACACAAAAGGGTCTCGGCGATTAATGCCTCGTTCGAAGATCGATTCGAGGAGAAAAAAAAAATTGGAAATAATTTTTTTTTTTTATAAAAAAAAAAAAAAAATTCGTTGATCTCTTGTGGATAAAGTAAGTGTAAAGATGCGTTGAATAAATTTTTATCTTTCGCACCGGTAAAATTAGGATCTGAGTTGCTTTCATTAATTTCGTTTTCTTTTTTCTTTTTTTTTCTGGTTTTATCGTTTTTTTTTTTGGTATTCGAATTTTCGAAGTTTGGGATTTATTTATCGTACGACTGGGAGAAACTACCTTGCAAGATGTGGGAGGAGGTCGAAGGGCCCACAGAACGAGCCCGTTAGAAATTCCGTGAACGAGCAATTAAGTCTCAAGTGTTTCCTGCAAGGTGCGACTCGAAGAAACTAAACGAGAACTGCGAATGAAACGTGGAAACGTAGAAAGGCTGCCGGCCACCTGACACCTCCTATTTATCCCTTTCCTCAACGCCTCCTCCGCCTTTCCACTTCCTCCTCGAACTCTCCCCCGCGTATTTCAAAAGGCCGCTGTAATTCGACATTTATTTCGGTAGGATGTAATATATTCTCGTGCTGTCTAACGCCTATTTATTTTTTCTCACCCTCCTACAACGTTAACCGTTTCGCGTCAGTGTGGCGCATCTCCGATTACTCGCGCGAAATTGTTCTCCATACCGAACCGAATGGACTTGAACCGAACCGGTGAGAGAAGGATTAAAAAATAAAAAAATAAAAAAATTATTTCGTAAAATCGAAGTACGAAAATTCCTACAATTTTTTTTTCTCAAATCCTCCAAAAATTTCCCTTTTATTACCGTGTCTTTGAGAAACGTCCAACGTGGCTAAATAAATATCGAGTGATCACTCGATAGCGCCTCGCTCCAATTTAATCTCCAACACGCTACATTACCTAAAAGTTACGTCGATTTTTACCGGATGTATGGTAATTTCTATGGAATTCTCGTTGTGCAATACCGTTGATAATAATTTGAACAAACAGAACTTAATTGCCCAGGCTCGAACAACGGGGAACACTTAAACTTTCGTCACGCTCCCAGTGTTTTAAGATCTGTCGGGGTAAATTAAAAAAAAAAAAAAAAGTATTGAAAAGCGAGGAGCGTAGCCGAGGATAATACTCGAGCGAAGGCGCCAAGAGGATGATCGTAGCAACGAACGGTGTAAAAAAAAAAAAGATTAAAAAAAAAAAAGGTATCCAGCAACAGGAGCCGCGCGTACAGACACCTCTCGTCGTCGTCGTCTCCTCGGCAGTTGTCGTCGTCGTCTCGCTACAATCCTTCGGGCTATACAACTCTCCGCTGCCTATAATACTCCGAACGGACAAAAGGAGATAATCGAATCGAAATCTCACGCGTCATGCCTTGGATAAATCGGAATTAATTGAGCGGTTTTCGAGCCGTGCGCGCGGCTTTTGTTTGCTTCAAAGTTTCCTTTTTTTATATCTCTTTTCATTCGTTTCACGAGTTTTTTTTTTTTTTTTTTTTCCTCTACTCGGTAACGTCCCGCTTCTTCTTCTGCTTCTTCCTCCTCCTCCTCCGAGCCTTTCTCTTCCTCCTCCGTTTTTTTTTTCCTCCGTCTATTTCACTTTCTCGTGACGAGAAAGGGTTCTTCTCCGATTGTCCGGAGCTTCGCGGCTCGGGAGATCTCGAATTTTACCGGAGCCGACAACCTCCGAGGATAACGCTCGAGACGATGCGTTCTCGGTAGCGCGTTCGGTAGCTGATGACTTAATTAACGGTTCAACTAGCAGTCTCGAGTCTCGGGTAGCGCCGAACCCAGAGACAGAGAGAGAGCGTTCCTCGAACTCTCCTCGTCATCTCGTTCATCTCGCGGACCTACGAATTTTATAGTCGGTGTCCGCCGTAGCTGCCGATGTTCGACGCGGCACAAATTTTAAAATAACACTCATCGTGTCGAATAAAAAAAAGAACATGTATTTTTCATCTCGCCTAAATGGTCCAGCGAGCTAAAAGCTGGACAAACACGATGAATATTTTATCTCCCCCTGCGTCCAGTGCGGAATTGGTGATAGAGATTTTTTTTTTTTTTTTTTTTTTTTTCTCGACACACAAAGCTAAAATATGGTCCGAGCGTGGTCGCGACCGGTCGATCCGGTGTTTAGAGTATTATTTCTACTGGACCGGCTTTGGTGGGTCACTTCAGCATCCGGTAATGAGAGACGACCCGAGCAAAGACTCTCCCGACTGTTATTTCATTTTTTTTTTTTTTTTTTTTTTTTTTTCTTTCGTTCGTTCTTCCTTTCTTTTTCGCGTCGCTTCTCTGGACGCGTTCGAGTTTATTCACTCCTATCAGTTGTCAGTGAGGACTGCTTCGAGCATGCTGCGAACATGTCGAAAGGATCGAGTGCACGCGCTCGACGCGGTCCGAGAGAACTCACGGCCTCCGTACGGCAACAGGATATAACAGCATAGGAAGAGAACCGGCGGCAGACGTGCAGCGACGATCGTTAAGTAACTGGTTCGTTGGAATGTTTATTTGCTTAGGGGTCTCTTTTGTCAGTGGGCACCGCCGACGAGTGTTATGACGACCTGTTAACTGTAACCGCGGGCCTTCTGCATCTCTTTTTTTTTCTCTCCCTCTCTCTCTCTCTCTCTCTCTCTCTCTTTTCCATACCTCTGCGCTTCGAGCACCCCCGACCTTCCCTCGAGTTTTCTCACCCTTCCGGCGACTCCGCGCACATGTCGTCCACTAGGGACGTCCGTACGGCTTTCGACGAGAACTCGCACATTCTTTTTCTTTTCTTCCTGCACGTCAGTTTGCTCGGATTGTAAGATTGTCAAATTGTCAAATTAAAAAATCGTATCGATAAAATTTTTGCAAAATTCATAGGACATATTTCCTCAATTAAATGGAGGAATATATTTATCGAATATACAATGAAAAATGTCTGGATTTATGTTGTTATCGGCTGTGGTTCCTTCTCGTTAAATTCCTCGGGCCTCTTTATTTTTTTTCGGTTTTATTCGTGATTCTCGGTTATTTATTTCTTCTGGAAGGAAAAATACACTAACGATAGGCGTACGAGAGGCCGATCAGCTCATTCGGTGTTTTTGAATGCGCCGGTAATCCCGAAGCGTTATTCCCAGCGCAGCTCGGGGTTCTTTCAATTCGTTGGCTGCCGTGGCTGCGAGGCCACTGTCTGTCTTGAGGGAATAATGCAAAGTGTATAGTCACCCGGGGATACGTGTGTGAAGCTCGCTCGTTCGCGACGGTAGCCGGGTATCGGTCATCGTCCGGCTTTCATTCTCCACCTCCTATACACCACTCATCTCACTTCTTATTTATATAAATGACGACGGATATAGTCCGCGACCGCGACATTAAGACGTCGTTCGTGATTCTTCGGCAATATCGCTTCTGGTACGCGCCCATTCGTACAGCTAACTGTTACACAGCTCGTCGATCTCTGTCGACGTCTGTTTTATCGGACCAATGTGAAGAACATTTCACGAAGAGACGTGAGACCGGTCAAAAAATCGAGAGCACAACGATAAATCGAAAAGAGATTTCCACATTTAGCGAAGAATCGTGATTGGAAAGTTGTACTAATTTTTTGTAAAAAAAAAAAAAAATGAATAAATAAGTAAAATGAGAATAAAAATAATTTTTTGAGAATTTCGCGGTCGAGAAATAATTATTAAAATGATGAATGACAATTGTTTTTTTTTTTTTTTTGCTATGCAGAGATTCGCCGGTGCAAACTGCACCGGGTCAGCTTTCCCGTGGGTATTTCAGTGGGGCGAGAGATTCGTCTCACCTCGCGAATCAAATCGAATGTAACCAAAGCCCCTGCGCGCGTGAATAAGCCTCTCACCGAGCTCGGAGAAAATCATCCGTGATCCTTGGCTCGGCGGCGACGTTGGTCGCAACCGGGCGGGGTGCAGCCGCAGAGCGTGTAACCGCGAAGCCGATGAATATTAACCAGCAAACATGCCGAGCAGGCGGAGAGTCGAGGACGAAGGGGAGGAAGCCACGCCGGTACCACAGACGCTTCTGCACAGGGCGAACTGTGCAGTGATCGACGGCTCACGGGACTGCTGTATTGCCGTTCGATTCCACAGATCGTAAAGAGGCAATAACAAAAAAATTAACTTTCATTTTTCAAAACATATTTATATCATTAATAGCCAAAAGAAATTTCGTCTCGACATTGTTTTGGAATTGTTTTACCAAAGTCAGAGGCAACGACAGCTCTGAAGAGATTTCGACTACCCGAGCACTCAGTAAAAACGTCCATAGACAATTAATAGTATATTACGGTACTAGGGCAAAAAGTTTGAGATTTCTCCATAGCGCGCAGTTCAGCCGGTCGAAAATAGGTAAAATATTAAATGTACTGGATTGAAAGAAAATTGCCGACCCCCGACCCCCCCGGGGGGGGGGGGGGGTGTGTGTGTCTCCTATCGTCTATCAACTATCTCCTCATCGTCTGCAGATTCGACAGTTGGGATAATTTTTTTAAAAATGATTCTTTAATGAAACAAAGTTGATCTATTTTACACACGTCACTGTCAAACTGTATCTTAGTGCGAACAATCGTATTTTTCAAAATTATTTTTTGCTCACGCTATTATACAGAGCGAATATGCAGCTTTACTAATGCGCGAATCTTTAAAATTCTGCCTCGAAATTGGCGCAAAATATGCGTACTTTCGACCGAGGTATAAAGAAACGAAAAAATTGCACTCGCCTCTCAATGAAAGAATTCTCCCAACAAATACCAAAATCCCCCGTTCCTGTAAAATGATCGCAGAACTTTGTCGCGCGTGATGACTGAAAGTGTCACGGCATGCTTGAAAATGCCTTGTCTATTTTGCTACTATCGCGCAATTATGCGACCAGCTCGCAATTATGCGACCAGCTCGCAATTATGCGACCAGCGGAGCCTCAGAACGTAGAGCTCTGACTCGTCTCCTCCCTTTCTACGCCATTGCCACACAAACTATGTATCGTGCACCTTAACCAAGTCCTTCGCCCCCCCCCCCCCTCCCCGCCCCGCCCCACCTGATACCAAAACTTACGCCAAAGATCCATCTCCGACAACGGCGATTCTCGCTCCGTCTTGCGCTTCGACGGACTACGAAGTCCGTCTTAGTGGTCGAGAATTTGGATGTTATCGGGCTCGTCGCGACTGTTAACCCTCCCGGACGAAGCCGCACAGAGTCTGTCTACGGAGAGTGACGGAGCGGAGGAACGCCGAATCGCGGACCGCGGGGATGCCCGGCTGTTTCGAGCCCACACCGTTCCGCCTCTCACGGCTCACACCCGCAGCATCGCCAGAGTAGGAGGGTACATATTCATGACGTTAACGAGCCTCCGTCGAACGTTTAATTCCGCCAACCGCCTGAGTTGAGTTAGGGTAACTCGCTCGGCAAACACCGAGCCCTAACTAACCGTGCTCCTGCTCCTCTTCCCAGACCGCCGAGCGTTGTCGCCCCGGCGGTTCTCCGGCCGTTCTCCGGCCGACTCCGTCTCCCGTGCATCCCTCATCCGCGCTCCTTTCCACGACCGGGAGTTTCTGCACACCAACGATCGCCTCTCTCGAGCGGTCCTCGCACGACAGACGTTCGCTATTTGCTTTTCCAAAACGCCCCCCCCCCCCCCCCCCCCACCCCCGGACTCAGCCCCGCGTGTCCAACGAGACAAAAAAAATGACGGTCCGCGACAAACTCGCCAAACGCCCGGACTATGAAATTCACGAACATTTCCCGATTCCGCATGGCAAACGTTTGAGAAAAAGCATAAAGAAACAACGGCCATTTTTTTTTTTCGCCGGCAAGGCCATTTCCATTTGTCCGGTGACGACCCTAAGGTCGTTTGGCGAATGTGCGGAGAGAAACGAGGGAATGCGAGGCCTCGGAACACGCGTTGCAGCTGTGACTTGCAACTTGGTAATTTCAACCCTCTCGACTCGGAGCAGCGTCGTTCTCAACTCGCCGCTGGTTTTTTTTTTTTTTTTTTTTTTTTTTTTTTTTCCTGTTTATACACTTGTTTTTATTTTTCGAGAGATCTCTCGTTCGAAGTTTTCAGCTAGTGTGTGTGTGTGTGTGTGTGTCTGTGTGCGTTGTAACTATAGGAAGCGTATTTATAAATGGAAGAAGAAGCGATCGCAGCGTCGCTTTGGCTCTCACATGGTTGTTCGTTGGGTCGAGCGGAGGGAAAAGGAGCAAGCCGGGCTGGATGAGAGCTCGGTTGAGTCAAAGCCGTGAAGGATCCGAGACGCTGAGGGAGAACCAAGGAAAGCCCAGAAAGCGACTATAGTGCATTGCCACGGTGACCCGGACATTGGTAAAAGCCTCCTCGAGATGGTCCACCGTGTTTGCCCACAAACAATCCCATTCAACGTGTGTAACCCCGGGCGCGTTACAAGCGCGAATGGACGACGAGAGGAAGATACTCACTCACACGCGTACTTCAGTGTCTTGTTCTTTCGACCTTCTCCATTCTGTTCTGTAGTGCCTATAGCTTTCGAGATGGACGAGGGAACGTGCTGTGCTCGCGAGAAGAGACCGCGGGAAAGGAAATAACAGAACTGAAAAAAAAAAAAAAAAAAAATTGGTAAGAGACGATTGTTTTTCCCACGGAGATGCGAGTCAAGTATTTTCATCGTTTGCTCGATAGTCGTTTGATGATCGATCAATCGAGGGAAACTGATTTGATTTTTTTAAAAATAAATTTGACGGATCTATCAGAATTGAGGTCATTTTATTAATTTATTGATGTATCAATAACTGATTTATTGGTCTTGAAAATTTTCATTGATTTAATTTATTTATCGAATCAGCGATTCGAAAATGTGTTCTTTTCAATGAAATAGAAGATCGAGTATTCGATGAACTTTGGGGATCTCCGACTCTGACCATCACCTCCTCGGAGAAAAGCTCTTCTACGGTATGGAAACTCCGAGTTCGGAGGGATGTTGGCGGTGCCAGTGATAATCCTCCACGATAGATCTCTCTCTGGAAGTCTAGCATCTCTGCCTCCCTTCCTTTTTCCCTCGTGCCACGTCAATCAGGATTGAATTCGGTTTAGAGCTCTCTATAGTTAGACCTCGCTTATCAGTGGTTCTCAATGTCGAAGATCGCCGGTGTATCGAAAAATCATCAATTCGATTCAATGCCTAGATATTTTTTTTTATCCCGCCATCGAAAGTTTTTTTCCCCTAAAAACCCAAAAATCTTTGCAATCATTTCGTCGCTCATTGAAACACAATTTTTTCAAACGAAGATTTTTTTCTCATTTTTTTTTACACCAAAAGAATTAAATTTTTTTCGGTCCATACATTTTTTTTTAAACACGGCAAAATTAATTTTCTCCCCGTCTCGAAAGTCATCTTCAGAGATGCCCAATCTTTGCCGAGCTTTTTCCTGCAGCGCTCGAGAATTAATTCAACTAATTCTTGGACCACCAGTTTTTAGTTAAAATTTTTCGTTCTTATTTTTTTAATGCAAAAAATAAATCCAAGATTTTCTCCATACAATGTTTTCACAGTCGGACGAATTATTTTTGTCACTGTCTCGAGGATCAGCTTGATGGTTTCCTAATCTTTGCCGAGCTCGCGTGTTGCTTCTGCGCTAATCCCGGAAAACGAAGGAGAGTTTCTAGCTTCGTCGCTTTCGCGAAAACGGAATCGCGAACGAGAGACAAAACGGACCAGGAGGAGAGTGCGAGGCGCGTTAAAGATAGAGAGTTCTCTAATCCTTTGAATCTGCGATTCATGAGCTCTCGCCCTGGTCTTTCAGTCTTTCGCTCACCCGCGTTCTTTTCAGCCGGAAATCTTTCTCAGGTTATGCGCTACACAACCGGCTTTTTCTCGTCCATGGAACACCGTGGCGACGGGCGGGATCGAAATATCCATCGCTCTGCCACTTTGGCCACACTTTGTAGACACCTACTTTCATATTTACACACCGGCGGCGGGCTTTTGCTCCCGCTACACAGGTGCGGATGGGCTGTAGCAAGCACAAAGTTCCGCGAACTCTTTCCTCCTATCTCGAACGCTCCTCGCGCTTTCGCGGGGCGTTAACTCTAAGCTGATTTAAGAATTCGTTATTATAATTCCTCGCGCTCTCCACGGCGGCAAAGGAAGCACCTGGAAGCGCGGATTGGAGCAGAGTACGGAAAAGTACGAGATAAGAGCATTTTCGCAACATCTACTTATTTTCTTACTTCTTTTTTTAAACCACGACGCGGAAAATTAGTAGGAAATATTTAAGCAAACTCACACTTGCATTACGCCATGTACGCTGTGTCGTAAAATCGCGTTTTACTTTTTCGGGGACATTTTTTTTTTTTATTAATATATATAGTGCAGACGGTGGAAAGTTTTTGTACGATCAAGGAAATACGTTATGTAATAGTGAAAAAGCTTTAAGCTCGTTTATCTCAGAATCTGCGTGGAGAAAAAAATTTGTCAGCGGCTCTTGAAAATAAGGCTCACTCACTGATTTATGAGACTTGTGATTTTTAGTTCCCAAGGAGAAAAAATTCTTTGAGAAATATTTGATCTTCTCTCGATCTTGAAAATAGTCTCACACGTTAATTTTACTTTTACTTTTTAACGTACCCTCTTTTTGGTTGAAAGAATATTGCAACGAGACATTTTCGTTGCGTGGATGAATCTTTTTTTCGTGCCTCATAGAGAAAGCCACGCTCCTGGTATTTGCTTTTTTTCGTGTGAATATTCTCTCGTCACAGCGGCATAGATAATTACTCGCAGATACCAAGTTCCCGAGGCTCGGGAAGTTTGGAGAACAATGGCCGGAGGCTGGAGGCTGCCTGGAGGGTGGTTTTTCAGTGGAGAAGTTTCGAGCTGAAACTTACGAAAGCGGCTGCTGTTGGCAGACGAGAGAGAGTGTGAAAACCGGGAGAAAAGCCGAAAGCCCGACGGCCCCGAGCTTATGCAACGTTCGCGAGCGTCGCGGGCCTGGAGAATTATTAAAATTTCGTCCGTCGCGAGATTCTAGGGGGAGCGTAGACGGCGCGTGAGTGCGAGTGATGAGAGAGCTTTAAAAAAAAAAAAAAAAAAAAAAAAAAAAAAAAAAAAAAACAAGAGAGAGAAGGTAGTGCGAGAAGCAAAAGAGGATGAGCGAAAGGTGGCCGCGAGCGAGTGAAAATAAAACGGTAGAGAATTTAGCGGCGAAGCTGGGGTGAGAAAGAATTTTTTTCTTTTTTATGAAATGACTTAAAAAAAAAAATGAGAGATCGAGAGTCTAATACGAACACCTTGGCGTGATGATTTTTTGATGAATCCTCTCATTAGACGCTTTCCGAGTAATTAGCAGATGGTCGACCGGCTCGACCGCGATGGAGCCGGAGCAAAAGCTGGCAGCGACTGCCGTGCGCTTTCTTTGATAATTAAGTTCGGTGCGGGAATCTTTGGGGCACGAGCTCGCACGCCTCGGGGCTTCGTTCGTGGTCAGGGAATCGGGGCCCGGTCGTTTGAGGATCCGTCGCCTTTACTTTATTCAGCAACATCTAAACCATCATTAACAGACCAGTGCGTTATAATCTGCTGCTGCTTCAAGGTAGGGACAACACGCTGCTATGCAGAGACGTCTCAGGCAATTTACTCTTGAACTGGAGACAGTATTTTTTTCCCTAGAATTTATTGGAACTGTGAAACGCAAGGTGTGAAAATGGTGTGAAAAAAAAAGAAAGAGATTTGAGAAAATATTAAATAAATTAAATGACTTGAAGAACTTTTTCTTAATACATTGTACCTCAATTTTTCATCAAAATTTTACATGACAAAATCTAAATTAGATGACAAATTTAGTCATTTCATTTTATGCATAAAAACTTCCAATGCGTTCAATTTCATACAAATGTTTCGACGATTTCGGCCTTGCAATCGAAACGAATGA